>CM049858.1:4853486-5575986 GCA_027422415.1 Schizothorax lantsangensis
GAGGGTAGATTTGTTTTTATCCGATGCAAAATATATAATAATAGGTTAGCATTGGTCTCTATTTATGGTCCGAATGAGACAGACAGTGCATTCCTTACACAGATTTCCAAAACTCTACTTGAGCAGATTGAATGCCCTCTAGTGGTGGGTGGTGATTTTAATGCTGTCGTAAATCCTGCTTTAGATAAATCTGCAATCCATCCTCTAAATTACTGAATAAATTTATCACTGAGCTCAACTTAATCGATCTTTGGAGAATTCAGAATACTAAATCTAAGGACTTCACTTTTTTTTCTAATAGACATAAGACTTTCTCTAGGATAGACTACATATTTCTCAGCCCATCTTTAATTTCTTCTAATTCCTCAATCTCTATATTACCAATTTTATTATCTGATCATTCTGCAGTGTTGTGCAGTGTTCCTCTTTCCGATATTAAAGCCAAGTCCCCTAGGTGGCGCTTTAACATATCATTATTAAGTAATCAGACTTTCATTACTGCTCTAAAAGAATATATTAAGGAATTTCTTGAAATTAATATGCCCTCTGATGTGGATCCTCAAATATTGTGGGAAACGACTAAGTGTGCTATACGAGGTTTCTGTATATCTTTCTCTTTTACTCTTGCCAAAGTGAAAATTCACCAGTTTACACAATTAGAAAATAAAATCTAATTATTACAAAACCTACAAAAACATTTTACTGAGCAACAGGCTACACAGCTGTCCTCGTTAAAAGAATATAATAATAATAATACATTTTATTTATAAAGCACTTTACATTTTAAAGAAAATCTCAAAGTGCTACAAAAGTGTCATAATAAAATAAAACAGTTAATTAAGCAATTAAGAAACTCAATTAAAAACAACTACCAACTAAGATTAACACAATTTAAGCACTAAAAGAAACATAAAAATTGAAAGACCCTTTTTTAAAAACCATCAGTCATTTGTGAAGCCCTCAGATGTTCAAGAAGGGACATTGAAGGACTTTTTAAAAAGGTACGTTTTTAAACTCTTTTTAAAACCATCAGTCATTTGTGGAGCCCTCAGATGTTCAGGGAGGGCATTCCACAGGCGAGGGGGCGGCGGCACAAAAGGCTCTGTCCCCAATTGTGCGAGTCTTGGTCCTTGGAGGAAGGAGCCGGTGAGTGTTTGTGGAACGGAGAGAACGTGCTGCGATCTGTGGAGTAAGGAGTTCTTTAAGGTATGAGGGAGCATTTCCATGGATACACTGATGTGTGAGGAGAAAGTCTTTATATTCGATCCGAGCAGAAATTGGAAGCCAATGTAGAGATTGAAGAATTGGAGTGATGTGTTCGTATTTACGCACCCTCATCAGAATCCTGGCAGCATATGACTTACTTTCACACTCAAAAGCGGAATTTATCTTACATAGGACTAGGCAAAAATATTATTTCGAATCAGAGAGACCTAGTCACTTATTGGCCCTTAGGCTGAAAGAATGCGAGTCTAAGGCATATATTAGCACAATAAAATAAAAGGTCACCACGAACCCTGTGGCAATTAATGACATATTTAAAGGTTTTTACACAAATCTGTATTAAGCCGAAACAGATTTTGATGAACCAATTTGTAAGCAGTATTTAGATAAATTGGAACTACCTCGGATCTCACAGTTGGATAAAGAATTTTTGGAGGCCCCATTAAGTATGGAGGAGCTCCACGTCGCTCTAAAAAGCCTTCTAAATCGCCGGGTTTAGATGGTCTCCCCCCTGAATTATATTTAGAAATTTGGGATTTGGTAGGGACACTTATGCTTAATTCATTTAATTTTGCAATTGAACATGGGGTATTTCATAGAGATCAAAAAACATCATTGATATCATTACTTCTTAAAAAATTGAAAGATCCATTAGATTGTTCCAGCTACAGACCGATTTCGCTTGTCCCATGTGATCTAAAAATCTATGCTAAAGTTTTTGCTTCTCGTATGGAGAAGGTAATTCATAGTTTGATCAAGGAGGACCAAACCGGTTTCATCAAGGGGTGCAATGCATCTGACAATATGCGTCGACTCTTTCATATTCTTGACTTGGCGGACTCTCATCCGAGCCCTTGTGCGGTTTTTTCACTTGATGCAGAAAAAGCTTTTGACAAGGCTAGAGTGGAATTATATGTAGGCAGTTCTGCAATGTTTCGGCTTTGGTGAACACTTCATTTCTATGATTAAGACATTATACCACTCACCTGCAGCATCAGTCATAACTGGTAATGTTATTTCCCCCCCGTTCCCTTTACAGCGCGGAACGAGGCAGGGATGTCCGCTTTCCCCCTTATTGTTTTGTCTATCCCTTGAACCCTTAGCACAAGCCATCGGGAAATTTGAAGTATCGATTAAGATTCATGATCATAATCATAGTATTTCATTATACGCTGATGATATTATTCTATATTTAGACCACTTTGATGTTTCAGTCTCTAGTATAATTAAGGAATTTGATAATTTTAGTAGCTTATCAGGATATAAAATAAATTGGAGCAAATCTGCTTTAATGCCAATTAACAATGTTAAAGTTAATTCTTCTATTCCCTCATTTATCCCTATTAAGGAATCTTTCATCCATTTGGGCATTACATATATAAAAACATTCATAAGATTGCCAGAGACAATTTTTATAATATTTTAGTTAAGGTCAAAAATGACATTCAAAGATGGAAGAATCTTAAAGTCTCTCTCCAAGGAAGAATCTCCACTGTTAAGATGAATTTGTTACCTCGATTATTTTTTTTCTCTCTATGCTACCACTTTCTCCCCCTCCAGGTTACTTTAAGGAGATCAACTCCATAATTTCTAAGTTTATCTGGAATGATAAATGCCCCAGAATTAAACTTACCACATTACAACATACTAATCGCACAGGAGGACTGGCTGTACCAAATTTTTAATTGTATTATTGGTCATTCCAGCTTAAGGCTCTTCATAATTGGGTTGATCCTCAATCTACAGTTTCATGGAGAGTGATTGAAGCTGACAAGGTTAAACCAAATAGACTTCAAGATATTTTATTTACTGGCACAGGAAAAAAAGGGGATAATTATAAATTTGGTCCGGTTGTGGCTAACTCTATTAAAATCTGGAAAACGGTTGAATGTCTGATAGGAGGACCCTTCAAAGTTTGTAACAGTACAGCTTTATGGCACAATTTTAATTTTGTATGTGGAAATCGTCCATTTGTCCAACCCTCTTGGTCTTCTTTAGGTGTAAACGCGTGTGGCGATATATATGATAACCAGGGCCTCTGTTTATTTCAGACATTAAGAACCAAATTTTGTCTACTAGCATTCGCATATTTTGTCTTTCTTCAATTGCGTTCTGCTCTCAAAGCGTATGGCGTTCCTTGGGCATCTCCCATTTCCTCTCATCCTATGCGGGACTGGATTGCACCATCTGCTGGTCGGCCATCTGTTTCCTTAATATATAATAAAATTATTGATTGCATTACAAAACCTCTTTCTATTAAAACTATTTGGAATAGGGAATTATCTGACCTTAATTTATCTGTCGACTGGGAGAGAGTATGGTCTAACCTCAGCATAACATCTAAAAATTTGGCTCATCGTCTTATTCACTTCAAAGTCATTCATAGAGCATACATAACTCCTTACAAAAGATTCAAAATGAAACTACAACCAAATTTTAACTGCCATATGTAATACTGCATCATCAGGTACTTTTCATATGTTTTGGGAATGTCCTATCGTCATTAGTCTATGGACACATGTAAACCTGGTTTTATCATCCTTACTACAAATTGATTGGCTTGCTAACCCAAGTTTGTGTCTTCTTAATGATGATTCTGGTCTCTGTATAAGTTCAATACAAAAGAGAATGTTGTTTGCTGGTTTTACAGCTGTGAAGAAGACAATAATACAGAACTGGTTTCCACCGCACATGTGTGGAAAAACATATTGGATCCATAGCCTCCTGCAAATAGTGACTTGTGAATGTACAACAGCACGAATTAATGGGGCTAAGCCTTCTACCATTGATGCTTGGCAGTATTTTTTCTTTAACATACGTGATTATATAAAGGAATGACTTGTTTTGTGTTGTCCTTGTCCTTCCCTCTCTCCCTCCCTTTTGACTGGACTTTTGAGATATTGAGTATATGTCTGTTGTTTTGTTTTGTAATTTTTTTTAATGGATGTTATGTTATGATGTTGTGTGTGAAAATAAATAAAAAATGTTGATAAAAAAAAATTATAATAATGAGAAAATATTACAAATATTTAATGCAATTAACGCAGGAGTGGAGCTAGGTTTGGTCACCCCCCAACACAACTGCTAAAGAATTGTGTTTATTTAGACGTGCAGAATGTCTTTACGAGCACATCAAACGAGAGACTTTTCAGACGCACACTCCACGTCACCTCAGCACCAGGTACGAAAAACGGTACCGGTGACGAGGAGCTTTAGTAGAACAACAGTGAACTGTGGCACTCGTAGCATGTGCTCTTCAACTGACCTAACGGTAAGCCCCTCCCCTCAAACGCAGATGAGCCAATGGCAGTTGAGTATCAGTTGCACGGGGAGCGGAACTCGGACATCTTTAGGTTTCAGCGCCATAGAGAAACATTGGAAGATCCGAAGCTCGCATCGGTTTGATGGTGTTTATGCTACAAAAATTGAAAAATTATGTGCCTGGGGTACTTGAAACACTGATTCCAGGTTTCCTGAGAGGATAGACAATAGAATTTATTTTATTCTATTTCCTAAACCCAAACAAAACACAGCAAAATGTCTGTAAGCATTCAACTCTAATCCCAATGAAGACGAAGACATTCATTTTGTAGTTGTCATACTCTCATTAAGTTACAATTTTCATCTGCTCAAGCAGAAAATTAATGTCATCTTGTGCTTCAGCAAGGTATCTCTGGCTAAAACTTGCTAACATTGAAGTTAGTGAGTCAATGCTAATGTACAAACCTAAATAGTGAACTGTTCTCACGTCTTGTAGGGCAAAAACACTTAAACGAGGGTCTACATTTCACTGTCTCTTCATATTAAACTGGTTAAATGTAAATTAATATAATCTTACCCTGTGGTACATGAACAGTGTTGATCCAGGATTTTTCATCTGCCTGTAACATGAGGCTTCTCCCACTTGCATTGTGATCTGTAAACCCTCACTTCCAAATTAATACCAACAATATTTATTTTAAAATCTTATATATTCCTCCATGGCATATTTAAGTCCCACTTTAGTGGTGATCCTTCTGTGTCCAAAATTTATCAAAAACATACTGTATAGGGACAAGCAGGGGCGCAAATGCACATTTGCCGAGGGGTATGCAAGATCAGTGTCGGCGCCCCCTTGAATTCTAGTAGCCGCTAACACTAACTCGCGCAGAAAACTTTCTGCAAGTCAATGACCAAAAGCCCATTACTAGCTTGTGCATGGAAGGATATCAAGAGTGTAAAAAGTGACAAAGGTTTGATCCCCCTTCCCCGCCTTTTTAATACCATAGGGAAAAAAGTGAAAAGTAAAAAGAAATAAAGAAAAGTGTGTCACATAACATACCCTTTAACTCCTGATGGCAGACCCCAGACAGAACACCTTTTTTTATTCATTTTTATTTTCAAACACAATATTGCTTACTTTTTAGTTAGGTAATTTGAATATATGTATATATATATATATATATATATATATATATATATATATATATATATATATATATATATATATATATATATATATATATATATCAGGGCTCGCAAATTTTTAAAATCCCTGGTAGCCCTTCGGGCAGGTACTCTTCAGATTTTGGTAGCCCGAAAATTAATTTAACTAGCCCAAATAAAAAAAAAGACCTTTTTAAAAAAATAAATATATATATATATATATATATATATATATATAGAGAGAGAGAGAGAGAGAGAGAGAGAGAAAGAAAATCAGACAGGAGTTTAAATCAATCAAAAATATTTTCAATACACAAATATCAACAAATATGAAGGAAGGAATTTTATTTCACTATTTACAGGGTATCTGCAGAATTTCTTTTTATAAATTTAAGGCAATTTATGACCCATTTTAAGAGCTGCACAAGTAAAATGAACAGTGTGAGCGGGGGTTGTACAATGTCTATGGTAACAGAGTATTGAGCCATAAAATTACATGATTTACAGTTCAGAAACAGGTTTTCACAAAAACAAAAATCTTATACAACAGCATTTCAGCCTTTAGACCATTTTTATGAAAAGGGATAAATCAAGCATATAAATTGTTAATTTAAAACGTATAAATATTACTGTCTTAATTGTTTAGAAGGCACATTAACTTCTTTCTCATTTAGAACTCTGTGTTTGCGGAGTTGATATTTGCATTGATCTGACCATAAATGGCATTCATTCTCTGCCATGAGGTGGCGCTTTAGGAGCACTGAAATATTGCGGTTTCCCCGGTAACGGTTGGACACAAAGCAGCTCCGCGCTCATAAAAGCTGCTTAATCAGGAATTATAGCTAAAATGAAATTAAATTGCCAACGACACGTTTCTGAGGACAGTCGGTTCCCTTCAGATACATTCAAATAAAGACATCCGCGCTGAGTTTTGACTTGAAAAGTGCAGCTCATATTTATTCAATGACATCATTGCCTTTTGAAGTTGAATCCAGTATCATGACTCTTGTCTTTCCGTCCCCAACTGTAGAACTCTTGAAAATATAATTACATTTCTTATACCATTTAACGTATTTATAACTTTTTTATGGCCTTAAGTTTGATACAACTCACTTTAGGAGTTTTTAAGAACCCGCGGGGAGGTAGCCCGTCGGGCAGGGCAGTGATATATTTTGGTAGCCCGACTGGAAAACACAATAGCCCCGGGACGTCGGGCTAGCGATTTTGCGAGCCCTGTATATATATATATATATATTAGGGGTGTAACAATCACAAAATTCACGGTTCGGCTCGATACGACACAGTGGTGTCACGGTTCGGTATGTTTTCGATACGGGGGGCGGGGCAATTGGTTACGTCGCAAAGTTGGAAATATTTCTGTTTTAAACCATGATGGCGAGCCAATGGATATCAAACAAGCACGCGTTTGCACCAGGGTTTGCACACGTGCAAACTTTGTGCAAGATTTATGCCGGTGAAGGTCTTAATCGCAGTCAATTTACTATAAACAGAAAGTGAAAGTAAAAACGGAATGAGGAGTAATGACGGAGCTTTTGGCATCTGACGCCGCATATTAATATCTCAGAGACAAAGAGAGACAAATCTACTTCAACATGCTGATAATGGTATAGCCCAGCGCTTCTCAAAGTCCGGACTCCGGACCGGGAGGGAATTAAATCCGGACCCGCCTCGACTTCGTATTTCAAGCGCACTTGTATCACTCAGACCTCCGTGCGTGGCACACACACACGCACACACACACGCACGCACGCGCACACACACGCACGCACTCACACACACACGCACGCGGGCGCATGGACCAGTGTTGCAGTGTTTACCGACTCTTTTGTAAGACAAAGTGCATAGCAACTAGCAACATTTTGGATAAACCTTAAGCTTTCATTCAGTAGAATAATGTCACCGCGAGCACGAGGTTTCGCCTTCCCGACGTAGTCTTTCTCCACCGGCAGAGTTGGCAGCGCATTCAAAGAACCGAACCGCAGCAGACTTGTGAATGAATGAGTACAAAACAGCATTTCCAAAAACCTATCACTGTTGACTGTCTGGGCATATGAACATGAGTGTAGTTCGTCTGTAAATATGCACATAGTTTATTACACAGACGGACGTTTGTGCTCCATATAAAATAATATAATTCCCTGCTGTATAACAGCGTATTGCAGTTATAATTAAATATTTTAGCAATTCAGTTGAAGTGAAGATTCTCCCCAGCAAGGGGAGGTTATCACGGGGCAGACAGCATGTTGCCTGTTACGTCGTTTGGGCTGCGTTGTTGAGCGCAGTGGCACTGATATTTCACACACTTTAAGCTCTTTTATTTTCCAAACATAATTGGATTAGTCCAACGAATCGTTCGGTTTGTAATGCGCACCGAACCGAAAGCCTCATACCGAACAGTTCAATACGAATACGCGTATCGTTACACCCCTAATATACTGTATATATACAGTGGGTACGGAAAGTATTCAGACCCCCTTAAATTTTTCACTCTTTGTTATATTGCAGCCATTTGCTAAAATCATTTAAGTTCATTTTTTTTCCTCATTAATGTACACACAGCACCCCATATTGACAGAAAAACACAGAATTGTTGACATTTTTGCAGATTTATTAAAAAAGAAAAACTGAAATATCACATGGTCCTAAGTATTCAGACCCTTTGCTGTGACACTCATATATTTAACTCAGGTGCTGTCCATTTCTTCTGATCATCCTTGAGATGGTTCTACACCTTCATTTGAGTCCAGCTGTGTTTGATTATACTGATTTGACTTGATTAGGAAAGCCACACACCTGTCTATATAAGACCTTACAGCTCACAGTGCATGTCAGAGCAAATGAGAATCATGAGGTCAAAGGAACTTCCTGAAGAGCTCAGAGACAGAATTGTGGCAAGGCACAGATCTGGCCAAGGTTACAAAAAAAATTCTGCTGCACTTAAGGTTCCTAAGAGCACAGTGGCCTCCATAATCCTTAAATGGAAGACGTTTGGGACGACCAGAACCCTTCCTAGAGCTGGCCGTCCGGCCAAACTGAGCTATCGGGGGAGAAGAGCCTTGGTGAGAGAGGTAAAGAAGAACCCAAAGATCACTGTGGCTGAGCTCCAGAGATGCATTCGGGAGATGGGAGAAAGTTGTAGAAAGTCAACCATCACTGCAGCCCTCCACCAGTCGGGGCTTTATGGCAGAGTGGCCCGACGGAAGCCTCTCCTCAGTGCAAGACACATGAAAGCCTGCATGGAGTTTGCTAAAAAACACCTGAAGGACTCCAAGATGGTGACAAATAAGATTCTCTGGTCTGATGAGACCAAGATAGAACTTTTTGGCCTTAATTCTAAGCGGTATGTGTGGAGAAAACCAGGCACTGCTCATCACCTGTCCAATACAGTCCCAACAGTGAAGCATGGTGGTGGCAGCATCATGCTGTGGGGGTGTTTTTCAGCTGCAGGGACAGGACGACTGGTTGCAATCGAGGGAAAGATGAATGCGGCCAAGTACAGGGATATCCTGGACGAAAACCTTCTCCAGAGTGCTCAGGACCTCAGACTGGGCCGAAGGTTTACCTTCCAACAAGACAATGACCCTAAGCACACAGCTAAAATAACGAAGGAGTGGCTTCACAACAACTCCGTGACTGTTCTTGAATGGCCCAGCCAGAGCCCTGACTTAAACCCAATTGAGCATCTCTGGAGAGACCTAAAAATGGCTGTCCACCAACGTTTACCATCCAACCTGACAGAACTGGAGAGGAATGGCAGAGGATCCCCAAATCCAGGTGTGAAAAACTTGTTGCATCTTTCCCAAAAAGACTCATGGCTGTATTAAATCAAAAGGGTGCTTCTACTAAATACTGAGCAAAGGGTCTGAATACTTAGGACCATGTGATATTTCAGTTTTTTGCAAAAATGTCAACAATTCTGTGTTTTTCTGTCAATATGGGGTGCTGTGTGTACATTAATGAGGAAAAAAATGAACTTAAATGATTTTAGCAAATGGCTGCAATATAACAGAGTGAAAAATTTAAGGGGGTCTGAATACTTTCCGTAACCACTGTATATATATATATACACACACATATATAAAATTTGCATAAAAATTATTCATATTTTTGCACACTTTTATGTAGTAAAATTAATTTTAAAAGAAGATCTGCATTTTATTTATTTTTTTACTTAAAGAGATAATTCATGGAAGATTTGCCATGCCATGGAAGATTTCTGCCAAGATTTCACCTGTTAGAAAAACAAATACTATTAAAATGAATGTCATGATTCCCACTATGAATCAATAAACTTGTTAAATCAGCTAAACCAACAACATGTATGTTAGACCCTATTCCATCTAAACTACTAAAAGGGGTGCTTCCAGAAGTCATAGATCCTCTTTTGGCTATTATTAATTTGTCATTGTCATTAGGATATGTCCCCAAAAACTTTAAATTGGCTGTTATTAAGCCTCTCATTAAAAAACCCCACAACTTGACCCCAAAGATCTAGTTAATTACAGACCGATCTCGAATCTCCCTTTTCTGTCAAAGATACTAGAAAAGGTTATATCCTCACAATTATATTCCTTCTTAGAGAAAAATGATACATGTGAGGATTTCCAGTCAGGATTTAGACTATCTCATAGTACTGAGACTGCTCTCATTAGAGTGACAAATGGCCTGCTCTTATCATCTGATCGTGGTTGTATCTCTCTATTAGTGCTACTGGATCTTAGCGTTGCGTTCGACACTATCGATCACAACATTCTTTTGAATAGACTAGAAAACTTTGTTGGCATTAGTGGAAGTGCATTAGCATGGTTCAAATCGTACTTATCTGACCGCCATCAATTCGTAGCAGTGAATGAAGAGGTATCATATCGATCACAAGTGCAGTATGGAGTACCTCAAGGCTCAGTACTAGGGCCGTTACTTTTCACGGTTTACATGTTACCCTTGGGAAACATCATCAGGAAACACGGGGTTAGCTTTCACTGTTATGCTGATGATACTCAGCTCTATATTTCTTCACGGCCCGGTGAAACACACCAAATTGAGAAACCCTATCCCTATTTGGTATCCTTGTTTACAATCTTCTCAGTTTCTCTAAAATGTAAATCCAATGCCCATTCCGAACATGTGTTTTTTTCCCCCGAGCAATAGAGATACTCTGATATTAAACTGATATTAATCACTTTGCCCTCTTAGGCAGTGGCAGAGCCAGGACGTTTTCATATGGGTAGCCAGGAAGGGGGCAGCAACCAGTCTGGGGTGGCACAGAAATCTTCATTATTTTAATATAGAAATGGATTTGACTATAAAAGTATTGGACTGTTTTAGTGCCTAAAACACAACTGAATACAATTAATTTGTACTTAATTGTAATCGATATAGTTGTGAATTAGATCAAGTAATACTGTGTGAATATGACAATGTTTGTATTATTCCTCACCTCCAGGTATTTTAATTAAAGGGCTCGCTATAGCTTTATTGCTCAGTAAGCTTGGTTCTGGGTCTTAACACCCCCAAAATCTTGTTCTCCTTCATTGCATATGCCCACTCATGGATGAGACATGCAGATAACTGTAGTCAACCTTCAATGAATTTTATATAATCAATGAACTCTGAAAAAGTTATCAGTCAATGTTTAACATTCTATTAGTTGTCAAAATGAATTCAGCACTTTTGTCATACCTAAATCGAGCTCTGTACAAAGGAAGATAATGTAAGAATGTAAAATGAGTTATTTCATGCATTTAAATATGGTTTCATTTTCTTTTCATACTTTACAAATGAACGAAAAATTTGTGAATATTTTCTAGTACATTTAACTGCACTATGCTCACATTTGGCCTACTTGTGCATTAAATTATAAATTAAAAAAAATACATAGCCTATCATCTTGTGCCCTATTGTGATCTCGAATTGCAGAATATTTCAGTAGGCTGCATGCATTTGGGAGACGTTCTTAAATGTAATGCACATACATGTATTCACAGTGTTGCTGTTTTAATTGCCATTTTTGGTAATTTTGTGACTAAACTGACGATGTACACTCGTGGTCAGAATTGTTGGTACCCTTGGTAAATATGATCAAAGAAGGCTGTGGAAATAAATCTGCATTGTTAATCCTTTTGATCTACTATTTAAAAAAAATTCACAAAAATCTAACCTTTCATTGGAGAATAAGAATTTAAAATGGGGGGAAATATCATTATGAAATAAATGTTTTTTTCTACTCTGAAATAAATGTTTTACACATTGGACAATTAACGGTACCCTTTTATTCAATACTTTTTGAAACCTCCATTTGCCAAAATAGTATAGGAGTTTTCTCCTATAATGCCTGATGAGGTTAGAGAACACCTGACAAGAGATCAGAGACCATTTCCTTCAGAATCTCTCCAGATCCTTCAGATTCCCAGCTCCTTGCTTCTTCTCTTCAGTTCACCTCACTCATTTTCTACAGGGTTCAGGTCAGAGGACTGGAATGACCATAGCAGAAGCTTACTTTTGTGCTCAGTGACCCATTTTTGTGTTGTTTTTGAGGTTTGTGTTTGGATTATTGTACGGTTGGAAGATCCAAACATGGCCCATTATAAGATTTCTAACAGAGTCAGTCACTTTTTGATTTTTTATCTGTTGGTATTTGACAGAATCCATGATGCCATGTGTCTAAACAAGATGTCCAGGACCTCCAGCAGAAATATAGGCCCACAACATCAAAAATACAGCAGTATATTTCATTGTACACATGGGGTACTTTTTATCCCTGTGCTCACCAAACCCATATTGAGTGTTTCTTTTCTTGATTTTTTTTTCTTGAAGCCCTCCCAAACAACATGTGGTGATGTAGGGGCTGTTTGATTTTTTTTTTTTTTTAGGTTTTCTGACCCCGAAACTCAATTTTTTTTGCAATTCTTCAGCTGTGATCCTTAAAAGAGTCTTTGGCCACTCAAATTCTCCTCCTCACCATGCATTAGGACGATATAGACATGTCCTCTTCCAGGCAGATTCATAAAATTTTCTGTTGATTGGAAATTCTTAATTATTGCCCTGACGGTGGAAATGGGAATTTTCACTGCTCTAGCTCTTCTCTTAAAGCCACTTTCTAATTTGTGAAGGTCAATTATCTTTTGCTGCACATCAGAAATATATTCTTTGATTTTTTCTCATTGTGATGGGTGATTAATTTGGAATTTGGCCTTTTTTTCCCTCTTATTTATATTTCTGTGAAACAGGAAGCCATGGCTGGATAATTTCATGTTCATATTCACGCTGGTGTGCTCAAAATTGTGAATATGAATGGGAATATATTTCAGATATATTTTACTCATAAGAATTTCTGGGGTACCAGTAATTGTGTCCAACATGTATTTGAGAAAAAAACATTTATTTCGGAATGATATTTCCCCCCCATTTTAAATTCTTATTCTCCAATGAAAGCTTAGATTTTTGTGATTTTTTAAAATAAAAGATCAAAAGGATTAACAATGCACATTTATTTTCACAGCCTTCTTTGATCATATTTACCAAGGGTACCAACAATTCTGACCACGTGTGTATGTTTGCAGTTTCTAGTGCAGTTTATTTATGAAGTGAGCGTGCACCTGAATATTTGCGTACAAAGTTGAAGAGCGTGCGCCATGAGCACAGTAAAACGACTGACAGGAAACTTTGTTTTTCTGACATATAACAATATCTCATCAGACCACAGTTCCCTGTTGTTCACCTGTAGCCTACCTTTTCCGTGCTTTGACTCGCGCCTAGGGTTGGGAATCGAAAATCGATTCCGATTCCAGAATCGGATACTTAAGGTCAGGAATCGGATACTTGTTGTCAAATTAAAATTTCGATTCCTATGCGTTTTTTTTTCTTCATCTGTGAGGACCGGACCTACAGTTATCTGCCAGGACCTTGCTCGCAAGTAAGCGCTCCAAAGTTTGGCTACAGTTGCGATCAGAAGCCAAAAAAGTTAAGTATAATATCTGTGATAGCTAAACATGCTGCAAGAGAGGTGTCACCACCAACATGACAAAGCACTTTAACTTAATAGATCGTTAAATATTGCGAACACGATTCAAACACCAACGTGATTCTATTCCTAAATTACAAAGATTAGTCTGTTTCATTCCTCAAACTTTGACCTACAGTGTACGATCACATCAGTGTGATTTGAACATTTAAACCTGCGTTCACGCTGCTGCTGACCTGAAGAGAGCAGCTGTCATCTGTCATGAACGAAACAGCCTCTCAGTCTTTTCAACCACACAGTATCATTATTTCTGTGTTACAAACATTCAAATCACAGAAGTACTGGGATAAATGTTTATAGTTCAGATATAAACTCTGATGTGTACGGTAGCGATTAAAATAGAGTAAATCACCTTTTGAAAGTAATTTGACACTTCAAATGTAGATTTATCGATTACATTGTTACGCCTGTAGGTGGTGAAAATGGGCTGTTAAAATGTATTTGTCTTTGAATCACACAAGAGATTCATTCAAGAACACGGATTCATCCAGTAATGAATAGGGTTGGGTACCGAAACCCGGTACCAATATGGCACTGGTACCTATGTAACTGGTATGTACTAGAACCGAATCAGAACGCAGATTTCGGTGCCATGCCTGAGCGATCGATTAAAATATTTGTCCTTTGTTTCTCCGAAACGAACAGTAAGAAGCATCATCACCGGCACCGCATGTGAAAAATTATTTCCCGACTGAGAAAATGCACGTGAACTGAACTCTAGTCGGAAAGCTCTAATAATACAAGTCCAACAAATCTTTGTAAAGCCCGGCTCACACTGTGCGATTTTGGCCACGATTTGGTCGTCTGAGACAAAATTTGAAAATCCTAAAAGATTCCTATAAGCCTAGGCTAAAATCTGTAGACTTTGATCGCCGGTTTGACATGTTCACCGACAGCCGATTAATGGCTGTTGCGATCAAATTTCACCTCCGACAAAATTCTGGCAGTGTCAGAAGATTTGGCGCACAGTCCTGCAGTGTGACTACCCCTACGATGAATGTCAAACTGTCTCCGTTTTTCAAGACAAGCTATAACGCGAGTGTGCTGTTTTCACATTCCGACTTAAAAGCACAACTCGGGAAATTAGAGCATAACATTGTAATATTGCAATCTAAAAACAAAAATAATGCTTTTAAAGCAGAAGTTAAATTTACTAAACTAAAAATAAAAAAAATAAAAAAAGCACAGACTAATTGAGTAAAAAGTCTATTTTGATTACCCCATTACACTTTACAGTTAGTGCTATCATACACATACACTTACTTGTAGTTTTAAAATTCTACATGTCACATTTATTGTCCAACTACAAATATTTCAGCAAAATTTATATTTTAGTCAAAGTTATTGCGCTCCTATTTCCTTGCGCTCTGTCTGTATGGCGCGCATGCGCGCGGCGGCGCTCGTTCTAAATGAAGTCTGTGAAGTTTAGCGGAGAATCAGCAAAATGGAAATATTTCCATGGCTTTCTAACGTCTACAGATGGGGAATATACCTGTGAAATGTAAGTTATGCATTAGGGAAAACAGCACGTCTCAAACACATTAAACAGCATCTCTGTCAGCGGCACACGCAGCCTTTCTGTCAGAGCATCTGACGGGGCGAGCGCGAGCCGCTTTAAACTGAAACTTTAAACTATAGGCTACTGTATCTTACAAGTTTTTTTTTAAAGCCCTTAATAAAGCTTGTCACATGTTTAGAACAAATTGTATTATGCACTTTCTCCGCAGCAGTACAGTCAGTGTCCTCCCTAGATATTTTTTCAGATGCGCTCATATCAAACAACTGTATATCAATATTAACAGTATTGCTTCATATATCGCTTATAAAGAATATATCGATATATTGTACAAACTCGATATACTGCCCAGCCCTAGCTTAAATTAAAATGCCTAAAGCTAAAATTATCTTGTATTCACGTTTTTAAACCTGTTGTCCAACAAAAGAGAACATTATAACCTTTTTAGTCAAGATCTGATGTAGCTTCTTGTCACAGAATGAGGCAGAAAATATGTTCCATAATGCATCGATTAGCAATGGATTATAAATATACTTAATTATTATGAAAATACCAGAGATGGCTTGAATAACACAAACTATATATTGTCGTAGTCGAGTGTTTAATGTATTTGTTTTATCATTCAGAACGTTTATATCTTCTGTTTACTCAGTTACAGCGATAGCAATGCCTTTGTCCATATTGGGGATTTCCTGGAGCTTCATGAGTTCCATATACAGTATATATATACAGTATATACACATATATATATATATATATATATATATATATACACATACACATATACATACACATATACATACACATATATGTATCGTTTCAGGCACCGGCACCATTTTAAAAGTATCGATCTGGCACCGGTATCGAAAAAACAAACAAATGATACCCAACCCTAGTAATGAAACAAGTACATCTTGAGTGAGTCACTGAATCATTCATTCATAAATTACATGTGATTTTGTTTAATTGTCTAACGTTTTTTTCTACAGAATCAGGAGAGAAGCACAACTTCCACTGGGGAAAAAAAGAAAAAAGAAGAAAAAAAACAATGTTTTTTTGAATTTATCCAGAATCAAGCAGTTTTATTTTGCACACAAACAGCTCTTAAAGAGTCCAGTTTTTATGTAGCTTGTTGACTTTTGCTCATGGTATTCAGCTCCAATAAATGATTTGCAAAAACAAAGACACAGGATAAATGTTTGATATCATTATTTAATCACATTGGAATCGAAACTGGGAATCGATAAGCAGAATCGGAATCGATAAAATTCAAACGATACCCGAGTCGTGCCTGGTGCTGAGGGCAAGCTGCTGAAGTGCGCGTCTGAAAAGTCTCCCGTTTGTTGTGGTCGCAAAGAGATATGGCCGTTCTGCATCTTAATAAGTTTTTAATAAATACATTTTTGAACTCATTAAAATGCTAAAAAACGTTAAATAAAAATATTTCATTAATTATTTTTAATAACTAAGCTTTTGATTATTTATAACTAGGGTTGGGTATCGTTTGGTTTTTTTTCGATACCGGTGCCAAATCGATACTTTTAAAACGGTGCCGGTGCCTAAACGGTGCCTGAACCGATACTTGTTATATATATATATATATATATATATATATATATATATATATATATATATATATATATATATATACACACACACACACACACTGTATATGGAACTAATGAAGCTCCAAGAAATCCCCAATATGGACAAAGGCATTGCTATTCCTGTAACTGAGTAAACAGAAGATATAAACGTTTTGAATGATAAAACAAATACATTAAACACTCGACTACGACAATATATAGCTTGTCTGTGTTATTCAAGCCATCTCTGGTATTTTCATAATAATTAAGTATATTTAAAATCCATTGCTAATCAATGCATTAGTAGCCTATGGAACATATTTTCTGCCTCATTCTATGACAAGAAGCTACATCAGATCACAAAAGGAAGCATTTAACTGGTGTTGTGGACTAAAAAGGTTATAATGTTCTATTTTGTTGGTTTAAACGGGTTTAAAAACACGAATACAAGAGAATTTTAGCTTTAGGCATTTTAATTAAAGCTAGGGCTGGGCAGTATATAGAGTTTGTACGATATATCGATATATTCTTTATAATCGATACGTTATTATGAAGCAATACAGTTAATATTGATATACAGTAGTTTGATACGAGCGCATCTGATAATATATCTAGGGAGGACACAGACTGAACTGCGGAGAAAGTGCATAATACAATTTGTTCTAAACATGTGACAAGCTTTATATGAAGGGCTATAAAAAAACTCGTAAGATACAGTAGCCTATAGTTTATAGTTTCAGTTTAAAGCGGCTCGCGCTCTACCTGTCAGATGCTCTGACAGAAAGGCTGCGTGTGCCGCTGACAGAGATGCTTCTCGCGCTGTTTAATGTGTTTGCTGTTTTCCGTAATGCATAACTTACAATTCACAGGTATATTCTCCATCTGTAAATGTTAGAAAGCCATGGAAATATTTCAGAATCAATACAATTGGAAGTCAGAAGTGCGTGAGCTTTTTGCTTTGCGATTCTCTGCTAAACTTCACAGACTTCATTTAGAATGAGCGCCGCCGTGCGCATGCGCGCCAAACAGACGGCGCGCAATGAAATAAGAGCGCAATAACTCTGACTAAAATATACATTTTGCTGAAATATTTGTAGTTGTAGCCTGTGATGCTTCTTACGTGCGTTTTGGAGAAACAAAGGACAAATATTTTAATAGATCGCTCAGGCATGGCACCGAAATGAGGCACCGAAATCTGCGTTCTGATTCGGTTCTAGTACATACCGGTTACATAGGTACCGGTGCCATATTGGTACCGGGTTTCGGTACCCAACCCTATTTATAACGTTTTATTAAAGAAGATTTTCACAGAATGATTTTGGCAAAATGGCGCCCCCCTATGTGTGGCGACCCTATGCACTGCATACACTACATACCCCGTTTTTGCACCACCGGGGACAAGGTTTTCACGCTGACAGCTGTCATTGTAAGACAGTTAGCAACTCCGTTTGTTTGTCCGAGTTCGCAACAGTAACTAAGGGGGGCGGACTTACCGATAGGTCAATTGCATGCACAAATACGACAGCAGCCCCTCCACCCCTCAAATAAAAAAAAATCCCCTTTCACAAGAGTCGCCTAATGGCTCGTTTCCACTGAGCGGTACGGTTTGGTACGGTACGCAATTATGTCCGTTTCCATTGTCCGAAGTTGTGAATGGTACCAAAATAGCGAAATGTACCACTTTTTTGGTACCCTTCTGTTGGGGTACCGAGCACAGCAAAGAGTACCAAAAGGGTGGAGCTAAACTCACTGCAGAACGTTGATTGGTTGAATAGAATCGTCACTTTTGCGTGATACAAGGGGATAAAGCTTCTCCTTCACTCGTTCTGCTCTGCTGTGTTCGGCTTATTACATCAGAGTGCGCAAACACAAAAAAAAGAACAGTGCAGGGCTCTAGACTAGAGGTCTTCACGGGTCCAAAAATTCGTAAAGACCCGTAAACGTGCTGCGCGGAACCGACCCGGACCCGTATTTTATTTGAAAGTGGGACCCGAACCCGTGTAGACCCGAGAAATGCCTTAAATGTACTACCCGGACCCGACGCGGACCCGACCATTATTCGAAAGTTGGACCCGAACCCGGCTGGGAAGAGACAGACCCGACTGCACCCGTCCCGATCGGCACATATTGCACAGCAAATGCTATGAAGTCAATAAACGTTGCGAAAAAAAAAACTTTTTGCCTTAACTACTGTTAGTAGCCCTCTCCCTGACTGCGATACATACAATCCTCCTTGCCAATACATTTCCATCCATGTTAGGCTGTTCCTCTGTCTTGCCGTCTGAAACAGCCTTCTTATTCCAGCTTCAAAAGTACTTGCTGTCACGGAGACGGATGACTAATGCAACTTCGCAGTTTTTTTTTCATCTCGAGTCAACTTCGACTGTTACGTTTACCCTTTTGAACTACAATAACGATACTTTTTGTTGGTTGTAATAAAGACTCGGAGCAATTATTTTTTTTAGCAAAAAACGCACAGAATTAGAAGTTCGTTACACTTTACTGCGTGCGTGTTCAATAACAGGTGCGTCTCTTCAGTTTTGTTTCAGCTTTTTTTTCACATCACGAATCCATGATCACCGTCCGCCTGCAGTATTAGCATTAACTCCGCCCGCGCTCTGCCTCTGGCGGCTGAGGTAACGCATGTTTTTTTTTTCCACCTTATTTCCCGCTCACACTTTTCTCATGCTAATTTTACAAACTGCAAGTTACAAAACACACGCATGCTGACTGACACTGATCACTCGCGGGTGCGGTGTTCTCCGATCGACTCGGGTATGTTAAAACGGGTTGGGTCGGGTCCCGGGTCCTCGGGTCCTCCGTGAAGACCTCTACTCTAGACTCATTCTTCCCACTGGTCGCACTTTTGCGCACGAGCACATAATTTGGTCGCTTTTTTTTTTTTTTGATACAACATTTGATTAATCAATGCATGCTGATGAACTTTTATCATAGTTTATAGTTATATGGTAACGAAAGTGTTCAACATTCAACCCGTTTTTTCATCAGTATTATTTGTGACTTAAATTTTGTAAACAGGAATTCCTCTTTTCGTGTGCTTTCACTTTCAAATTCGCGATCTTGGTGTCACGCTTTACAAGAAAAGATAATTGTCTGTTTTGCTTATATCTATACACCTTTCACTTTTTAAGACTAAAACAAAAGATGGATTCATTGTTATTCTTAATTAAAAAGCACAACAACAATAAAAACAGTAGGTTACAATGACAAACTAGCTTACATAACATTTATTAACAAAAACGAATAAGACTAGGCATGGCATAGGACACATCACATGCTGTATTATACAGACTAATAAATTACAGAATGTTTAGCAAACACTGAGGAATCAAATAAATAATAATATAAAAAAATAAGGAAAGCCTCCATAGCGTAACGTGAGGTAAACAGCAAAGATAACAAGCTTTTCAAAACGAAAACAAAAAGAAAAGTCAAACTTAAACTGGCTGTCGCTGACAGGACTTGCATGTTTTCTCTACAAGAATACCAACATGTATAAACCTTCTCTGGTTTAAGAAGCGGTCTTTTACTTTAGTTTGAAAACCAAATCCTCCGTTGCACTCCGTCCACGGCGCGCACCTTCGCGCTCGTGCTGACGCGGCGAGTGAAAGCACAATGGGCGCGCGCAGCTCCCGCTCTGCATACGCGCCGCTTCTGCGCTGCCTCTACGCGTGCGGTGTGAAACGGGCAACCAGGCTCTACTGAAGCATTTGCGCTGAAAGCACCTCTCTTTACGTGATCAGTGAAATCTTTCTCCTGCTACAATGTGCTGCGGCTGGCAGCGCGCGCTGTATGAAGAGCAGCGCAGACCATGCACTGGCACAAGTGCGACGACGTAAAAGTTTTACTCGCACACTCTCAAAAAATGCTTTTGGTCGCAGTCTAGAGCCCTGCAGTGTATTTTATACATTTTAGATTTTCACACAGACAATAGCCATTTCTCAATATGCGTTCTTGTGGACTTGTGAAACGTCATTGCCCAAAAACCAGCGCAATTTTCTAAATATTACTGTTATTGTGTCATGAAATGTAGTTTTAAGAGTTTTTCAGGCGAGAATGTAGTTGCTTAAAACTCAAATCTGTGGTTTATTTATAAAGATAGCTCCTATTTGAAAATGTGCTATGCTGATTTCGGAGCTCCAGGCGATCACCAGGCGCTCAATGCTCAATGCTAGTCCTTCCGACATTTGCCGCTGGCTCCGATGTCTCTGTAGTGATTAAACATGAGATACAATTCGTTTTGTGTATATTTAACAGGCATTTGTGGTCTCATGAATCTATTATTTGTTCCTGGTCATATCGTTTTGACTGAGCACAAAGTTTAACTTTATATTTATTTTGAACTTTACCGTAGTTCAGCGCTGACTTTGTAGTATACGTTTGACTGAATTGTTTGCTTTTGTCTTTATTTCGTCTTATATAAGCTTCTTATACTTTGTACTTATACTTTTATAATGGCTATCATTGTTCATTAAAACTGACATAAAAGAGGCAGAGTTGTGCTTATTGTCACGCTTTATTGTCGATCTCTACTTTCCGGTATACACCACGCCTATCAAGTAAGGGTACTGTTGGCAGTGGAAATGCAAGCTAGATCAGAGTGTTCGGTCCCGAACCGTACCGTACAGTACTGACCCGTACCGCTCAGTGGAAACGAGCCACATGAGGGGAGTTACACCCATTTTCAAAAATGAAATTCAGGCCCTGAATAAATGTCTAAAAATCACGATTGGAGTATCACCATAAATAATTCTACATGATAAAAAGGCGGCTTTAAAGAGATCAGTAACGGTGATCGGCAGATAGTGTTTTCTGTGATCGACGATCGGCCTCAAAAATCCTGATTGGAGCACCCCTACCATTTTTCAAGTTTCAAGTTTCAAGTTTTATTTGTCACATACACGACTATACAGAGATTGTATAACCAGCAGTGAAATGAGAGTCGGGTCCGCTCCATGGACAGTGCAAATATTGAAAAAACAACACAAGGGAAGTAAACATAAGATAAAATGAATAAAAAATAAGATATAAAGAATAAAATATAAAATATAAAAGAATGTGCATGACAGTAAGCTGTAGAATTAAATATTAAGATAAGCATGACTGTACAGAGAGGAATGTGCAAACAGGTTGTACATGGTTGACATGAAGCAGCCAATCACAAAAAATAAAATAAATATAAAAATAAGATAAGATATGTTACAAGACACAGAAAGTGTTGTGTGCAAGTGTGCAAGTGTGCAAATGAGCAAATGACACTGACAGTTATGAGGTAGAGAGTAATGAATGTGTGATTAGTGATTTGAAGTAAGTCAGATGATGTTAGGAGGCTGACTTTGAGTTCAGAAGCCTGATGGCCTTGGGGAAGAAACTCCTCCTAAGTCTCTCGGTTTTTGCCATCAGGCTGCGGAAGCGCTTACCAGATGGCAGCATAGTGAAGAGGCAGTTTCCAGGGTGATTTGAGTCCTTGATGATTTTGACAGCTCTGCCTCTGCAGCGTTTGAGGTAGATGTCCTGCAGAGAGGGGAGAGCAGACCCAGAGATACGCTCAGCTAAGCGCACGACTCTCTGCAGGGCCTTGCAATCTTGGCTGGAGCTGTTTCCATACCACACTGAGATGCACTGAGTCAATACACTTTCTATGGTCCCTGCATAGAAAGTTTTCAGGATTGATGGTGAGACCCTGAATTTCCTCAGCTGTCGCAGATGGTACAGTCTTTGCCTGGCTTTCTTAACCTGTGTTTGGATGTGTGTAGTCCAAGTCAGGTCCTCGGAGATGTTTACACCGAGGTACTTGAAGCTGCTAACTCTCTCCACAGGGGTCCCGCTGATCACAAGAGGAGTGTAGGGCAGCAGGTGTCTCTTTCTGAAGTCCACAATCAGCTCTTTGGTTTTGCTCACGTTCAGAGAGAGACAGTTGTCCTGGCACCATGATGTAAGTCTCTCCACCTCATCCAAGTATGCGGTCTCATCATTGTTGGAAATGAGGCCCAGAACCACAGTATCATCAGCAAATTTGATAATAGATGTGGATCTGTGAGAGGACACACAGTCATGTGTGTAGAGAGAGTATAGCAGGGGACTCAGAACGCAGCCCTGCGGGGCTCCTACGTTCAGGGTGATGGAGTTTGAGGTGAACTGGCCTACCTTCACCACTTGAGGTCTACCGGTGAGGAAATCTTGAATCCAGTCGCAGAGTGAAGTGTTTAGGCCAAGGCCTGTGAGTTTGGAAGTCAGCTTGATGGGGACTATGGTGTTAAAAGCTGAGCTATAGTCTATGAATAGCAGTCTTGCATAGTTCCCATTGCTGCTGTCAATGTGTGTGAGGGAGGAGTGGAGTATGTGAGAGATGGCATCATCAGTTGATCTATTGGAGCGATAGGCAAACTGAAGAGGGTCCAAAGTAACAGGGATGGAGGAGCTAATGTGGCTCTTAACAAGTCTCTCAAAAACCTTCATGACTATAGATGTGAGGGCCACTGGACGATAGTCATTCAGGCAAGAGGGTTTATTGTTCTTAGGCACAGGGATGATGATGGATTTTTTAAAGGAGGTGGGAACCACAGAGGTAGCAAGGGACTCGTTGAAGATAGAAGTAAACAACCCAGCAAGCTGATCAGCGCATGATCTCAGAACCCGGCCTGTGATCCCGTCAGGTCCAGCCGCTTTCCTGATGTTCACTCCCTTTAGTGCCCTCCGAACCTCGTCCTCCGTCACGGTGATCACATGATTCTCGCTTCTCTGCCTGCTGCTTCCTGACGCGCTGCTCAGCAGAGCCGCACTGCCGCCGTTGCAATCAAAGCGGCCGTAGAAGGTGTTTAATTCTTCGGCCAGCGACGGATCTGCACTCACCTCTGCGGAGGATTTGTTTCCAAAGGCACAGATGGTCCTTAGTCCCTGCCACATGCGTCGAGAGTCATTGAGCTGGAAATGAGACTCAATTCTCTCTTTGTAGCGATGTTTGGCGGCACTTACTGCTCGTCTGAGAGCATAACACGCTGCTTTATACTCGCACATATTCCCAGACAAAAGAGCCTCGTTGTATGCGGCAGTGCGTTTGTTAACCGCATCACGGATTGATCTGTCCACCCACGGTTTCTGATTAGGGAAAGTCATTACAGTTATTGTTTCTGTAGCTTGTTCGGTAAGTGTGTTTACAAAGCTCACTGCTACCTCCGTGAACTCGCTGACGTCAGATGAGCTCGCCCTGAACATGTCCCAGTCGACGTCATCAAGAGCCGCCTGTAGCATAGCTTCAGAGTGGGAGGACCAACGCGTCACTTCCCTCTTCACCGGGGGTTCCTGTACGAGCCTTTGTTTATATTCCGGTGTGAGGAAAATGGCGGCGTGGTCCGACTTACCAAAAGCAGGCAGTGAACGGGCCTTGTAGGCATTCTTAAACTGAGAGTAGCAGTGATCCAGTGTATTCGGACCTCTAGTTGGACAGGATACATGCTGGTGAAAGTTCGGCATGACCTGCCTGAGGTTGGCTTTGTTAAAATCCCCCGCGATGATAAAGGCAGCGTCAGGATGTTGGTTAATGTAGCCGCTGATCACGTCGTGAAGTTTAGACAAAGCCAAGCCGGTGTCTGCCTGAGGTGGAATGTAAACGGCAGTAGCGATGACCACGGAGAACTCGCGGGGCAAATAGAATGGGCGGCAAATAATGGATAGATGTTCCAGATGAGGCGAGCAGGATCGCGACAGAGAGGAGATATTCCTGGGGTCACACCATTCCTTGTTAGTCATGAAACACACTCCTCCACCTTTGGATTTACCGGCCTCAGCTGTTCTGTCCATCCGTAAAACAGAGAAGTTGTCAGACGGCGTTACAGCAGTGTCCGGAACCGAGGGCGTGAGCCATGTTTCAGACAGACAGATGATGTTACAGTCCCTTATGTCCCGTTGGAAACTTATCCTGGCTCTAAGATCGTCCATCTTATTATCCAAGGATTGGACATTAGCGAGCAAAATGCTCGGTAAAGGAGGACTGTGAGCCCTTTTCCTCAGTCTGTTTCGAATACCAGCGCTATTTCCACGGTGTTTTTTGTTCCGTCTCCTGTGTCCTTTGTTCTCCGCGTTCCGAAGAATCTCAAGAGGCCACGATGGATTCGGTGATAAAGTGTCCTGAACCAGGTTAGTGAAGCGGTTTCCAATGTCCAAGAGTGTACTTTTGTCGTAGGTGATCAGTGCCGACGTTATGTGTGTAAAAATAGAAATCAAAAGTAAGTAAAAAAGTAAATAAAAGCATAGTCTTAGCGGAGCGACCCGGACGGCGGCCGAACATAGCAGCGCCATCTTCCATTTATCCATGTTTAAATCTGTTGTAGCATGTATGCAGCAAAAATATGTTTGATAAATTGGAGGATTGTTATTAAACCAATCAGTGAACGCCTAGTAACGGTTGTGATATTTAATTATGACTAGACATTTTTACATATATTAATATTATTTCTATTAATAAAAATGTACGGCCCCCCTGCAATACCGTTGCGGCCCACAGGTTGAAAACCACTGCTCTAAACTAATACTTCTAATATTCTTAACAATCCTGGTGAGGCAAATCTATAAACTAAAAGTGTTTGTTTTTAAAGTGTTGAACTAACCTTCAAACAAATACTTGTATGCGGATAGGCTGTGTCTCTGGAGCCATTCTTCAATCTGACTTTCCTTGCCTTTCTTCCAGCGCACCTCCCAGAAGAAAATCCACGAGACTGAACAGAAGACGAAGGTCAGCAAAAAGAGACGGTCCATTAGACCATGTTGAGGCTCCACTCAGACCTCTGTGAGCTCAGGGTCTGCCTTGCTTTCTGCTGTCCTATCTGGTCCTGAGTACTTCTCCCATGTCTTCTCCTACTGGGGAAAAGGACAGCATACATATGATTTAGGACTTGTGAAGCATTGTTTGATTGTTTAAGTACAAATATTTGCAGTGCATTTAGAGAGTATTCAAACCCTTTCATTGTCACATTTTTGCACCGTGTCTACATTGGAGTGGTACAACATGACTAAAGACAATAAAATTCTGTCTCCACTGAAGATTGGAGACACAATGTGGGCCACAAATCTCCAACAGTAAACTGATGCTTTGTTCTATTTATGGAATGCTGACAGAAAGGTCAAATGATCTGAAACAGCTTTGTCGCGTTTACTGTGGACAGCCTCTAGCTGGCGTGATGCGACGCAAGCAACAACGGTCGTGTCCAATATTCTTCAAAATATCTTCTTTTGTGGTCAACAGAAGAAAGAAACTAATACAGATTTGTAACAACTTAAGGGAAAGTACATGACAATTTTCATTTTTGGGTGAACTATCCCTTTAATATTTAGATGAAGCACATTGAGCGGCAATTAAAGCCTCAGGTCGAGGGTATGATGTGACAAGCTTTGCACATCTCGAATTTGTGGATTTTCTGTGGAACACAAAAAGGGATATTTTGATGAATGTTGAGAACCAAACAATATTGGAGCTCAATGACTTCCAGCACATGAAAAAATAAAATAAATTTAAAAATATATATATTTCTCAAAATATCTTCTATGTTGCATATAAGAAAACAAAAGTTTTGTAACAACATAAGGGTGAATAAACAACTTAATTTTCAAGTTTTAGTGAACTATCCCTTTAAGGATTTCTCTGTATTTTGCTACATTCAGCTTTCCTTCTACATTGACCATTTCCTGCCTCTGAAATACAGCATGATGGTACCTACAACATTGAGATAATATTACACAGATGATGAGCAGTTCCTGGTTTCCTCCTTACAGAGGCCTCAATTCCAAGAATTATTTTTCTCACAGCCTGTTTTTTTTTTATTTTGCAAATTCCAAGTTTCCATCTGGCCACTCTGACATAAAGCTCAGATTGGTGGAGTGTTGCAGTGATGGTTGTCCTTCTGCAAGTTTCTCCCATCTACACACATGATCTCTGGAACTCAACCAGTGAATGTCAGGTTCTTGGTCACATCTCCCCTGATTGTTCAGCTTGGCTGGACGACCTGCTTTTTGAACAATTCTGTTTGTTTCCAAACTTCTTCCATGTCAGAATTATGCAGGCCACTGATCTGATCAAGATCTGTGCCTCGACACAAACCTGTTTCTGTTCCTTTGACCACATGGCTTGGTTTTTGCGCTGGTATGCATTTTCAATTTTTTACAATTTACAAGGTTACCAACAAATCTGCTTTGCTTCAAGGAATTGGTTTTTGCTTTACAGGGTATAGAGAACAGATTGATGTAAAAAAATAGAGCATTTCGCAAAATGCTGCAACATATCATAATGTGGAAAAAATGTATAATTTCACATGAATACTTTTTTACAGTAACAACTTCGCATCCATTCTTACGACATGGAGATGTACACATGCACCTTAGTTTCACCTCTGCTTAATAATTACTGCAGCTCTTCCATGATGTCGTTTAGGTCTTTAAACGTTAAAGTCCTGTTATCAGTACAGACTTTAATATTACATCTATTACATCAGTGCATACTAGTGAAGCAAAATACACAAAACTAAAGTCCCCGAAAAATGTTAGCATATATTGCCTACCTAAATAACAATCCAAACCTACATATCTTGAACTCTGAATCACAGTGGCATAAACAGAACATATACGACGCAGAATAATCACACAATGTCCTAGAAAAACAACACTCAGTACTGAAATACCCACAATGCGGTTAAAAGTAATCAATAGGCCTAAAAAGTACTGTACGAAACTTTACTATTCATATTTAGACAATAGCTGCAGTATTGTCTTCTAGATATTTACCTTGATGGATATCTTTTGAGAACCGGAAAGACCGCAGAATCTAGCGCTAGCATAGATGACGCAAGAAATGACGCTTCTTCTTCTTCTGGTGTTTTATGGCGGTTTGGCAAACCAACGAAAAAGGTGCATTACCGCCACCTACTGATCTGGAGTGTGGAGTATACATAGATAAAAAAAATTATATATATATATATATATATATATATACACACATACATACACACACACATACATACATATATATACACATACATACATATATATATATATATATATATATATATACATATATATATACATATATACATATATACATATACTTATGCTTCTTCTTCTTCTTCTGATGTTTTATGGCGGTTTGACAAACCAACGAAAAGGTGCATTACCGCCACCTACTGATCTGGAGTGTGGAGTGTACATAGATTTGGAAGAAAGAAATACAAAAGGAAAAAGAGAAATAAAGAGAAAAAAATAATAATAATAAAAAATAAAAAATACTAGATTCTATCTATTGTTCCTGTGTTTTTCAGGAAATGACGCTGCATAAGTAAAATGTGGAAAGTGTCGCATAATGTTGACGTCAGAGGACTCGTTGTCGCAAAGTGTAACACACGAGGACCAGAGTGCTAATCTCGAGCATTTTCAGCCGTCATGGTAAAATAAAGTGTTTATCTCAATAATGCTTAACAATGTACACAATGGCTTTATTTCTTCTTTGGTTGAATGGCAACTTATCTTTGTGTGAATTAGGGAAAACAGAAGAAACAGAAAAAATATGCTACCATGAAAAGAATGATCAGTTTAAAGGATCAGAGAATGTGAGTATCATCATCATTTGTATTATATTATATTATTTATAAGCAACACATGGATTAAAATGGTTCTCAACTCATACAATTTACGGAAAAGTACATAGACTGTAGGAACACAGACATGTAGTCCGCTGAGCAAAGTAACATGTTACTGCCATTTATTTTTCCTGTTGGGCCTCAATAAAGCACTCTTTATAAGGTCCCTTTACCTTTACTGTTATAAATATAATTTCTGGCATAAATTTTATGATGCTTGAAAATGCATATTTTAGTGATGGAGTTGAAAAGAACTCAATTGGGTACAGTATGCAAAGTCTGTAAAAAGTAGCATCTCATAACCTTGCTTTTTCCCCATTCTTTTTGTTCAGAAAAGAACAGGACAGGGCAAAAACACAAAAGAAGAAGAAAGAAGATCCCTCAGTCATTAAAGAACAAGAAGTGTAAGTTTGAATTCTATATTTCTGATTGTGTTTGTTACTTTGCATCTGTTGAGGCATGCTGATTTATTATTGTGCAGAAATTGCAATATGCTTATTTGAATGGCATGAGATATAAACATTGACTCACAATGTACAGTTTGATGATTATCTATTCTAATATTTTCTCCAAATATAGAATTGCATTTAGTGAAAAGTTTAGATATGGGACTTTAAAAAGTTAATAAATGATCTGAATAATAAAATAATAATCAGAACTTCACATACAAAAATAATACAACCATACAGAACTTCAAAGCTCTAAGTAGTGGCCTCTCCATATCCATTTAATAAAGCATTTTGAGGATACTGATGTCATGGTAAATTCCATCCCCACATGTAAAACAAAATAGTTAAAACTTAATTTAAAATGACAGAGCATTTAGCTGTACCATATTATATTATATATATTTCAAATAAAATAAAATTAAACTTTAAAATTATTTTTATATACTGTCCAGTAGTTTTGCCAAAAGTACCCGTACTTCAGTACCAAGTCGATACTTACATTTTAAAAAGTTAAGCATACCAGTCTTTCTGCAAAACCTGTAATAGAGAGTAGTGGATCGATCCAGTACCCGCCAATAGGCAGCAGCTTTTAGTCTTTACTATATTTGTGTGAGCGCTCTGTGAAGAGCATCAAAAATTTCTGTTTGAGTCACAGGGAACAAAGCATGCCAAATGAGCTCTGAATAATTTTATATTTCTCCATCGTTTTTAATTCGATTATCTCTGAAGTGATATTAGCTTCATTGATTATAAAGTGAGTGCTCTTTGCTTGCATTCTCAATGTAGGCTAACCCGTTCATAATTTGACTAAAAATGTTGTTTTTCATGCTGCAATTTAATTGTTCAATTTGCAATTCAAGTTTTTGTATTTATTTTTATTTTTTACGATACAATCGTTGCAAAGCAGCTTTACAGGAAATTAAGTTTCTACAATATATTTATATATTGTAGAAACTTAATATATTTAACTTATGGCAAAATTTGGTAATTCTGTATGTTGTCTGAGGGGTTGGCATCATCTCTTCTCAGGTGTTTGGTCATCTCTGATCATTTAAGGGTTGGATCCAGACTGAAGCTTGTGTAATTCCTAGTTACGCAGAAACAGAGAAACAAATAGAGACATAATTAGCATAGCTGTTGTTCCATCCAAGCAAAAATGATTTGTTCAACCAAAGCTAAAGAATAATAATGTGCGTTTGATCAGATATAATCAGATTTTTACATTTTACACACTGCAAAGATTCGAGAGTGAAGGACAAATATCTTATGAAAATAGAATTGTGCGCTATGTGTTGATCTTTTAATGCAATGTTTACATAATTGAACAATATTTTAAGGCTCCATGCTAATGTTTTAACATATTGTTGACTACTTATTACCATTAATAATCAACTCATTTTTATTTATTTTTTAATTAAACAATTAAAATATATTTTTTATTTTATTTAAAAAGGTATAATTAAAAAATGAATGTAAAATAGTCACAATAGTTTTGCTATAGTACCGAAATTTACTGTATTAGTTTCAACTACTGCAATTCTGGTACCGTGATAACACTACTGTCCAGTAATGCAGCTAGATCACTAGATACATCCAAACAATTTGATAAATGTACATATTCCAAATTTTCAATTGAAACAACTGTTCTTGTAATGTCCTTACTCTTTTTGGATAGACTTCAAATTAGACATGACACAAATTTTTCATAAAACAAGATATTTGCAGACAAACGGTCTTATTATTATTATTATTTGTATTATTATTTTTAATCTATACTTGTCAATTTACCATTAATGATTTATCGTATAAATATTCTAAAGCAGTAGTTCACCCCACAATGATAATTCTGTCATCATTTACTCCCCTTCACAACATTCCAAACTCATTGGATTTTCTTCTCTCTCTCTCTCTCTCTTTCTGTGTGAAATACAAAAGATATTTGAATTAGGGGCTCAATGGATCACAAAACTCAGATCAATTCATATTACGCAAAAATGTAACTTTGCGTTCTATTTATTACTTAAGTAGTACTTTGATACCACAGCAAATACTACCAAGCTAATAAAGTTCAAACATTATTAATAATAACAGAACAGTCAGTAATAAAATGGGACCAACAACAGCTTGTTGAACAAAAACTTGCTGGAAAAGGTATTCTGAGATAAATTTGTAGGTATGTGTCCATTCAAGTGCGAGAACAGAAATCTGAATTCTGTGTTCTTGCAGTTTCTGAAACACGCTTAGTGTGTGTGCAGAAAACAGCATGCGAGAACCAAATTGTGTTCTCTTCGCTTCTTTAATTGTTTAAAAATGCTTGAATGTTTAATTGTCAAAACTTAGAAGCGCATGTGCATCAGTCTATGATGGTTAAACTTTGCAACTAATCCACGAATCACATCCTTGCCAAACGGTGGGGCTGGTCTGTACAGAACAACTATGATCCATAGAACCCCTAATTTGAATTAATTGGCTGTTTTTGTCCATACAATGAAAGTCAATGTTTTCTATAAGTTTCATGCACCAAAAAGAAGTAATCTGTACAACTGTACAAGCTGTACCAGTGGTATTACCAAGTCTTCTTAGGTAAATTATCAATTTAGATGATTTGTGATGATTAGATGATCAGAATATCAAAAATCCAACTTATAACTTCTATCAGGCCTAGTCGAATATCACACACATCATCACAGAATATGAATTTCAAATTTCAGTGCACAAACTTCTGTTCTCTTAAACATCTATATTAATTCCTGTAGTGATAATTATAGTAATATGTTGTGTAATACTTTTGAGTCTTTGTATGCATGTGTTTGCATTAATTATATATAATAATTTATGCCTCAACCTATCTTTCTTTCAGAGCAAAGTACCCATCTTGTATGTTCTTTCAATACAACACCCAGCTTGGACCTCCATATTACATCCTTGTTGACACCAACTTTATCAACTTTTCTATTAAGGCCAAATTAGATGTTGTCCAGTCAATGATGGACTGCCTCTATGCTAAATGTAAGTCTCCACATTCTCAGAATTACTTTCATCAATGCTGATGTGAAAGAGGATGGGTGTTATGGGGCAGTTGTGGCCTAATGGTTAGAGAGTCAGACTTGTAACCCAAAGGCCACGGGTTCGAGTCTACAATTCCAGCAGGGATTGTAGGTGGGGGGGAGTGAATGTACAGCACTCTCTTCCACCCTCAATAACATGACTGAGGTGCCCTTGAGCAAGGCACCGAAACCCAAACTGCTCCCTGGGCGCTGCAGCAAAAATGTCTGCCCACTGCTCTGGGTGTGTGTTTGGGGCAGCGGTTCTCAATTAAATTGTATAGGTATATTATGTCACACTTCACGCTTCTCTAGTAAGTTTTGTGCACTTGGATGGAATAAATGCACAGAACAAATTCTGAGTATCGAACACCATACTTGCCTACATGTCATGTCACTTTCATATATTGGATATATTGATCACAGTAGAGATTCCAATGCAGCAACATTGAACAAAAATGATGCTGTGTTTTATACAGAGTTTACAACATAATTCTGTGGATACAGGGCTGAAAATGGAGGGTTCCTGTATTTTGTTGTTTTTTTTACAGAAAATTAAAGAGATCTTTCATTGACTTGGTAGTTCACAAAACGTAGCACAGTTTCCCTATCAGTGCACATTCTCTCTGAACCAATCATCAGAGCAGATCACTTCAGGTAAAGTAACTGGGATGAACCAAGATTTTAGTCAAAAAACTGAACAAAAATCTTTATTTTAACATGCCATGAAATGGATAAAACTGTTGGAATGAAAAAAAAGCTTGAGTTTCTGTTATTGAGGCATACTGTATATTGACTGCGTTTACATGCGCACGAATAATGCGATTATTTACAATAATCAGAGTAAGGACTTAATCGCATTATGATGTTTACATGTCAAGAGCAAAGCTCTTCACTCCCGTTTACATGCAATTTTCATTATTATTATTATTATTAGGGGAGAAAGGGGTTATTATTTATGGGGAATGGGGATTTAAAAAAAAATAACACTGGGTGGATTTGTATCATTATAGGGTGGTTGTGTACACACTCAGGGGTGCAAACTTGTCACCTTTCGGCGAAATTCGCCGTTTTCACCTTGAAATAGGTCATTCACGTGAATCGTGTAGATCTGTAAAAAAAAAAAAATTGAGGAGGAGGGGGGGGGGGGTCGTCGGATCTGCGAGTCATCTGTGTCACGTCACCTGCAGCGTTTCTTTCCCCTGTTGGCAATGGACCCGCCCTACTCTGTCTCTGATTGGCTTACCGGGCTGTCTCGTATTTTCTTTATGCCCACGAAAAGAACTAAAAATACCTTGTCAGTTTTGATCGTACAGATAAGAATAAGGTATCATTTGAATATGCAAAGGGTCTACTTTTATTTCTGTATAGTCATAATAACAACGAAATAATGTGCTTTTCTAAAATTAATAAAATAAACAGGGTTCGTTCTCTGCCGGCTCTGTCTCTGTCACCTTTCTTCACAGACACGTAAATAAAACAACCTGAATCTCCGCGAATACTCGCCTCAAATACATGAGACATATATGTATAGAAAGCTTAAAATGTCTGCTTTTAAATGAAGTAAGTCACGTCCAAAACAAATATTCTATGTTAAAGTAATCCGTATGAAACCGACGCGATGTCCAGTCTTCCCGTCTCAACTCATTATATCTAATACGGTAACGCCCACGCGCCGTTCGCGCCTTTCAGATTCAAACATCCACGTGAGGCGCACGCACATGTAAACGCCCACATCGCCTCCGCGTAAACAAACAAGTTCATCCCGGCTACTTTCTGTTTCTGGAAGAAGATCTGCTGAGATAAATAACCCAGAACTTCAAAATGTGTTTTTGTTTGTTTCCTTCAGAGCACATAAACAATATACACTATGAAAATGCCAGGTTTTGTAATGTTTTTTGTAAATAATTATCATCTTCATTACTTCAGTCTTACTCCAAGTGTAACAATATACACTATACCATTCAAAAGCTTGTAGTCAGCATATAGAAATTAAAACTTTTATTTAGCACACAAGTAATGATAAAGACATTTATCATGTTACAAACTATTTTGTTCTTCTGAACCTTCCATTCATAAAACAACAACAACAAAAAAAAACCTTCTCAGCTCTTTTCAACAGAATAATAATAATAATAAATGTTTTTTAAGCAGCAAATCAGAATATTAGAATGATTTCTGAAGGATCATGTGACTGGAGTAATGATGCTAAAAAGTCAGCTTTGAAAGACAGCTTTGATTGTTCCTAATAAACTGTTTAACTGCCCTCGCAAGTGAATCTCAAGTTATTTTGTGTGATAGCTAAATATATTCTAAATAAACTACAAACAAAAAATATATAAATTAATCAATAAAATGATCATGTTTAAATTGATTTACAGTACTTTTTTTGCTGTTTTCTAACAGTTTGGACTTGAATAAAGAAAGCTTGCACTTAACCTTTTCACAGGCATTTTGTTTTCATAGTTTGACAGATATCGTGATGTATCATTATATGATTGTCTAGCAATATATCGATTATCGCAGAATCGCTGTATCATGATTATCATATCGTGAGGTACCCTGCAATTCCCACCCCTGTGTATGTATGTGTGTATATATATATATATATATATGGGTGGAGTTTAGTTTGTCACCTTTTTTACTCCTGAGGAGTTTGCACCCCTGACACTGCCAAGACACATTTCAGTTCAAACAACATGTAAAAAATAATTTTGTATCCGATGACCCCTTTTATATACATCTAAAAGTACCCTGTGCAAAGTATCTGAAAGGTGTTACAATTTAACATATTAACATATTTTGTCAAGTGAAATGAACTTAAATAGATATAGGTATCATTTGCTCAGTGGGTAGAGAGCAGTGAACACTGTGTAGGGACCCTGTGAATCAGAATGCAGCTGAACTTTAATGTTTTACTGTAATTTAATTATTATATATTATTATTATTGTTATAGATATTTTAAAAACCTTGAGCACTGTTCTAAGAAGTTGTTCTCAGTCTATATATTTAAAAGGAAGAATGCATCCTGTGTGCAATGCTGTTGCTGACCAGGGGCCCGTTTCAATAAGGAGGTTCAACCAACTCGGAGTTTAAACTTGAACTCAGAGTTGACTTACTCTGAGATGGGAAACTCAGAGTTTTCGGTTACAGAACAGCTGAACTGAGTTAGTTTACTCAACTCTAAGTAGGTTGACTCTGAGTTTAGCGCATGCACCACGACTATGAAAAGTCATGATCAGTGGAGCTCCGAAATTACGATTCACCATGGCAACAGCTCCCGCCAAAAAGACGTCAGCGTGCATACTTCCGTCAATGACTAACTTTAATTCTTAATAACTGTCAATAACTTAATAACTGTTAAAATATCAGAGGTGAAAACTGTAAATTATTGAAATAATATTCATTTTAATGGTATCCCATGGCCACAAAAAAAAAGAAATAAAAAAAGGAAAAAGACAGAAAGAAGAAAAAAGAACGTGGCAGCAGCTAAAAATGAAGTCTGAAAACACAATTCAATCAAGGTAAAGCTTTAAACATGAAAGGTTCATGCGCTGCAGCTTTTTCCACATAGTCTAACACTCGTTTCACATAATTAAATATTCTCTAATCCAACCTGTTACATTTCTTAGAGTAATAAAATTAACTACTGACTTGTAGACAGCAAGAAGGCAGAGGGAGAACCTGCAGCAGCACCACTGACAGATGAAGAGGAGATGGTCAAGTATTGGAAGATTTCTCAAATCCAAAAGTAAAAAGAATAACTTTTGCTTTTGTATTAGGAAATAAAGATGACCAAAAAATTGTGAATAATTAGTTTATTTAACAGCTGTGGTGGTGGTTACGGCTCGTACTACCGATCTGGCATACTTCCATTCCATACAGTAATCAGTTTCATTTTCAGAAGATGCGATGGTGGGGATATGCTTGTCATCAGTGCATCCAAACACAGTGGAAATCCTGAAGGAAATTCTGATTATTGGGTTACTTCCAGACGTCACAGAAAGATGTTATCAAGTGAACGTCATTTATCAGATTAGCCTCATTTAAACCGATTTCTACACCACTGACATACAGTCCTGTGATACTCTTCTTTGACGGATTTGTGCCCAGGAAAAAATTCTCAGAAAGAGTGTGAGAGCGATGCACACTTTCCTTAAAATCTGCATAAAGGACTTATAATGTGCTCTGCATCTCCGATGTTTTGAAGAAAACTACCATTTAAAATAGGACCGCTCAAATAAATATGCACATGAATACGGTGTAAAAAAATTATAATAAAATAAATAATATACAGTATTTAGTCTTGTTTCCATGAAGGAAAAAAAAACTAATTTAAGTGATTTTTTATTTTATTTTGCAAATTATCTGGCAATGCGGTAATAAATTAAAAATAGCCCATTCTTGTCTCCGTTTGCATTAAGATTATTTTTCTTACCCTATGGAGAACACTTTTATATTTTAACAAGACTAAATATCTAGATATTTTTTTTATCTATAGAAAATGGATCTTAACTTAAGAATCTTTAAATATTTGTACTTGAAATAAGACAAAAATACTCAGTAGGCTAAGAAAAGCAATTTTGCAGCGTGAATGAATGAATAAGGTATTAAAACATCGCTTACACTTTAAAAAGGGGGAGGAGATGGAAGGAAACTCTGGGTTTACCGAAGAAAACCTGCTCCCGACCAGGTTAGGTTCACAGCATAAGTTACCACGGTAACCGACTCTGAGTATAAGTTACCTCTCTTTCTGAAACGGGCTTGACTTACCCTGCTTTCCCGGGATTGACAAACCTCCCATTTTGAAACGGAAAACCCAGAGTTTCCCTCATTTCAGGGTTAACATACTCAGAGTTTTCACTTAACCTCCTTTCTGAAACGGGCCCCAGGACTTTAAGGGATAGTTCACCTAGAACACAACTTGCATGTCATTCCAAACCTGTATGACTTTTTCTTTTTTTTCACCAAAAAAATATATACAAAAAAAAAAAGTTGTCTATTTGTTTTTTTTTTTTTACTTGTATGCAAGAAAAACATTTGAAACATTCTTCAAAATATCTTACCTGTTCTACAGAAGAATGGAAATCATACAGGTCTGGAATGACATGAGTGAGTAAATTATGGTAATTTTAATTTTTAAATGAAAATAAAACAAATAAAATTAGTAATTGGACATTATCATGCAATGTTGATTTTAAACTGTTGGGCCTGGTGTAAAATTCAAGGCTTATATAATTTGTTGCACGATTATCATGAATGATATAATACTTACTTCTGCTACTATATATTTTATTTATTTATATATGTTTTTAAATATAGGCTTTGTTGGAAAAAATGTTTTTTCTGTTATTGGGTCTTAGTGGCATCTCCACTGATTACCCATAAAATGTGATCTGGGGTCATATGCATAAAACTTCAGAAATGCTCTTAAGAACAGATCACACCTAAGTGTTGTGTAGAAAAATGGCCGCACTCAACCACTGAATTGACCAGTAGTACATTTGCAAGGGTTTGATGTAATAGTATTATATGACACCATTCATTTGTTCATGATTTATTACAACACAAAATGGTATTTTAGTAACAGATTTCTTTGTTGAATAATTTTTGATGAATGAAATGGGAAGGCCAATTTTAATTCCCTTTATGTGTTAATATAAATGTTTATAAATTTTTACCCTGTCTGAGTGCTTTATGCATACAGCCCCTAATCTTCATACAAGTTACACAATCTGACTAAACTACTAACATACATTTGTAGTTTTCAAGCTAATAATTAAGCTAATATTTTTTTTGTTTGTTGTGTCATTCAGGTGTTCCTTGCATAACGGACTGTGTGATGGCTGAGCTTGAGAAATTAGGGATGAAGTTTCGAGTGGCTTTGCGGTAATGCACACTTTCATGACATACATGTAACAGTAACAGTGTCTTGAACACTGGGTTGGTTGAAAAATTATTTGTTCAACCAAAGCTAAAGAATAATAATGTGCATTTGATCAGATATAATCAGATTTTTACATTTTACACACTGCAAAGATTCGAGAGTGAAGGACAAATATCTTATGAAAATAGAATTGTGCGCTATGTGTTGATCTTTTTAATGCAATGTTTACATAATTGAACAATATTTTAAGGCTCCATGCTAATGTTTTAACATATTGTTGAGTACTTATTACCATTAATAATCAACTCATTTTTATTTATTTTTTAATTAAACAATTAAAATATATTTTTTATTTTATTTAAAAAGGTATAATTAAAAAATGAATGTAAAATAGTCACAATAGTTTTGCTATAGTACCGAAATTTACTGTATTAGTTTCAACTACTGCAATTCTGGTACCGTGATAACACTACTGTCCAGTAATGCAGCTAGATCACTAGATACATCCAAACAATTTGATAAATGTACATATTCCAAATTTTCAATTGAAACAACTGTTCTTGTAATGTCCTTACTCTTTTTGGATAGACTTCAAATTAGACATGACACAAATTTTTCATAAAACAAGATATTTGCAGACAAACGGTCTTATTATTATTATTATTATTTGTATTATTATTTTTAATCTATACTTGTCAATTTACCATTAATGATTTATCGTATAAATATTCTAAAGCAGTAGTTCACCCCACAATGATAATTCTGTCATCATTTACTCCCCTTCACAACATTCCAAACTCATTGGATTTTCTTCTCTCTCTCTCTCTCTCTCTCTCTCTCTTTTTCTGTGTGAAACAGTGTCTTGAACACTGGGGACCAAACCAGTATTTGGGGACAGGGGCATAATAATAATCCTTTTTATTTAAATGTCCTGTTTTTATTTATTTAAATTAACAATTTCAAGGGAATAATAAAAAGCTGTAAAATAAGTTTTGTTTGTAAAATTGTTTGTAAACTCAAGATGAACTATTTGCAAATAATAGTTTTATTTTAAAATATGCACACATTCAGTGTTTTTTTAAATCACTTTAAATCACATTCAGTTGTGAATTACATGAATCACACCTATATTTTCTATGTAAAACAGAAAAAACTTAAACAAAAAAAGCATAATACTGTCGGTTATTTAACATTTCCTTCATAAAACAGTTGGCAAATATGTTTAGCTACTTACATCTTGCACTCTTTCACTGTTAAATCTAAAGTGCTGGGACACACACTCTGCTACTCTGAACAGTAAAGCTAGTCTTCTCTGATTTGATTGGCCATCGTAATCATTTTGGCAATGATGAGCACTGTTAGACCTCTGAGGCAGTTGATCCTAAAAATGTATCCTCTAAAACGTCATCCTAACAACACACAGTGCAATGTGTTACGTAGTACAGCAGACCAGCATCAGGAACAACAAACATGCCATTCACTATTTCACAGAACAAAATGAACAAATACATTAACATGGTATGTAAGCTTAATGTTAATTACACAAATACACACATATAAAATATATAATTTTAATGCACAATTAAATGCATATGCATGATAAATATCTTGCAGAAATTTCTCTGATCATAGGGAAAATTACTAGCTTTGTTTGCCCTCAGCTTGTCATGCTTAGACTTGTCGCAATGTTGTAATTTTTCTTTTTAGAGCACGTGTGAACAGTTTTTGAAATGCTGGTAAATCAGCTGCAGCATTTGCTGGCTTAAGCAATAGTAACTTCAGTTCCACCTTTGTTGCAGTGTGTGCCACTGCAGTGGTCATAAGATTAACTACATTGTGGACAGTAAATGACATTTGAACAGTTTGTCCAATTTGATAACATTACAGTTTCAACAGAATTTATATTACATTTGCCCAAAGCTGCATTAGCCCAGGGCCCCGCAAAGGCTTAACGCGGCACTCGGTGCATTTACCAGAAAAGTTAAAATTGGCATTTCACTGTGGTTTTAACAGTTTTTTGTATGAAAGTGGCTACGCTTTCTTCCTTGGTTTTTATGCTGATTTGAACTTTATTTGTAGGATTGCAAAAGATCCCCGTTTTGATCGATTACCTTGCTCACACAAAGGAACATATGCTGATGACTGCTTGGTGCAAAGAGTAACGCAGGTATGAGAACTTTGTAATCTGTGGGGTTATAATTGTTTACCTTTACTAAGATGGCAGCATCATTATTTGTAACAATTTTCACCTGAGATTTGGAAACAAATTACATATAGCAATCTGTGTTGCATTATATGCCAATTGTGACAGTGGGTAAAAAAAAAAAAAAAATGGGTAAAATCACTTTGATTATATTATTTATTCCCCCAAAATGTATTAAAGATATCTTAATATCTTTGTAGATTTTGTTTTTTAGATATTTTTTTTTCTGGTATCTTCATTTGAAGGCCCTATATGGTTACAGTGATATAACGGAATCATAGTGTGGCTCCAAGAATTTAAATTGTACACATTTTATGTGGTCAAAAACCAAATGTGGGTCATTTTGTATACAGATACTTTTTTCTTTTAAAGATAAACAACTGAACTTCAGCTAATTCAGGGTGCCCATTTGGCCATTTATATCTAATTTTTAAGAGATGTAACCATAAAACCTTTTGTTCAGGTCAAATTTTGACCCGAGTATCAACTGAGGCTTTACACATAATGTTATGCAGACTTTTTTGATCAGTGAGTTAGATTATTTACAGTTATACACAGGTATACGTTTTTGTTGTTGTTGTTTTACAATGTGCTAAAAGTAGGCCTATACATTTATCAATTCATGCATTCCCTGGGAATCGAACCTACAGGAAGAAGCTACAGGAATGCGACTTCTCTCAAAAAATTAGCTTAAAAAAATTTCACACACCATTAGGACTGAATTTTGATAAACATGAATATGCACACCTATTGATGATCATTTTTTTCATGGTTCAATTTAATAAAAAAGCGGGTAAAATGTTGTAAAAACACTACCATTCAAAACTTTAAAATAATTGCATATTCATTAATTAATTAGAAGTTACTGATCAGATACAATATGGCTTTAGTTCAGAAATATGACTGTTTAATAAGCTTTCATTCCACCAGGTCCAAATGGACCCAGGAATGCAAAAGTCGAATGCAGATTTTGAATGCATTATGAAGGTTAAGGCACAGCAAATGTGGAGGGTTCACAAAAGCAAGCAATCAAACAAACAAATAAATAAATAAAATGAGATTCTCAAATATATATTAGGAGTAAAAATTAAGTAAATTCACAAATCAATAAAATAGGTGAGACTATGAAACGATTCTAATCTCAGAGCTGATACTCTTTATATTATGACTAAAGCATTCCCATTTGTTTCATTAGCACAAATGTTACATTGTGGCCACGGTGGACAGGGACCTAAAAAGGAGGATTCGGAAGATCCCAGGTGTCCCCATCATGTACATCTCCAATCACAGGTACTCAAGCTCTCTTTGCTAAGTCTTACCTTAATGTTACTGAGGAGTGGGTCTGGCGGGTTTGCCTTATCAGCTGGTGAGTGCAAGTAAGAAAGCCTAGGTTATGTGCAAACTCCAGAATTTGACTGAAGTCATGCGCTTTCTGCTTCCCGTAGTGATGATCTGGCAGTGTTTGTGTACTTTTTCATAGATTGAGTGGATTAGATGCAATATTTGTTAAATACACAGACGTTTAACTTGCAACAAACACTTTTCGTTCAAAATTATGTACTGCTTAATAAATCACCTGTATATAGATGAATAAAGTTTAACATAGGCCAATACTATTAAAATAACATTAAAATTGCATTTTTATTTTATTTTTGTATTAGGGATGCATGAAATAAGTTAGTTCTATTATAAAAACACAGATTTGTGAGCAATACCGGAAATGGTGTCAGAATAACATGAAACACACATGGTCGCTCTGGAGAAGCTGCACAGATTGAGCCAACCAACTGCTCTCAAATCCCTCTCGCAATACTTTGATGGCATACGTTACAGTGACATGGCATTGTCACCATCTTAAGTCGAACAAAATTTCTAACTGGCATGCACTGCTTCAAGTCCGACCGATTGATTGAAATTGTCGACCAATTATTGTAACAGAAGAATATTATCTTGTCACCTGTGTAAATTAATATAATACTTATAATTTTTTTTTTTTTTTACAGGTACAACATTGAGAGAATGCCAGACGATTATGGCGCACCACGGTTGTAGATGTTTGTTTGTTTTTGTTTTTTCTTTTTTTATAAGAATTTGTTTGGTGGATAAGCCCCCACCTTCTACATTTAAAAGATTTCCGCTGTGAATTATGTTCAGAACTCAGTACAATAAAGTTTTTGGCATCCCAGATCCCCAGCAGCTCAGAGTACATCAGAGGAAATTAAAAGGTGGGGAAAAATAGGAGGAAAATTATCTGCAACCAATGAAAATGACTAACCCAAATCTAAATGACTAGTCCAAATCTAGTGGCTGTTGTGGGGAACTTCGGTGATCTAGGACGTCCTCTTCTTGATATTAATGTGTTATTGATTTAAATTATTTGGTGTCTCCCATCAATGATATTGATTTAATCAAACATATTAAATTGGCCTAGTAGTCTTTAACTATTACAATATGTTAACAGCTCACCAATGCGGTTTTAAATATTAATGAACCTTTCCCCTGAAGCCACTCCCTGGCACTCTTTTATGTTCATAGAATCTTAGGATTGTCTTCTTCTGTTTTCATCTTAACAATGACATCTCTGTCAGTTGTTTACACATCTGGTTGGATCCCTTCTGCTTGGAGGCTGTCATAAATAAAAAATCACCATAGATAAATTTATCAGTATCCTTGTTTATATCAAATTGTTGTTTGTCAATTATTAGTGTTAATAATCGTTGGTGGCTTGTGGCTAAAACCATATTTACATTCTGCAGTGCTACACACAGGATGACTTGAATGCAATTAATTGTAAAATAGGCTACTGGGACAATGTACAGCTGGCTAAATATTTTTTTTACTATCTTGCTTTTACTGTTCTAAAGCCCTATTCAGACGGTAATTGTTTCTCAGGGGGACGTAAGTGATTTTCACCAGGGGTAGTTGGTGATTTAATTGCCGTCCGAATCCAGAATGTCTGTGTTTTCCTCTCACCACCCCCGTGAAAATCCCCGGCTGAATTACCTACTGTTTTTTGACAAACACCGAGGTCGTGTGGTAATTTAATTGCCGTCCGAGTCCACATCTCTGAGTTTACAAGAAGAAATCGATTCAAAATTCAGTGTTTAATCCCTTTTTGAGCACTCCCGAACACTGTAACGTTGTACTTCGGTGTAATTTACATGTTATTTCTGAAATGCTGGAAAGTATTTAAAAGAACAATACTTCATGACTGCTCAACCACAGCGACTGGGAGCAGAAAAAGAAGAAAAGCACATAAACTTTCAAATGGGTCTTTATTATGGCAGCAGCAGGTATGCAATACAATTTTAAAATGTATTATAAACCGATATATATCGCATATAATTATATACAACTATAGCGCGTCTATTTTCCTATTTTTAAACAGGAGATTTAAATAATCAAATAATAAATATTATAAAATATGCTTGGAATAATTAAAATACATTTTACATAAGTATTTTTAAATACGTTTAATCCGGTGAAATGCACGCAGGACAATGTCACGCTACTATTTTTTCCTGACTTTAGTCCAGTTACAGCCGCCAAGAGAAAAAGCTTGGTTCCGGTTTTGAGGTCGATGACGGCGCTTGGTCTCCAGCCCTTCCTCGCTTATCCGGCGGTAATTAAACTACGGCACGGGGGTGAACAGAGATGCTTCAATTCTCTTCGGAAAGCAGAGGATTTTGTCGGCTCCCTGTCACAGAGTGGGACATTTGCTGCGGATCCACAGGGCAGTGGGAGGGCAGCCCGGTAACTTCAGTTCCACCCCGGCGGGAGGGGCTTGGTGGTCGGAATGGAGGAGATGGTGGCGGGAGGGATATGGATGATTGCTAGATCTCTTTTTTCTTCTTTCCTCTCTCCTCCTGGGATAGTATTTATATTTTATTTGATACAATTGTCCCCTTGCTGGTAAGACTAACCCCCCCTTTTTTTCTTTCTTTTTTTTCTGGAGGGGACTAATGGAGAGTAGGTTTCATTACAATAATGTTTTGGTTATGTGAGCCTTTTGGGAGGCTCGTTGTGGGCTGAAGTGGATCGGTCACGGATCATCACAAGTTTTTGTTGCTCAATCAGACCTATGTTTTCGGTAACGTGCGGCCTGAATTGTTTTTTGGTCTATAGTTGTTGGTCATCTCTGTCTGTTACTTTTATTTTTTACTACAGATATTCATGCTTTTATTTACTTTACCTTGTTTTTAAGGGGATTTTTCATCTAGGTGTTTTGATATCTAGAACGCGCACTAACGTTTACATGTAATTTACAGAGTGGGAGTGTGTTTGCTTCTCTTCATTTGTTGAATACAATTTTGAGATTATGAATATTTAATGTATACTCTAAATATTTTATTACTGAATGTGACGGGCTTAAATTCTGCTGTTAAACGAACCTGTGTGTTAGAATATTTACACCGTAAATCTATTTCTGGTGCCCTGATATGTAACACTGCGTCATCGGGTATTTTTTCTCCATGTGTTTTGGGAGTGTCCTGTGGTCATGGATCTGTGGACGCATGTAGACCTGGTTTTATCTTCCTCACTGCGGACTGATTGCTTTGCTGATACAAGTGTGTGTCTTCTTGAAGCTTAATGCAAAGGAAAAGGCTGTTTGCTGGTTTTGCGGCTGCGAGGAGGACGATGATGTAGAACTGGTGTGAGCCGCACGTGTGTGGAGAGGCATATTGGATTGCATATTATTACTTTATAACATATGTGATTATATAAAGGAAGGACCTGTTTTGTTGTTACTTTTTCCCTCCCTCTCTCTCTCCCCTTTGATTGGACCTTTAAAACATGGAGTATGTGTCTGTTGTTTTGTTTGTTTTGAGTGGATGTTATGTTGTGATGTTGTGTGTGAAAAAAATAAAATAAAAAATGTTGATAACAAAAAAAAAAAGAAAATATCCCATAGATTCCTTATGGGATTCAGGTCAGGCATGTTGGCTGGCCAATCAAGCACAGTAATATCATGGTCAGCAAACCACTTGAAAGTGGTTTTGGCACTGTGGGCAGGTGCTAAAGTCCTGCTGGAAAAGGAAGCAAGCATCTCTATAAAGCTTGTCAGCAGATGGAAGCATAAAGTGCTCCAAAATCTCCTGGTAAACGGGTGCATTGACTTTGGACTTGATCAAACACAATGGACCAACACCAGCAGACATCACGGCATCCCAAATCATCACTGACTTCGGAAACTTCACACTGGACTTCAAGCAGCTTCACTCTAAAAAAAAATGCTGAGTTAAATACAACCCAGCGCTTGGGTTGTTTTTGATCCAGCGGTTGGGTTACTGCCCAGAAGGTTGGGTTAAACATTTAACCTAACTGTTGGTTGAAAACAACCCAGCATGTGTTCTGTCCAATATTTACCCGGCACTGGGTTGTATTTTACCCAGCATCTTTTAGAGTGTTAAGATTCTGTGCCTCTCCAGTCTTCCTCCAGACTACAGACCTTGATTTCCAAACGAAATGAAAAATGTAATTTAATCTGAAAAGAGGACTTTGGACACTGAGCAACAGTCCAGTTCTTTTTCTCCTTAGACCAGGTAAGATGCTTCGGATGTTGTTTCTGTTTCAGAAGTGGCTTGGTAGCTCTGTTCCTGAAGACGTCTGGGTGTTGTGACTCTTTTTTTTTTTTGTTATCAACAATTTTTTCTTTTTATTTTTTTTTTCACACACAACAAAACAAAACAACAGACATATACTCAACATTTCAAGGTCCAATCAAAAGGGAGGGAGAGAGGGAAGGACAATCAGAACACAAAAAGTCACTCCTTTATACAATCACGTATATCCACCAAAAAACACTGCCAAGCATCAATGGTCGAAGGCCTGGCCCCACCGACTCGCGCCGTTGTACATTCACACGTCACTATTTGCAGGAGGCTATGGATCCAATATGTTTTTCTACACGTGTGGTGTAAACCAGTTCTGTATTATTGTCTTCTTCGCAGCTGTAAAACCAGCAAACAGCATTCTCTTTTGCATCGAACTAATACAGAGACCAGAATCATCATTAAGAAGACACAAATTTGGGTTAACAGACCAATCAATTCGCAGTAATGATGACAAAACCAGGTTTACATGTGTCCATAGACTGTTGACGACAGGGCATTCCCAAAACATATGCAGAAAGGTACCTGATGATGTAGTATTACATATATGGCAGTTCAAATTTGACTGTAGTTTCATTTTAAATCTTTTGTAAGGAGTTATGTATGCTCTATGAATGACTTTGAAGTGAATAAGACGATGAGCCAGATTCTTAGATGTTAAGCTGAGATTAGACCACACTCTCTCCCAGTCGACGGATAAATTAAGGTCAGATAATTCCCTATTCCAAATAGTTTTAATAGAAAGGTTTTGTAATGCAATCAATAATTTTATTATATATTAAGGAAACCGATGGCCGACCAGCAGATGGTGCAATCCAGTCCGCATAGGATGAGAGGAAATAGAAGATGTCCAAGGAATGCCATAAGCTTTGAGAGCAGAACGTAATTGAAGAAAGACAAAATATGTGGATGCTGGTAGACAAAATTTGGTTCTTAATGTCTGAAATGAACAGAGGCCCTGGTTATCATATATAACACCGCACGTGTTTACACCTAAAGAAGACCAAGAGGGTTGGACAAATGGACGACCTCCGCATACAAAATTAAAATTGTGCCATAAAGGTGTACTGTTACAAAATTTGAAGGGTCCACCTATCCGACGTTCAACCATTTTCCAGATTTTAATAGAGTTAGTTACAACCGGACCAAATTTATAATTATCCCCTTTTTTTCCTGTGCCAGTAAATAAAATATCTTGAAGTCTATTTGGTTTAACCTTGTCAGCTTCAATCACCCTCCATGAAACTGTAGATTCAGGATCAACCCAATTATGAAGAACCTTAAGTTGGAACGACCAATAATATAATTCAACATTTGGTACAGCCAGTCCTCCTGCGCTATTAGGATGTTGTAATGTGGTAAATTTAATTCTGGGGCATTTATCATTCCAGATAAATTTAGAAATTATGGAGTTGATCTCCTTAAAGTAACCTGGAGGGGGAGAAAGTGGTAGCATAGAGAAAAAAAAATTTAATCGAGGTAACAAATTCATCTTAACAGTGGAGATTCTTCCTTGGAGAGAGACTTTAAGATTCTTCCATCTTTGAATGTCACTTTTGACCTTAACTAAAATGTTATTAAAATTGTCTCTGGCAATCTTATGAATGTTTTTATATATGGTAATGCCCAAATAGATGAAAGATTCCTTAATAGGGATAAATGAGGGAATAGAAGAATTAACCTTAACATTGTTAATTGGCATTAAAGCAGATTTGCTCCAATTTATTTTATATCCGGATATAAGGCTACTAAAATGATCAAATTCCTTAATTATACTAGAGACTGAAACATCAAAGTGGTCTAAATATAGAATAATATCATCAGCGTATAATGAAATACTATGCTTATGATCATGAATCTTAATCGATACTTCAGATTTCCTGATGGCTTGCGCTAAGGGTTCAAGAGATAGACAAAACAATAAGGGGGAAAGCGGACACCCCTGCCTCGTTCCCCGCTGTAAAGGGAATGAGGGGGAAATAATATTACCAGTTATGACTGATGCTGCAGGTGAGTGGTATAATGTCTTAATCATAGAAATGAAGTGTTCACCGAAGCCGAAACATTGCAGAACTGCCCACATATAATTCCACTCTAGCCTGTCAAAGGCTTTTTCTGCATCAAGTGAGAAGACCGCACAAGGGGTTGGGTGGGAGTCCGCAAAGTCAAGAATATGAAGGAGTCGACGTATATTGTCAGATGCATTGCGCCCCTTAATGAAACCAGTTTGGTCCTCATTGATCAGACTATGAGTTACCTTCTCCATAAGAGAAGCAAAAACTTTAGCATAGATTTTTAGATCACATGAGATGAGCGAAATCGGTCTGTAGCTGGAACAATCTAATGGATCTTTCCCTTTTTTAAGAAGTAATGAAATCAGTGATGTTTTTTGATCTCTATGAAATACCCCATGTTCAATTGCAAAATTAAATGAGTTAAGCATAAGTATCCCTACCAAATCCCAAATTTCTAAATATAATTCAGGGTGAGACCATCTAGACCCGGCGATTTGCCCTTTTGAAGGGTTTTTAGAGAGACGTGGAGTTCCTCCAAACTTAATGGGGCCTCCAAAGATTCTTTATCTATCTGTGAGATCCGAGGCAGTTCCAATTTATCTAAATACTGCTTACAAATTGGTTCATCAAAATCTGTTTCGGCTTTATACAGATTTGTGTAAAAAATTGCCACAGGGTTCGTGGTGACCTGATCATCCGGTGATTTTATTGCGCTAATATATGCCTTAGACTCGCATTCTTTCAACCTAAGGGCCAATAAATGAGTAGATCTCTCTGATTCAAAATAATATTTTTGTCTAATCCTATGTAAAATAAATTCTGCCTTTGAGTGTGAAAGTAAATCATATTCTTCTTTTAAAGAGGACAGCTGTGTAGCCTGTTGCTCAGTAAAACATTGTTTTTGTAGGTTTTGTGATTGGATTTTATTTTCTAATTGTGTAAATTGGTGAGTTTTCGCTTTGGCAAGAGTAGAAGAGAAAGATATACAGAAACCTCGTATAGCACACTTAGTCGTTTCCCACAGTATTTGAGGATCCACATCAGAGGGCATATTAATTTCAAGAAATTCCTTAATACATTCTTTTAGAGAAGTAATGAAAGTCTGATTAATTAATAATGATATGTTAAAGCACCATCTAGGGGACTTGGCTTTAACATCGGAAAGAGGAACACTGCACAACACAGCAGAATGATCAGATAATAAAATTGGTAATATAGAGATGGAGGAATTAGACAAAATTAAAGATGGGCTGAGAAATATGTAGTCTATCCTAGAGAAAGTCTTGTCTATTAGAAAAAAAAGTAAAGTCCTTAGCTTTAGTATTGAAGTTTTATTTTAATGCTGTCATAAATTTATGCAGACCAATGCTAACCTATTATTATATATTTTGCATCAGATAAAAACAAATCTACCCTTCTCATCACTACCAAGGTGTTCAATTGTTAAATTTTACTTCCGGTTAACAAGGGTAAGCACCCCCTTAGTTTTATTTTGAGCGCAGGAAATAGCTGCTAATTTATAATACTTATTCTGGAAACGTGCCACGTCAGATTGTTTTAGATGTGTCTCTTGTATTAGGGCACAGGAAATAGATTTACGGTGTAAATATTCTAACACACGGGTTCGTTTAACAGCAGAATTTAAACCATTCACATTCAGTGATAAAATATTTAGAGTATGCATTGAATAATCCCAAGATTGTACTCAATAAATGAAAAAAAGCAGAAGCACTTCCATTCTGTAAATAACATGTAAACGCTGATGTGCATTTTAGATACCAAACCTCCTAGATGAAAAATCCCTTTAGAAATAAGGTAAAATAAATAAAAGTATAAATGTCTGCTGTAAAAAACAAAAACAACATAAAAACATGAACAACCGACAACCATAAACAAGGAACAACTCAGACCGCACATTACCGAGAACATAGGTCTGACTGAGCAACAAAAAATAGTGACGGTTCGTGACCGATCCACTCCAACGCAAGACATGTCTCCCGAAAGGCTCACACAGCCAAAAATATATATATTTTTTAATTAAACCTACTCTCCATTAGTCCCATCCAAAAAAGAAAAAAGGAGTGTCAGTCTTACCAGCAAAGAGATCGTTGTACCGGATACATAGGGACAGTATCTCAGTAGGAGAGAAGAGAGAAGCGAAAGCAAAAATAGGTTTAGCAAGCGCCCATGTCTATCCTCCCATCCTCCCCTCCTGGGAAGCTAGGACCATGTCCATTCCGGCCATTAAGCTCCTCCCGCCGGGCTGGAGAGATAGTGGCCGCTGTTCCCCCGCCCCCTCCCCGCAGAGCCGCGGCATACGTCTGCTGCTGAGACAGGGAGCTGATAAAATCCTCCGCTTTCTGAGGGAAATCGAAGCTTTCCTGCTCACCCTTGTGCCGTAGTTTGATTACCGCCAGATAGATGAGGAAGGGCTGGAGACCAAGCGCTGTCATCTTCTTCAAAACCGGACCAAATGCCTTTCTCCTGATCGCTGTAGCTGGACTAAAGTCGGGAAAAAATAGCAGTGTGACATTGTTCTGTTTGCATTTCACTGGATAAGCCTGCCAAGCACCCTTCAGGATATCTGATCTGTCATGCCATCTCAATACACGGAAGATGAGAGTGCACGGCCGATCGGAGCCCCTCCCTCCGTCATACAGGCGGTGCGCCCGATCAATCTCAATGTCACGGCCCCTCAAGGAAGGAATCCACTTGGAAAGATTAACTCTGAGGAAACCAGCCGCGTCGGGACCCTCCGCGCCTTCTGGTAGACCCACCAGTCTTACGTTGTTCCTCCTGCACCTGTCCTCCATATCTGTCATCCTCTCGGTGAGTCGCTCCAGCTGATTTTTTAAGTCCGTGACTGTTCTCCTATCTTCACGCGCCGCTGCCTGAACAGAATCAACGCGGTCACGTGTCTGCTTCGTTTCGGTAGCTATGGCCTCAAACTCCTCTCTTAGCTCTTTAACAGACTTGTTGGTCGCCTGTATATCCTCACGCAGTTCGCGCAATGCTGGAATCAGCACCGAGTCCATCGCATCTCTTACTGCCGAATTTACAACCGAATTCAAAGTGCTTTGGTGTTCTTTAAATGCTAGTTCAATGCGGCTAGCAATAGCATTGTCGAGGTCTTCACTGGAGATGGCTGAATCTCTGAATTTTTTCTTCATTGACGATTGCTCAATCTCTCTTTTCCGATCCCCGTTGTCTGCCTTAGTACTCATGATGGGTCCAATGCGGAGTGGTTCAAATTTTACTGACAGGATCATAAAATATGTGGCAAAGTGAGCAGAGCGAAAGACTAAGCCTGCATCGCCGTTGAAGGGTCACGTGATCCCCCCGACTCCAGCTTCAGTCCACTCCTTGTGAAGCTCTCACAAGTGTTTGAATCAGCTTTGCTTGACAGTATTCTCAAGCTTGCGGTCATCCCTGTTGCTTGTGCACCTTTTCCTACCCAAATTCTTCCTTCCAGTCAACTTTGCATTTAATATGCTTTGATACAGCACTCTGTAAACAGCCACACCTTTCAGTAATGGCCCTCTGTGACTTACCCTCTTTGTGGAAGGTGTCAATGTTCGTCTTCTGGATCATTGCCATGGCAGCAGTCTTCCCCATTATTGTGGTTTCAAAGAACAAGAGATACCCAGAATTTATACTGTATGGATGGTCATTTATTGAAACTCAAATGTAAATATTCTAATATTTTGAGATACTGATTTTTGAATTTCATGAGCTGTAAGCTCTAATAATCAAAATTAAAACAAAAAAAAAACTTTTGAAATGTTTTACTTTACATGTAATGAATCTAAAATATATGAAAGTTTCACTTTTTGAAATGTTACAAGAAAAAATTAACTTTTTCACGACATTCTAATTTATAGAGATGCACCTGTATATATACACAGTGCCTATAAAAAGTCTTCATACCGCTTTTCACATTTTGTAATGTTGCTGCCTTGTTAAACTACTTTAAATTACTTTTTTTTTCCCACATCAATCTACACTCTATACACTGATAAAAATGATTTTGTGCTGAAGTAAATACTACATAAAAACAAATGTAATTTCTACATGAAATTATTTAGTTCAGGCAAGAATTTAAAAAAAGGAGTAAAATCTATATTAGTACTCAATTTACGCTTGTAGAAATTAAAATTTGAACTTATAAGTATATTTTACCTGAAATTGTTTATGTTTACAAGGATTCTTTAAGTAAATATCAAAGTTATGATACCGTTTTTCCCATCATGCACTGGGGCATGAATAATTAAAAAGGTTACACTTTTCACTGTTTTTGAGTTGTATTTACACTGTTTTATGGTAGCTTTTGAGGTTAGGTTTAGTAACTTACTATTTTGTGACATATGGAGTTCATTTTCTACTCAAAATGACCCATTCATACTCAAACAATAACCACTGATTGTTACCGTCATTGTGTATGGTGTACCAAGTATTGATGTCTCTGAGTTCATTTGGGTAATAATTCTATTGAGTGGACATATTATCTTAGAAAGGATAACAAGCTGTCTACTTGTTTATTTATATGTGCGTAAGTGAACCACATGCTTTAATAGCATGGTTATATTTAGTGCTATGTTGTTTGAGTAAAGTTTATAAACCGTGACTAAGTGAAATGTACTTGAAAATTGCCGATTTAACTTAAAATAATTACGTAGAAATTACTCATCAAACTCTAACTGGCAATGTTAAATTTACTTATTTTCTTTGGTAATTTTAAATAAGATAACTAGGATTATTGTGTAGTAAAATATATAAACAAACAGTCAATACAATTTACTGGGAAATTCCAAGTAAACTTTACTTGAGATTTTCTAATTAAAGCTACAGTTCCTTGTGTTTAGTTTTTACTTGGGAATTCTATTGAAATTACTCACATTTTCTAAGTGAAAAAACTTTCCTAACTTTTTTCAAGTAAATCCTACTCCAAATTTTTTTCAGTGTACACCATAATGGCAAAGAAAAAAACAGTTTTTTTTTACATCTTTGCAAATGTAATAAAAATAAAAAACTTAAATGATTTCATTGCATAAGTATTCAAACCCTTATCTGGGACAGTTGAAATTTAGCTCTGGAGCATTCATATTGCTTGTAGATGTTACTGCACTTCGAGTGAAGTTATCCTGTGGCAAATTCAATTGAATGGGTATGATTTGAAAAGGCACACACGTCTTAATAAAAGTCTAACAGCTGAAAATGCATATCAGAGCAAAAACCAAGCCCTGAGGTCAAACAAACTGCCTGTATAGCTCAGAGACAGGATTGCATCAAACCACACATCTGGGGAAGAGTTCAGAAAAAAAATTATGCTGCGTTTCACAGAAGCATAGTCTCCATTACCCTTAATGGAAGAAGTTTGGAACAACCAGGACTCTTCCTAGAGCTGGCCTCCTGGCCAAACTGAGCAATTGATGGAGAAGGGCTTTGATTAGAGTGGTGACCAAGAACCTGATGGTCACTCTAGTTGAACTCCATGATCATATATGGAGATAGGAGAAACCTACAGAAGGACAAACATCACTGCAACACTCCACCAATCTGGGCTTTATGCTGGTGTGGCCAGATGCAATCCTCTCCTCAGTGAAGACACATGAAAACACACTTGGAATTTGCAAAAAAAAAAGCACCTAAAGGACCCTCAGACTCTGAGAAACGAGATTCTTTGGTTTGATGAACCTCAGTTCCAAATATCATGTTTGAAGGAAGCCAGGCACTGCTCATCACCTGCAGAGTACCATCCCAAAAGTAAACTGTGCTGGTAGCAGCCTCATGCCGTGGGGCTGTTTTTCAGCGGCAGGGACTGAGGGAACTCTGTGAATGTCCTTGAGTGGCCCAGCCACAGCCTGGGCTTGAATGCAATCAAATATTTCTGGAGAAACCTGAAAATGTGCATCTGCCCCCATCCAACCTGACAGAGCTTGAGACGTGAAGAGATGAGGAGAAGAATGGCAGATAATTGCCAAATTCTGATATGCAAAGCTTGTCATATCGTACCCAAAGAGACTTGAGGCTGTAAAGGTGCTTCAGCTAAGTACTGAGTTAAGGGTATGAAGACGTATGCAATGTACTTATTTCAGTTTTTTTATTAATTTACGAAGTTGTGACAATTCTGTTTTTGCTTTGTCATTATGGTGTATGGAGTGTAGATTAATGTGGAAAAAAAGTAATTCAAAGCAGTTTAACAAGGCTGCAACATAACAAAACATGAAAAAAATGAAGGGGTATGAATACTTTTTATAGGCACTGTAAACCTTGCTACGTGTACTGCGTTGGGCTAACCGAGTCTTGTTATATCACTTACAACATTGAATTGAACATCAAATGTTGAAGTCGAAAGACTAAAATAATATTTTCTAATAAATTGCATGTATTTGATTCCATAGCTCAAGTGAAATGGCAGTGTCATAAAGGGGTATAGCTGACGGGTCTGATCAGAAACAAAAGTTAGTGGTTAGGAGCGTGATATTCAAGCCATCATTTTTGTAAAACAATTTAAAAAGTAATGGAGATCTGTTGAAAGTTGTTTTTCATCATGTGCTCCCTAAGCAAAATGTTGATGCATTGTGTTCACTTAAATTTGTTCTATAAAGTTTCTTGTCTTAAAAAAAGGACTCTGTACACTGGAGAACGTAAAAGGAAGCAGAACAATAAATTGACAGTAACACAAAATCTAGACCAAAGGCTTCAAATAAACTGCAGTGTTGAAAATACGGTAGCATAAAATAGAAAAGAGAATGTGCATTTTTGAGAATATGTCTGCATGTTGCCATTGTCATTTCCTACAATCTCAGTTTGTTATTAATGTGACTCTCCATCTGGCATTGAAAATATTGAATTACCTTTGCATCAGGCATGAAACTGCACAATCCAAACCAAGGTCTTGTGGATTTGCTGCAGATGGAAAGATTGAGAGATAGTGAAGGCAAAGCAAACATTCAACCTTGACACTTGATATGTGTGTTTATAGTGGAGATTAAGGACAGCGTTAATTACAGGTTAATTTATGTGTCAGTAAATCATGTAACAATCTGAAAGTTTGAATTAAAAAAAACAGCAGAACAAATTATTTCTGTACAAATTTTATATTTTTTCAAGTCAACAATGTAAACGATAAAAGTCGGATATCTCAAAGACAAAATATTGTTTATTGAAACTACAGTACATATTCAGTCCTTTACTTCATTTACCTAATGGATTACAAGGTCAGCAAGGGAACAGTCACACACTTGGTCATGCACACACACACACAAAACGGGGCAGACGTAAGCAAGGTATAAAAGGTAGCTGTTTCTGAGAAGGCAGATTGATCACATCTCGCAGGAAGTCAAGAACAAAGGTAATTTTTCAAATGAAATATTTATGAGCTTAAAGAATACATTTAAAATGTACAAATGTAGCAAATAGTTGTGTAGCCTAATGTATGTACACTTTTTAGCTGTTTTTTCTTCTATTATAGCCATCATGTTTTGGATGAGATATGCTGGAGCAAGTATATTATTGTTTTTTATGCTTATTCATCTTGGACAACTGTATCCAAGAAATGATATGAATAACTGTAAGTTGCTAACCAATGACTAAATTTTGATACTTCATATGGGACCATTTCCTTTTAATATTATGTTTTTATTTTATACAAGTTGGATGTGAGGAGTGCAAACTCAAGGAGAACAACATTTTCTCAAAACCTGGAGCTCCTGTCTATCAGTGTATGGGATGCTGTTTTTCTAGGGCTTACCCCACGCCCCTGAGGTCCAAGAAAACCATGCTTGTTCCAAAAAATATCACATCAGAAGCTACATGCTGTGTAGCCAAAGAAGTTAAACGGGTAAAATGTGCACTAATAACTGTTATTGCTGTAATATGTTTCATTATATTATTATTTTACTCTTGAGTATATAACAAATTTTTTTTTTGTATTTATTTGTAGGTGTTTGTCAATGATGTCAAACTAGTGAACCACACAGACTGCCACTGCAGCACCTGCTACTATCATAAGTCTTAAAAAAAACAAAACATTGTGACATTCAAGATTTGCTTGTGTTTGCCTAAAACTAGTTATATTCCCGTCTACCTGTCATTTTACGCCACTTATTAGAATTTTGTTAGCTATGCATATTTACTTTTCTATCATGCAAATTTCTACGTAAATTGTTAAGGCTGGGTGTGTTTTTTTTTCACCACTTCTTTTCCAAAAGGTTGCCATCATTATTGCAACCAACATTTTAAGAGCACAGAATGTGATATTTTATCATTAATAAAATGCAAGAAAACCTCATCACTGCACTCTGCTTTTTATTAGTTTAAGCCCTCTTTTACTGGTAATTGCGCACTTATTTTGTCATCTTATGTAAGATTGTTCAAATCCATATATTAAATAAAAAAATATGATTGCTTGTGACATGCTTTGTTTCTTTTCTCCATCAATTTTATACTTGCTTTATCCTTTGTATGGATTGAGGGTGATTGAAATTCCTGCACACTTACAAATAAAAGTTTCAAAGTGGGTTTTCACATTGAAGCCTTAGAAGAACCATTTTGGAAGAATTTTCAGTGAATAGTTCTTATAAGAACCATTTTTTTCCCCAGTGTAAAGAACCCATAAAAGAAGACTTGAACCTGATGCCATAAAGGAACATACTCCAACACGTGCTGAAACTCAGCAAATATCCAAACCTGGTTTGTGATGTCCTGTCATGATAAAAGATAAACCAGTGCAACAGGACCACCAACCACATAATGATCAACACATTTACATAAGAAACCGTGTACTTTTTTGTCTTTTCCTTTTCATTGTTCTTATCAAAACTGTAAATGTGTATGTCTGTTATTTATTGTTACCAATGCAAAGCCTTTTTTGCCATGCCAATAAAGACATTTGAATCTTAATAAAACGAATATACGCTTAGCAAAAACAATATTATCTCAAGTTTTTTTTTTTTTTTTTTTCCGCTTTAAATCGTTTCTTTTATGTGATTGAAACGATAGTGATTTTTGTTTTTTCTTTAGTTAGTAATTTCTGTGAAAAGGGACACCCTCATACTGGCCTGCGCCATTGCTGGGACAGTGTGCGATGCGAAGTTTTGAATACTACTATGACCAAAGATGGGTGATAAATATTAATTACGGTGCTTTGATGTACTTCATAGCAGTTACTATGGCGACTGCTTCACAATCATAAATATTAAATATGTCTTGTAGACATCGCTTGGTTACGTTGCTGTAATGCAGATTTTCTCTCGAATATTAATCAGGTTGTGCTGACGATGCTCGGTAACCCTCTAATAGCGAATGCACGGGTCATGAATATTTGGATCAGGCCTTGGTCGTAGTAGTTTGAGATATTTGGGCTGGTGTGAATGCAGCGAAGATGGCGGAGGAGGAGGGCAACGCGACTGAGGTTGTGGCCCTCAGACACAAATTTCAGGATCTCATCTCTGAATTAAAACGGAGCTCCGAGTCGACGCTAGATGCCTCCAATAGTTTTTGTCAGGATTTCTGTCAAGTACGACTTTATTCATGCGTTTTGATCTGTCGGTCTTTGTTCGTGGACGATGCTGCATGTTTGCATCGCTGCACCAACGATAACAAAACTAACAATAATAATACAGTCATTCATAAATGTGATGGGTAAAACACAGAAAGCTGTGTGATGGAGAGATGAAGCATGATTGTCTTTTAAAGTCATTAAATCTTGCAGTCATGCCGTTTGTTTGTATGGTATGGTCACAGCTCCTGATGGCTAACACATTAGCTTATTGTAGCAGCAGCCTGTACTTTTACTCAGGAAAAAAATTAAAATATGTATGTTATATATAATCCTATAACCGTTATCTATATAAACACTCAGCAGATATAACTTAAAGAGAGTGTTTTAATTGTTTGTCTCTTTTATTGAAGATAACTGCTGTTCTCAATTCATTATTTATCAGTTTGTGACAAAATTCTTTGACCAGCAGATTCAATAAATCATGCTAGGATCCTATCAATATATGATTTGAATATTTTTAATTTGCATGTCATATAAATCACTGCTGTTTTGTCAGATCTAGCATGTACCATATTTTATTATTACACTTATTACTGTTACACCCCTTTGTTGGAAATGGCTTTGGGCTGGACCATTCATTTATTTATTTATGCAGGTTTTGATGCATCATGGATGTCAGTGGAGACCAGATGAAGATCCGCTTCCTCTTTTGGAGATGTATACAGTAGCTATAATGTGTTGTGCTGAGGCCAGCCCGTTTCTCAGCCCTGAATGTGAACACGTCACAGATGTGCTGGAGAAGTTGTCATGGTGAGTATATTTTTCATTGGTATTCTCTCTGTATTGATATATCACAATAGCTTTGCATGCTTGTTCTCTCTTTTGAGGTTATTTATTTATTTATTTTTAGTATCAGTGGAACTGAATATGAGGTTTTAACACATTAAAACTAAAGGTTAAGTTAAACCAGAGGTCTCCAACCTTTTTTAATTCGAGAGCTACTTTTTAAAAATGAAAGTGGACTAGAGCTATCCATGTTATCCAGTACATAAATCTCTTAAATAATGTATCAATCCAAACTGTTATACATGGTATAATAACATGGTATAATACATGTTAAAATGTGCTGGACACACACTGAACTAAAGTTTTATGCCAAGAACCAACAAAAATTAGCAGCACTATGCACTTTTTTTTTTTTGCATAAATATTCATAACGTTATCTACTGACATGTTCTACATGTTGAAATAAAGTTTTGACCAAAAAAAAAAATGTGTACATTTACATTTAGTTTAGCAGATGCTTTTATCCAAAACTACTTACAAATGAGGACAATAGAAACAATAAAATCTCACATTTCAGCCTTTAAATCATTTTTATATATGAAAGGATGAGTCAAGATGATAAATTATATTTTATTTGCTCTTGGGCTGTCACTAACGATTATTTTGGTAATCAAGTAATCTGGGGTCTCATTTATAAAACTCTCCGTAGATTTCATCCTAAAAGTGTATGTAGGCACAAAAGCTAGATTTTGCGTACGCACAAAAGTTTTCAGATTTATAAAACCATGCGTACGCCAGAACCTGTGCAAAAATCCCTTTATAAATCCCAGTCAGGGGACGATTGTGTGTACATGCATCTCCACCCCGACTCCTCCCCGAAATCACCATATATGGAGCTTACAACGCCTAGTTTTACTATGCATGACCTCATCTACATATTATTTCTATGCATATTCCCATCCACGTGACACCATGTTTAACACCGTCAAAGGTACAACACATTAAGGAAATATGAGATACAGATTATAAATGCCATTTGTGCCATACACATTAATTGTTATTGCTAAAAATCATCCAGTATCCTTATGTTTTTTAATAAATATATCAAACTATCCATAAAACTGTTTAAAATAGTTATTAGAAAAATAATTTAGAATAGAGTTGATCAAATAATATTTCAATTGTTTTTAAAAATTCAAATAAAATTAAATTAATGCAGTTTTGCTGATCTTTTAGCTATTTTTAGTTGAAAAATATAGGCCTATTATTGCAGTGTAAATACAATTATCTGACTCTGCGAGTCACTGGCAAAGTATTTTAAAAAGGAAATGTGCAAATCTTTACCGTTGTAAAGTTGTATCCTTCAAATACAGTGGTATTTTTCATGCCTTCACACGACATCAACACCTCTGTGCAGCTGCGGTTGTGTCCGCCATAATATCGAAGTAAGTGCGCATCATTGATCAATGTTCTCGCTAAAAATATTTTCTCATAACATGAGATGTGCAGTTTAGTTTAAAGACAAATTATTGTGCACCTATTTCACTCCTCGATGTCATTAAAACATAGCATGCCACAGGAAAAGTAATCAAGCGCATCCACTACAAATAGGCTATGCAGTGTTTCCCCTAGGTTTATGGCTTTGGGGGGGCGGGGTGGGGGTGTGTTCCGTTTTTTTCCAGCATAAAAACATTAATTTCATTTATCTTTTAATTAATGAAAATTAAAGGCATGTTATTTTTTGGGGAAAATAGAGGGGATTTAATATTACAATTAAAACATTGAAGACATATTTTATGATTATTCCTTAAAAATAAGGTTTTAATAATTTTAGTAGGCTATTACGTACATTCTACTGAACAATAGTAATATATTTCTGCCGCAATGTCTACAATTGAAACCCGAACTTTTATTTTGACGGGTTGCCATGAATGCCTTTAGATTTCTGTGTGAGGATAGTTTTACTCAAATGAAACGGTCAAATGCTCATGAAGTGACTCTCAGAGCAGTTCTGGATATGTTCTGTATTTACGTCCTCATTTAGTGAGGCAGCAGACGTAAATATCACCGCAAGCCTCGCGCGCGCTTCTGTATGAGTAGCAAACAAAACCGCGCGTCTGTGCCATAAATTAACACAGAGACAGGCAGAAGTCTTATTTAAATAGTCGTTTTGTGGCTTAATATTTACAAATACTAGTGGGATTGGGCTCACTTGTGTGTGCGCGTACGTTTGTGTGTGCGTGTGCATCGGGGCGGAACTCCGCTGTGCGCATACAGAGCGCGCGAATGTAATGTAACGTTAGAGACAGAAATAACATGCCGTCATGTAAATAAGACAAATAACGTGAGGCTATTTAGTTTGTTTAATAAAAGAACAAGGTATATACCTGTTCTATAGGAAAGGTAACTTTAAATTACTTCTGTTGTGATCTGGCGCTATAGAGAAAATAAAATTAAATAAAATGAACTTGAGCTTCAAAGGGGGCGGGGGGTGCCGTTGGGAGGGCGGGCCGCCCTCCCAAGATAATGGCAGGGGAAACACTAAACTCTTATAGCTAATTTCGGTTTAACTTCTGCGTAATGACTTTATGTAATTTCAGTGCTTATCTCCATTAATGAGAGTGGAATATTTAATGTAAATGTGTGTATCGAAATAAAAACAGTTTAAAATCGTTTTTTACTTCATTACTTTTCTCTCTCCAAGAAAAAAGTCTGTACGCATGGGTCAGAGATTGCGTGCAGGTGTGCAAATTTTCCCGTCATGTTTGTTTTTATATAAATCCCACCTTTTGCGTATGAAGTGCAGGTTTTGTGCATACGCAACGGTTATACATGAGGCCCCTGTTGATTATTTTGACGATTAATCGAGTAATCGGATAATTATAATTAATGTTTTTGTGGTAATAAAAATAGACCAATACGAGCAATAGCTTTTAAAATTACTTAAAATACATATATAGTAATGAGGCAACAATAATTAGTTCAAATAATGTATCAAAAGCAAGTAATCATATGGTTTTATTGAACAAAACCGTTAACATAGATACTGTATTATAAACAATAGAGCTAACGTACATTACGCATTTTTACAGTTTATTAAAGTTTATTAAACTTTAACAAATATTAAAGTTTAGGTGGACATTTAAATTAAATGTTGTTTCGTCAATATTAAACAAGGATTGGATTGTGCAGATCCAATCCTTGTTTAATATTGACTAAACAACATTTAATTTAAATGTCCACCTAAACTTTAATATTTGCCAATTTCTTCACAACAAATGCTACAGCCACTGTAATTTCTTGAATATGTGGACATCAAAGCGTGTAAACTCGGAGTGAGGGTTTGAGCTTTTATTTTGAAATCATGGTGAACAGTTAGCATATTGAGAAAGATATTGATGTATTCTCCTGGGTTTGCATAAATGATTTACCTTACAAATCTGATGAAATGGTGCACGTTGCGTTCCCAGATGAACGTTATAATAAACCCAAACTCATAACAATAAGCAGAGATGGAATTTGAGACGCTCCACAGTAGGGATGCATCGATCCGATACTCAGGATCGGTATCGGCTCCGATCCGGTCATTTTCTGCGGATCGGGTATCGGAGAGACGAGACCGATCCAAATCCGATATTGTGTGTATACTATTCTGTGTTATTGTTAAGCCCCGCGAAAGCACAAAAGCATTATAAAGCACCATGAAGTCAAAGTCCAAGTGTTCTGAAGCCGTTTCATAGTTTAATGTGAGGTAACGTTACAGATTAATATTTAAGTCGTTAAATTCAAGTTCAGGTAAACTCTTCTCTCTGCTGCGGCTGTCCGTTATCCTCCGTTCAGCATTCAAACTGCGTGTTGCGTTCGTTTACTACAGTCAAAACAATGAAACTCTCTTCAAGAGCGCTCAATAACTGAGATTTAAAACCGTTAAAAGAAAAGGCTCAATAAACTATCGCGCAGATTTAATAAGCTACGCATCAATATCTCTTTCCTCTGTGCTTTGAACTTCTCTGACCGGAGCTGCGCGCTGTGACTCCGTGCTGCTTCAAGCGCATCATTCTGCACACGGGATGCGCATAAGCGCTTTGTACCGCTCTCTATTGGAGCTTTTCGTATTATAATATTTTTGCGCAATGAAATTATTTATAGCGTTTCTTGTACTGTCCTATCAAGGCTATTAATAATCTAATGTATAGCACAGTAATGGAGGCAGGACTCCTCTATCATATGTTGCTACCTTCATTACTGTGCTATATATTTAAAATAAATGTCTTTTAATTTTGTAGTTTATATTTATAAATAAATACATTTACTTGTTTTCATTAATGTATTTTACAACAATGCAAAGAGCAATGTGTAACATTTTACCAGATTTAGTCCTTCACATATTCACTTTTATTTGTTCCCCACTAAATTATGTTATTTCACTAAATGTTTAGATTTTATAAAATTGTGCACTCATGATTTTTCTAGAATAACTTTTGCTGCTAAATTATCCACTAACCTAGTTTATAATATTATTTTTGCACACGGGTCATAGATTATGAATGGGTCTGTTTACGTATTATAACCTGCACGTCATGCGTTTTCTCTGATCGGATATCTATCTGGTTTGTTAAAATGTTTCCATTTACACTTGGCCACATAAATCTTCACAAATCTGGATGTATAGTAATCCGATCTTCAATTCCTGCGGTATTTAAATGTAATGAAGCTGCAGCGCTGCATTTTATTAATTATCAGCTCATTTCAAGATCAAAGACCGCAACAGGAGAGCGCGCGGCATCAGCACTGGAGAGATAAGCCTGTCTTATACTTTTAATGAAGATGATTGTGTGTTGAGCGTCTGCGTCTTTCTTTCAGTTTCATTCGCGGCAGTTTGCGCGTCTGCGATGCTCAGCTACTCATCCGCGGTGAGGCTTGTTGCATTAGCGCAGTCATATCTGACTAAAATGTCATATAGCCTATAACACGGTCTCACACGTTTATTATTTTTACATTTTGGGAGGAATAAAATTCACATATGTGGTTTCAACAACCAGATGCATTTACACATGTCCAGTTTCGTCTGGAATGCGGCCCAGACCTCCTCCTGAAGTGTTTTGAGCGATCGGATTTATATTACAAAACGCATGAAGTGACCAGGTGTAAACAGCCCCTATATATATTTTCATGTTATTTTTCATTAAAATGAAGTTGTCTAGTAGATTGTGTTTAACACACAAAAGAGTGACACAGAAGTATAGAAACTCTACATTGATAAAAAAAAAAAAAAAAAAAAAACATGCGCTAGGATCGGATCGGATCGGAATCGGCGATACTCAGAATTTTCTGGATCGGATCGGATCGGATCTGAAAAAATGGTATCGTTGCATCCCTACTCCACAGTCCACACATGTAAATGATAACAGTTAGTGTGGAGCAGCATTTATTGTGAACGGAGCCGCTCTGACACGCACACGTGACCTACACGCATGTACATAATTAAAGCACATATATTAAACCTGCAACGCATATATCTATTTAATTGAATTGTAGTGTTTCTGAATTCCCAATAGCATTATGCTTTATTCTGATTTTTTAAATGGGTTTAATATATCATGCAGCCTTGGAAAACGGTCTAATAAAGCGTTTCAATGATTCTCGTCCTTGAAATGAAACTTCCGTTTTTTTGCCGATTACTCGACATGGGCAAAATGAAATTAATGATTTTTTAAAAATCGAATACTGGAATAGAATCGAGGAATCGTTGCAGTCCTAATTTGCTCCATAAACAGTCCTACATAAGCTAATATGCGTTCTAATAATCTCAACACTTGGGATAATATGAAATTGTAAATCCACTTTTTATGGTATTTAACATGATTACTCATTGACTTTGGAAACTTCATGTGCGACGTAACTAGGGCTGTAGCTATCGAATATTTTAGTAATCAAGTATTCTACCGAAAATTCCATCGATTAATCGAGTAATCGGATAAGAACAACTTTTTCTTTATTAAAGAGCAATACTAAATATACAAGAGAAAATAAGACAGGTCTCTTAAAATGAATAAGTAATTTGTTTCCTTTTTAGAAAAATGAACATTTTTATTGCTGAAATTGCATATATTAAAGGGGTGGTTGATTGCGATTTCAATTTTTTAACATTAGTTAGTGTGCAATGTTGCTGTTTGAGCATAAACAATATCTGCAAAGTTGCAGCGCTGAAAGTTCAATGCAAACGGAGATGTCGTCTTTTAAAATTCTGGCAGTTTAATGCCTACAAAAAGGGACTACAACGAGTTACTTCCCGGGTCCGTTACGTCAAGAACCCAGATAAACCCCACCCCCGGGAACACGCAACGAAGGGGGCGAGGCCATGCTGCGCTGCTTCAGAGAAAACTAGGGGTGCACGTAAAAATCTATTCATATATGAATCGCGATTCTGTCTTCTAACGAATCTAATGGATTCACAAGTTTCAAAATCAATGTCCTAAAACAACGGTTCTTAATACTGTTCCTAGCTTCGCCTGCTCTGCACACGCTCTGCATCTCTCTCTCTCTCTCTCTCACACACACACACGCACTCTCTCGCTCTCACACATACACACACTCTCTCTCTCTCTCTCTCACACACACACACACACACTCTCTCTCTCTCTCTCTCTCTCTCTCACACACACACACACACTCTCTCATTCAGATCGTCAGATCAGCTCCAACTGTTCCAATTATACACTTATTTTCACACAGCTATGCAAAGCCTTATACATGGACGTGCGGTTGCAGTGCTGTACTCATACTTTTAGATACTCTGTTATTTGTAAATGCTACTGCTTCTGTTAGCTTTTAATATACGGTTTTATCCTGATTAAAGCTTTAATCAGGATAAAACCGTTTATTAAAAGCTAACAGAAGCAGTAGCATTTACAAATAACAGAGTATCTAAAAGTATGAGACAACAACAAACAAACATACCATTAAGAGCCGTGCTTGCACAGGTTCTGCGCGATCCTCTTCACTAATATCCTCTGTGTCTCAATCGGGCTCAAATTGATAAATATAGACAACACCACTGTTTACAATTCAACCGGAGCACATGCTGCTGAGGCGAGGGGCGGGACGTTTAGACGCACACTAGAGGCGGTTTAGCCAATCACAACACACTGAGCCAGCTAACCAATCTGAGCCCATCGAGGGAGGGGCTTCATAAAAACAGGAAATAAATCGAGGCGTTTGTCTGAGAAGGGACAGAGCGGTGTGGAATAAAGGTAAATTATGTGAAAAATAATGCGTTTTTTAAAAAACGAAGCATGAACACATGTTAGACTGCACCCCATAAACACAATCAAGCCTAGAAAAAAAACAGTCAACCACCCCTTTAATAACTGTGAAAACTAAACCCATTTAGTGCATTTAATTGCCATAATACATTCAAAATGCAAATACAAATATATAAAAATATAAAAATCAATTTCAAATTACTTTAAAAAAGGTAAACATGGTACAACCGAAAACAAAGACATATCAAAATAATAGTAATAAAAAATATATAATAAAACCTAAACATTGTGCAACTTAACTTTCAAGTTTCAGCCTAACTACAGCTCAGGCATGACATAAGCCTTTACTGTCTTCTTAGAAGGCTTTGTGGCTTTTGTAAGAGGCAAAAATTAGTGGACAGGAAGCTAACGTGGAACAAAAACGTGGAGTCCATACACATAACATTTATTAACACATTTTTCAGCAACATGAAATTAAAGTTATTTGGAGAATAAACCCTATTAAATGTCTCTCTGCATACTGGTGTGTGTGTGTGTGTGTGTGTAATCCTTTAAAGGAGCATGGTTGCAAACACAGTGCTCTGTGTGTAGTTACAGTAAATGGTAGGGATGCACCGAAATGAAAATTCTGGGCCGAAACCGAGAATTCTGGATGTTCTTGGTCGAAAACCGAAACTGAAAATGCTTTGTAATAATTATTTATTTTATTAAATAATATAAAGTAATTTTGTAAGACTTTTTAATTTAACTCAATTTTAATGACACAGAATTTAAAAAACACAAGCCAATGAAATAACCACACTTTTATTGAAAGAAAATTGGACAGAAAATATATTAATATTAAATATCAATGTATTATTTTTATTCCCTCGGGTCCTTAAAAAGTCTTAAATTTAATTTATCAAATTTAAGGTCATAAAAAGTCTTAAATTGTCTTAATTATGATTTCAAAAGCTCTTAAATTTGGATACAGACCAGAATCGCGATGCAGCTTAGTGTGACGATTAAACTTCAAAAAGCTATAAATAAATATGAGCGCTGCACGTTTCTAAGTCCAGTGCGCTGCTTTGTATTCTGCTGTTACCGCGGAAACAGTTCGAAAGCGCCTCCTGCTGGCAGAGAATGAATCTGCATGTTCAATAAGGCTGTTGTTGTGAGTAGGGTATTCATGCAATACTGGAGGCCGTAGTTTCAGAACCGGATTTCTAGGACCCTATAGTTTTTTTTTTTGTTGTTTGATTGTTTTTTTAATTTTTTTTATTTATTTATTTTTTGTATGTATGTATTATGTCAGGTCTTCCAGCCAGTTCTATCAAACCTTTACAATTAATCCAGAACGTGGCAGCAAGATTAATTTTTAATGATCCAAAAAGACTGTAAGAAAGAATGAAGAACGTCACACCTCTCTTTGTCAATTTGCACCTCTGGCTCTGCACCCCTTTACCTAAATTCATTACTTCAGACTTATGTGCCTCTAGAAGCTTGTGTTCTGCAAATTAATGTCACTTTATTGTTCATCCCAAAGAGGCACAAAATCACTTTCACAGACTTTTAAATAAAATGTTCCCTCCTGGTGGAATGACCTGCCCAACTCAATCCGAGCAGCTGAGTCCTTAGCCATCTTCAAGAATCGGCTAAAAACACATCTCTTCCATCTTTATTTGACCCTCTAACTCTAGCACTCTCTATTCTAATTCTATTCTTTAAAAAAAACGTCCCTTTTAGAATTGCACTCTATTCATTTACAGCTTGTTTTCTTAAAAACAAAACAACTAACACTAGCTTTTCTAATCTTTTTGTATTCTATCCGTTTTCTATTTATTTATTATATAATAAAAAAAAAATTGCTACGTGTACTGCGTTTAAGCTAACTGAGACTTGTTATAGCACTTGTATATCATTACTCTTTTGTTGATTTTGATTGCTTCCATTGTCCTCATTTGTAAGTCGCTTTGGATAAAAGCATCTGCTAAATGACCAAATATTAGTGGCTCATACTATTTTATAGCACTTGCTATTCAATTCTGTATATTATTATTTTTAAGGAATTATGTAGTTGTTTAATTGTATACACTTAATTATTGTCCTAACCAACTCCTAACCCTAAACATACCCGTTGGTAACCCTCTTGAAATATTTAATGTGTCTGTGCAAGACTTTATTAGCCGCAGTGCTTCACGTCTGATGTCTGACCCACTTAAAGTGCAATAAACAGTAAAACAATTGCGGTACAAATTAGTGTAATTATTAGTTCTTTAATAAATGTAAAATAATTTAAATACAAATACTAATTTACAACATCCAGCATCACAATGAACTGTTTTGCACAGCTAAAAAGGCTAAATGGAGATTGCTGACTCCCCCTCAAACAGTTCACGCTTACATTAAAAATAAGTGGACAGATGGACAGATAAAAAATGAATAGTTTCCATGGATTTAGTCTTTGCATCTGTTTGTTTGATGTTTGAATCAGGTCTCCTCTGTTGGAGTAGATGGCGCTGTCCCAAAAAAATATGGTCCTATGCAGTCCTAGAACTGCAGCCTCCAGTATTGCAGGAACATTGGGTTGTTTTTTGTTCAGACCAATGCAAAAATCGACCCATGTTTTTACCTTGAAACACGCAGAACTGTAAATGTGAACTGGTGAATCGATAAGAAGATAATTCATTATATAAATCTAAACAGTAAAATGTGTTTGTATGTTATTTAATTAATATAATAATTTATTGATAATAATTGTTTAAATTAATATAATTAATACTTTTGACTCATCCATTTTCTTAAAAAATGGTTTAAAGGCTGAAATGTGAAGTGTATTATTTTATAAAACTTTTTGTTTTCCTGAAAAGTTGTATCTGAACTGTAAATCATGCTTTTTACAGTCATTTTACAGTTTAATATATTACCATAGGCATTGCCCTACCCCGCTCATATGATATTAATTTTATTTGTGCAGGTCTTAAAAAAGGTCTTAAAAAGTCTTAAATTTGAGCTTAAAAATCCTGCAGCAACCCTGTTCTATGCAACAGAATCAGACATAACTGTTGTTGTTGTTGTATTTGACTAATTATCCAAATAATGTATAGCCCCGCAAACAGGGTTTTTCTTTTCTCAAAATGCTGTGGAGGTGGTACCATCCTGATCATGTGCACACAATGTACTCACCCTTCAACTGGCTGAAACAAACACTTTTTACATGCAATGTGTTTTAGGTGTTATAATAATTATATGATTAAAGAAAATGACAATTATAAAGTTATGTTTTATTTTCCGTCACCTAATGTTTTATTGTTATTTATTCTTAAAATAGCCTTATGAGAGTTACTTCATGAGCATTTAACCGTTTCTGTTACGACACGTGAGTCATGGGGATCCATTTGCAAGGCTTTATTAACATGAGTGGTCGGAAACAAGCATGGGTCAAACATTGGCGAACAGGTATATAGAGGGCAAGACAGAAGAGTAGTCCTAGGGCAAGCGTGGGTCGACGATCAGCAAACAATATCCAACAAGGGCTAGGCAGAGAGATAATCCAGGTATACGAGCAATAATCCAAACGAGATGCAAACAGAGTCCAAAGGGCAAGGCTATAAGGGTAAATCCAGAAAACACGGGCAGGAATCAAACACGGGAAATCTAACAAGGCAAACTGACAACTAGGAACGCTCTGTAGAGTAGCTATGGCTAAACAATACTCGGCGTTATCCGAGAGGAAGTCCCAGGCTTATAAAGTGTGTGTGATTGGGTGATGGTGATTGTGAGATAGTTATCAGGTGTAAGCGTGATCAGTGCGAACAGCTGTGTCAGTGCAGTGGATGATGGGAAATGCAGTTCGATGGTGAATGGCAACCGTAATGTGGTGTAAGAGTCAATGTGGTGAACGAGTGACCTCTGGAGGTGAGTGAACGGAAGTGCATGGACAGGATTCGTAACAGTTTCATTTGAGTAAAACGATCGTCATATCATACATAGGCTACAGAAACTTAAGAGGTCCTCATGGCAACCCGTCAAAATAAAAGTTTGGTTTATCTACTAATACCACAACAATTATTACAACTTTTGTTTAAAAGAATAATCACACAATACGCTATTTCTTCCATGTTTTAATTTTAATAGTAAACCCATTTGTTTGCCAAAAAATAGAGTTTAACTCTCATTTGATTAAAAGATAAATGAAATAATGTTTTATGCCTTCATTTGCACTGCACTGTAAATTAAAACTAATGGAAATTACTGTCACATAGGCCAAGACTAAGATACTGTCACATAGGCCAAGATTAAGATGACAGAAATTGTGACATTCCAATAGGCTATTGAACCAAGTGTGCCTATAACAGGCTATTAGTGTTATAGTTTCATTAAAATAGTTGCGGTCTTCTTAACAACTTCTACAATGGAGCTATGAAGACAATTAAATTATTTACACTTATTATATACATTGTGCTTTTTAAGTTAATCAATTGATGTGCATTAGATGATGAATTGAATAGTCACCTCTTGTAGGTTATTATTTAGTCATCAGAAAATAATTAATGAAGAATTATGAGAGGTTATGCTATTACACATACATTTCTAACATGTAAATTATTGAAGCCAAATACTTACATTTCCCCAAGCTGTTTAGCTGTAGTACAGTATTCATAGGCTTAATCATGAAGCATACAGTGGCCTAGGGCTGCACGATATATTGCATGCGATAGTCATGTGCATCTCGTCAGTAAAGCCGGTTCTGTGATTAGCAGTAAATCTCCATCAGCTGCTTTCAGATGGAGCCGCATTTACTACACAGAGCCTTAGTTCACTGACAAGCTACGCAATATCACGTTCATTATCGAAGGCGATTCATCTGTGATTATGAGCATGAATTGCGTAGCTTGTCAGTGAACTACGGCTCTGTGTATTAACTTCCGCTCCATCTACTGGGTTGGAAAGCAGGTGATGGACCGATTTTGTACCGAACCGTGACCCCCGAACCGAGGTATGTACCGGACCGTGACATCTGTGTACCGTGCCACCCCTACTAGTTTAACATTTAGAAAGTAACTTTTAACTTCAGTTGTTTCAGTGCAATATACAACTAGTAATGAAACTTTTGCTCTGAAACCCCTTTTTGTAGTGTCTTTGCCAAGTCATGTCCACTAAGTGGGTCAATTAAAACTTTTTAAAAGTTTATAAATTCATTGTCATGCTGGTGAAATGTGGAGTGCGTATATAATATCATCTTTCATAATTTTTTTTTAGGCATTTTAATTTCATTTTATTTATGGATTTATTTATTTTCTCACCTAAATGTTTAATCATTCAAAGTATTTTACAATTGTTTTTGCAAGTGTTTTTACAATTTATATAATTTTGTGTTGATTCATATTTAAATTGTTAGAAATATAACTTACAGAAATTAAAAAATGTGTACAATTACATTTTGTTGCGCAATAGCTTACACTTGATTAAGTTCAAACTTTGAATTTAATTTAAGTTCAAATAAGTAAACAGTCAGTAATAAAATAAGAAAAAATAAACTAATTACAAGCAATAGCACAAATAAACCAATATAATAAAGATATAAATGAAATTAAGTAGATGACTTTTTTTCTTCAGTACAATATTAAAGATTTTTAGCTGAAACTCTGGTCTTTGGTGATTCCTAAAATGCAAGTCAACAGCTCGCATAATTTTGAGAGTCAAAAAACATTAAATTAATACCCAAGTTCCATGTTCTCTTGATGGTATATTTGGCGCTTTCGCACCAGAGGAACCTTTTCATAGTTTCTAGAACTATTGACAGAAGTTCCCGCTTTTTGGCGTGTTCGCACCGCAGGAACTAGGAATGTATTAAGTTCTAGGCACTCTGTTTGGGAGAACTAAATTAGCTCCTACTTCAGAGTAGGGTCTAAAACAGTTCTATATGAACTACCAGTGACCCAGTGTATGCTGATTAGACAAACGCATACCAAACACCGGCTACCCTGCATTTTTAAAAAGCCATGTAAACATATTTACTCCACGAACATGGAAAACAGTGATAACGGCATTAAACTGTTGTCTGCAGCATTTTGTTCTTTTCTCAGCCTCGATGATAACACTGTAAGTTATCATAGGATAGATTTTCATGCTCTTTTAATCGTGTAAATTGTGTTTACATTCCATCTCCATTATCACGAAACCCACGACACACATCAAAAACAGCTCTGAACGTGACGGTGTACTGTTTTTACTAAGGACAGTTTTTCTCTTTTCTTTTGCTTTGTCTTGTACTTGAATAGTTTAAAATCAGTCATAATGGAAATAATGAAAAGTCTTTCATGCTGAATGTATCACAGCGTGCAGGTCACTTGCAGTGTATGCGTGATGTGGGGATGTGAAAACCATTTTTGCATTGTATTGAGAGAGAATCAGGCACACTGTTTGTGAACATCTCACAGAAAATTTTCAAACTACTGATTTGATCTGATAATATGTGTATTCATTTGCTCTTTCAGCTTACATGCTTTAGTGAATTAATGTTTGGGGAAATTCCTGCATTATAAGTGCTGAACCTGTGGAAATAAGTAAAACTATGCGCAATACCTTCAATCACGTGCCAAAAATATACAAATATATTTTAATTTTCACATAGGAGCATATGGGAGACTAAAGCTGTGTCCAAAATCAGCCCCTATACCCTTGTATTTTTTCTGTGCGATGTAAGCAGGTGTGCTGTCTGACCATTTTCAGACTAATTATTTTGGGCTGAAGGGGGAGCTACTATGAGTATAGTTGTTGGGTTTTAGATTTTTTTTAATTTTTTTTTTATGGCATGCCTAAAATGAAAGCTGATAAATATATTTGACAAATATTTAGTAAATATTTGTTCTCCACTGACCAGTGCATAATGCTGACTTAACTTAACGCTGATGGTCGTGTCATGTTTTCAAAGTCTAGAAACTGTTCATGCTGCCTGGTTTGCAGAACAGGTGGTATTTTCCATTTATACAGAGAGAGTTTAGTGGCTAACAGAACTCATTATGTCATTCTTTATTGTTTTAAATATGTCATTCAGCTGTGCAGCAATTCTAGTAGTTGAAATTGCTGCAGAGCTGCAGTTCTCTGGGGTGCAATGTATATACCTTAACGTAGGGCTGCACAATTAATCGAATTTCTAATCGTGATTACGATTATGGATGCCACGATTACATAATCGTTCAAAGCCGCGATTACAAAAATAAATAAACAATTAAAAATGCCCACTTGCATTATTCTGTGTGCTTAAGAGGTGTTTGCAGCGCGGGGTTTAACAAACTCAAACACACTGGGTAAAAGACATGTTGTGTAACTGATAGTCTTTGTCACTCTGTTGTGCATGATAGATATGTTAAACGCCAAACGTGTCAAAAGCAGAACAACACAGTGGTACTTGTTTGAACTGCGCGCCACACTGACCTTTTATCCGCGCGCCTCAAAAGAAAACAGCGCAGCGCGAGCTTAGAGAGCATGCGTTTATTACAGTGACCAGTCGCGATCACGCACTAAACAACGCTGTGAAATCCAGTAAGAAGCACTCGAGTTCAGCGCAGAGTTCTCCAGTACAAATCACATCTCTTTAATTTAAACTAGTTTAAAGACAAATAAATCGGAGCTGTTATTCTCATCAACACTGATGCAAAAAGCAGCAGAAACAGTGCAACAAAGATCCAGTTAGAAGACGTTTCAATCCACAAATCACCCACAAGCTCCTGTTCTAATGTGCATTTCTAAGAGACAAAACTTGTAATATTACATGTTCAGTGCTACCAAATCAGGAGCTGGTGCCACTGCCTTCGAAAGTTAGTCTGGAGCCCTGATAATAGAAATTGTACTGTAAAATGTTACTGTAATTTGAAATTTTGTCTGTTTAATTGTAAATGAAATATATAGCTTTAGTAAACAATTTTTTCTTTTTTTTCTTTTAGTTTTAGTATAACATTATTATACCATGCATAATTTAAAAAAAAATTGTTTAATGAAGAAACCAAACATGTATAGTTGACATTTGAGGCTCAATGCTATAGAAAAGCAATAAAAGTTCAGGAAGAGTGTTTTCAGCCTTTTTTAAATATATATTTTATATAAAAATAAGGTTATATAATATACACAATCGTTATTAATAATCGCAATTACAATCTCAAGGGAATAATCGACAATTATTATTTTTGTCATAATCGTGCAGCCCTACCTTAACGTCCATATTTGCTTACTGATTTTTGTTCACTATTTAACCATATAGTGGCCTGCTATGCTGTTCACTAAACAAGAAATTAGTGCATCAGTAAACAAGTGAGTCATTTTTGAATGCATTGTAAGTGAATTTACTCATTAGATGTTCTTGTTTCCTCTTAGGAGCTGTCTGAATCTTCTGTTGTCATTCTCTGAGCAAATCCCTGGTGCCTTATGGGAAGAGTTTCAATCTTCTGTCAAGGTCAGAGACAATACTTAATTTACATTTACATTTAGCAGACGCTTTTATCCAAAGCGACTTACAGTACATTCAGGCTATACTTTTTTTTTATCAGTATGTGTGTTCCCTGGGAATTGAACCCACAACCTTTTGCGCTGCCAACGCAATGCTCTACCACTGAGCCACAGGAACACTTGCATGTTTTATTACCATAAAGGTAACATGCAGCATATGGAGAATTAATGGATGGACCTCATTAAACTATGAGGCTGAATGATACAATTAAGCATATCAACTTCATATAAGCATCACATTTTGATAAAGGATCAGCTTTATCAACCGTTGAATCACACCCGTCACACAATAACATAACTATTTTTTTATTTAAAGAACTATAAAGAGAACTTGGGTAAGAGGTCAAAATAAAAAATGTATATCAGATGGCTTGATTAAGGGCTTTATGGGTTTACAAAACACTGAAAACTATTTTCAATGCACATTTTATCTCTATGCTATCAGCTGAATGCCACAACCTCAGTGCACATGAGGCTGCTATTGTGCAAGCCAGGAACAGATAGAATGGCTGCACTCTGAAGTAGCTGAATAATGTGATATGTTTTATTCACATAGTGAACAGAATCATATACACATACTGTACATGTATACATGCGTACAAACAAATACTGTGTGCCATGATTATAAAGAAGTGACATGATTATAAAATTAGCACTGCTAGTTAGGGCTGGACGAAACTGAAATACTCTAACTGACGTAATTTTCCCGTGTCTGTTATTTAGTTTTTTTTAATCCTATTAATACTTTAACGCACACACATAAAGTTACTGTCTGTCGGACAGCTTAAAGTGCATATTGCAGGTTAATTTTTTTTTTTCAAATGAATATATAACCTTGTATGAAAATACCATATGAACCGTTAATGCAGGATTTGAAAATGTTTTACAAGACATGAGGGCACAAATTTAGAAGAAAAAGTGACGCTTTCCTTGACAGTTCTCAAAAAGCAATTTTTTTTCAACATCGCGTCATATTACGCCATGAGGGGGAGTCGTGTGCCACGCTCTGTTGGTATTCAGTGGGAGCGGGCGCGAGTCAGTGTGGTTTCGGTAGTTATTTTTATTTCAATTCATCATCGTCATGGTAAATTATTGTGTTTGTCGAGGTTGCACAAACTCCAGCCTGTCAGGACATCGAGTCCACAGGTTTCCTAACAAGAAATAGGATGGTATCTTCCGGGCCTCGGTGCGTTAGTGCAGCTGATGCATCTGCTTCGAGGAAAGCGGTGGTGTGTAATTCAGCGATCACTTTATACCGGAAGATTATCATCCCGGCGATATGATGCAGTTCAACATGGGATACCGAAGCAAGAAGCGAGTGAGACTCCGAGCTGGTGCGGTTCCTTCGGTGCACACAGCAGCTTTCAGGTCATCTGCATTGTTGGGTCTGGTGTCTCTCATCTTCCTCTTGACAATACCCCATAGATTCTCTATGGGGTTCAGGTCAGGCGAGTTTGCTGGCCAATCAAGCACAGTAACACCATGGTCATTGAACCAGCTTTTGGTACCTTTGGCAGTGTGGGCAGGTGCCAAGTCCTGCTGGAAAATGAAATCAGCATCTCCATAAAGCTCTAAAATTTCCTGGTAGATGGCTGCGTTGACTGTGGACTTCAGAAAACACAGTGAACCAACACCAGCAGATGACATGGCATCACTGACTGTGGAAACTTCACACTGGACTTCAAGCAACATGGATTCTGTGCCACTCCACTCTTCCTCCAGACTCTGGGACCTTGATTTCCAAATGAAATGCAAAATTTACTTTAATCTGAAAAGAGGACTTTGGACTAGAGCTGCACGATTCTGGATAAATTGAGAATCACGATTTTTTTTCTCAAATAGAGATCACGATTCTCCCACGATTCTGAACTAAACAAAATAATGTGTGACAAAATATTAATTGCTGCAGTCTATTTAAAAGTGTTTAATTTAAATGAATTATTAAACATTTTAATATATAATACAGTATGGCCAGGTTTCACAGACGGGGCTTAGACTAAGCCAGGATTAGATCATAGTTCAATTAAGACATTTAAGCAATTTTTATAAACATGCTTAGAAAAAAACATTACTGGTGTGCATCTTGAGACAAAACAAAGGCACTGATATATTTTAAGGTCAGTCAATGCGAGTTTCTTTCAGTTGAAACAGCTCAGATTTACATTTTTGTCTAGGACTAGGCTTAAGCCTTGTCTGTGAAACCCGGGGTATATGTATTTAAAATATAGTGTATTTAATACACCAACTTTTAGAATTAAAATGATGAAAAATTGGTTTGTATTAATGATTCAATGACTCACTCATACCTCACTTGTTTCATTAATGGATGAATCAGTGTTTTTGAACGAATCTCGAATGAATGATTCAATAACAAATACATTTTTTAACAGTCACTTGTCGCCACCTAGTGGCGAAATGATGCAATCGACACAAACGTTATTTGAAGCGCCAGTTGCTTTCAAAAGATGAGTGGCTCTATTTTGATCGCTACCATAGACATCAATGTTTGTAGCCGAACTATAAACTTTTATCCCAGTATTTCTATGAATGACTGTAAGACAGAAATAATACTGTGTAGTTGAAAAGACTGTTTGTGAAGCTTTTTCTTACCTAAACATGTTAACTGTCTGCTCTCTGGATCAGCAGCAGCGCGAATGCAGATTTGAATGTTCCGGTATGATTTTTTCAAAGTTTTAATAGACACGGGCGAATCGTTGTCATTCAGAAATTAGATCGTGTGGGTATTTGAATCGAGATCGCGATCTTTTAACGATTAATTGTGCAGCTCTACTTTGGACCACTGAGCAACAGTCCAGTTATTTTTCTCCACAGCCCAGGTAAGATGCTTCTGACGTTGTCTCTGGTTCAGAAGTGGCTTGGTAGCCCTTTTCCTGAAGACGTCTGAGCGTGGTGACTCTTGATGCACTGACTCCAGCTTCAGTCCACTCCTTGTGAAGCTCTCCCAAGTGTTTGAATCAGCTTTTCTTGACTGTATTCTCATCCCTGTTGCTTGTGCACCTTTTCCTACCCAAATTCTTCCTTCCAGTCAACTTTGCATTTAATATGCTTTGATACAGCACTCTGTAACAGCCACACATTTCAGTAATGACCTTCTGTGACTTACCCTCTTTGTGGAGGGTGTCAATGTTCGTCTTCTGGATCATTGGCAAGTCAGCAGTCTTCCCCATTATTGTGGTTTCAAAGAACAAGAGATACCCAGAATTTATACTGTATGGATGGTCATTTATTGAAACTCAAATGTAAATATTCTAATATTTTGAGATACTGATTTTTCACTTTCATGAGCTGTAAGCTCTAATCATCAAAATTAAAACAAAAAAACTTTTGAAATGTTTTACTTTACATGTAATGAATCTAAAATATATGAAAGTTTCACTTTTTGAAATAAGTTACAAGAAAAAATGAACTTTTTCACGACATTCTAATTTATTGAGATGCACCTGTACATGTGCATGTCTGACTCAATATCAGCCAAAAACCAAGAGATCCGTGGAGCTGGAGTGTCTGCTTGAGTGCAAATTACTAATGACAAATTTAGTATTGATTAATGTACATGAAAATCATATTTGCTTCATAATTACATTATTCATCAAGTTCAAGTTTCAAGTTGTTGACTCTTAATAGTTCATAATAATCTCTCTCCTATTCTCCATAGAGAATAGTAGGATAGAGAATATAGAATGGCCAAAAAAAATCCACCAATCAGTACTCTTACTATTTTAATAGCAATATACATAAAAATTAAGTACTTTTGTACATTTGTTATTTTACTGGAATAATGTTTCATTAGGCTTTAATTCGACTACAAGGGATGTTAGTGTCACGCTTCACATGGGAAGGGGAGACGAGGAGACGCAGGTAGAACTCAAAACAGACTTTCTTTAATAACTCAAAACGTAGGGCATACAGGCAGGCAGGAACAGACACGTATAGACACAAAATGACATTTAACAGCGGACAGGAAACAAGGGGCAGAACACACTATAAGTAGACAGAATTAACGAGGGGAAGACGAGACACACCTGAAACCGATTAGACAAGGCCGGAACTGAATGAACTGAATGGGGACAGGAAAACCCAAATATGGACACAAGAGGGAGGGAAACACAGGACATGGGAAACACAGGTCTGACAGTTAGTGATTTTGTCTTCTCAAATACTCAAATACTTTTAATGCACCATGTCAAGTTAAAATAAGTTAGAACCTGTCTCAGGATGCAGTGGACATTTCCATTCATTTGTGTCTGGTCATATATTCACCCATATATTACGATATATATATATGACAACATTATTTTTGTGTGTAATTGTTTTTCATGTTCAAGGACTTTGAACGTTTAACTTTTAATGCATAGTTACATTTTTTTGCAAGTTTTTAATCACAATAAAACCATAATTCTTTGTGGAATTATTGTGTGTTTATTTTAACCTTGGGCTTGGCCAGTTAGATGACCCTTTACCACCACAGTGCTTGTATTATGAGTGTGTTGTTGATTTCTCTTAATGCAGATGGCTCATGGCATTCTTCAGGCACATGGAAACCCACAGCTTCACACCCTGTTGACTCTAGCAGAGGAGAATGGTGTGTGGTCCAACGCCACCCTGTGTAGCCTTCTCTCAAGTGACATCACTGATGTACAGAAAGGTGAAATCTATTCTACTGTCTAGAACTTTCTTATTTGAATGTTCTATTTGTTCTTATTTCCTTATTTATTTCCATATTTTGTAATAACATTAATTTATAATTGTACTGCCATTGTTTTTAACTTGATTGAATGTGCGTCTTCCATAGTACATGAGTTTTTATCTCGAGAAGGACCTGAACTACTTCATATGCGTATAAAGCACCTAATGAAACAGAAGCATATGGAAAAAGCTGCAAGACTAGCTAAGACATGCGCAGAGTTTCCTGAATTTGGAGGCAAAAAGAACTTCAAACAAATCTACCTCGTATGTCTGTGTGAAATAAAGCCACAAGAAGAACTTATGCAAGAGGTAAGGGTCTTTAAAAAAAAAAGTCTGTCTACTTTGCATTATTGCTGAATTTTAAGCATATTCAGAGTTTGATTTCTGCTCTTTCACATTTTTTGTTTCATTTGAAATTATAACCAGGCTGTTTGTGTTCCTTATCAGTTATAACAATATAACAATTAATAATAATTATAGCTGTATGCCCCAGTGGACTGTACTGAAAAGTACTCCTCTGTGACAAGTAGCCATTATTTATTGAATTTAGCTTTTCGGTCACCTCTTAGGGTCTTTTAAAGGCCTTTAATACATTTTTGTGTTTAGAGCACTTTAAAAAAAAACAAATCCAGGCAACAGTCATTCCATTATATTAAAAAAAAAAAAAAAAATATATATATATATATATATATATATAATACACACACCTAAATTATAACCTAAATTCTCTCCATTCTGTTTGGCAGATAAAGGAGGTAGACTGCAAAGAGGCTCTGGACATGATTTGTAATTTAGAGTCTGAGGAAGAGGAAAAGGGAGCTCTCAGTCTTTGTACGGCATTTTTCAAGCGCCAGCTTCTCAGTGGCGATGCTTATTGTGCCTGGTAAGTTCTCACTCAAAATTTTCAGTCACTGTACATTAGCTCTGCACTAATAAAGTAAAAGAAATTGTAATTGTGATTTCGCCTGCTACAATTAACATATTTTTTCTTAAATTTGTTTTATTTACTTATTTTGTATTTTTAGTGGCACACTACAGTGCATGTATAATTATTTGGCAAGTCAATATTCTGATCATGTATTTCTTCTAAGCACATATACACATTTAAATTACATTAATCTTATTAATTTCTGTTAAGATATATACAGTGCACAGCATAAATGAGTACACCCCCTCTGATTAAATATAAAAGATGTATTTTCTTAATGATAACTGATATAATTCATAGACAGATGGCAAAATTGAAATGTATTAAACATATTCTTATTAAAAACAGAGAAATAAATGCCATTAATATCTGTAAAATAAGTAACGTAGCCAATTTTTTTTTAAATGAAGGATTGCAGAAATGAGTACACCCTAGATTTAATTCAACAAAGTGTAATATTCTAGTACTTAATAGGGCTTTTCACACTGCGCTTAACCCCGGGTTATCATCGCTCTAAACACCGCTTTTAACCCCGGGTAAAGACACGTTTCACACCTGTAATTTGAAAGCGGTGTTAGCACCGCATTTTACCCGGGGTTATGAAACCCTACTCCGGAGCAGGGTTAGCACCGCATTTGTGGTGTTAACCCCGCATTGCGGTGCTAAGTTTGTTCAGTGTGAATCGAGCGGTGTTTGCTTGTTGCTGCTGGACGCTTGGCAACAGACAGCCAATCAGAAATTGAGCAGTGAGGCTCATGTCACGTCAGTAGCAGGAAACACACGTCGTGTAAACTGCAGCCGGTGAGAAGAAATATCAAAAGACGGAAAGCGTGTGAACTGGAGTGAATAGGAGACGGTATTATTCTTACGCTACTGTACAAGTAAACACTAACGTTAGTCTCTCCACACTTAAAATAAATTCAAAGAAATATTCACATACTTGCTCCTTGCATAATGCTCCTTGTTTTCTTTCTTTTGTACTTTTGTCTTTTTCTTGCCTTTGTGCGTCTCATGAGGCCGTTCACATGTCGCACCTAAAAACGCATTTAAAACGCTAAGCGTGCCGCTTTCTCCTTCTTTCCAAAGCTCTCTGTAGCTTGCGCTCCCATGGCGTCTGCTGTTGTTAAGCAACCATGACCTGCACTCTTCATGAAGACGCAAATTTTCAGCAAAGGATAAATGGATTTCCAGCACTAAATCGCTTGCAGTAGCTCTGCTACTAAATTTATTTAAAAATGGCTATCCCTGCCTGTACAGCTATGATCAGCTGTTCCTCAATCTTCGCTGATCTAAAGACATAAGCGGAGACATGTTTTTAATAACTGGCAAGACGCGGGAAAAGCCGAGATTGCCTGCTGTTCCTCCAATCAGTGACAATGACACCGCAAATATGCAAATAAGAACGTTAACCCAGGGTTTAGGAATGTACAGTGTGAAACGTCTGTTAATGAATACCCAGGGTTAACCGTTAATCCCAGGTATAGTATGAGCAGTGTGAAACGTGATTACAGATAACCCAGGATTCCGCTTATCCGGGGTTTAGGATGACCCAGGGTTAACCATTTCAAGTGTGAAAAGCCCTAATGTTTCCTCCATAACTCTAAGTACACTGCTCTGACCCTTCTTGGCACTGAGCGTACAAGTTCATGACAAATTGTCACATCTGTCCTGTTTAACTCCTGGAGGATGACCTCCTTAAATGCCCTGGGCCCGTATTCACAAAACATTTTATCTTACCACTAAGAGTTCTACTAAATAGCAGTAAAAGTTTTTAGCTAAGAGTTTTCTCTTAAAACCTATTCACATAGCTGCTGAGACAAAATTTTACTAAGGAATAGAGAGAAGTCTTAAGCTAAGAATAAGGGCAGGGTTGACCTCGTTGCTATAGATGATGTCTTACTAATGAAGCACACATTGATTGGCTGATAGGGGAGGGGTCTCTGTCAGAGATTTATTCATAGAAATATTGTAGAGCGCGATATTATGTTGCCATATTCAAATAAAGATTTAAAAATAAAAATGTTAATTTTCCTCATTCAACTAAAGATTTTAAAATGCAGGCTAAGTGTCACTAATTAAACAAGTATATGTTCAGCTAATTGTCAGTCTCTTGCATGTATGCTTCTCGTAAACCTATTAGCAGATATGCATATAAACAGCCTTTTAATTAACAGAGTAGAAGAATCATGGCTGATAGTAAGACATGCAAACGTAAAAGAAAACCAAACTGGACGCAAGAACAGCTGTTGCTTCTTGCCCAACTGGTTAATGAAAACAAGGATAGGCTATAATCAAAGGAAAATCTGGAGTTTGGATAACCGCCAAAACCAAAGGGGATACCTTTTTAAAAGCTCATTATCATCAAATGTTTCTAAAATGTTTACGTTCTGAGGCAGATTCCCTGCAACAGCCATTTTAGGATAGATTGTGGCTTGGTCTTAGTGACTTGGAAGTCCTCTTCACGACTCCTAACGTTTCACAGATTTAGGAGCTAGTTTTAGCACTAAAACGCTTTGTAAAGTACTCTTAGCAAAAATGTAGGAGTCCTAAATTTAGGACAGGCACGCCCATTTTTATTTTTTTTTAAAGGATTTTTCAGAGTAAACACAGAACAAACAAACAACATTGTCTCAGACTACACACACACTCACAAAGAAAAAAGAAAGAAATAGAAATAAAAACGTAAATAAATAAAGACGAGAATAAAAAAAAAAAAATACATGTTTAATACCTTAGACATTAATTATAATGCTTACAATAATAAATACAGGTTCTGTAACTAAAGGTACCATAGTAAAGAGCTGCAAAACAGTCAATCATTAGAAATGCCCAAAGGTAATGTACAACTCAACCCTCATAGGAAACATTAGATATTGGTTTGGCTGCTAGTTTGTCTAAATATCCGAGAAATGATCCCCAGACAGCAGAAAACTTTTCAATGGAGTTAGACCTCAGAAATCGGTGTCTCTCTATTTGTATGACAGAAAACATGTCCATAATCCAAATTCGAAAAGAGGGAGGTGAAGATGACTTCCGGTTCTTTAATATAAGTCTCTTGACCACAATCATACCCAAAGTGAGGGCCTGTTGTAAAGTTTTTGGAAGGCTAGAGGTGTGTTGTGAAAAGCCAAAGTTTCGCGTCCGGCAGAAGAGGCCTGTTATATAGGCCTTAGAGTACCAATCAAATATGCTTTTCCAAAATCCTGACAGTGAAGGACAAAACCAAAAAGCATGAGCAGTTGTATCCTCCGTGACCTTGCACTTATCACAGAATGGTGAAACAGAAGAGAACATTTTGTGCAGTTTGGTCTTAGTATAATGCAAATGATGAATGACCTTGAATCAGGGGTGCAAACTTGTCACCTTTCGGCGAAATTCGCCATTTTCACCTTGAAATAGGTCATTCACGTGAATCGTGTAGTCGTATCTGCGAGTCATCTGTGTCACGTCACCTGTAGCATTTTTTTCCCCTGTTGGCAAAGGAATGGACCCGCCCTACTCTGCCTCTGATTGGCTTACCTTAATGTTCTTTCCCTCATCCAACCAATCTCACTCCTGAAGCCTAGCTTTTAGACGCCGCCCGCAGGCAACTGTCCATATTTCGGACGGAATGCATTTGTATCTGCTGTGAATTATGGTGTTCCTGTTTAAATGGTGATTACCACGTGAGGTGGCTGTTTTTTTTGTTTTGTTTTGCGTGAGGCTGCTTTTGCGATAGCTATGAAGATTGTAAGTTTCGTTATCACTGCATAAGTTCGCTACCCTTTGCAAAAATGCTGCTCAGTCTCGACCTTAACATTTGTCTCACATGTCAGTTAGCTATTACTCTGACATGAAGTCGATTTGAGAACTGTTCGACCTACAAGTAAAGCATAGCGTTTAATGTACAGTAATATTAGTATCACTCAGCTCAAGTGGAGGCAGCGCTAAGCCATAGCTAAAGGCCAAAGTATACTTCGGCCGTCCGCGCACCATCCGCATTACGTAATTTTCGTCATCAGGAGGGCTCGCGGACAGCCGTGCACCCCGTCCGCGTGCAGGCAAATTTTTGACCACGCGGACGGTGCGCGTACAACAGCACATGCGCGAGGTGAATGTTGAGCCAGCGAAAGTCAAGTAGGTGGTACTGCGCATGTGTCGAGCTCGTCCGTCCGCACTCATCCCCGGTTACTTTGAAAGCTGTGCGGACTCGGCTGTGCGCGAGACGGAACGGAATGCGGAAAGTGAAGTATACCCGGGCCTTAAGTGTCAGCCTGTAAAAGCCTGTTTCAAGACGGAGAAACACCTCACGTTTAGCCCGTCAGCTGCTTCAAAAATTAGAGTGCTGAAATGAAGATTTACAGTGGTTTATTTGCCCTGACTAAGTTCATGTAACATCTTAACAACAATCCTTGTTGATTGTAGACCGTGGGTGTCGCTCAAACGTCTTTTAATCATATAAAGGTGTTTATCCTTGAATGGTGCAATGCAAAAAATGCTTTCCTACTTAGAGTTTTTGTCTTGTTTCTAGTCCAAATATATCTAAAAGTTCTTAAATAAAGAAGCATTTTCTAGACAAGTAAAAATTATTGTCTTGTTTTTAGAAAAAAAAAGTCAAAATTAAGTGAGATTTTCCTTAAAACAAGCAAAATAATCTGCAAATGGGGGAAGCAAAATAATCTTATTTCAAACCGAAAACAAGATTATTTTGACTTTTGACTTATTTTTTTCTGAAAAAAAAAAAAAAAAAGATTTGTTTTAAGAATTATTAGATATTTGGACTGGAAACAAGACCAAAAAAAACATTAAGAAAAGCATTTTTTGCAGTGTGTAACATTTTCTCCCTATAAAGCAGTTTGACTTGCCATTGTGTGTGAAATGTGATATGTGAATTAAAAGGGATAGTTCACTTTGAAATTAAAATTTGGTATCTATCAGCTTACCCCAAGGGCATCCAAGATGTAGGTGTCTTTTTTTCTTCAGTAGATCCAATTTTGATGTTTTTAGGTCAAACCGTTCTAGTCTGTCAGTCATATAATGGCAGGTGTAGGTCACTGTCTCTATAAGAGGGAAAAAGAACATGCACAGAGAAATCCAAATTAAACAATTCCCCATCGTAACTACACATTGATGGCCTAAGACACGAAACGAGTGGTTTGTGTGAGAAAACGAACAGTATTTATATCGTTTTTTACCTCTTGTACACAACCATGTCCAAGTGATCTGAGTGCGCACACGCATCCGGTGTGTGACGTGTGTGTGTGCACGCGCTCTGGCTCACGCTGCATTCACACGGGGCGTCGGCGTCAACGCTTGACGGAGGGCGTGTCTGAAGCGTGGTGCTGACGCAACTTTTCAAGCGCCAACGGAGGCGTCAGCCAATCAGATCGCCTCATGCAAATACCCAATCCCGTTCATGCAACACCAGAGAAGTATGTGATTGGTTGTTGTAACTATGATGGCGCGTCAGCACCACGCTTCAGACACGCCCTCCGTCAAGCCTTGTAAAAGGCAAAAGTAAGAAAAATAGGAAGATTTTGACAAATATATAATAATAATAATAATAATAATACATTTTATTTATAATGCGCTTTTCTCACACCTAAAGCGCTAATCTAGGAAGAGAGACCATTTTTATTGAGTTTATACATCCAATCATAGATTAAGGCAAGATTTTCCAATTCTCTGTTACATTTGAGTTTTGAAAGAAACTCGGCAAAATTCAAGTTGTATAATAATTTTGGGTCTTTAGTAGGGTTTGGTTACCGAACTCGGTACTTTTAAGGGTACATACCGAATTGCGTCGGTACTACCGAGTATCGATTCACATTAAGTCATTCGGTACCAAATTTCGGTACCTGAGAACGCATTTGGGCGCATACGAGAGAGAGAGAGAGAGACAGAGACAGACCCTGTGACATGATGTCACTCCTGCAACTCTTTAAAACACAACACGCAGGGCAAACCGAAATGTTCTGAAGTGTGCTTACATTTCTAGGGTCATATGGTTTCCGCGAAAACGCAGACAGGATCGCGGAGTCCATTCAAAAAAACGGAATTTACTCTAAAGCGCGGAATGTCATGGAATTCGTAAATTTTTGGATGAATAAAAGAAGGTCTGTCACTTAATTCGAATCACGATATGAACTAGTGTATGTGAATATTAAAATGCAAAAAGACGTTTAAATATTAAATATTAATCCTGCGTGTTCCGTTAGCCTTGGTAATGTATGAATGGCGGAGACGCGGTTTTGTTTACTTCACAAATACTGAAGCACACGTGAACTTGCGGTGATTTTCGGTCTCTGCATCTCACTACATGACGACATTAACACTTACAGGCTGTGAGAGTCACTTCATAAAAATTTTACCGTTTCATTTGAGAAAACTAGCATCATATCATACTGTATACACACAGAAACTTCACGGCAACCTGTCAAAATAAAAGTGCGGTTTAACATGTAAGAGAAATATATTACTCTTGTATTACTTTTGTACAGTATAATGTACATCTTTATATATTCCATTTACTGTCAAATTTAAATAAAACAATTAAATGATAAAAATAATTACAACTACATTAACCACTTAATTGTAGAAAAATACAATTATTATTAAAACTTTTTTAAATGAATATTCACATAATTTTTCTACCATGTATTAATTGTATCAGTAAACCTCTGTTTGTTTGCCAAAAACTAAAAGGTTTTCAGTTTCATTTGATTAAAAATAAATAAATGTTTCATGCCTTCATTTGATTATCAGAAAAAAAATAATTTCTGGAAGAAAAAAAATTGTAGGGCCCTATTGTTCAAAATGTTGAAATTGAGAGTTTTGGACTTATTTTTTCACTGAAATAAATGTTTTTGTTATTACACAGAGAGTAAAGTACCGAAAAAAGGTACCGTTGGGTACCGGTACCGAATTTTCAAATGTGAACGGTACCCAACCCTAGTCTTTAGGAATTGTCAGTCCGAGATATACCAAGTGGTCCCTAACTATTTTGAATGGAATATTTTCCAAAAAGCCAGGGCCCGTCTTCACAAAACATCTTAAGGCTAAAAGTAGCTCCTAACTTGCCGATGAAAATCTTAAAAATAATGGACTTGTCAGTCCTAAATTTAGAACTCCTAAAGTTTTGCTCTAAGAGTATTTCACAAAGCGTTTAAGCACTAAAACTAGCTCCTAAATCTGTGAAACGTTAGGAGTAGTGAAGAGGACTCCTAAGTCACTAAGACCAACTTACAACTATCCTAAAATGGCTGTTGTCGTCAATCTGCCTCAGAATATAAACATTTTAGAAACATTTGACGATAATGAGCTTTTAAAACGTATCTTCTTTAGGGTTTGGAAGTTATCCCAACTCCAAATTTTCCTTTGATTATATCCTTTTCATTAACCAGTTGGGCAAGAAGTTACAGCTGTTCTTGCATCCAGTTTGGTTTTCTTTTACGTTTGCATGTCTTACTATCAGCCATAATTATTCTACTCTGTTAATTAAAAGGCGGTGTATATGCATCCGCTACGAGAAGCATACACGTAAGAGACTGACAATTAGCCAATGGCGGTTCTAGACCCTTTTTAGGTGGGCCCCCCTATTTGTCGTTTCAGCCCCCCTAAAACTATAATCAGCTATCTGAATGATCAGGCCAGTGCTGCTTCCTCAAGAAAGTTTATCATTCTCGCTCGTTTATCGATCTCAATGTGGTAAACACGCACTGTGATAGATCGTTAACCTGTTAGCCAGCAACCCCCATATTGGGAATCACAGCTGAAAATGACTAACTAACTTAAAATGGTAACAGTTCCTGACTTCAGTGTGCCACACACACAATTTTGGTGTCTTTGGAAAGAAGACACTTTGGGCTTTACTATCCATCCAGAGTTGATAATGCTCAAAAATATAAAAAGTTATAGACACTGAAGTGCCTTGAAAAAATTGTACCACACTGATTGTTTTTTTATTTCATATAAAAATACATGAAATCAGTCCTGGAACAATCCAGAAAAGTAATGGGTTGAAAGTCACATGTCTCATGAGTTTATATTTCAAATCTGAAGAAGATACCATGAAAAATGAGATTCCTGCAACCATTTTTCTGAGGTTTTTCTAGTCCCCCCCCCTTTGAGGAAAAATATTTACCAAATGTATTGAAGAGTTCTACAAGCTATTTAGTCATTATACAAACTCCTGCATAGTTTTTCAATTATAAAACAGTAGGCAGAATCTTAGACATCGTATAAGTGATTTATTTGAGCACTAGAAAAATTGTGATGAAATTTTGTGATGATTTTTTTTTTTTTTAAATAACTTTGAATGTCAAGTAGCCTACATACTCTGATTTATTGACATACAGATATGTGCTCATACATCAGTAATCACATGCAGACGATCATTCATACAGATGGTAATCATACAGATGGCCACCCATATAGTCAATAATCACTTTATAATGGCTTTTTATATAGACTGCATTCACACTGATAGCCGTCAACAGTCAGCAATTACACGCTGATTATCAGCCATACAGATGTTAATCATACAGATACAGTCACATTCCCCACAAAACACGCTAACATATATGAAAAATGTTTAAAAAAAAAAAAAAGTTTATTTGTTCAAAAAGCCGATCGCTAAGTTACGCACCCATCAGATGACAGGTGCGTCACAGCGTGCGTCACGAGCCGTCACGAGGGAGCGCCAGAATTCAAATAAACAATCTTCCGTGTATCTTTCACTTTTTTTGGGGGGGGGGGATGTCTCTTTCTGTTTGTGAGACTGTATGCCCCAAAACTGTGTTGTTTTTTACCACCAAGACGCTGTTTTTGAGCGTAATTTATTCCATAACGGACACAAACAATAACTCTCCCTGAAGAGATGAAACGTAAACAAAGGAATAACGATCCAAATTACAACATTATTGTTTCATTGGACTAAAAGTTCTTGATGGAATGTTGTTCCGTGGATCCTTACCTCGCTAACTAAACCGGGATTTACAGCAGTGGATACGTTTGTGTCTCATTATCAGGATGAATCTGGTATGTACTGCATTTTTTTATAAATGTTTTGATGTGTAATGATTTATCTTATCAACCCGCAACCCGCCTGCAAATAATCAAAATGCATGAATGCATTTTTTTTATTACCCGACCCGCAGATTATCCGCAGCGCCCGCGGATATAACCGCCATCTGCTCATCACTAATATACAGTCATTTATTGATGATATCTAATGATGCACTTTAGTTGATCTTTATTTTGATGAACCAGTATTGATTCTTAAATCCCAAACTATAAATGTCACTTTGACAGATCCAAAACTTGTCTCTGGAGGGCCACTGCTCTGTAGAATTTAGCTCCAACCCTAATTATACATATCTGAACCAGCTATGCAAGGTTTTCAGAATCATTAAATACTTGTGTATTGCTTGTTGGAGCTAAACTGCAGGACGTTGGGCCTCCAGGAGCAGGATTGGACAGCCCTATCACAAAGTATATTGAAAGAAGCAGTACAAATTGCATGTGTAATTTCTCATGTTATCACTCAATCACTAAAAACATTAATAAAACAGCTTGGAAATATGTCACGTAATATTATATTTACCTCTGGAAATGCATTCAATGTCCATATCTGTTTTGTTAGCTAGAAAAAATAACTCTAAAGAGGAGCTAAACATACTACATTAAATACTTTCACTATACTTTTTACTTGCTAGCAATGTCTCTATTATTTTATGTATTTTTGAATACATCTCAAATAAAAGCAAGTGAAAGCAAGTAAGGTAGGTTGCAGTTCTGGAAAATAGTGGTGCTGGAAATTAAGGAGTTCTTTAATTCTTTGCCTTAATTCTTAATTTTAGAGATAGGTTTGTTCTTCTCAACCTGTTTATGTGATCCTGCTGACCCAGTGAGCATGTAACTAAATGATGTTTGTGCCTTATTTTTGAAATTTCTCTAGTTTTGCACCCTACAATTACTTATGACCTTAATAGTAGGGATGTCCTAAGCCGATCTCCTAAGGATCTTGATCGGGGCCGATCAAACATTATTCTAACTAATGGGGATCGGCTTTCCTATGCCCGATCCTTATTTTACTTCAACTGTCATAACAGTGTCATGCAGCAGGTGTTCGCCTTCCAGTAGATTTGCTAACCGCCATTAAATGGAAAAGAAGACGCTCAAATGTTCGTGTTCAGCTGCCATTAAAACCAAAAGAAGAAGAAATGTGCATGTGTGACACATGAGTACCAGTAAGGTCTGTTCTAACACCTCACACACACATTTGAGCTTCCGTGTTCAATGTATTTGATGCTCACTTTTGTACCGATCACTCATTTATTAGTTTTTTATCAGCCGTCAGACTATCTGAGACGTCGTTGCCATAACGTGTTGCTATGGGTTACGTCTTGGTTCAGATTTGACTGGCATTCTGACACCGCGAGCTTCATGCTTTCTAACCATATCTCCACTTTTTTATCTTTATGTTGCAATTATTTGCTTATTTTATATATAAAATACAAGAAGTTTACAATAGTATTCCCATATTCTACCGATGTCTTCATACAGTATGTGCAGATATACAGTCAGGTCCATAAATATTGGGACTTCGACACAATTCTAACATTTTTGGCTCTATACACCACCACAATGGATTTCAAATGAAACGAACAAGATGTGCTTTAACTGCAGACTGTCAGGTTTAATTTGAGGGTATTTACATCCAAATCAGGTGAACGGTGTAGGAATTACAACAGTTTGCATATGTGCCTCCCACTTGTTAAGGGACCAAAAGTAATGGGACAGAATAATAATCATAAATCAAACTTTCACTTTTTAATACTTGGTTGCAAATCCTTTGCAGTCAATTACAGCCTGAAGTCTGGAACGCATAGACATCACCAGACGCTGGGTTTCATCCCTGGTGATGCTCTGCCAGGCCTCTACTGCAACCGTCTTCAGTTCCTGCTTGTTCTTGGGGCATTTTCCCTTCAGTTTTGTCTTCAGCAAGTGAAATGCATGCTCAATCGGATTCAGGTCAGGTGATTGACTTGGCCATTGCATAACAGTCCACTTCTTTCCCTTCAAAAAATCTTTGGTTGCTTTTGCAGTATGCTTTGGGTCATTGTCCATCTGCACTGTGAAGCGCCGTCCAATGAGTTCTGAAGCATTTGGCTGAATATGAGCAGATAATATTGCCCGAAACACTTCAGAATTCATCCTGCTGCTTTTGTCAGTAGTCACATCATCAATAAATACAAGAGAACCAGTTCCACTGGCAGCCATACATGCCCACGCTACCACCACCATGCTTCACTGATGAGGTGGTATGCTTAGGATCATGAGCAGTTCCTTTCCTTCTCCATACTCTTCTCTTCCCATCACTCTGGTACAAGTTGATCTTGGTCTCATCTGTCCATAGGATGTTGTTCCAGAACTGTGAAGGCAAGGAACTGCTCATGATCCTAAGCATACCACCTCATCAGTGAAGCATGGTGGTGGTAGCGTGGGCATGTATGGCTGCCAGTGGAACTGGTTCTCTTGTATTTATTGATGATGTGACTACTGACAAAAGCAGCAGGATGAATTCTGAAGTGTTTTGGGCAATATTGTCTGCTCATATTCAGCCAAATGCTTCAGAACTCATTGGACGGCGCTTCACAGTGCAGATGGACAATGACCCAAAGCATACTGCAAAAGCAACCAAAGAGTTTTTGAAGGGAAAGAAGTGGACTGTTATGCAATGGCCAAGTCAATCACCTGACCTGAATCCGATTGAGCATGCATTTCACTTGCTGAAGACAAAACTGAAGGGAAAATGCCCCAAGAACAAGCAGGAACTGAAGACGGTTGCAGTAGAGGCCTGGCAGAGCATCACCAGGGATGAAACCCAGCGTCTGGTGATGTCTATGCGTTCCAGACTTCAGGCTGTAATTGACTGCAAAGGATTTGCAACCAAGTATTAAAAAGTGAAAGTTTGATTTATGATTATTATTCTGTCCCATTACTTTTGGTCCCTTAACAAGTGGGAGGCACATATGCAAACTGTTGTAATTCCTACACCGTTCACCTGATTTGGATGTAAATACCCTCAAATTAAACCTGACAGTGCAGTTAAAGCACATCTTGTTCGTTTCATTTGAAATCCATTGTGGTGGTGTATAGAGCCAAAAATGTTAGAATTGTGTCGATGTCCCAATATTTATGGACCTGACTGTATACATAGCGAGTGTGTATCTTATAGGTATGTATACACACACGTTATTTTTACTCTCTGCACAACTCTGTATACATTGGATTGATTTTAATAACTTTAATGTACTTGAATTGTGCATCAAACACTAGGAATATACAAGTATCGGATCGGGACTCGGTATCAGCAGATACACAATATTCAGTGACTCTGATCAGATTGGGAAAAAAGGTCAAAGTACGCACATCCAAAACGTCTTGGCCAGGTGCAAGATCAAAGGGTACATCAAATGATACAAAAAATATCTGCTTAGTTATTCTCTCTTTATTTAGCAAAAGTTAAAAGTGCCAACGTTTCGGTCAAAGACCTTCGTCAGGCAAACACACATATGTACAAAAGCCTTTGTATGTCTTTGACCGAAACGTTGCCACTTTTAACTTTTGCTAAATAAAAGGAGAATAACAGCGTGCAGATCTTTTATGTATCATCTGATCGGATTGGGGGCACAAAAAAACCTGATCGGGACATCCCTACTTAATAGTAATCAGGATCGCTGTGGTTTGGAATTTGGTACATTTGGTAAAATGTGCTTGGAAAAAATTTATGATCAGAATATTGAATTGCTTAATTATGCACACACTGTGTAATGAGTGAAGAAACATCACCTGATACTAAAGAAGATTTATGATGTGTCCACTGGTGTGAAAGAAAACCTTGAAGATCTTTGTTTTGTTTAGCACTGGCTCTTTTAGTGTCCGGATGACTGTGTAAACTCACTGACTGCACTCTCACCAATGTTCCCATTTTAATTATCAAGACATAGACACGCTGTGAATAAGAGATTTATTGTGCACTGTAGACAGCTTGATTGATTTTAACAGGAGTTCTCTTGAGCTTGCATGAAAGTAATTGAACAATTTTGAACAAATTATGACTATCATTTTTTATTGTACATCTTACAGGGAACTGACACTGTTTTGGAGTAAACTTCTTATACGGCTCGAATCAAAACAGGCCTTTTTGGAGCAATGCAGACTGTTAGCAAGCCTCTCTGGGAGTGTGTACCATATCCTGCTCCTCATCAAAGTCATTCAGGCTGAGGTTAGAAAAGTTTTTGTTTTTGTTTTTATGTCAATAGCTGCGTTTCCATCCACCTATTTTTATGCGCATTTTGGATTATCGCATAAAAAAACGCTGGATGGAAACGCCAAGATGCGCATAAATTCTAAAAATGCGCATAAAAAACTTATGCGCACATTTGAGTAGAATACATTTTTTATCCGGTAAGAAAAAATGCGCATAAACTACGATGGAAACACATTTACCGAATAAATTCCTCCATGCGCATCAAAAAAGTCATGTGACTTTGTGCTATGAGACGGAATAACTTGACTAACCAGCTGACTGATCTCGTGCACAGCATCTATATGTTGTTATGGTCATTCTGAAAAACCTGAGCAAAGTCTGTCGTCAAAGTATTTCTGTATAATTGTCTTACATGACTGTGTTCTCAAACAGCTGGCATCCACCTCCGAAAGTAATAACCACATTTATTGTGTCTCGTCTGCTCGCTCTGAGGTGCAAGTAATTTATGTCATATATGAAAATTATTATATTCAGTGGCTTCTCCTGTATTCTTAGTGATATTTAGTGCCACAGTTTACCAGGAAGTGACGATTTTGTTCTCTTTGACTCGTTGGATGGAAACGGTACTTTATTCGCAAATGTTTTATGCGAAATTCCAGTTTTGCGCATAAGTTTAATTCGAATCTTTGGATGGAAACATAGCTAATGTGATTTGGAAATCAAGGCAATGGCATTCAGGTGACAGTGACATTTTTGTTTCCTCAGGTGGAGAAAGGTGGACTTTCAGTGTGCATCGAAATGTGCATTCAAGCACTAAAAATGGGAGTCAATGATAACGAGGGCTGCAATATCTCCATCTGCAAAACAATTTCTTGTTTGCTGCCTTTAGACTTGGAAGTAAAACAGGCTTGTCAACTCACCGAGTTCCTGATAGAGCCATCTTTGGATTCTTATTATGCTGTTGAGACTCTCTTTAATGAGCCCGACCAAAAGCTTGAGCAGGATGATCCACCGATTCTAAATTCACTACGCTGTGACCTGTTGTTGGCCTTAAAGACTAAGTGGCCTTTCGATCCAGAGTTCTGGGACTGGAAAACCCTAAAACGTCAATGCCTTGCTTTGATGGGTCAGGAGGCAGCAGCTATATTGTCTACTGACAAATTTACTGACAGTGAAGACAATGAAGTCCATGACCTTGATGAGAAATATTTTAGACATCTGCATTTTACCCATAGTCCTACTTATGAACTCGGTGAGGTTGAAGAAGAAAGAAAGAAGAAAAAGGAAATGAAGAAGATGAAAGAGAGGGGATTTGTTTCTGCTCGATTCCGCAATTGGCAAGCTTATATGCAGTATTGTGTTTTGTGTGATAAAGAATTCCTTGGACACAGGATTGTGAAGCATGCATTGAAGCATGTCCAAGATGGGATTTTCCGTTGTCCAATATGTGCTGAGACTTTTGAAACTAGAGCAATTCTAGAGCCTCATGTGGCATCACATGTGAAACAGTCATGTAAGGAGCGCCTTGCTGCTATGGGTGTGAGCAAGAAACGTCCCAGTTCTGACACCAAGTTAACACCAGCTAGCAGTACTTTGAGCAGTGCCGAAGAGCACTACAGCAGAGAAGAGCACTACAGCAAAACTGCTGCAAAAGTTAGCCAAGAGACAATTTGCAATAATTTGTATGCTTCAAACGGTAGTCCCATCACAAATGTGAAAAGTAAAATTAAGTCATCATCCCCAAAACAGGGCAACCCTATTCGTGATGTTAACAACACTAAACTTTGTTCCTGCCCTGTTACAAGCTGTCAGAAAGTTTTTAAGTACTTCAGGAATTTGGTTGCACATGTTAAGGCCCACAAAAATGAGCAGGAAGCAACACATTTCCTTAAAACACAGAGCCAGAAGGCTTTGTGCCAATATTGTCACCGCCAGTTTGTTAATGTGACCCACCTTAATGATCACTTACAGATGCATTGTGGTGAGAAGCCATATTTTTGCATTCAGCTTGGATGTAACTGCAGCTTTTCCTCTCATGCTGAGCTTCAGATACACAGAAAGGAACATGCTAAATTTAAGGCACAGTGTGCATATCCAAACTGTGAGAGAATATTCAACGAGACATACTTGCTATATGATCATGAAGCGCAGCACTACATGTCGTTCTCCTGCAAAAGTCATAACTGTGACAAGGTGTTCTACACCCTGTCTGAGCTAAATTTGCATCAGAAAGGACACACAAAGCAGGACCGCTCTGCTGTTGATGTGGGCTTACCTTCTCAACTGGAATTACCAGCTTCGACTTGTCCTGCCTTAGAGTTACCTCCAAGCCAAATTAAAGAGGTTTCTCAAGAGTCTACCCCAGTAGAAATTAAATGCACAGTTGAAAACATAGTAGACACTAATGATTCCACAGAACAACCTAAGCACCTTGTATCAGAAACAGCTCAGTTTACAGTAAGCAAAAATGATTCCCAAACTAATGCTACTCAGCCTGATGGATCTAAGACATCTCATTGTCTTGGGAGAACAAAGCAATTGCATCTTGAATCATGCTATGTAAAATTGCACCCTATTCCCATCAAGTGCAATGATCCAATGTATTTAAATACTCTAAAGGATGCTGACAGTGAAACTCAAACACTCTTGAAAGACAAGAAATTGTTTTCTTTCCCACAGAGTCGGCTTGAGCCTTCAACATTGAAGTCATCTCCCTCTGTGACAAAAGCCAAAAGAGAAGAAGGTCTGACTCATGTGTGTCCATTCGAAACCTGCACACGGAAATACAGCACCTCAAAAAGTTTATCGAGACATGTCAAAAATGTTCATTCGGAGGCCTTTGAGGAGTGGAAGCTGTCAAAGAAGTACAAACGGATTGCGGAAATTGCTGCAAAAAAATCTTCTTCTGAGCACACCACTGCTAGTTCTCAGATACCAAAATGGACAAGCCGTTCCAAACAAACTGAACATACTGCATTTCTGGACTCAGTGATTCAAAGTCCTTCTTCTGCTTTTTCCAATCACGATAGTATGCAGTCTGCAAGTGCCAAGTTTTGCGCTCAGCTTGAAAACACTCAAAGTGCAACATTACCAAACCAGACAGGTCTGATGCAGTTACCAATAACTCAGACATGGGAAACACCCTCAATGGAAAATTTGGATTCAGGTTTTTCTGTACATGATCCTTACCGCTCTACGATTTTATCTGACAACCAACACACAAACCCGTCATACCATTCTGACACAGTCTTAAATTATGCATCTCCCTCATCTTACGATGACATCATCCCCCTTTCTGTGAATGCCCACACACCCTCCAGTGTGATGAACGAAGCCTCAAAATATGTGTCAAGCTCTCTTAGAGTACTACATGCACTTAACAGCGATCAGACTTGTGACTTGTCACAGGTTGAGTCAAGTGGTGATCCTGGATTCAGTCAAATTGGACAAAACCATCTCAATGATATTTCCATCAGCACTGGTTTGCTGCAAACAGGATCTTTGTCTGGACACAATGTCAGCCTATATTTTTCAACTTTGCCTTCCGAGGAAAGTCCTATTTCAGTGCAGCCATTGGCAAATTCAAGCAAAGAAATCGGCACTGATAGTACCGATGCATTATTCTCATCAGATATCAAATGTATGTCAAATCTTTTAAACCCTCAAATTAAGGAATCGGAAGAAGATTCCTTTGGTACTGCCTCCCTGACTGATGAGAAAAGTCCAGAAGATTTTTGTAATCATGAACTGTCACAGGAAGGAACTGAAGGAATTGCTTCAGATGACCAGAACATTTCAGGTTTTGGAGAAACTGGGAAATCCAAAAAAATTAAATCATCTAAGAGAACAAAATGGCCTGCCATAATACAGGATGGGAAAGTCATTTGCTGCAGGTGCTATAGAGAGTTTTCAAGCACAAAGTCACTAGGAGGTCATTTATCAAAGCGTTCTCAGTGCAAACCTGTAGATGAAATTGATCTTACTGCTGATTTACCAGTATCATTTCTTGATTTTCTGAATGATCCTGACATTTCAACGGTGCAAATGCCTCTCCCTGCGAATGACATACATGAGCACAATGACAAATCCTGCATTTATGCACCATCAGAATCAAATATCTTTAATGGGAACACTTTAACAAGCGTGCATAGCACAGACAGCCTCCAGAACACTAATATGTCCTCTCAAGACCCCTCTGAAATGACTACAAATTACAGTTTCTTCCATCCACCTGGAACAAACACAGGCACAGAAATCAAAACTGAAGTTGAATTCACCCCTGCAAATACTGGTGAAGATGGCAAAATCATAGAAATTGAAAGGGCACTACAGCGTCTTGATTTAGTTGATATACTTAGTCAAGACAAATGTGTATCTGTGAGCACTAACCTGCATGATCTAAGCTCTGAAACTGTCACCAGAAATGATCAGTGTCACACAATTAAAGATCCTGTACAAAACGAGCAGAAATGTATTTTAAAGCCCTTTAGATGTAAAGAAGGATGTGTTTATGGAGCAATGACAAAAGAAGCTTTATTTAAACACCTTAGCCGTGTACATGATTACAGTGAGGAAAGGATAAATGACATGAAGAAAAACCCTGACAAATTAGCACCTTACAACTGTCATCTATGTTCTAAGACATTTACCAGAACCACAGGCCTTAAAATTCACTACAAAAATGTCCACCATTTTTCAAAAGAGGAATTGTCTGGCTTGAAAATCGGTCTTGGTTATAGAAAGATCAGAAAACCAACAGAAAATGTGTCAGAAAATGCGCATACCAGTCTCACCATCAACCAGGGAAAAGACTCCCTGTCAGAACAGTCTCAATCCCAAATCAGTACAAATTTGACAGTTACATCTGTTGATTCCAATGTTAAAGGAAAAGCCAGCATCACTGCCAAAAGAAAAAATAAATGCCCCACTAAAAACTCCCTTGCAGTTGCCAGCACTGACACCTCCAGGACTGTGGAAGCGTCACAGAAAAATGTAGTAAATCTTGATGGGCTTTCAGCTACAAATATAAAACTAGAAAGCCCCTCTCTGACTGAAGAGAATCGTGTTATTGAATTAAATGAGCCAGGTATATTTGCAGTGCAAGAGCTGAGTGGTGGAAGTCCGTATCTCTTTGACACACTTAATGCTCCAGACAAAAGAACAGAATATGCAACTCCACAACCTAACAGAGAAATTGAGACAAATTCAAATGTGATGGTTGATCTCAAAGAGAAAGCTGAAATGCCAGTAGACAATATCGATTTTGGTGATTCAAGTGATGCACAAATTATGTACCGTCCATACCGGTGTGTGCATGAAGGATGTGTGGCTGTCTTTTCAATCCAACAAAATCTTATTCTCCATTATAGGGCTATGCATCAATCAGAATGTGAAGACAAAAACAGTGCTAAAGACACTAATGGAGTTGCCCAAGTGCAGGAATACAAATGCCAAGTCAAACAATGCTCAAAAGTAGTGTCGAAAGTTACCAGTTTGTTGAAACACTATCTTTTACTCCACAGATGCACATTGGAAAAGGCAAGTGCATTGTTATCCGATGTTGAGGTAGGCACGTTTCAGTGTGACCAGTCAAAATGTTCTGCTCACTTCACGTGCCATTTGAAGTACATTGATCATATCAAAAATGATCACAAAGCAATAAAGGTTTCAGCAGATGGGGACTTCGAGAGCGTGGACCTCACATTCAGATGTCAGTTCGAAGGTTGTGACAGGGTATATACAACCAAGTCAAACCTTCTTCGACACCTTATGAAGAAACATGATGCTACTTTTGAAACTATGAAAAAGAAACAAGAAAATGGGATTGGGAATGATGTTCAGGCAAAAAAGTTAAGTGCAGGTTCTAACAATGGAAAAGAGAATATTGCAAATAACAACATTAAAATAAAGAAGAAGAATTCAAAAAAGAAAGAGGACAAGGCCCAGAACCATTGGATGATGGTAGAAAAGCCTGCTCTTAAATCCACCGATGAAGCATCTGCCTTGTGCAATGAAAGACTTCCTTTACAGTACCCGTGCATGATTGAGAGTTGTGATTCAGTAATGAGTGCTGAGCACAGTATAATAAAACATTACACCACTCACGGTCTCACAGAACGGTACATTGAGGATCAGAGAAGCCAGTTCATATTTTGCAAGAAAAGCAATGAGATGCCCAGAGCAGATAATACCTCAAAAAATGTTGAGGTTGCGGAAACAGTCGTTGATGGAGATCAAACAGAGCATTCAAAGAGCAGTTCTCAAGATGTAGGCCCAGAGCCTGCAACGGAGGTTGTAGTTAATGAAGGTTTTGCTTCCACAACCATGCCAGTAATCAAACGGAAAAGGGGTCGTCCACGTAAGTCAGAATGTAGAAACAAAATCAGTGTCGAGAGAAAAAAAAGTCTTCGGAACTGCTCTGCTGAGCATGTTAAATGTTTGCTGAAAGTCTCAGGATCTATATTGAACTCGTCAAACTCTCAAGGGAACCATGTAGATAATGAAGTTGCACTAAAACTTTATAAGCCTTCAGAGTTTGAGACATCCGTCCTGAAGTTCAGTGAAGACTCTCTATCCAATCCATCAAAACGACAGCGAACACTTCAACCAATCATCCCAGAGAGAGATCAAGTCCAATGCATTGTTAATTTCAGAAATCCACTAAAGATTGAGACTGTGAAGAATGTTAAGATTGTTATGTATGAAAACCTATCCACTTCTTCTGAACTTCTGCTAAGGCAACTTCAAGATATGCAGCCTATGGTTATCCTGACAAAGGGGCTGCACAGTTGATGGTTAGATGGTTATATATATTAATCAAGGCCTTGTTCTCAGGACCACATACTGTGTCACATGCTGCTGACAGGTACATCCAGTTACACTCTTGCATTTATAGTAGTTCCAACACCTTGTTTGTTAATGGATTTTGATTAGTGCTTTAAAAGAAGAAGAAAAGAAAAACTTTTGTACAATATTTAACATTTTGATGTACCATTATTATGGTTGTGTTATTAAAATACCATTTTGTATTTCTGAAATTCTCTGATAAAAACATTTTTAAAAATGTACAATTTTATGTAGGATGAAACAGTTATATATCCCTGTGGGATTGTATTCTTTTTTTGCTGTTGTTGTTGTTTTTGAAAGTATTTATTTTTAACTTAACGTTAGCGTGTCAATGTACTTGTCTTCCACCTAACATTCAATTTAAGTAAACTGAATGCTCAGTGTAAATTGTGGCATCCACATGACTACTTGGTGTCGGATTGTGGTGTTTGCAATTCTGAGGTTCTTTTCACCAGAATTCAAGAATGAGGTGAAATGTTTCAGTGTGAACATTCAATATAACACAGAAATGAAGGACAAAGTACAGACTAAAAAGGAGAAAAAAAATAAAGATATTAAAAGAATTTACAAGTGCACAGTTTTTTGTGTGAATAATTTACAATAAAAATGTATGCGCTCTAAGGATGGACTTGAAGCCACAAACAAGACACAAATAAAACTTAGTGGCAGAATCAATGAAGAAATGTGAATGCAGCTGCTCTGATATCACAAACACTGCTATGGCACATCAGGATTACTCTAGTCTAGCTTGAGTACACCTCAACAACACCTCAACAAGGTCAGTCCCTTCTCAGCATTTGTTGGCGTGGTGGGTTGAGGATCAGGCGCTCCATTCTGAAAAGAAGACAGCCTGAGGACAAAATGTTTTATATTCATATGCTTTGAAGTGAACATTGTTGCATCAGCATAAACTAACCCAATACTTTCCAAACAGAAAAAAAAAATCCTTTAGACAAATCCTCCAGGTCCTTCACATTTGGTTTTCCAGCATCTTTTGCATATTTCAACCTTTTCCAACAGATACTGTATGTATTAATTTTCCATTGAGGAAAATTAAAGGTCTCATAAATAACTGTTACCAAAGGTGCAACAAACATTTACTGATGCTCAAAAAGGCAACGTGATGCATTTAAGAGCTGAGGGGTGTGACGATTTTGAACAGGATGATCTGGGTAAATTATACTTATTTTGTCTTGTGGGAAATGCAAGTATCTTCTGTAGCTTTTAAAAAGGGAAGTACTACATGAAACAGTAAGCTCTTTGAAGGGTGCTACACGTGGAATTCAGAAACCCTTGTTATTAGCAACACCAGTGTCCATTAAGTGAACTGCAGCCAGCAATTTATTGCTCATGCACAGGTAACACACAAGACTAAATGTTATTCAAGGCCCCAATACTCATGGTGAAAATCTGGGGCCGTATGTATAAAGCCGCTCGGAGTAAAATTTTAGTCCTAAGTGTGTCAAAATTCTAAAAATGATGTAATTTTACTCTTATTCATAGACTTAAGAATAAGCGATTCATGAAGGTTTCTAAGTGTTAAGACTTGGTCTCAGCTCCTAAATTTTTTAAGAGAGCTGAAGAGGTCTCCTAACCTAGTTAGGAGTAACAAGATGCCAGCAAAGAGGAGGAGACAAACACTTTCCAGCGAATATATGACATATTGGAGATATACAGGTGCATCTCAATAAATTAGAATGTCGTGGAAAAGTTCATTTATTTCAGTAATTCAACTCAAATTGTGAAACTTGTGTATTAAATAAATTCAATGCACACAGACTGAAGTAGTTTAAGTCTTTGGTTCTTTTAATTGTGATGATTTAGGCTCACATTTAACAAAAACCCACCAATTCACTATCTCAACAAATTAGAATACTTCATAAGATCAATAAAAAAAACATTTTTAGAGAATTGTTGGCCTTCTGGAAAGTATGTTAATTTACTGTATATACTCAGTACTTGGTAGGGGCTCCTTTTGCTTTAATTACTGCCTCAATTCGGCGTGGCATGGAGGTGATCAGTTTGTGGCACTGCTGAGGTGGTATGGAAGCCCAGGTTTCTTTGACAGTGGCCTTTCAGGTCATCTGCATTGTTAAGTCTGGTGTCTCTCATCTTCCTCTTGACAATACCCCATAGATTCTCTATGGGGTTCAGGTCGGGCGAGTTTGCTGGCCAATCAAGCTCATTGAACCAGCTTTTGGTACCTTTGGCAGTGTGGGCAGGTGCCAAGTCCTGCTGGAAAATGAAATCAGCATCTCCATAAAGCTTGTCAGCAGAAGGAAGCATAAAGTGCTCTAAAATTTCCTGGTAGATGGCTGCGTTGACTGTGGACTTCAGAAAACACAGTGGACCAACACCAGCAGATGACATGGCAGCCCAAATCATCACTGACTGTGGAAACTTCCAACATTATGAAGCTGCAGGCCCGGAGGGCCAACTGCGCACTCAGACCTGCATGCTCAGACCAGCACTCCCAGAACTATTGTTTTTTCAGACAGTGTCACCTGCTGTTTGGAAGATTATCTAACCTGATTAGATAAGATTACCTAACCTGAATTCAATTGCTGATGGATTGCAATTTACACTATTTTTCTACTATAAAATATTACGCTATGACTGAATGCATTATTATATAAAATATTACACATACTAGGTTATGATTTAATGCATTAAGTCTGGTTTATTTTTATTAATTGTATTTGTAAATAGAAATTGTTCAGTTACTTAAATATTTTCATAGTCATTTATTATTTTCCTAATTATTAAGGATTTATCACATTCTTTAGTATTGAGTTAGGGGATGAACATTAACTCTATATTTACATACAATAAATTATAGTGCTCGGAGTCATTTTCTCACACCAAACTTTATTTTTGTATTTTTTTTTCATGAGGTCCTACAAGTCATCGAGCTGTAAACAATGCAGAGAAAAATGGTGAAAAAAATAATTGGGTTAATAATGTATATATTACATATTAAATAAAATAAATGCTTTACATTCATGTTGGAGAGATTTTTCATTTCTCGAGCAATTCTTCTGTCAAATTCCTCAACTTCACTAAAAGAAAAGATAAATGCTGTTGTCAGAAATGTTGTGTAACACAAAAATCCAACAGTTTTTGTACAAACAAAAATTGAAAACATACCTTGAGTAATAAATGGGGCCCTGGAGGAACACCTCTTCAGCTTCCTGCCAAGACAAGCCCTGCAGCTCGCAAAGGCCATGAATGATGGCCTGTACAAATAAACCAATTAATAAAATAAAACATGCACACGCTGCAGAACATAAACATGCTCATGTTCAAACATGTTTTGGGCTTACCTCTGGGAGGAACATGAATAATGGGCAGAGCTGTGGCAGAAGTCGTGGTGGCTTTAGTGTGAGGGGTTGGTGGTTGGTGTTTTTGTTTGCAGAGTGCTAAATGTTTAATAAAATCAGGTTTTCTTAAAATTGTTGATTTGCAGTAGAGGCAGTGATAATATGGTTGACTTCGGCAGAGGCGTCCACATCTGTGTATTGTAAATTCTGAAAAACAGCAGTATAAGATTGCACTTTAAGTTTGTCTTACAATTTTTCACTATATTAAGATGTACACTTGCAAATATTACCTTCATGCTGGACCGATCTATTGAAATGTGCCTGCAGATGCATTTGCACTTTTGCCAACCGTGTTGGTTGGAAAACTGAGGCATCACAAAATGGACAGTGGAAATGACTGCAGCATTTGGTGCACTGTATTAGTTCTGGCAGAGACCCCCCTTTTTTAATTGTAATATCCATCTGGGAAAAAGTACACAAGTCACACGCAAATTATTTAGACAACCCAACAGAGCTCATATTGTCAATTCTACGCAATTACTTGATATTTTGATGAAAATAAACTCAAGGCCACATTTTATTCCAAAGATCTTATTTTTAATTATTACAGAACTTATTTCTAATTGTTACACTGTTATTGTGTTACTGTTATTGTCTGTGGTAGCACTTGAGATTTGTAAAGTACAATAAAAAGAACGTGCAATATTATTTTTCTTACACATACTACTACTACTAATAGTAAATGTAGTAGTAATATTAGTATGAAATAATAGTAGTTAATGCAGTAATACGTACAGTAGACCTACATAGTACTAAAATATGTTAAAAATAATAATTGTATTATATATTATACATTTTATTTTAACATTTTTACTTTAATGTTTTTTATTTTGTTAGAAAACATATTAAGTATCCCAGAATGGTCCAATAACACAGAAAATAAGAGCAAGCTGTAAATATTATAAAATAATGCTATCTTTCGACACTAATTTTGATCAAATCAAACACTGACTAAGCTAGCAATAATAGGTTACGCACCACGTGTTTGAAAATAACTGGGGAGAACAAAATTCACGGCTTATTTTGTCGAACTATCTATCTAAACTATCATTAAATACTAAAATAGGCTATTCGTTTGTTGGTGTAATAAGATGTCACATTGATTTATGCCATAAAACCTGGTAATTTTCAGGAATCGCTTTAATAAAATTAATAACTTTACGCACGTGTCCGATGTTGCTACTTGCTAGCAGGTTTATAATGTTGGAAATTATTACGGTACATACAAAACTAATATTCATCCAAACAGCAGGATGCACTGTCTGAAAAAAACGATAGTTCTGGAAGTGCTGGTCTGAGCTTGCAGTTGGGCCTCCGGGCCTGCAGCTTCACCCTACTCGAAACTTCACACTGGACTTCAAGCAACATGGATTCTGTGCCTCTCCACTCTTCCTCCAGACTCTGGGACCTTGATTTCCAAATGAAATGCAAAATTTACTTTCATCTGAAAAGAGGACTTTGGACCACTGAGCAACAGTCCAGTTCTTTTTCTCCACAGCCCAGGTAAGACACTTCTGACGTTGTCTCTGGTTCAGAAGTGGCTTGGTAGCCCTTTTCCTGAAGATGTCTGAGCGTGGTGACTCTTGATGCACTGACTCCAGCTTCAGTCCACTCCTTGTGAAGCTCTCACAAGTGTTTAAATCAGCTTTGCTTGACAGTATTCTCAAGCTTGCAGTCATCCCTGTTGCTTGTGCACCTTTTCCTACCCAAATTCCTCCTTCCAGTCAACTTTGCATTTAATATGCTTTGATACAGCACTCTGTAAACAGCCACAACTCTCAGTAATGACCCTCTGTGACTTACCCTCTTTGTGGAGGGCGTCAGTGATCGTCTTCTGGACCATTGCCAAGTCAGCAGTCTTCTCCATTATTGTGGTTTCAAATAACAAGAGATACCCGGAATTTATACTGTAGGGATGGTCATTAATTGAAACTCAAATGTAAATATTCTAATATTTTGAGATACTGATTTTTGACTTTCATGAGCTGTAAGCTCTAATCATCAAAATTAAAACAAAAAACTTTTTAAATGTTTTACTTTACATGCAATGAATCTAAAATATATGAAAGTTTCACTTTTTGAAATAACTTACAAGAAAAAAATGAACTTTTTCACGACATTCTAATTTATTGAGATGCACCTGTTTGATGATATAGAGTTGATAAAACTATACAAACTTGATTGTCAAGATAGTCTTTTTTTTTGTAACTGACAAAGTAATTTAATATCCTCTTCCACTCAACAAGTCAATGCTCTAACTGCAGAAATGAAAGTAGGAAGTACGTTTTTTTTTGTTTTTTGGGGGGGGCTGGAAAATTGGAAAAATGCAGCAATGCACCGGTGATTACACTGTAAGCAGGGTCTTGCATATTGTAAGACTAACCCCACCAAACACAACAGTGGCCAAAAGTGATGTGTGGATATTTTTTATTTTTTATGACCCCACATTTAATTTAAACCATCAAAATACTAAGGGGAAAAGAAAGAAAAAAACCACTGACTAAAAGTAGCTAAAACTGGTCACTTAATGTTGCTAGATTACCTCAAAGGTGAGTTCACTGATCTATATTTATATAGATCAGTAAACTCACCTTTATGACGTCATGGGAGAGTCTCGGAATGTAGATAAGGTTTGTCCGAGAAATTGATTTTGTTGCTAGGCTTTTGAAAAAAAAAATCTCTAAAGGGGTGAGGAAGTCACTAAATCTAGCAACATTGGCACATTGACTACAACAAAAGTTATTTACATTTCATTGGTCCTCTTGTTGTGTTGTTGTGTTCATAATTTCTTTGTATGACAGCATGGCCAAAAATTATGACCGCACAATTTGGCATGTTTCATTGCATTATTATCACAAATAAAACAACTGACTCTAAGCAACTGCAATATGCTTACAAAATCTTTTTTTTATTTTTATTAAGGATGAAGATGTCCAATTTCCTAGGCCGGACATCACTTTTGGCCACTACTATATGACAGTTTATTGCCTTTCCAACTGACCGCCAAACCATATTGCAAAAACAAGCCACTTTTATGAGGATTGTGAGCTTTGAAGTTGTTGGAGCCATTGATGGAACTCATGTTCACATCATTGCTCCAACTGTAAACGAGGAGACATACCAATAGAAAACAAAGCATCAGTAATAATTTGTGATAATCGTACACCATGCAAAGCATTTTTTTAGAAATACATTTAAATATTAAAATATTTCAGTGTCTTAATTAAATTATTTTATTGTAGTTACATTAAATGATTGGTGTTGTGCTGCTGTGACTTTACATGTGCAGGCTCACTATTGGCTGATTCAGAGGTCGAGGTCAGCCATTTTGTGTTGACATCATTGTAGTCCTTAGTTCACAACTCTTAAGTGTCACCTCAGTCAACACTTAAGAATCAGTCTTAGACTTTACTGAAAGTTGCTTTTAGCTTCTTTATAAAAGTCTCCTACTCTTAGAAACGTCCTACTTTTTACTAAGAAGTTTTTGACACTTAAGTCAAAGCTTAAGACTATTCTTAAGAGCATTTCTGAGAAGTTTTATACATACGGGCCCTGATCTTTTTTCACTCTTCACTTAGAAGTTAAAAGAAGTTGGAAATACCTTTGCAGCAATATACTGTTAACAAACATCCAAATGCCATCCACGCAGTTTAGTGCACTTGTTCCATGTGTACTGAATGGGAGGGAGACTCTTGGAAATACTCATAACTGTCACATCCTTTTGATTTTCATAGATGTCCCGAGTTATTCACATAAAAACTGCCTTCAGGCATTCATTGACAGCCTAGGAAGTCAGGGAATGGCTTGTGTTTTAGGTTTTGTTTCAAGCTGTTCATGCATTGGGAATAAAAAAGGAGTTAATACGTGAAATTCTTGCATATAGCTCTAAACAAAATGTGACCCTGAACCACAAAACCAGTCATAAGGGTCAATTTTTTTTAAATTGAGATTTACACATAATCTGAAAGCTAAATAAATAAGCTTTCCATTTATGTATGTTAGGATCAGACAAATGGCCGAGATGCAACTATTTGAAAATCTGAGGATGCAAAAAAAAATCTAAATATTGAGAAAATCACCTTTAAAGTTGTCCAAATTAAGTTCTTAGCAATGCATATTACTAATCAAAAATTAAGTTTTGATATATTTACGGTAGGAAATGTACTAAATCTCTTCATGGAACATGATCTTTACTTAAAATCCTAATGATTTTTGACATAAAAGAAAAATCGATAGTTTTGATCCATACAATGTATTGTTAGCTATTGCTACAAATAGCCTATACCCGTGCAACTCAAGACTGCTTTTGTGGTCCAGGATCACAAATAAGGAAATGTCTACACCCCCAGCTCCAAAAGCACTGTGCATCAGTAAATACATCTTTTGTAGTAGTTGTGTATGAGTCCCTCAAATGTCCTCACTTCAGGATTGCTCACTATAAGTAGGCACAATGAAAGGTGCAAAGTATTGCTGTCACTTCAACTTTAACAAAATATAAAAGTAAATAAATTGTAATTAAATTGTACAATTACAATTTTAGCTCTAGACAGTTACCTATATGGCTATTATTTTATTAATACAGTTGTCTGATTGATTTTATAGTCTCAATTATTCAGAAATCGCACAAAAGAAAATTTAGCAGGTTTACTATGATAAAACCATGGTTAATTTTTGTAAGGGTTCAGGGTTGTGATGTCCACATGTTTTGAAGATAGAGGCTGTAGCATTTCTATCTCAAAAATAGCCAAAAATTAAAGATTAAGTGGATATTTAAATTAGCCTAAATGTTTGGTCAATATTAACCCCTTAACTGTCACCCCCCATTTTTGAACATATACATGAAAGTGCACTATCCAAACTTAAACTCGTATAATTCATGAATACAGACATAAGGTTGGACTCTTTTTAAAGAAGACAATCAGCAGATTACTGCAAAAGTGGAATTATTTTAAAATATGAAAGTAACAAAAAGTTATAGAAGTTTAAATTTACTGTTAAGAAAATACACAATATTATTTTTCTATTTTATATATAATAAATATTTTACATAACAGGTTTTACTCTAAAATTGGCATAAAATTAAAGCCTTATGTCTATATAAGTTATGTTCCAAATTTGAAGTTGATATGAAAAAAATGGAGGTTTCTGTGAGATTTTATTTAGGGCGTCATACCACAAACAGCCACCGGGTGCCATCCAAACTCCATTGAAAATTTTTGATGCATTTTTCTGTCACAAATTTCTTACTCCGATCACAAAAAGACCACCAAATATGGAATCCTGAGAGTCAGACCTTTCCGATGATATGTATTTTGTCAAGATTATAAAACGTTTTGATTCTAAAAGACCGTAATACATTGTGTAATATGACACTTGACACCGCCCACTAAGGGGGAGGAGACAGCCAAAAGATTTTAAAGTACAATTTCCATGGTAATGCAATGTCCGATTTCAAAATGGTTTTCACAGGATGAATTTTGAGGTTTTAAGCTTTCAAATGATATATAATTTATGATGATTACTAAAACATTTGATATGGAAAAAAGACAACGAAAAAAAGAGCGCCAAGCGTCACAGGTGGGACGGTGACAGGACTTGATCGTTCTGTAAGTGTATTACCAGGCTTTTTGCTCCCTTTACAGGCATTTGCAACAATATGTAATGTAAATATCGAAATTTTGTTATATTATGTAGTCCTGTTTTAACAGTGTTTTTCAATGAAACCATATAATTATTAATTAACCAATCATTATTGTCTCATTGTTTTTATATAATGCATTTTAAGTCATTTTAAAGGCTGTTGTTGGCTTAGGTCTGTTTTTATAACCGCAAAAATATTGTCTTAATATTTCTTTGTAAACTATTATTTGAAGTAACAAAACCATGGTTAATTTGTGGTTACCATCCATGGGTACAAGAACCACCATTGGATTTATTCGTAGTAAAACCATGGCTAGTTTTCGTAAGGGAACATGGAAAGTCAGAGAGAATATTATATTGTTGGTGGTTAAATTATTACTGACATTAAAACACATTATTAACGTCAACAGCCAAAAATGTTTCACAGGATTATGAATGTAGGCTACCTAAAAGTGATGCACGTGCTTCATCTTTTTTTTTTTTTTTTTTCTCTGTGTTCACCGTAAAATGCATTTTTTTATAATTATATATATGTTAATGTTTAGATTTTTATTTATGTATATGTATGTTAATTGTAGCAAATTAGCTCAAAGTAAGATGAACATAATTAATCATAACGGATTGTTATCAATTATATTCATCTTCAGGAATTAACCGTAGCATTAATAGTACAATAAAATGATTTGTTCACAGAGCATGTAACTGTCAGTCCTCTGTCGTGTGTGTCATGTGTTCCCGCCTCATGTGTCCATATTTGGTTTGTTTCCTGTCCTTGTTTCATGTCATTATGAGTTAATTCATGTCCAGGTGTGTTTATGTGATTATGTGTTAATTACCCTGTGTATTTAGTTCCTGTCTTTTGAGTTTGATTTCGTCTGGTCTACTCGTTACTTCCCTGGTGTATCCTGTCTCTGAGTCCTGCCTTGTCCTGCCTTGTCCTGCCTTGTCCTGCCTTGTCCTGCCTTGTCCTGCCTTGTCCTGCCTTGTCCTGCCTTGTCCTGCCTTGTCCTGCCTTGATGTCAACATTAAATATTATTATTTGAGTATATCCTCGTCTGCGTGTTCCTGTTCCTCCCTTGTGTGTGCACCGTGACAGTAACAAAACCGGCACGTTGAAGTGACCTCGTTCTGTGAGCAGCAGACACAGACAACCAAGCGTGAATACATATGGATGTTTATTAAACTACACTACAGGGGCACATGCAACATCTAACTAGACACATGATTTTCACATGAAATCATGCAGTGTGTCCCCGCACTGTCATTTTACAAAAAAAATTTTTTCTCTCCTATGCTGTATTGTCTGTATGCAGACAATTTCGCATTGGTATTTTTATTTTTTTTCACATGGTCTTTTTCGTCACCAACATTTTCTTGTGTCCCAGTATCAAAATATAAAGATTAAAATTTAAAGACGTGTCTCCCATTTTAAGATCTATTGTCCATTCCTCTTTTTCCAGATATGCTTGATTTTTTTCCACATACAGACCATTACATTGTTCTTTAAAATTGCCAACTACAGCAAGCATCTTCATTGATTGACTCATCTTCACAAAATGATTGAACGTTTTCTATTCCACATCTTTTACAATTAAACTTATTTGCTTTGACTTCATCTGTTTTATCTTTACTTAACTTGTTCATTTCTGCATGTCTTTTTACTTCACTGCATCTACATTCACTCTTGTCATGCATTTTATGCATTTGGGCTTTAGTCATTTCTAATATAATGCAAATTTGTATAGGGTCATTTTGTGTTGACTTTCAGAAACTTCCCTGGCTCAATTTTTTTTTACTATTTTGTAGAGAAAGTCAAAATGTCATGTTTTACCTGAGATTCAGAACCAAATCACAGGGGGGTAAAAATGACTTCAGAAAGTCTGTTGACTTTAGCCATCTTTGTTGCATTACAGTATCTGCTAATGGTGACCAGTAAAAAATGGGGAAAAGCATTTATCACATTTTTTTTCTCCAAAGTTTGCATTTTTATTTTGACCCCCTCTACAAAATAGTGGATTACTCAGTAAATATACTTTGATTGCATTTAATATTTTAGCTTTCTTCTTCATGTATGTATTTATTTCCAGAAAGAAAAAAAAATCTAAAATTTGAACTGGGTACCTTTGGTTAAGTTGACACAGAATGACCCTATAGTCTTTTCAAGAAACCCATCACCACCTAACCCTAACCCTAACTGCATTTAATTTATACCTGCAAACAAGTTTGTCTTGTATCAGAGATTCCTACAATTCTCCAAATTCACATGACTGCTTTTCATTTCAGTCTCATTACATAATGAGAAACTGACATTTCTCTTTATATACACATAAAATAAAATAAAATAAAATAAATAATGCATCTTTTATATCATATTCTTCTTCGGATTACAATACATTTCAAATTTCTCCTTGATCTTCTGCAGAGTTTCATTTTTGTTTTCAAATGTGATGGTATTATTACCTTCTTCAACAACAACATGAAGAAAAGGGACGGGTGTATCTTAGAGACTTGATAGTGTATTCTGTTGCAACTGAATACAATTCAAACCACTGTCGAAACATTCTCCAGCTTTCAGATAAATTGTCTAACTCACGTCCTGCTGGAGGTTTCAATCCATACATTTCTCAATTACTTCTTAACCTCTGATGCCATGTTATATGTTACAAGCCAATCACAGCTTTACAGTGTTAATCAGGAAAATAATGTTCCAGTGATGCAAACAAAATTTAATTCTGCTTTGAAGCAGCCCTAAAGAGGACAATAGTAAATAGTCAATTTTTCAGTTAGTTTCGGTTCATTCATTGTTGATTTAGTTATGTTATCATCCAGCTCAGTTCAGTTTAGTTCCAGGCTGCAACACAAGTCAGATTGTGGATTGGTATTATTTATTTACAAGACTGTATCATCACTTACACAAAAGTGGCAGATTAAACTCATAAAATATGTGTATTCTATTGGAACTGTTTTTTGGACAGGCCCCTTATAATAAACTCTGACTCATCATGTGGTTTTCTATTTTTTATTTAACTGTGGTTATCAGTAAATTTTAAGATAAAAGTTGATTTTGGTTCAAGTAAATTGGTATAGTAACATAAGTTGTAAAATCTACAGGCATCAATATACCAATACCATAAACATTGTCACCATTTTTTTTTTATTTGGCATAATATTTTTCCAGTATATGTTAATAATTCATACAGTGCATTACTGTTTTGCGTATTTTGGACTCTGTAATAAAATCTGCTTTGAACGTGTTTCAGGATAATTTATAAAGGCACACTTCTGCATTTATGGGGATTTATTGCATTCCAAAGTTTGCAATTTCATATTTAACAGCTAGTGGATTTATAATCCACACAAACCATTATTCCAGTAATACTCCCAACAATTATTCTAGACATGCAATATGACTATTCAAACGTATCCAATATGCCAAGGACAATACCTGTGCAAACTCCAAGGTTTTTTTTTAGTGTTGATTTAACTGCTCTAAGACAAATCCAAAGTGTTCTGTGTTGTGCTCTCTCTTATCTTTCTTATCTTTTTAATGTTGTTAACAAAGCATTTCTACACAACCATAATCAAAAACTGATTTTATCATTGCTTGGTCATCAGCAAATGTCTACCCACTGAGTTACTGAGTCCCCACTCTCTTGCAGCACACACAAACATATATATAAATATATTATATATATAGTTTTTTAAAGAATTCTCTTCTGCTCACCAAGCCTGCATTTATTTGATCCAAAGTACAGCAAAAACAGCCAAATGCTAAAATATTTTTACTATTTAAAATAATTTTTACTATTGAAAATATAATTTATTCCTGTGATTTCAATTTCAATTTTTAGCATCATTACTCCAGTCACATGATCCTTCAGAAATCATTCTAATATTCTGATTTGCAGCTCATAAAACATTATTATTATTATTATTATTATTATTATTATGTTGAAAACAGCTGAGTAGATTTTTTCAGGTTTTTTGATGAATAGAAAGTTCAAAGAACAGCATTTATTTGAAACAGAAATCTTTTGTAACATTATAAATGTCTTTATCATCAATTTTGATCAATTTAAAGCATTCTTGCTAAATAAAAGTATTAATTTCTATAATTTCTTTCCCAAAAAAAAAAAAAAAAAAAAATTATACTGACTCCAAGCTTTTGAATGGTATATTGTATAATGTTACAAACCATTTTTATTTCCGATAAATGGTGATCTTTGGATCTTTTTATTCATCAAAGAATCCTGATAAAAATGTACTCAACTGTTTTAAATATTGATAATAATAATAATAATAATAAAATGTTTCTTGAACAGCAAATCAGCCTATTAGAAAGAATTCTGAAGGATCATGTGACACTGAAGACTGGAGTAATGATGCTAAAAATTCAGTTTTGATCACAGAAATAAATTACATTTTCCAATATATTCAAATAGAAAGCAGTTATTTTAAACAGTAAAAATATTTCACAATATTACGGCTTTTGCTGTAGTTTGGATCAAATAAATGCAGGCTTGGTGAGCAGAAGAGAATTCTTTAAAAACATTAAAAACCTTACTGTTCAAAAACTTTTGACTGGTAGCGTGTTTATATATATGTGTGTGACCCTGAACCACAAAACCAGTCATAAGTCGCACAGGGATGCAATAGCCAACGATACATTGTATGGATCAAAATTATCGATTTTTCTTTTATGCCAAAAATCATTAGGATATTAAGTAAAGATCATGTTCCATGAAGATATTTTGTAAATTTCCTACCATAAATATATGAAAACTTAATTTTTGATTAGTAATATGCATTGCTAAGAACTTCATTTGGACAACTTTAAAGGCGATTTTCTCAATATTTTGATTTTTTTTGCACCCTCAGATTACAGATTTTCAAATAGCCCAGTTGTATCTCGGCCAAATATTGTCCTATCCTAACAAACCATACATCAATGGAAAGCTTATTTATTCAACTTTCAGATGATGTATAAATCTCAATTTCAAAAATTGACCCTTATGACTGGTTTTGTGGCCCAGGGTCTCTCACACACACACACACACACACACACACACACACACACACACACACACACACACACACACACACACACACATATATATATATATATATATGCGCTTATATTTAGTATATACGCTTTTGCATATTTTTCTTTTATTATTGTACAAATAGCATTAATTACTTGTTGACATCTTTAATTTCCACTCAATAGACCATCTATCACTGTTAGATAGACAGATAGATAGATAGATAGCTTGTACTCTTCTAAACAATGTGTGAAACGTTATATTTCAAGCATTTCTCGTGTTATTGCCTCCTTACTATAATCGTTTGTTGTATTCCTCATTTCTAAGGCCCCTTGGATGTTGATTGGTGCAGCCAGCAACACATCATTGACGTATTACGTACTTGATGATATTCACAAACGCAGGGGCGTAACGTCAGACTCAGACGGACACAGAGCTCAAGACAGAAGTAGAAGAAGAGATCGACACGTGCTCTCTGTTAACAGCGTAAACTGCAGAACGCAAAACTTCATCTCACTTTAAATTCGCAACGCATTTAAAATCTTACGATGCCAGCCCAAATCATCTGCGGGAAAACTATCTCAGCGTAAGCTATTTTCTTTTCTAAGTTTTTTATTCATGTCACGTTGATAGAGCCTTGAAATAATTTTTTATTTACATGTTTCATGTTCTCACGTAACGTTACTTGTTTAAAGTTGAGGGCGGTTTTTTATGCCCCCAACATTTGATATTGTTTTAAGTTTTTTTTTTTGGGCACATATTGAACTCTGAACTTTGGGACATTGACTGGGGATTTTCATTGATCGCATTTATCGATGTTAAAGTTTAAAAGACTATTATGTAACAGGTGCAGACGCAAAAAAAAGTGTACAAGTCTTATACTTTTTTTTTTTTTTAATAGGCTAATACATTCAAGGAGACCAAACATCACATGATCTCCAACTGACCCTTATTACTTATGAAAGAATGACACAGTCAGTAAATCAGCCATTTAGTTACTTGCAGTGCACTCATGAATACTTTTATACAGTATCTAAAATGTTTCTTTATCTTATGGCTATTTTTATAAGTAGTATTTCCCAGAGAGATGGGCAGTCCATCACAGGTCCACACACAAAGACAGACACAGTGATATTCTCACTTAGATCTATGGGCAATTTAAGCCTTGTTCAGACTATGTCCAAATCTTATTTTTGTGCATTTCCAATCACATTTAGCAAGTGTGAGTGGCAAAAAACATGCTGAATGTCTTTGCAGGAAAAAAAGTTGTGTTTTTGTGAAGTGCAAGTCAAGCAGAAAATTACAATACAGGTGCAATTCAATAAATTAGAATGTCGTGAAAAAAGTTGATTTTTTCTTGTAAGTTATTTCAAAAAGTGAAACTTTCATATATTTTAGATTCATTGCATGTAAAGTAAAACATTTCAAAAGTTTTTTTTTGTTTTAACTTTGATGATTAGAGCTTACAGCTCATGAAAGTCAAAAATCAGTATCTCAAAATATTAGAATATTTACATTTGAGTTTCAATTAATGACCATCCCTACAGTATAAATTCCGGGTATCTCTTGTTCTTTGAAACCACAATAATGGAGAAGACTGCTGACTTGGCAATGATCCAGAAGACGAACATTGACGCCCTTCACAAAGAGGGTAAGTCACAGAGGGTCATTACTGAAAGGTGTGGCTGTTTACAGAGTGCTGTATCAAAGCATATTAAATGCAAAGTTGACTGGAAGGAAGAATTTGGGTAGGAAAAGGTGCACAAGCAACAGGGATGACTGCAAGCTTGAGAATACTGTCAAGCAAAGCTGATTCAAACACTTGTGAGAGCTTCACAAGGAGTGGACTGAAGCTGGAGTCAGTGCATCAAGAGTCACCACGCTCGGACGTCTTCAGGAAAAGGGCTACCAAGCCACTTCTGAACCAGAGACAACGTCAGAAGCGTCTTACCTTGGCTGTGGAGAAAAAGAACTCAGTGGTCCAAAGTCCTCTTTTCAGATGAAAGTAAATTTTGCATTTCATTTGGAAACAAGGTCCCAGAGTCTGGAGGAAGAGTGGAGAGGCACAGAATCCATGTCGCTTGAAGTCCAAGTGTGAAGTTTCCACAGTCAGTGATGATTTGGGCTGCCATGTCATCTGCTGGTGTTGTTCGACTGTGCTTTCTGAAGTCCACAGTCAACGCAGCCATCTACCAGGAAATTTTAGAGCACTTCATGCTTCCTTCTGCTGACAAGCTTTATGGAGATGCTGATTTCATTTTCCAGCAGGACTTGGCACCTGCCCACACTGCCAAAGGTACCAAAAGCTGGTTCAATGACCATGGCGTTACTGTGCTTGATTGGCCAGCAAACTCGCCTGACCTGAACCCCATAGAGAATCTATGGGGTATTGTCAAGAGGAAGATGAGAGACACCAGACCCAACAATGCAGATGACCTGAAGGCCGCTATCAAAGCAACCTGGGCTTCCATACTCAGCAGTGCCACAAACTGATCACCTCCATGCCACGCCGAATTGAGGCAGTAATTAAAGCAAAACGTGCCCCTACCAAGTATTGAGTACATATACAGTAAATGAACATACTTTCCAGAAGGCCAACAATTCACTAAAAATATATTTTTTATTGGTCTTATGAAGTATTCTAATTTGTTGAGATAGTGAATTGGTGGGTTTTTGTTAAATGTGAGCCTAAATCATCACAATTAAAAGAACCAAAGACTTAAACTACTTCAGTCTGTGTGCATTGAATTTATTTAATACACGAGTTTCACAATTTGAGTTGAATTACTGAAATAAATGAACTTTTCCACGACATTCTAATTTATTGAGATGCACCTGTATACTGCTTGGGTACATACCTCTTTGAGTTTTGAGACTAGCATAGACATCATGGAATAAATCAGTGCATTCCCCCTTTCTATATTTCTGCCGCTGCCTCATAAAACGTAATAATCCAGTGTGACTGCAACATGTTGTCATGTTGTAAGACAACATCTGTATTGCAAATCTGAACAGCAGCGATGCACAGTATGGACAGTCAATTATTTAAATTGGATTCCAGTTGGATAAACAAATAATGGGATTTGGTCTGACCGTCTGAACAAGGCTTTATTTCACCTGAGCTGCAAGTTTTTGAGCTGTAGGGGAAAAACCTGAGCACCCATGCCAACATGTGGAGAACTCCACACAGAAAGCACTGAGCCATGGGCCTTTTTCTTGTGAGGTGACAGTGCTACTTACTTAGGGTGTGCTTTATGAAGTTTGGAGTTAGAAACTAGTTCCAAACAAAGCACAATCTTTGTGTCTTCACTCAATATATCAGATTTTGAGTGAATGATTCAGTAACTCATTCATAAAGGCAGTCACTTGCTTCATTTCATTAATCTCATAGGATAATTTATGCAGTTGCAGTGTAAATTGCCACCTCTGAGCTGCATGAACAGTCTGTTTAAATACATAATTTCAGATGTGGCTTTTTTTTTTTTATCAGCTCTGCATTGTATTGTAACAGCCCTAATATGTCTTATTATTTGTCTTTTGATTAAATGAAAGAATTAGACACAAAATATGATGTGATTCCTGGACAGTCTTTGGTGCTACTTGGTGGCTTCAGATGCTTTGGTACATAACATTCAAGAGGTTCTCAATTGGACTCAGGTCTGGGGAACATAAGAGCCAGTCAATGGCATCAGTGCCTTTGTCATTAAGAAACTGCCTAGTGCCTACACACTCTGGTCACATGAGTCTGGGCATTATCATGCACCAGGAGGAACCCAGGGCCCACTGTACTAGTTTAAAGGGGTGGTTGATTGCGATTTCACTTTTTTAACATTAGTTAGTGTGTAATGTTGCTGTTTGAGCATAAACAATATCTGCAGAGTTGCGGCGCTGAAAGTTCAATGCAAACGGAGATATCGTCTTTTAAAATTCTGGCAGTTTAATGCCTACAAAAACAACAGGTAAGGGACTACAACGAGTTACTTCCCGGGTCTGATACGTCACAGATCCAGATAAACCCCTCCCCCGGGAACACGCAGCAAAGGGGGCGAGGCCATGCTGCGCTGCTTTAGAGAAGAGGAAGAGAAAACTAGGGGTGCACGGAAAAATCTATTCATATGAATCGTGATTCTGTCTTCTAACGATTCTAATGGATTCACAAGTTTCAAAATCATTAAAGCAACGGTTCTTAATACTGTTACTCTGTCGCCCTGCTCTGCATCTCTCTCTCGCTCTCTCTCTCTCTCTCTCTCTCTCTCATTCAGATCGTCAAATAAGCTCCAACAAACTGTTCCAATTATACACTTATTTTCACACAGCAATGAGAAGCATTATAAATGGACACGCGTGCGGTTGCTGTGCTGTATTAAAGCTTTAATCAGGATAAAACCGTATATTAAAAGCTAACAGAAGCAGTAGCACTTACAAATAGCAGCGTATTTAAAAGTATGAGACAACAACAAACAAACATACCATTAAGAGCCGTGCTTGCACAGGTTCTGCACGATCCTCTTCACTAATATCCTCTGGGTCTCAATCGGGCTCAAATTGATAAGCATTATAGACAACGCCACTGTTTACAATTCAACCGGAGCACATGCCACTGAGGAGAGGGGCGGGACGTTCAGACGTGCAGTAGAGGCGGTTTAGCCAATCACAACACACTGAGCCAGCTAACCAATCTCAGCCCATCGAGGGAGGGGCTTCATAAAACCAGGAAATAAATCGAGGCGTTTGTCAGAGAAGGGACAGAGAGGTGTGGAATAAAGGTAAATTATGTGAAAAATAATGCGTTTTTAAAAAAACCAAGCATGAACACATGCTAGACTGCACCCCATAAACACAATCAAGCCTAGAAAAAAAACAGTCAACCACCCCTTTAAAGTCTGACAAGAAAACGAGGCACCAATGGCGCATGTGCCAGTTCTGGTGTTCGCTAGCAAATTCCAATCAAGCTGCATGGTGCTGGGCTGTGAACACTTCGCTCGCGAGCTACTAGTAGCTCTTTCATCCAATCAGAGTGAGATAATATAGACAAGGTCCCACTCCCTCTAATGCAAATAAATTTGTTTTGTTTTGACATTTTGGCCGTGAAGTTATTTTAATGATCCCATTTAGTATTCTAATTATCATTAAACCGGCATTTGATCATCGCAATTTGAAAAACCCAAGTTAATAACATGTCTACACCAGACGCAACAGTTGTCGTGTCTACACTGGACAACCCTTGCAGATCATTTGTAATTTGTGTCAGTTCATTATAAATAGAACAAAGCATTAGTTTACTGTCGGGATTTGTGTTGTGTCGTGTCGCACCGCATCCAGTGTAGACAGGATCACTGATCATAATGAGTTCTACTGTATTCTGTCGCGTTGCTCCGTTCGCGTCCAGTGTAGACACGTGTAAAAGAGTCCCATGCAGGCGTAACATGCAGAGTAGGTTTCGTTTTGTGTGAAAATTTGCTGGAAGGCAGACTGCTGAGAGAAAATTTAAGAGAGAATGTGTGATTGAATGAATTGTATGAATGCATAAGGAGGAACCGGCTGTCTTCAGAAAAGTTTCAATGTCATTTTCTTTTCATCTTTCCACCGTGTTTCTGCTGTTCCATAAACACCACCAGCTATTAGAATCAGAATCAGAATGAGCTTTATTGGCCAGGTAGGTTTACACATACGAGGAATTTGTTATAGTGACAGAAGCTCAACAGTGCAACAGAATGACAGCGACAGGACATAGATCATAAAAGAATAATATACAAATATACAAATAGGCAATGTACAAAATAGCAAAAACACAATATATAATATAGACAATTATGTGTGTACAGATCTGATATGTGCAAATTTGAAATGAACAAATAAGTATGTGTGATGAATAAATAATGTAAATAGTGTTTGTGTGTTCCACGTTTCATTTCAAGTGTTCATGAGATGGATAACTTGGGGGAAGAAACTGTTCCTGTGTCTGGTCGTTCTGGTGCTTAGAGCTCTGTAGCATCGACCAGACGGTAACAGTTCAAAGAGGGAGTGTGCTGGATGTGAGGGGTCCAGAGTGATTTTGCCAGCCCTTTTGCTCACTCTGGATAAGTACAGTTCTTGGAGAGTGGGGAGGGTTGTACCAATGATTCGCTCAGCAGTCCGGACTACCCTCCGTAGTCTTCTGAGGTCAGATTTGGTAGCTGAGCTGAACCAGATTGACGTGCAGAGGACGGATTCAATGATGGCAGAGTAGAACTGTTTCAGCAGCTCCTGTGGCAGGTTGAACTTCCTCAGCTGGTGAATTATCCACTATTAATCCACTACTAAACAGTGGATTTACAATTTCATATTATACCAAGTGTTGAGATTTTTAGAACGCATATTAGCTTATGTAGGACTGTTTATGGAGCAAATTTGGACTGCAACAATTCCTCGATTCTTTTCGAGTATTCGATAAAAATAAATAAATATTGATTTCATTTTGCCCGTGTTGACTCGAGTAATCGGCAAAATACCGGTAGTGGCGCATTTCACGGACGAGAATTTATGAAACGCTTTATTATTCCGTTTTCCATGGCTGCATGATATATTAAACCCATTTTAAAAATCATAATAAAGCATAATGCTATTGGGAATCCAGAAATGCTACGATTCAATTAAATAGATATATGCGTTGCAGGTTTAATATGTACTTTAATTATGTACATGCGTGTAGGTCACGTGTGCGTGTCAGAGCGGCTCCCTTCACAATAAATTATTATATAAGAACTGTTATCATTTACATGTGTGGACTGTGGAGTGTCTCAAATTCCATCTCTGCATATTGTTATGAGTTAAGATTAAGATTATTTTATTTGTCACATACACGATTATATAGAGAGTATATAACCAGCAGTGAAATGTTTTCTCTGCATTTAACCCATCCTAAGTGAACACACACCCGGAGCAGTTTGGGTTTATTATAATGTTCATCTAGGAACGCAACGTGCACCATTTCATCAGATTTGTAAGGTAAATCATTCACGCAAACCCAGGAGAATACATCAATATCTTTCTCAATATGCTAACTGTTCACCGCGATTTCAAACTAAAAGCTCAAACCCTCACTCCGAGTTTACACGCTTTGATGTCCACATATTCAAGAAATTGCAGTAGCATTTGTCGTGAAGAAATTGCCAAATATTAAAGTTTAGGTGAACCGTGGACATTTAAATTAAATGTTGTTTAGTCAATATTAAACGAGGATTAGATCACGCAGTAAACTTTAAAAACAATCGTCAGGCTGTTGGCGCCCTCTGCAGGCATTTGATATAATGCGTAATGTATGTTAGCTCTATTGTTTATAATACAGTATGTATTTTAACGGTTTTGTTCAATAAAACCATATGATTACTTGCTTTTGATACATTATGTGAGCTAATTATTGGGCCTATTGCCTCATTACTATGTATTTTAAGTAATTTTAAAAGCTATTGCTAGCTTAGGTCTATTTTTATTACCACAAAAAAATAATTATAATTATCTGATTACTCGATTAATCGTCAAAATATTCGTTAGTGACAGCCCTAGAGCAGATAAAATATAATTTATCATCTTGACTCATCCTTTCATATATAAAAATTATTTAAAGGCTGAAATGTGAGATTTTATTGCTTCGAATGTCCTCATTTGTAAGTTGTTTTGGATAAAAGCATCTGCTAAACAACTAAATGTAAATTTCCAATTTTTTCTTTTTTTTTTTGGTCAAAACTTTATTTCAACAGTACACCAGTACGTCAGTAGATAACATGTTAGGAATATATGCAAACAAATGCACAGAAAAAGTGCAAACAAAAAGTGCAAAGTGCTGCTACTTTTTGTTGGTTTCGGTATAAAACTTGATTTCAGTGTGTGTCATTTTAACATGTATTATACCATGTTATACCATGTATAACAGTTTGGATTGATACTAAAGAGATTTATGTATTGGATAACATGGGTAGCTCTAGTCTGCTTTCAATTTTAAAAAGTAGCTCTCGAATGAAAAAAGGTTGGAGACCTCTGCACTAGGGCTGCTCGATTATGAAAAAAATCATAATCACGATTATTTTGGTCAATATTGTAATCACGATTATTTAACACGATTAATAGCGGGCTGTATAACCAACATTTTTTAATGCAAATCTAATGTATTCAGTTAAAGGAACACTCATTTTGGCATTAGCCGATCTCCAGGTCTGGCGGTAGCACTTTTAGCTTAGCTTAGCATAGTTCATTGAATCTGATTAGACCATTAGCATCGTGCTCAAAAATGACCAAAGAGTTTCGATATTTTTCCTATTTAAAATTTGACACTTCTGTAGTTACATCGTGTGCTAAGACCGACGGAAAATGAAAAGTTGCGATTTTTCTGCGAATAATCAAGGAACTTTGCTGCCGTACCATGGATGCAGCAGGTGCAGTGATATGACGCAGCGCCTGAAAGTAGTCCCCAGCTCAGTAGCCTATGATATAGCTGCGGACTACTTTCAGGCGCTTGCGTCATATTACTGCACCTGCTGCACCCATGGTACGGCAGCAAAGTTCCTTGATTATTACGCCGGAATGAGAGTATAGTTCCTAGACCTATCAGCCTAGAAAATCGCAACTTTTCATTTTCCGTCAGTCTTAGTACACGATGTAACTACAGAAGAGTCAAGCTTTAAATAGGAAAAATATCGAAACTCTTTGGTCATTTTTGATGACCAAATGCTAATGGTCTAATCCGATTCAATGAACTATGCTAAGCTAAGCTAAAAGTGCTACCGCCAGACCCGGAGATCGGCTGAATGGATTCAAAAACGGTAAATCTCAACATTTTAACTCTAGGGGAGGTGTAAAATGAGCCTATTTCCAAAAAAAGTGGAGTGTTCCTTTAACAGCCTACTATAGAAATTGAATAATCAAATGTAAAATAAAACAGAGTAGTCTTCACTGTAAGAATTAAACTTCCTTTGTTTCTTATTAAAGCTACAAAAGACCTTCTGTGAAGAGCAGTGAGTGATTTTGCCTTTGTCTTTTGTTGTTTGATTAATATTAAGCACAGTCGGCAGCAGGAATATAGCCTGCTGTCACTTTAAGAGCCGCACGGATCCAATTTACTGTTACACGCGTATTTTCAGTATCATCTGTTTACATTCATTTATTACATAACCGGCGAGGGTTTACGTGAATAATCACTAAGCGCCGCATTTTGACACATTTTTGCGTGTATTTGACCGTTTAGGCACATACGTTCAGCTAAAGATGACTTTACATGTCTGTGCTCTGCTCCGTCTCTGAGCGCATACACAAATATCCCCCTGAGGAACAGCGCAAGTTCTCTTTCGCGCTTTTTAAAAACATTAATAAATCTAATCAACTTTAATAACTCAAGCACGTCCAATTTTGCAAAAGTCACGTTACATGATTTTACCGATTTACACGTGAAAATGGGCTTTTATGGAGGAGTGAAAGCGCACTGCTGGAAAGGGGGCAGAATGGGGCGCCATAATCGTTTTATCTCGATTATTGTATTTTCATTATCGCTGGAGGCCGAAATCGAAACTGAATTTCGATTAATTGCACAGCCCTACTCTGCACTATAGGATGTTGGACCCTTATGCCACCCTCATGGAATCTGTTTCTAACAGTTTTGTCAGAAACATGCATATTAGTAGCCTGCTCAAAGTCATTTTGGAGGGCTCTGGCAATGCACCTGCTGTTCCTCCTTGCACAAAGCAAGGGAAGGATATGGAGAGCGCAACTGTCTGTGGCCACCACATATAATAAGGTTGCTGTTGCCTCTCCAGTGTACCCATTGCCACTTTAATTTTCACCAAAGCATGTGAAACTGATTCAAACTTATGCTTCCTAACAGGACAGATTGGTATCCCTGAAGTTTAGTTGACTTGGTGTTATACTGTGATTAAATGCTCCTTTAATTTTTTTTAACAGTGTATTTTCAATACAGACTATCAGCAGCTGTACTATTTAGTTGTCTAGTCTGACACGTCCCTATTATTAATTAATATAAAATGTGTGATGTAATAGATTTGAGAGAAAGAAGCTCAACTAGTACATGCATATGTAAATCGGTGTAGCCTACTTTTCTCGCACCATGACTTGCACAACTCATTTTGAATCCTTGTGTTTCTCCAGTCAGGTAAGAGGGAGACTGAAGGAAGAGGTGGAAGGCATGAGAATGACTCATCCCAATTTCAAACCAGGCCTTGTGGTGTTACAGGTTAGTGGTAACCTGTCTATGAATGACAGTTAATCATTTCTGAAGTACTGATGAACATGATGGTAATTGTTCTATTTTACACTTAAAGGATTCATTGCTGTATGCAAATGGGACAGTTCATTTTATTTTTATTGCCTTAACAATAAAAATAACCTCCCTGCAATGTTTTGGGAACATTATGAAATGAAATAACCAAACAGGAACCAAATACTTACGTTAGCGGACTGTACTGTGTTTGCTAGGTCGGTCTCCTTGAACTGAGAACAAGCTTGAATACTAGTTTTGCCTCTGCATTTCATTGTTGATGGCTATTGTCATTTCATGACAAATCAGGGCTCAATGCTAAGGATTTTTTCTACTGGCCCGGTCAGCCCAGTGGTTAATTTTTACTTGCCCTGCCACAAAAAATAAAATGGTTGCTGTTATCATTGTTTTTGGCCCATGTTATCTTATATTCTAATAAATAAAGCTTATACGACACCAAAATTTTAGATAACACTTAATTTTTACAATTCTCAGTTCCATGTGAACAGTCAGTAAATAAGAACATATTACAAGCAATAGCACATAATAAATAAATAAAACAAAGATACAAATTAAATTATGCTTAGGTTATGCAAGGCTTAGGTTTTTAGGTTTGTAGTTGTACAAAAGTATACAACATAGCATTGCATATTCTTTTATATATAAATTAAATATAGATTAATCATTGTTAAAGCAGCAAAAGTTATTCAGTCAAGAACAAGTGATTCTCTTTTTTTTTTACGTCCATTTTATTTCTCAGCTATTTGTTCACTTAAATTCACTGTTTTCTAGGGATGTGCAACGGTGATCGAGTACTCGAGTACTCGGTCGTGACAGCGATGATCGATCATGAAAACGATGAACGTGTGGGTTTAAAAAAAATTCTCGTTGGTTATAGCAGCACTTTGAGTTTTGATTGTTTAGCTTGCCACAGCATGCGGTCCAAAGTATAGACGTGAGAAGAGAGAAGCATGGCTTCAAAGTCACATAGTGATGTCTGATTTTGACCTTTTGAGTTATTTGAGATGGTCATATTGCTTTTAGATGTTTCTTTTTTAAAAATACTGATGTTATAATAATGCAGCAGTGCTTTTTTTGTCATATTTGTTCAACAATAGGCATACTTCAATTAAAACTGTTTTATCGTAATTCGAAAACGTGCAGGCGATTTCAGGGATCACTTAATAATGTAGATAAAAATAAAGCACAAATCTGCCATAAACATAGCATTATAATGAGAACTTTATAGAATGTGAAATCTATAGTAAATTTTGTCTGCTTTCCTTGCCCGTGTTTCAGCACGCTGTTAAGAATGTGCATTACGGCGGGAGATCTCTCTCTCTCTCGCTATAGCAGGTAACTTCACTGGCATTTGCATCCTTTTGTGCAGATAGAGGTTGTAATGTTATGTCTATGTTATATATCTAAGTTATTTGATTAATATAGGATGTGTCTTAGAATGGGCTTCAGTTTATTGGCATAAAGTCACTCTTCAGCTTCACCTCAGGCAGCTATACCTTTTTAGATGCTTCTTTTTTAATAACATTGCTGCCGCATAATCATAATCTAACAGTGTTCTAATCATGCGTTTATATTTTCATAGACGCACTCTAAAAAATGCTGGTTTAAAAACAACCCAACTTGGGTTTTTTGGCAACCCAGCGCTGGGTAAATATTGGACAGAACTCATGCTGGTTTATTTTGACCCAGCTGGTTGGGTTAAACGTTTTTACCCACCATGCTGGGTTGTTTAAAATATTGTTTAAAAATTATTATATGTAATGTTAAAACGTAATATTAATATATAATTTAAAGGGAAACAGGTCAATTTAGCTCAAAGGAAATCATTTATGATTTTATAGGGAATTTGAACAGACTCACGGTTCCACGGCGATTCACTGAACAAGCCGTATAATATAAAGTCTGCACTGGATATTAAAATCCAAACTATAGTGAAAACACTATTAAATAGCACAGTAGCACAAATCGGCAGATTAAGACATTAACTTGTGAGCACAAAACACAAAATACTTCTCTTTTCAATATAAACAAGGCTTTATTTGATAAATCTAAGACATGAAATTAATCTAACACATGAACACACGCATTCACACATTCACACGTTGCAGAAGAGAGAAAGTAAGGAAAGATGAGTTTAAGAGAATGAAAATATGAAATCCCAGGTTTATAGCAATATGTGCAATTGCATAGACCTGAACAACATCAATCACTTATTTAAACCTCGCATTGAGTTTCTCAATGAGGCTAAAATTTATATTAAATGCACCAATTCAGTAAAAACTGGAGGTTACTTGCTGTTGCCTTTGTTTTAAGGCAGGGATTCCCTTCTGTTCTCCTTGTGGCAGGAAAGGGGGTTTCCCAGGTTGCTGGTTGGCTGACAGTTCAGTGGTCTTTCGTAGTGAAGTCTTGGGCATTGGCTGGCGATGGTTTCAGTTGCTTGTTGAAGTTTGAAGCAGGTTCAGTCGAACTGGACTTTGCAGCAAACTTAACTTTTGAACACGAAACTCAACGGAAAGAAAAGAAACTAAAATAAAAGAATACACAGATGTAAAGGGACTAGGTGGTATTTCTTCTCATCATGGTCGCAGCTGGCCTGTAGGCCAGAGCACATGGCGCTCAAAGAGCAGCGTCAAAACGCAGTGGCAAAAGAATGGCTAGAAGTTAGAAGATTTAAGTGCGATTTAAGAGAGGACAAAGAGCATTTTAAGAGCGATTTAAGAGATTGTAAGAGAGAGAATGATGGTGTCCTGAGGTTCTAAACTCGGCTTTCAGACCATTCCATCTGGTGTGTTAACCAATTAGAAATGATCTTAGCTAGGAGTGTTGCTTTGTTTCTCCACCCCGTCAATAAATCAACATGTTAAATGGTCAGTCACATGTCTGAACTTTACAAGCTCTTGCACAGCATACTTTTGGATGTGATTTCTATAACCAGAATATGATACATTTTACAAAGAATTAATGGGAAGAAACCTTTCAAGCATGAAGATCCAAACACACACATACTAAACATGAATACCCTTAAGCTATTCAATAGTTATTAAAAAGACATACCCAATATGTGATTAAAACATGATAGTTAATTGTGTGGGTTACATACATGATATGGAGTTATGCATATAAATGTTTAGCCTAGTTGCTAATAAGTCCTTTGTAACAAGGTTCAAATTGGACTAAGGACGAGGAAGTCAGGGGTGGTGAGCAAAAGTCTTTATTGGACATAAAAGTCCGCACAAAAGAAAAACAAACTGAAGTCGGCTCTCTGCCGTTCTTTCAAAGACTCGCTATCCACTCTGGGGTGCTCGCGCTCAGACTCTCTCTCTCTCCACCTCCCAGGTCTGCGGGGCGCTTTTCAGTCATCTCTCCCCAATCACTGGAATTAGACACAGGTGTTAATCATCATTCACTTGACCTCCTTTTTTACTGCTCGTCTCCGCACCTGATCTCCCGCTGCATCCTTCGCATTCCCACGCCCCCCTCGCCACATACCCCCACCGCCTGACTCAGTCCGAGGAGCCATCCGGCCTGCAGCCCCCCCCCCATTTCTAGAGAGGAAGTCCGCTACAGCCATCTGCGCCCCCGGCCTGTGGACCACCTTGAACTTAAACGGCTGTAAAGCTAGATACCAACGGGTGATCCGCGCGCGTTGGTATCCTTCATACGGTGGAGCCACTGGAGGGGCGCGTGGTCCGAACAGAGGGTGAATTCGCGTCCCAGGAGGTAATAACGGATGGTGAGGACAGCCCACCGAATGGCCAAACACTCCTTCTCAATGGTGCTGTATCTGGTCTCTCTCTTTGAGAGCTTTCGGCTCAGATACAGCACCGGCCGCTCCTCCCCTCCAACCACCTGGGACAGGACTGCACCCAGCCCCCTGTCCGACGCGTCCGTCTGCAACAAGAAAGGGAGATCAAAGTTAGGAGAGTGTAAGAGCGGCCCGCCGCACAAGGCAGCCTTTACCTTGGTTAGGGCCTGTTGGCACAGCTCCGTCCACTGGACCGGATCTGGGGCTTCCTTTTTAGTGAGATCCGTCAACGGGCTGGTGAGCTCCGAATAATTAGGAATAAACCTTCTATAATATCCCGCCAGCCCCAAGAACTGTCTCACCTCCTTTTTGGTCTTGGGACTTGGACAGGTCGCAATCGCTGCCATCTTATCAATTTGGGGACGCACCTGCCCATGTCCCAAGTGGAAGCCCAGATACCATACCTCCACCCGCCCAATTGCACACTTCCGCGGGTTCGCCGTGAGTCCAGCCACCCTCAGGGATCTCAGGACAACGCGCAAATGTTCCATATGCCGCTGCCAATCATTACTGTGTATAATGATGTCATCGAGATAAGCAGCGGCATACGCGCTATGTGGCCGGAGGATTTTGTCCATGAGACGCTGAAAGGTGGCAGGAGCCCCGAATAAGCCAAACGGAAGCGTAATAAATTGGTGTAAACCGAACGGCGTGGTGAAGGCTGTCTTTTCCTTGGATAATGGCGATAAGGGGATCTGCCAGTAGCCTTTTGTTAAATCCAGTGTCGAATAAAAGCGAGCCGAACCTAACCGATCAAGCAGCTCGTCAACTCGGGGCATTGGATAAGCGTCGAATTTCGACACAGCATTCACCTTCCTGTAATCAACACAGAAACGGACTGAGCCGTCCATTTTAGGCACTAAAACTATCGGGCTCGCCCAGTCGCTATGCGATTCTTCTATTACCCCCCAACTCTAGCATGGCCTCTAATTCATCCTGAACCACTTTTTACTTGTGTTCTGGTAATCGATAGGGACGGCTGCGGGCCACTTCCCCGGGGATCGTTTCGATATGGTGGTGTATGAGGTCCGTGCGACCGGGCAGGGGTGAGAACACATCCGCAAACTCTGCTTGCAACTTGGCCACATCAGTGAGCTGCCGCGGAGAGAGGTGATCTCCCCCGGGGACCAGAGCAAGTGGATTGGTTTTGACAGCTGCTTCTGGCCCGAGCTCCTCCTCTGCCGAAACGGCCGCGGCCAACTCAACTGACGTCACCTCATTCCAGCGTTTTAAGTGATTGAGGTGATAGATCTGACATGAATCACCCCTGTCCTTTCGCCTTACCTCATAATCGAGATCCCCAACCCGCCGTGTAACCACAAAAGGTCCTTGCCACTTCGCGAGTAATTTCGAACTAGACGTTGGAAGTAATACAAGTACTTTATCTCCCGGTGTAAATTGACGCTCTCGCGTAGCCCTGTTGTACAGCCGACTTTGTTTGTCCTGAGCCTGTAGCAAATTCTCCATCGAGAGCCGCCCCAATGTGTGGAGTTTTGCTCTGAGGTCCATGACATACTGAATTTCATTACGGCTGTTTGAAGGTCCCTCCTCCCAAGCCTCTCTGATGACGTCAAGTACCCCTCGGGGCTGCCGACCATAGAGAAGCTCGAATGGGGAAAACCCAGTGGAGGCTTGCGGAACCTCTTGCACTGCGAACAACAGGGGCTCGAGCCATTTATCCCAATTTTTGGCATCTTCCTTTACAAACTTACGAACCATGGATTTCAACGTGCGATTAAATCGTTCCACCAAGCCGTCCGTCTGTGGGTGATAGACGCTGGTGCGAATCGATTTAATGCCCAAAAGTTCGTATAGCTTGCTTAACGTACGTGACATAAACGCCGTGCCCTGATCAGTGAGAATCTCTTTTGGGATTCCCACTCGGGAGGTGACTCGAAACAGCGCATCCGCCACAGTCTTTGCAGAAATGGTGCGTAACGGTACTGCTTCTGGATATCGTGTTGCATAATCCACCAGAACTAATGCAAAACGATGTCCACGTGCTGAACATTCTAATGGCCCGATGAGGTCCATACCAATCCTCTCGAAGGGGACCTCTACCAGTGGTATGATGTGAAAAAAAGTAATTCAAAGCAGTTTAACATAAGGCTGGAACATAACAAAATGTGAAAAAAATGAAGGGGTATGAAGACTTTTTATAGGCACTGTAAATGCAGTTGTTTGCGTCGTCTTGCTCTTGAAAGCTTTAAAATTTAAAATTGAATGTTCAAATTGGCCAGGTGTGTCCATTCGGGGCTTGCGCGTTGGTCAGAGAAGCGCAGCTGTCTGTCTGAGTGTGCACTGTACACACAGAACACAGCACGCAAATACTGAATTGAGTTCTTTCATGTCTTCTTGTGCTCGAATGCTTTAAAATCGATTAGACGTGCCGGTATTCGGTAATATATCATAATGAACATGCATGATATTGTTATCGTGGGCACTTCAAAATAACGTGAATAATTATTTTACAAATTATTCCTATTTTTTTTTTATACATTTTAAGAATATTTTTCCCATCAACTGGTCACAATGCACAACACTGCTGTATACTGTGTCAAAGATACGTGCGCACTCATTTAAACAAGCATGGATAAGAAGTGCATGGTGGAACGCATGAAGGCAACTTGCTGAATGAAAGCGCACATTCACTCTCTGACAGCAGATGCAGCTGAAAAGTAGGGCTGGGAATCGATTCCAAAAATAATCGATTCCGAGGTGTTGGGAATCGATAGCTTTGGAATTGATCCCATCAAGGGGAATCGACTCCTCATTCAGAGCCTTTTTCAGTTCAACAAAGCTTATCTATGGGTGCCTCTCAAACGGAAGGCTGCATCCTATGAAGGCTGCACACATTTAAATTCACGAAAAAAAAACCTGAAAGAAAACGATTCGGTACTGAGCTCATCTGAGTTTCACGATTCAGAGGCTATTTTACGGTGGAACTGGCTTATGTTGTACACAAATTTGAGTGCTGCACGACAGAATAGATCATGATGTGATCTAAGGTCTTGATCTTATTTCCATCTTAAGTAAAATTCTATATTTTAAAACATTTCTATCAGCTAATGATAATTCGGAAAGAAAACGTCACGACTCGCAAGTATAAATCAGTGGCCGAGAGCGCATGATTGACAGATAAACCACGAGCTCTTATATCAGTGCTGTCTTTAATGTTCTGGTTATTTTATTTCAGTGTACAGTTTGTTAATTTTGTGCAAAGCATACAGTTAAAGTAAACTTCATCATTCAGCTGAACTGTGCACATTTATTTTAGACACTTAATGTCTTGTTCCATTCATGCGATAAATGCATGTCCCTGCTGAGCTGTGGGCTATGACTGATTTCATGGGCAATGCAGACAAAATTACAATTTAAAATCAATCAGAGCTATAGAAATGTATCGTCTTTTTTACAAATAAAGCTTCATATTATGAGAAGGCTACTTTCTATGACCTTTTTATCCTGCAGTCATGGTGAGAATAGCTTCCTTCAATCTAAAAAAAAAAAAAAAAAAACAAGAATCAAAAACAACATTGAGGAATCGATTCTTGGAATCGAATCCCATCGATTCCAGAACCAGGAATCGGACTCGACTCCAAAAATTTCAGAATCGAACAGCCCTACTGAAAAGCAGAAATGCAGCCGTTACCCGGCAGCCTCATAAACAAAACAGCTGCGCTACTTTCTGAAACGTATTTAAATGATTTTAGCCATTCAGATTTTTGTATGATTTTGAATGATTCATCACAGCGCCAAATACTTAAATATTTAGACTTAATAGGCTATTTATTTTCAATCTTTTTTACATTTAAATCTGGTCTACAACATGCCCTAGATATTGTTTGAAAATGTTTTGATTGTTTATTGTTCGGTCACATTTTACATTAAAGGGCACCTATTATGCAAAATTCACTTTCACATGTTGTTTGGACATAAATGTGTGTTGGCAGTGTGTATACAACTACCCTATAATGATAAAAATCCACCCGCTCCTTTTTAAAAAAAAAAAATTTTTTTTAATCTCCATATATCATTAACAGCGTCTCAGAGCAAGTCGATCACAAAATCCGTAAAGTGACATCACATTTTACAAGCCCCACCCACGATTGTTGATTGACACTGCCGTAGATCTTCACGCTAGAGCATTTAAAAGCAGCATTCAAGTAAGAAATGTCTTCTCATTAAGGCTATAGACGTTATTCAGTACAGAGCAGTAAGTGATTCTCTGCTTTTAACATGCTCTACTATTATTGTTAGAAATGGCAACAATATAAAAATAGAAATATAATACATTTATACATTTAAAATTTTTATTAAAACAATAAGTAAACAATGAATAAACAATAATATCCTGGCCAGAGGAGAACTGGCCCCCCGACTGAGCCTGGTTTCTCCCGAGGTTTTTTTCTCCATTCTGTCTCAGAGGGAGTTTTGGTTCCTTGCTGCTGTCGCCTCTGGCTTGCTCAGTTGGGGACACTTAATTTCTAGCGATTATCGTAAATTTGATTTCACAGATACTATTTAAACTAAACTTAGCTAGACAATGACATCTCCGAATTCAATAATGAAATGCCTTTAACTGAAAATTGAGTGTTTAATCTTATTATTATACATTACTGACACTCTATCCTCCAACTTGATACTGTTAAGTGCTTTGACACAATCTGTATTGTTAAAAGCGCTATATAAATAAAGGTGACTTGACTTTTATTTTATTCTTTGGGTCATATCAATAGCATAGATGGCAGTATAGGTACTGTATATTATGCTGATGTCACTTAAAGGGTTAGTTCACCCAAAAATTAAAATTCTGTCATTAATTACTCACCTTCATGTCGTTTCAAACTCGTAAGACCTTCGTTCATCTTCGAAACACAAATTAAGACATTTTTGATGGAATCTTAGAGCTGTCTGACCCTCCATAGACAGCAATACAACTGAAATGTTCCCAAGTCCTCGGAGGAGACGAATTGTTGAATAAAGTTATTTTTTTTCTTTTGCGCACAAAGTATTCTCGTAGCTTTGTAAAATTACAGTTGAACCCCTGATGTCACATGGATTATTTTACCGATCTCGCTACGTTTCTGGACTTGGAAACATTTCAGTTGTATTGCTGTCTATGGAGGGTCAGAGAGCTCTCAGATTCCATCAAAAATATCTTAATTTGTGTTCCGAAGATGAACAAAGGTTTTACGAGTTTAAAACGACATGAGGGTGAGTAATTAATGACAGAATTTTCATTTTTGGGTGAACTAACCCTTTAATGCACAGATCTAATATAAACATGCAATTTCTTTCCCAGATGTTTACCTTCACAAACATAACCGACTATGTTTTTGTAACTTATGCGTGTTTTTAACATAAACTTATGTGTGAAAGAGAACTGTAGTACTCACATGCCATGTGCAGCCACTTTCTATACGCGTGCTAGGATGTTTGTGCTCAGAAAACAGTCTATCAGAAGTTTAAACTAATATGGCTTTAAAGGTGCTGTATGTAGGATTGACACCTAGCAGTTGAACTAGGTATTGCAGTCCAAATTCAAAATATTGGAGAGGGTTTTTTTCACCCGGCCCCTCCTCCTCAGACTTGACGCACATGCAGGTTGCCAGATTAACGACACCAACAGGAACGAGCGCACATGACGATGAATGAAATTACATGCGCTGTGTTTTCCGCCAACTGGCAACCCGGCGTGCCGAAATACAATTGGGTAAACTGGCAGTGGGCGGGTTTCACAAACCAAAATATATATAGACATTCCGGCCAGGAATGCACATTTTCAAAGGAGAATTACTGACTCTAGTATTGTTTTTCAGATAAACAAGTATGTTAACTTAGCATGTTTCTTAAATATCTGCAAACATATTATGGTATTTTTATGCTTTAGTCGAGTCAAAATCCTACATGCAGCACCTTTAAAACACGTGATTTCAGCACGATAGACATGATGATCAAAACCAAACAGATGGGTTTTTTTTTAGCAGTTACGAGCTGTAAAGGCACTTCTCTATTCTGGAAAAGAGGACGGGGAGCAGCAGCTCATTTGCATTTAAAGAGACATGCTCTAATACAGCGTGTTTCTGCTTCCACTCAAAATAGGCATTTTCAAAATGATATAATAAATGATCTGTGGGGTATTTTGAGCTGAAACTTCACAGACACATTCTGGGGACACCTGAGACTTATATTACATATTGTAAAAAGGGGCATAATAGGTGCCCTTTAAGGCTCTATTAGTTAACATTAGTTAATTCATTAGTTAACATTAACTGCCAATGAAAAAATATTGTAAACATTCATTAATCTTAGGTAATTTCAATATTTAATAAATTGTTATAATCAAAAGTTGCAACTTTGTTATTAAAGGAACTCAAGCTAACATTAAGAGTTGTATTTTTAAAGAAAGATTAATAACTTCTGTATCAAATGTAGCTATTGCTCATTTTTAATGTTAATGCATTAACTAAGGTTAACTAATGGGAACTTAATGTTAAATGTTACCCATTGGTCTTTATAATTCTTTTGCACTTTAATCTGTGAATATTTTTTTTAGTTTTGTACAATTTTAAACATTTGTGCATTGCTTTATTGTATTTAAATGTTCAGTTCAAAAGCATAAACTGGAAAAAAGGAAAAGAGGAAATGACTAAAAACATAAAAATAAAAAAAATGTGTGGAAGTTTTAAACATTGCTTGAATGTTGATGCTTTGTTTGTTCTAGGTGGGAGACAGAGAGGACTCAAACTTGTACATCAGCATGAAGCTAAAAGCAGCTGCTGAGGTAAAACCACATTCAGCACAGTGATTCAGATACTTTAGTGTGTAGATGTCTGTGCTTAATTATAATACTTAATTCATACACAAAGTTCCCAGTCATTTACATTAAAATTTACATTGACACACATTCCTTTTAAACAGCGTATTCAATCCAGAGAGTGGAAAAACAGGGCAGAGAACTGCTTTTAATGTGAAAATCTTACCAACTTTATAAATGCAATTTGTCCTCAAGAAACATTACAAAATAATAATAAAAAAAAGCATCTTATAAGCCCTTTAATGACTATCACTGTCTTGATTTTTAGATTGGGATCAGTGCTGTACATGTGAAGCTTCCACGGACTGCAACTGAAAATGAGGTAGGACGGTTTCACTTGAAGGAGTCATTAACTGTTAATCCATGTTTTATGTTTGCTATTAAAAGCCGTTTCAGATTTTGCCATTTATAATTAACTGTTAAACATTCTGTAGGTTATGCGCAGTGTAATGGAAGTCAATGAGGACTCCAAAATTCATGGGCTCATAGTCCAGCTGCCCCTTGACTCCGTACACACTATTAATACAGAAAGGATTATCAACAGTGTGGCTCCAGAGAAAGATGTGGATGGGTACAGAAAAAATAATTCACTCTTAGACCACATGCCATTAAATTGTGTTATTCTGATTTAACATTACTTTCAACAAATAGTTTTCTGCTCTGAAACCTGTTTAAATTATTAAAGAAAGTCTGTTTCTTTGCTTGCTTCAGATTGACGAGTATAAATGCAGGGAAACTGGCACGTGGTGATCTTGGAGACTGTTTTATCCCATGTACTCCTAATGGATGTATGGAGCTCATCAAACAAACAGGTGAGACAAACACCTCACGATTTCAGGAAGGGTAGGGCTGTCAATTGATTAACATTTTTTTATCAAATGTATTATGTATGCTAAATAATTCATTTATTTGCTGAGATGTGTGATATGTGCATGAGTGGATCTTTTGTGTGTATTTCTGGATTGCTGTGTGCATTTATGGATCGGTTTCTTGTGTGTGTGTGTGGGAAGTTATTATACTGTTTTCACTCAATATGTGTCATCAACTGATGTAAGTTCGGTCGCACTTTAGTTTGAGGACTAACTACAACTTTTGCCTCAAACTCCTAGTTTGCTACTTATTAATAGTTAGTAAGGTAGTTGTTAAGTTTAGGTGTTGGGTAGGATTAAGGGATCTAAAATATGGTCAAAGTCAAGTCAAAGTCAGCTTTATTGTCAATTCTGCCACATGTACCGTACATACATACAGAGAATTGAAATTGCGTTACTCTCTTACTCCCTGGTGCATACAGATAACACTAAACACAAACAGTAGAACGCAAAAATACAGATAAGTACAAATCATATATATATATATATATATATATATATATATATATATATATATATATATATATATATATATATATATATATATATATATATATATATATATATATATATATATACACATACACATACACATATATATATATATATATATATATATATATATATATATATATATATATATATATATATATATATATATATATATATATATACACACACATACACATACACATACACATATATATATATATATATATATATATATATATATATATATATATATATATATATATATATATACACACACATACACACATACATACACAAAAAGGCAACTATTACAAATATACAAATAAGGACATGTAGGAAAAAAATAAAACATTAAATAAAGAAAATAAAAATAATAATATAAAAAAAAATGGATAAAGTGGCATAAGGCACATGGCAGATAGTGCAAATCAGTGAAATAAACAAACAAACAAACAGTGCAGAATATAAATGGTGTAGTGCAAAGAGCTTATCAAGACTATTTAAAGTGACAAGGAGCAGTCTTTTTTATTCAGACTGTCAGAAGAGGTAGTTGAATGAATGAGGTCAGTCCAATGCTGTACAAGTGACCGGTGCTTGTCTCAGTGTGAGTGTGAGTGTGTGTGTGTGTGTGTGAGTGTGTGTTCGTGTGGGTGGTGGTGGTGGGGTGGGGGTCCGAGTTCAGTGATTTGTGGGGTAAGAGAGGGGAGGGGGGGCAAGGACGGGAGGGAGTTCAGCTTCCTGACAGCCTGGTGGATGAAGCTGTCTTTCAGTCTGTTTGTCCTGGCTTGGAGACTCCTCAGTCTCCTCCCTGATGGTAGCAGACTGAAGAAGTTGTGTGTCGGGTGGGTGGGATCACCTGCAATGCTGAGGGCTTTGCGGGTGAGACGGGTGTTGTAAATGTCCTGGAGGGAGGGGAGAGAGACACCAACGATCTTCTCAGCTGCTCTCACTATCCGTTGAAGGGACTTGCGGCAGGACGCGTTGCAGGCGCCATACCACACAGTGATGCAGCTAGTCAGAATGCTCTCGATGGTGCCTCTGTAGAAGGTGCACATGATGGGGGCCGGGGCTCTGGCTCTTCTTAGTTTGCGGAGGAAGTAGAGACGCTGTTGTGCTTTCTTGGCTAGTGCTGCAGTGTTGTTGGTCCAGGAGAGGTCCTCTGTGATGTGTACACCCAGGAACTTGGTGCTGCTCACTCTCTCCACGGTCGCACCATTGATGGTCAGAGGAGCATGCAGAGAGTGCACTCTCCTGAAGTCAACGACAATCTCCTTCGTCTTCTCCACATTCAGAGAGAGATTGTTGTCACTGCACCACCCGGCCAGGCGGCTCACCTCGCTCCTGTAGTTTGTCTCATCTCTGTTGCTGATGAGACCCACCACAGTCGTGTCATCCGCAAATTTAATGAAGCGGTTGGAGTTGTGTGACGGTGTGCAGTCGTGGGTCAGCAGAGTGAAGAGGAGGGGGCTCAGCACACATCCTTGGGGGGCCCCTGTGTTCAGTGTGATGGTGCTGGATGTGTTACTGCCGACCCGTACTGCCTGAGGTCTCCCGGTCAGAAAGTCCAACAGCCAGTTGCACAGCGACGTATTGAGCCCCAGCTGGACCAGTTTATGGATGAGCTGTTGAGGGATGATTGTGTTGAATGCTGAACTGAAGTCTATGAACAGCAATCTGACATACGTGTCCGTTTTGTCTAGGTGTGTGAGGGCTGGGTGGAGGGCAGTGGCGATGGCATCATCGGTCGAGCGATTGGACCTATATGCAAACTGGAAGGGGTCCAGGGAGGGGGGGAGGACAGACTTGATGTGCTGCATGACTAACCGTTCAAAGCACTTCATGAGAATAGGAGTGAGTGCTACTGGACGGTAGTCATTGAAGCAGGATGGAGATGACTTCTTCGGGACTGGAATGATGGTGGTAGCTTTGAAGCATGTGGGGACAACAGCCTGGCTTAGTGAGATGTTGAAAATGTCTGTGAAGACATCAGTGATTTCCACTGCACAGTCTCTCAGTACACGCCCAGGAATGTTGTCAGGACCCGGAGCTTTGCGTGCATTGATCCTGCTGAGGGATCTCCTCACGCTGTGCGGGGACAGCGTCATCATCTGGTCGCCGGGAGGAGGTGGAGTCTTCTGTGCAGTGGTGCTGTTTTGTGCCTCAAAGCGAGCAAAGAAGGCATTCAGCTCGTTCAGCAGGGGGATGGTGCTGTCACAGGTCTGTGGTGGGGGCTTGTAGTCCGTAATGGTCTGAATCCCCTGCCACAGGCTCCGAGTGTCTCTGCTGTCACTGAAACGGTGGGCTATCCTCCTGGAGTACTGTCTCTTGGCCTCTCTGATGCCACGGGATAGGTTGGCCCTAGCTGTCCTTAGGCCCTCCTCATCTCCAGCTCTAAAGGCAGCATTCCGAGCCTTCAGAAGTCTGTAGACCTCCCCTGCCAGCCACGGCTTCTGGTTGGCCCGGACAGTGATAGTCTTTGTGACCGTTACATCATCAATACACTTGGTGATGTAGGCAGTGACAGTCTCTGAGTACTCTTGGAGGTCTGTGGTGTTGTTGTATGTGGCAGCCTGTTTAAACATATTCCAGTCAGTGGTGTCGAAACAGTCTTGAAGTGCCTCTGACGACCCTTCCGGCCACACTTGTATCTGCTTGTGTATTGGTTTGATGACTTTAACGAGCGGTCTGTGTGCAGGCATTAGCATGACAGTGATGTGGTCTGAGGCTCCGAGGTGGGGGAGGGGGAGAGCCTTGTATGCTCCTCTCTGGGTGGTGTAAACAAAGTCCAGCGTATTTTTTCCCCTTGTTGGAAAGTCAACATGCTGTTGAATTTTTGGGAACACACTCTTTAAGTCTGCGTGATTAAAGTCTCCAGCCAAGATGAGAAAAGCATCTGGGTGGGCTGTCTGCTGCCCACTGATGTGCTGGTACAGATCATTCAGTGCCTCACTCCTGTTATTGTTGTTAGAGCTGGGAGGGATGTATACAGCAACGAGCAGTATGGCTGTATATTCCCTCGGTAGATAGAACGGCCGGCACTTAATAATCATAAATTCCACCAGGGGTGAGCAGTGTTTGCAGACCACAATAGCGTCGCGGCACCATACATTATTGATGTAAACACAAAGCCCGCCGCCGCGTCTCTTACCTCCCTCGACGAGAGCTCTGTCTGCTCGATAGCATGTTAGCTGCTCGAGCTGAATGGCGCAGTCCGGAACGCTGTTGTTAAGCCATGTTTCCGTAAACACAAAAACACAACAGTCTCTTACAGTCCTCTGAGTTGAGCGAAGTAGTCGGATGTGGTCCAGTTTATTGTCCAAAGAGCGTACGTTCGCCAGTACGATGGAGGGGATAGCTGGCTTGTGTGGGTTAGCCGCTAGCCTAGCTCGGATACCTCCGTGCTTACCCCTCTTCTGCTTCCTCTCACGCCGCTTGTAGCGCCTCCGCTGTGGGCGAGATGCAGTAGTGGGGGTCGGTGATGGTGTAGGCCTCCGGAGCAAACCGAGGTCCCGCAGCTCTTCGGCGTGCGCGGAGTTTAACTCTAAAAATGTGGTTCTGCCGACATCGAGCAGAAACTCACGACTGTATGCGCGTTTAAAGACAGGTAGACGAGACGAATATGTACAAAAACATTGCGACTTACAAGACAAAAAACACGAAAACACCGTTCTGTCGGGAGAGAGAGAAGCCGCTGCGTCTGTTGTGCGCGCCGCCATCTTGAGAAGGTTTGAGAAGGTCATGCAGAATAAGGCATTAATATGTGTTTTTTAAGTACTAATAAACAGCCAATATGCTAGTAATATGCATGGTAACAAGCAACTAGTTAATAGTGAGTAAAGTTTTACCAAATTATTTAATATTCTATTATCATTCCAAACTTGTATTTTTTTTTTCTTCTGCACAAAAGGACTGTTACTGCTGTTTTTGTCCAGTGAAAGTAAATGGAGTCGCCAGGACCCTCTAGGCCTAGACAATTTTTTAAATAAATTATTTAAAATTATAAACTTTTAATTATTAATAAAAAGTCATAATTTCTATTTTTATTTAATCAATTCATAATTTGAAAATCATCTAAATAAAATAAATATAATTTCTGTGGAAATAAACTCTTCAATTCTGCCTATTCAGTGAATGGGTTAAATGAACGATGCCAATTTTATCCATATTTGAATGTTTCCGCCTAGCGTTTGCGGCTCTGTGATTGGTGGTCCAGCTATGAAATTACAGAGGGCCAAGCAATAGTAAATCAATGTGAGCGTCAGAAAAACTAACCAATCATATCTTTCCTCTAAATGTGTCGGCCTTGTTATCACTAACTTTGACAAGTTCCGCCCGCTGTGGGGATCTCTCAGAAAAAAAATTATATATATATATATATATATACGCTGATAAACTAACTAGCTATTATTCACGTCACGATGAAAGCCACAAATAACATAAGAGAGGACATTTAATGGGCCGCTGTGCCAAAAATATTATTGTTTAATGCTTAATATGCTCAAATTTAATAACACTGCTTGTAAGTTATGAAGTGTCTGCCGTTAATTTGTTTTGCTTAGAATGCTGTCATGTATTGGCTTAACTTGAAGCGCAGCGCTCTGCCCTGTCTAGAGCAACTCACTTGTCACACATGGGACACGTCGCGTTTAGTTTAAGGTGGCAGTCCAAAACCTTTCATCTTTTCTCCAAACAGTCAAAAGTTCACTTCAGGAATGAGCAAGTTGTGTCAATGAGTTTGAAGTTCGGTGATTGAAAAAACAGAGCAAACGGAATGTTGTATGAAGCAAGGGCCTTATTAGTGCAACAAAAAACAAACGTTTCACTGAAAAATGCTCAATACACAATCTTCCAGCCTAGGATGAAGTCATTACATACAGTAACAATCATTTAGGACAAATATAATGTAATTTAATGGAAAACTATGCATTATAAAGCAGTGTTAATAAGCATAGCAGTAACCAAGGAAACACTATCGTTGCTGTTCCATAAGCACCACTTGTTGAATCATTCAGTCCCGTCTGCTGTTTGTCCTTAAACAGCTTCATTTTATTTGCATCTTTTTTTTATCAAATTTTTTTTTTCACACACAACATCACAACACAATATCCATTCAAAACAAACAAAACAACAGACGAAAAAAAAAAAAAAAGTAATTCTTTTATATAATCATGTATATTAGAGAAAAAACATCCAAGCCAAGCATCAATAGTAGAAGGCGTGGCCCCATTAATTCGCGCTGTTGTACAGTCACAAGTCACTATTTGCAGGAGGCTATGGACCCAATATGTTTTTCCACACATGTGTGGCGTAAACCAGTTCTGTATTATTGTCGTCTTCGCAGCCGTAAAACCAGCAAACAACATTCTCTTTTGTATTAAGCTTATACAGAGACCAGAATCATCAAGAAGACACAAACTTGGGTTAGCAAACCAATCAATTTGTAGTAAGGAGGATAAAACCAGGTTTACATGTGTCCATAGATTAATGACGATGGGACACTCCCAAAACATATGAAGAAAAGTACCTGATGATGCAATGTTACATATATGGCAGTTAAAATTTGGTTGTAGTTTCATTTTGAATCTTTTGTAAGGAGTTATGTATGCTCCATGAATGACTTTGAAGTGAATAAGACGATGAGCCAAATTTTTAGATGTTAAGCTGAGGTTAGACCACACCCTCTCCCAGTCGACAGATATAGTAAGGTCAGATAATTCCCTATTCCAAATAGATTTAATAGAAAGAGGTTTTGTAATGCAATCAATAATCTTATTATATATCAAAGAAACAGATGGCCGACCAGCAGATGGTGAAATCCAATCCCGTTTAGGATGAGAGGAAATGGGAAAAGTCCACGGAACTCCATACGCTTTGAGAGCAGAACGTAATTGAAGAAAGACAAAATATGCGAATGCTGGTAGACAAAATTTGGTTCTTAATGTCTGAAATGAACAGAGGCCCTGGTTATCATATATATCACCGCACGTGTTTACCCCTAAAGAAGACCAAGAGGGTTGGACAAATGGACGATTTCCGCATACAAAATTAAGATTGTGCCATAAAGGTGTACTGTTACAAAATTTGAAGGGTCCTGCTATCCGACGTTCAATCGTTTTCCAGATTTTAATAGAATTAGCCACAACCGGACCAAATTTATAATTATCACCTTTTTTTCCTGTGCCAGTAAATAAAATATCTTGATGTCTACTTGGTTTAACCTTGTCAGCTTCAATCACTCTCCATGAAACTGTAAATTGAGGATCAAGCCAATTATGAAGAGCCTTGAGATGGAACGACCAATAATACAATTCAAAATTTGGTACAGCCAGTCCTCCTGCGCGATTAGGATGTTGTAATGTGGTAAGTTTAATTCTGGGGCATTTATCATTCCAGATAAACTTAGAAATTATGGAGTTGATCTCCTTAAAGTAACCTGGAGGGGGAGAAAGTGAAAAAAAATTAAATCGAGGTAACAAATTCATCTTAACAGTGGAGATTCTTCCTTTGAGAGAGACTTTAAGATTCTTTGCTCCAATTTATTTTATATCCTGATAAGCTACTAAAATTATCAAATTCCTTAACCCTCTGGGGTCTGAGGTGATTTTGGGGCCCTTGAGATGTTTTGACATGCCCTGATATTTGTGCTTATTTCAGCTACTTATAACATACTATTGGCCAACATGTATTTTTTTTGTATTCAGCACAAATTGTGCTACAATATTATGTGACCAAGATGGATGTACATGTTTGCATTTTTTAGAAAAAAAATATTATGCGTGGTTAGTAAGTTTTGGGGAAAAAAATGTAGCTGAAAAAAGGCCATAAAACCCACACTAAATAGTCCTGAATAAGACTTTTGAGTAATCAGTCTTGTAGGCTAGAATATTTACTTCACAATTATGTGAGAATCATTCTGCTTACTCGTTTACAGAAAACAATATATTGATTTAAATTTTTTAAGACCTGTTTTGTGATCGAAAGCCTATATGCGAGGGAGTGGCAATGGCCTCGAAATATTAAGTGATTCTCACCTGAGAGACAAAGGGCCCTCCCCTAATGGACCCTAATGGCCCATCAGTGTGACTGTGACTTTGAGGCAGGTAAGAGAGAATGTGAGGAGATTGAAAAAATGTTTTTTTTTTAATTATTTGTATTTTATTTACAACACAGTATAATCAAAACATACATAATGTCAAGTCACCTTTATTTATATAGCGCTTTTAACAATACAGATTGTGTCAAAGCACTTAACAGTATCAAGTTGGAGGATAGAGTGTCAGTAATGTATAATAATAAGATTAAACACTCAATTTTCAGTTAAGGGCATTTCATTATTGAACTCGGAGATGTCATGGTTTAGCTCAGTATAGTTTAAATAGTATCTGTGAAATCCAATTGACGATAATCACTAGAAATTAAGTGTCCCCAACTGAGCAAGCCAGAGGCGACAGCGGCAAGGAACCAAAACTCCCTCTGTGACAGAATGGAGAAAAAAAAAACCTTGGGAGAAACCAGGCTCAGTCGGGGGGCCAGTTCTCCTCTGGCCAGGATATTATTGTTTATTTATTGTTTACTTATTGTTTTAATTACATTTTTAAATGTATAAATGTATTCTATTTCTATTTTTATATTGTTGCAATTTCCAACAATAATAGTATTATGTAGTTAGGTATTTTATTATTATATTTTTAGTTATTTGTTTTATTTTTAGTATTATTGTATTTTAATCGAGGTCTTCACTGGGGATATGTCTCTGGGGCTCATCGCTGACGATCAGGGCCGCAGACATCATCTCCCGGCGCCGATCCACCATCTGATCCGTACACGGACTGAGAAACAGAATAAGAAAGAAACAAATATTAGCGTAGATGCCAATCTTCTTACGATGTAACGAGTACATCGTGTGTTATGGGGAGTGTTCCCGGTTCCGGTTGATCTAATTAATGCAGCCTAACAATCCTTTAACGGATTTGAATAATAGAAGTGTAGTAGTGTGTTGTGTACGCCAGGTTAAAGAGATGGGTCTTTAATCTAGATTTAAACTGACAGAGTGTGTCTGCCTCCCGAACAGTGTTAGGTAGATTGTTCCAGAGTTTGGGAGCTAAATAGGAAAAGGATCTGCCGCCCGCAGTCGATTTTGATATTCTAGGTATTATCAAATGGCCAGAGTTTTGAGAACGCAGCGGACGTGAAGGAATATAGTGTGATAGGAGCTCGCTCAAGTACTGAGGAGCTAAGCCATTCAGGGCAAGATTTTAAAATCTATACGATGTTTGATAGGGAGCCAGTGCAGTGTTGACAGAACCGGGCTAATATGGTCATACTTCCTTGTTCTAGTAAGAACTCTAGCTGCTGCATTTTGGACCAACTGTAGTTTGTTGATCAAGCGTGCAGAACAACCACCCAGTAAAGCATTACAATAGTCTAACCTTGAGGTCATAAACGCATGAATTAGCATTTCTGCATTTGACATTGCAGGTCGCAATTTAGATATGTTTTTGAGATGGAAGAACGCAGTTTTACAGATGCTAGAAACATGGCTTTCAAAAGAAAGATTGCTATCAAACAGCTCACCTAGGTTCCTGACTGATGAAGAAGAAGAATTTACAGAGCAGCCGTCAAGTGTTAGGTAGTGTTCTAAGTTATTACATGTGGGGTTTTTAGGTCCGATAATTAACACCTCTGTTTTTTCAGAATTTAGCAGTAAGAAATTACTCGTCATCCAGTTTTTTATATCGACTATGCATTCCGTTAGTTTCTCAATTTGGTGTTTCATCGGGCCGTGAAGAAATATAGAGTTGAGTATCATCAGCATAACAGTGAAAGCTAACACCGTGTTTCCTGATAATATCTCCCAAGGGTAACATGTAAAGCTTGAAAAGTAACGGCCCTAGTACTGAGCCTTGAGGTACTCCATACTGCACTTGTGATCGATATGATACCTCTTCATTCACTGCTACGAACTGATGGCGGTCAGATAAGTACGATTTGAACCATGCTAAGGCACTTCCACTAATGCCAACATAGTTTTCTAGTCTATTTAAAAGAATGTTGTGGTCGATGGTGTCGAACGCAGCGCTAAGATCCAGTAGAACTAATAAAGAGATACAACCATGATCAGATGATAGAAGCAGATCATTTGTAACTCTAATGAGAGCGGTCTCAGTACTATGATACGGTCTAAATCCTGATTGGAATTCCTCACAGATACCATTTTTCTCTAAGAAGGAATATAATTAATTGTGAGGATATTACCTTTTCTAGTATCTTTGACAGAAAAGGGAGATTTGAGATCGGTCTGTAATTAACTAGATCTTTGGGGTCAAGTTGTGGTTTTTTAATGAGAGGCTTAATAACAGCCAATTTGAAGGTTTTGGGGACATATCCTAATGACAATGATGAATTAATAATAGCCAAAAGAGGATCTATGACTTCTGGAAGCAGCTCTTTTAGTAGTTTAGATGGAATAGGGTCTAACATACATGTTGTTGGTTTAGATGATTTAACAAGTTTATACAATTCTTCCTCTCCTATAGTAGAGAATGAGTGGAATTGTTCCTCAGGGGATCTATAATGCACTATCTGGTGCGATACTGTAGCTGACGACTGCATGGTTACAATTTTATCTCTGATAGTATCAATCTTGGAAGTAAAGTACTTCATAAAATCATTACTGCTGTGCTCTTGGGAAATGCCAACACCTGTTGATGCTTTATTTTTCATTAATTTAGTGACCATATTGAATAAATAACGGGGGTTATGTTTGTTTTCTTCTAGAAGAGATGAAAAGTAATCGGGTCTAGCAGTTTTTAATGCTTTTCTGTAGGATAGGATACTTTCCCGCCAAGCTATACGAAATACTTCTAGTTTTGTTTTCCTCCAGCTGCGCTCCATTTTCCGGGCTGCTCTCTTTAGAGTGCGAGTGTGCTCATTATACCACGGTGTTGGACTCTTTTCCTTAATCTTCCTTAAGCGTAAAGGAGCAACCGTATCTAAAGTGCTAGAAAAGAGAGAGTCCATAGTTTCTGTTACATCATCAAGTTGTTCTGAGCTGTTGGATATGCTGAGGAATTGAGATAAATCAGGAAGATTACTTACAAAGCAGTCTTTTGTGGTAGAAGTGATGGTTCTACCATATTTGTAAGAAGGAATTGAATTTACAGCTTTAACTATATGGAGTTTACACAAGACTAGATAATGATCTGATATATCATCGCTTTGCTGCAGAATTTCAACACCACTAACATCAATTCCATGTGACAGTTAGTGTTGTTTTTGGCGGCCTGTTTTAATTTTAGTTTTAGTGTAGTCTTTGTGTGAAGCTGTCATTTTAGTTTTTATTAGTTTTAGTCACGTTCATACTCTTTTTAGTCTAGTCAAGTTTCAGTCAACTAAAAGTCTGAGCATTTTAGTCTTATTTTAGTCAGAATTATCCATGACTATTTTCGTCTAGTTTTAGTCGACGAAAACTGATGACATTTAGTCTAGTTTTAGTCAATGAAAATTGTATTTTAGTCTCTTTTTAGTAATGCAATTCTATTTAACCCAGTCAATATAGTATAAGTACCTAGTAGTATAGACAAAACCAAAATTTTCTTTTAGCCAAACCCATTTCAAACAAGGTTATCTTATTATATTATTGTTACCTTATAGACTCAAGAATACATCCAAAGACACTGATTTGAATTTACAACATTTATTTTACCAACCAAACATGTTAGAAGTACACACATAAATTTAAATAAATAAAAACAATAAATAAAATAAAATAGCATCACCTGACAATGCCAGAAAAAATATATATACATTCAAGTTTAACAAAGAGAAACAAGGTGCTTGAATGCTCGAGCTACAATAACATACTAAAACGTGCAAATAAAATGTGTCTGTTACTTGTATTGCTTGTAAACTGAAGTCAGATGAAGCCGGCCATCGGTCCCTTTCTCTGTGTCATACTTAACTTTGTTGTCGCCTTCCAAATAATGCCGCGAGTGAGGCTTGAGGAAGTGACGTCGCCTGCGTCTGTGCAGACTGTTGCGAAGTCCGCGGTTTTCCCGCGGAATTGGGATACTTTAACACTGTTGCCGCGGGTTGTTTTTCATGTCCACGGGTTGAAGCGACCCCAATAACATGATATTTAGCCCCTGGAATGCTGGAATGGAATATTTAGACCCTGGAACTTTACCGGGGAACCCCCCTCGAAATGCGATAGGGCTAGTTTTGGGATAGTTTTGAGTAGCAATTGGGCGGGTTTTGTTGCGAAAACCTGGCAACCCTGACAGCCCCTGAAGTAAGTCACATGAAACAGAAATACTGCAAAATATTAATAACGCGACTAAATGAGACGAAATAACGTTATAACATTTAATTTCGTCTCGTTTTGGTCAATGAAAATGAAGAGACATTTTAGCATAGTTTTTATTTTGTAAACCACATTTAGTCTCGTTTTTATTCGTCAACGATATTGCATTATACATTTAATTATCGTCATCGTCACATGACCAGCATTTATGTTGCGTCTCGTCTCGTTTTCGTCACGTGATAAAGGTTCGTTGACGACGATATTTAGTCATAATTTTCGTTGACGAAAGCAACACTAGTGACAGTATTAAATCTAGAGTATGATTTCGACTATGAGTAGGTCCTGAAATGTGTTGTTTGACCCCGATAGAGTTCAGAATGTCTATGAATGCTGATCCTAATGCATCTTTTTCATTATCAACGTGGATATTAAAATCACCCACAATTAGGACTTTATCTGCAGCCAGCACTAACTCTGATAGAAAATCAGCAAATTCTTTAATAAAGTCTGTATGGTGCCCTGGTGGCCTGTATACAGTAGCAAGTACAAACGTCACGGGGGATTTATCATTAATACTTTTTATCATTAATAATGAAGGTCAAAGACACATTATTGTGCACACTGATCTAACCACAGAGATGTGAACAGACTGAGTCATTCCTGCAACAGATTCTGTTCAACAAGTTTCACAAGTAAATCATGCCTGATATTTACGTGTGTTATTTAAGTGTTTCTGCTACTTTCCATGGATTCAAGAAGAAAAAAACATAATCAGTGGTCAAGGAGCTTGTTTTACCATAGAATATCAGTGTAGTTGAATATCTGATGTTGGTACAGCGCTTTCAGAGGAAAACAGTTTGAAGAAAATCATCAGGATTCATCTGTGGTGCAGGTATCTGATTCAATAAAATACAAACAACCAAAAAAAACAAACATTTGAGAGCATGTTAATATCAGGAGCATATTTTTATATATATGTTTTATAGACTCACGCATGCTTTGTACTATGGTAAACAAAAAAATACATTTTATATCTGAGAAACTAATTATTATTGTTTAGAAAAAAACAACTATGATTTTGTAGTCATATAGCCTAGTATGTATGGCTTTGTACTACAAAAGATGTACTTTGTACTATTAAAAAAAAAAGGATATTTTATATCTGAGAAACTAATTATTATCGTTTAGCACGCTATTAAATCCATTTGTGAACATTAAACCTGTTTCTAAACATTGTAGCATTCATCATGTTGTCGTTTGGGAAAAAAAAAACGCGTTTGAGTCACAATAACACGTTAACTAATGCAAAAAAAGAAACATTACTTACTCATCAGATCGCGCTTCTCTTCTGGATGAACACTTGCTCTTATTTTGAAGCAAATCCAGCTTTTATTCAGCGCGTCTTCCAGAAACGAACAGTAATGTTAGCCGCGAGGAACGATCTGGCTTTGTTTGTTGTTGGGCGACTCCATGAGCACGCGGCACACGTGGTTATTTACATATGAACGCGAGGGGGCGGGATCGCATTAGAAATAATGAGTTAGACGGGACAGACTGAACATCGTGTTGGTTTCATATGGATTACTTCATCACAGAATGTTTTTTTTTTTTCGATAATACTTCATTTCAAAGTAGACACTTCCAGCTTTCTATAGATATAACTCCCATGTCTGTGTTGAGTTTTCGCTGAGTTACACTTCATTTTAGTGACGTATTTCAAAGAGCAGCTCGCGGAGACGGAGAAGACCGAGCGCATCCTGTTTGTTTCCTTTTTTTTTCCAAAACCACAAAGTTTTGTTGTATTCGTGAGTGTACACAAAAAAGTAGACGCTTAACAGTTTCGATTGATGTATAACACTTATTTGTGTGACCAAAATCAACAGAGTATTTTTAGTGTCTTTTGCACTGATCTTAAAAAAACTGAGCTGGTATCGCCGGCGATACGGTCGACTTCAGTGAGTTAATTATACTAGAGACTGAAACATCAAAGTGGTCTAAATATAGAATAATATCATCAGTGTATAATGAAATACTATGATTATGCTCCTGAATCTTAACCGATACTTCAGATTTCCTGATGGCTTGTGCTAAGGGTTCAAGAGATAGACAAAACAATAAGGGGGAAAGTGGACATCCCTGCCTCGTTCCCCGTTGTAAAGGGAACGGGGGGGAAATAATATTACCAGTTATGACTGATCCTGCAGGTGAGTGGTATAAGTGTTCACCGAAGCCGAAACATTGCAGAACTGCCCACATATAATTCCACTCTAGCCTGTCAAAGGCTTTTTCTGCATCAAGTGAAAAAACTGCACAAGGGCTCGGATGCGAATCTGCAAAGTCAATAATATGAAAGAGTCGACGCATATTGTCAGACGCATTGCGCCCCTCGATGAAACCGGTTTGGTCCTCCTTGATCAAGCTATGAATTACCTTTTCCATATGAGAAGCAAAAACTTTAGCATAGATTTTTAGATCACATGGGATAAGCGAAATTGGTCTGTAGCTGGAACAATCTAATGGATCTTTCCCTTTTTTAAGAAGTAATGATATCAATGATGTTTTTTGATCTCTATGAAATACACCATGTTCAATTGCAAAATTAAATGGATTAAGCATAAGTGTCCCTACCAAATCCCAAATTTCTAAATATTATTCAGGGGGGAGACCATCTAGACCCGGCAATTTGCCCTTTTGAAGACTTTTTAGAGAGACGTGGAGCTCCTCCAAACTTAATGGGGCCTCCAAAGATTCTTTATCCATCTGTGAGATCTGAGGCAATTCCAATTTATCTAAATACTGCTTACAAATTGGTTCATCAAAATCTGTTTCGGCTTTATACAGATTTGTGTAAAAACCTTTATATATGTCATTAATTGCCACAGGGTTCGTGGTGACCTGATCATCCGATGATTTTATTGCGCTAATATATGCCTTAGACTCGCATTATTTCAGCCTAAGGGCCAATAAGTGACTAGGTCTCTCTGATTCGAAATAATATTTTTGCCTAGTCCTATGTAAGATAAATTCCGCCTTTGAGTGTGAAAGTAAATCATATTCTTCTTTTAAAGAGGACAGCTGTGTAGCCTGTTGCTCAGTAAAATGTTGTTTTTGTAGGTTTTGTAATAATTGGATTTTAATTTCTAATTGTGTAAACTGGTGAATTTTCGCTTTGGCAAGAGTAGAAGAGAAAGATATACAGAAACCTCGTTTAACACACTCAGTCGTTTCCTACAGTATTTGAGGATCCACATCAGAGGGCATATTAATTTCAAGAAATTCCTTTTATATATTATTTTAGAGAAGTAATGAAAGTCTGATTACTTAGTAATGATATGTTAAAGCGCCATCTAGGGGATTTGGCTTTAACATCGGAAAGAGGAATATTGCATAACACAGCAGAATGATCAGATAGTAAAATTGGTAATATAGAGATGGAGGAATTAGACGAAATTAAAGATGGGCTGAGAAATATGTAGTCTATCCTAGAGAAAGTCTTATGTCTATTAGAAAAAAAAGTGAAGTCCTTAGATTTAGTATTCTGAATTCTCCAAAGATCGATTAAGTTGAGCTCAGTGATAAATTTATTCAGTAATTTAGAGGATGGATTGGCTGTTGTATCAGATTGAGATTTATCTAAAGCAGGATTTCAATCTGGCAATCAATCTGCTCAAGTAGAGTTTTGGAAACATTTGTGAAGAATGCGCTGTCTGTCTCATTTGGACCGTAGATAGAGACCAATGCTAACCTAGTATTATGTATTTTGCAACGGATAAAAACAAATCTACCCTCCTCATCACTTCCTGTTAACAAGGATAAGCACCCCCTTAGTTTTATTAAGAGCGCAGAAGAAGGCTGCCAATTTATAATACTTATTCTGGAAACGTGCCACGTCAGATTGTTTTAGATGTGTCTTTTGTATTAGGGCACAGGAAATAGATTTATGGTGTAAATATTCTAACACACGGGTTCGTTTAACAGCAGAATTTAAACCATTCACATTCAGTGATAACATATTTAGAGTATGCATTGAATATTCATAATCCCAAAATTGTATTCAGTAAATGAATAAAAGCAAAAGCACTCCCATTCTGTAAATAACATGTAAACGCTGTTGGGCATTCTAGATACCAAACCACCTAGATGAAAAATCCTTTTAGAAATAAGGTAAAGTAAATAAAAATATGAATGTCTGTTGTAAAAAATAAAAGCCACATATAAACAGGAACAAGGAACAACTATAAACAGGAAACAACTCTGACCGCACATTACCGAGAACGTGGGTCTGATTGAGCAACAAAAAATGGTGATGGTACGTGACCGGTCCACTTCAACGCAAGACATGTCCCCCAAAAGGCTTACCCAGCCAAAAAAATTTTTTAATTAAACCTACTCTCCATTAGTCCCCTCCAAAAAAGAAAAAAGGGTGTTAGTCTTACCAGCAAAGAGACAGTTGTGTCGGATAAATAGGAACAATATCCCAGGAGGAGAGATGAAATAAGAAAATAAAAAGAGATTTAGCAAGTATCCATCTCCACCCTGCCACCATCTTCTCCCGGGCAGTTGGGATCGCCTCCATCCCGACCTTCAAGCCCCCCCGCCGGGTCGAAGAGATGATGGCCGCCGTTTTCCCGTTGCCTTGTAGAGCCGCAGCGTATGTCTTCCTCTGTGACAGGGAGCTGATAAAATCCTCCGCTTTCTGAGGAGAGTCGAAACTTCTCTGCTCACCTTTGTGCCGTAATTTAATTACCGCCGGATAGGTGAGGAAGGGGCTGGAGACCAAGCGCTGACATCTTCTTCAAAACCGGATTAAAGGTCTTTCTCCTGATGGTTGTGGCTGGACTAAAGTCAGGAAAAAATAGTAGTGACCATTGTCCTGTGCTCATTTCACCGGATAAGCCTGCCGAGCACCTTTCAGGATCTCCGATCTGTCATGCCATCTTAGTACACGGAAGATGAGAGTACACGGCCATTCAGAGTTTTTCCTTCCGTCATACACGCGATGTGCTCGGTCAATCTCAATGTCACGGCCTTTCAAGGAAGGGATCCACTTGGAAAGATTAGCTCTGAGGAAATCAGCCACGTCGGAGCCCTCCGCCCCCTCTGGCAACCCCACCAGCCGCACATTGTTTCTCCTGCTCCTATCCTCCATATCCGTCATCTTCTCGGTGAGTTGCTCCAGCTGATTTCTTAAGTCCGTGACTGCTCCGCTCTTAGCTCTTTAACAGAATTGTTAGTCGCTTGTATGTCCGCACGCAGTTCATGCAATGCTGGAGTCAGCACAGAGTCCACCGCATCTCTTACTGCCGAAGCCACAACCGAATCCAAAGTGCTTTGCTGCTCTTTAAGTGCTAGCTTGATACCGTTAGCGATAGCATCGTCGAGATCCTCTCTGGAGATGGTGGAATCTTTGGATTTTTTCTTCTTTGGCGATTGCTCAATCTCTCCTTTCTGATCGCCCTTGACTACTGAAATACTCATGATGGGTCCAATGCAGAGTGGTTCGAAATTTACTGACAGGATAATACAATATTTGACAAAGTGAGCAGAGCGAAAGATTACGCGTGCATCGCTTTTGAAGGGTCACGTGATCCTCCCATTTTATTTGCATCTTTGTAATTTGTTCATTTGTTCTTATTTACTGGTTGTTAAATTGTCTTTAATAATGTTTGAAATTTATATTTCTTAAGCCAGGCGTTTTTGCTGTGGTATCGAAATGAGAATTGTAAAATTTATTTATTTGTTATCTAAAATGTTGGTGTCATATTTATTGGAATAATTCAATTAAATTCAATTAAAGTTTATTTGTATAGCGCCTTTTACGATACAATCGTTGCAAAGCAGCTTTACAGGAAATTAAGTTTCTACAATATATTTATATATTGTAGAAACTTAATATATTTAACTTATGGCAAAATTTGGTAATTATGTATGTTGTCTGAGGGTTGGCATCCTCTGAGGTCCTCTGGGGGGTTGGCATCATCTCTTCTCAGGTGTTCGGTCATCTCGGATCATTTAAGGGTTGGATCCAGACTGAAGCTTGTGTAATTCCTAGTAACATCCCGTGGCAGAAACGGAGAAACAAATAGAGACATAATTAGCGTAGCTGTTGTTCCATCCAAGCAAAAAAAAAAATGTTCAACCAAAGCTAAAGAATAATAATGTGTGTTTGATCAGATATAACTGCAGTACAAGATTATGAGATGCATTATATGAATGCTTGGCTAAAGAGATGTGTCTTTAATCTAGATTTAAACAGAGAGAGTGTGTCTGAACCCCGAACATTATCAGGAAGGCTATTCCAGAGTTTGGGAGCCAAATATGAAAAAGCTCTACCTCCTTTAGTGGACTTTGCTATCCTAGGTACTACCAAGAGTCCAGAGTTTTGCGACCTTCGGGAGTGGGTTGGATTGTAGCGTGATCGAAGACTAGTTAGGTACGCAGGAGCTAAACCATTTAGGGCCTTGTAGGCAAGTAATAATATTTTGTAACTGATACGGAACTTAATAGGTAGCCAGTGCAGGGACTGTAAAATTGTGGTAATATGATCATATTTTCTTGGACAACCACCTAGCAGTGCATTACAATAGTCCAGTCTAGAGGTCATGAATGCATGAACTAGCTTTTCTGCATCAGAAACAGGTAACATGTTCCTTAGCTTGACAATGTTTCTAAGATGGAAGAATGCTGTTTTTGTAACATTGGAAATATGATTTTCAAAAGACAAGTTGCTGTCTAATATAACACCCAGATTTTTGACTGTAGAGGAAGTAACAGGACATCCATCTAGTTGCAAATTGTAATCCAAGAGATTCTGTGTACTTTTTTTGGTCCAATAAGTAATATCTCTGTCTTTATCTGAATTTAGTAGAAGAAAATTATTGGTCATCCAATCTTTTACATTTTTAACACACTCTGTTAGCTTAGATAATTTAGAAGTTTCATCTTGTCTTGTTGAGATATATAGTTGAGTATCATCAGCATAACAATGGAAACTAATCCCGTATTTTCTAATAATATTACCAAGGGGCAACATGTATATTGAAAATAGCAGAGGACCTAGGACAGATCCTTGTGGTAATCCATACTTTACTGGTGATAATTGAGATGACTCCCCGTTTAAATAAACAAAGTGGTAGCGATCGGACAGGTAGGATCTAAACCATCTTAAAGCCTATCCTTGAATGCCCATATAGTTTTGTAATCGATCTATGAGTATGGCAAGTCAAGTTGAGCTTTATTGTCATTCCGCTACATGTGGGGACATACAGTGGAACGAAATATCGTGCCTCACAGGACCACGGTGCTACATAAATACAGACATACAACAATGAAGTAAAACACTATAAACCTATACACCGCTAACCTACTGACAGATTTTGACTAAGTATACTATATATAAATGTTTACCCTAACTAAAGATAAATGAAAAAAAATACAAACTATACGAATGCTTCCCATAAATACTGTACATGTGCAGAGAGAAACATTGCGAGTCAAGCAGCTGGCTGGGGAACAGTACAAGATGATTTGTAGTGCATGAGCATGTAAACATACATATATTGCTGAGTCTTTTGTGGGATTGTGTACACACAGCAGTGTGTGAAAAGTGTCTAGTGCGCATAGAGGACAGTGTGTTACTACAGGTGGTTTGTACAGGCCCACTCACTTGTGTGTAGCACACTTTGAATTGCACAAAAAAGTTGCATACAGTTTTTTCTTTGGTGTGGTAAGGTTGGGGGGTGTTTGGAGAGGGGAGGGGGGGGGATGGTCCATGTTTCAGGAGGTAGGGGTTTGCATGGGGTTTCAGAGGGGGGCGGGGTGATTTGAGTTCAGGGTTCTCACAGCCTGGGGGAAAAAGCTGTTGAGCAGTCTGGCGGAGTGGGCTCTGATGCTCCAGTACGGTCTTCCTGATGGTAGGAGCTGGAAGAGACTGTGGGAGGGATGGGTGGGGTCCTTCACGATGCTGTTGGTTTTGCTGGAGCATCGTGCAAGGAAAATGTCCAGGATGGATGGGAGAGGGGCACCGATGATCTTTGCAGCCGTGTTCACTGTCCGCTGTAGGGTCTTGCGGTCTGCTGCACTACAGTTCCCGTACCAGACAGTGATGCAGCTGGTCAGCACACTCTCAATGGTGCCCCTTTAGGATGTGGTGAGGATGGGTGGAGGGAGACTTGCGCTTTTCCGCCGGCGGAGAAAGTGTAGGCGCTGTTGTGCCTTCTTGGAGAGTGACATGGTGTTAGTGGTCCAGGTGAGATCCTCTGTGATGTGCACCCCCAGGAATTTAGTGCTGCTGACTCTCTCCACAGTCGAGCTGTCGATGGTCAGTGGGGGGTGGTCAATGGAGTTCCTCCTCCTGAAGTACAACACAACCTCCTTTGTCGTCTCCACATTGAGGGACAGATTGTTAGCGCCACACCATTCAGCCAGCTGTGCCACTTCCTCTCTGTAGTGCGTTTCATCATTGTTGAAACGATGAAACGCATCGTCATGATCTATAGTGTCAAACATAGCACTAAGATCAAGTAAAACTAGCAATGAGATGCAGCCTTGGTCTGACGCAAGAAGCAAGTCATTTGTATCATGACAATAAGTCCCTCTTCTGTGTCTTCGTCTGCCGCATCTTGGTGTCGTTAACCCCCGCGTGAATCGCAACAGCTGCAACGCTCTCGTCGCCCTTCAGGATCACGGGTATCTGCGCAGAAACATCGAGAACACGAGCACCAGGGAAACAGTGTGTGCGCACCTTACCTTCAGCTAACGTAGCACGGACGTGCCGGACGATGGAGTCTCCGACAATCACAGCGTCGCATTCCGTCTCGCGGAGAGGAGCGAAACTGTTTTGAGTGGAGATTTCGAAGACTGGAGGCGGCGGAGGGGGAGAGGTTGTCGCCCGGGGCCTGGCTCGCGTCTTCCGCTGCTGCTGCACCCAAGGTCCGTGGTGTCCCGGTGCCGGAGTGAAGGACATCTGGGAAGATCGCGTCCTGGGTGCACGGGGCCTGTGCAGAGAAACACACAGAGTAGAGGTGGTGGGAGTGTTAGCAGCGTGCTGTATACTTACCCCGGACTTGTGAGCATCAGCCCGGGATGTTTCCAACGCGGCTCTCTGCTCCCTCAGCTGGGCCTGCCTCTCCACCAGGTCACAGATTTGCTTCTCCACGGCCTCCAGCTCCAGCTGCACCGAATGCAGCTCGAACGCGTCCTCACCTGCACTCAAAGGTAGACACAAATCCGCCATTAAAGCAAGTAACAGTGAAACAATGGTAATGTGTGTGAATTGATAGTTTTCACGTGACGTCACACCCTTATAGGAACGCCCACCTGGAGGGCAAAATGAAGCTTTGCTCCATTGACCGCCAGCTAATTTTACGCAGATTGCATCAAGTAATAATGTAGTAAAATGCAGATATTAAAAGGTGAGATTCAGTGGACACCTTATTGATGATGTATATTTTGTACAGGCAAGAGGATATAGCCAGAATATAAACGCAATGTGCAAAGTTTCACATTAAATGGCTTCCCATAGAAAACCATTAGAAGGAAAACACTGAACCGTTAAGCGGACTGCGTTCATATTCCGGCCTCATCATGTAAACTAGAGGTCGACCGATAGTGGATTTTACCGATACCGATAGCTAGGTTGGACCACACTGGCCGATACCGATTAATCAACCGATAGTTTTTAAAATAGATACTGAATGAAAACTAAATAGAGCTTTACTATTTAAAAAACAAACAGTAACAGTACTGAACTATACTTTATAAATGAATAAAAATTTAGTATTAATATTTATTACTATATTGATTATTAAAGTTATTTCATAGTTTACAAATGTTAAAAGAAGAAACTTTAAAATTTAAAAATGAAGCCTATTAGTAAATGTTGAAATGAAATGAACACACTCTAACAAGGAACAATACTTCTACAGCTTTCGTTAATGTTACAAATGGACTCTTATTAAGTATTACCATTTCATTTCAACAGTCATGCTTAAAGATGGCCATCTTGAAATACCTACAAAAGGCCATATTAAAATTACATGCACAGGTTATTGATATTGTATGTGCACTCTTTATTTGCTGCTATTTTAGAACACTGCATGATTATCTAATTAAAATATAAACAAATATGCAAGTGAGTGACACACTGTGCAAAAGCACAGCGCTGCGTCTTGGAGAAGTCACGGGTATCACACACACACACACACACACACACCAGACGCGTCACATTCAATTTAAGCAGCGGTCTAAAACTGTTTATTTAATCACCAAACGGACATAAGTTTGCTTCAAGAATGAATTATGTGTCATAAATGAGTTTGAAGTTCGGTGTTTAAATAACAGAGCAAACGGAAAGAGAAAGCGCGTCCTATTACAGCTCTCTATATGAAGCATACAGACTGTATTAGAGCCACGGAAAGACAAACGTTTTGCTGAAAAATGCACAATACATAATTTATAGCCTAGGGCGAAGTCATTATGTACATTAACAATGATTTGGGACAAATAGGCTATAATGTTATTTAATGGGAAACTATGTGAATGGCGCTCTGTTCCGCGGCAGGATTTTCTGTCGGCTGCATTTAAATGCGCGTTTGAAGTTTCCCGCTCTGTGCAGCGCGCAGTGTCACATGCCAAAACAAACAACATGTGCTGTCAGTGATTTCCGCCTCTAGAGGCCGCTCTCATACTGTATAATGATAGCAGACCATTCTCAACCACTCCAGCAACAGAGCAACACGAAGAAGAAAAAAAAAAAAAAAAAAAAAACAGAAAACTATCGGCATGGATTTTTGCCGATAACCGATTGTTCTGCAAATCAACTATCGGTGCCGATTAATCGGCAAAACCGATGAATCGGTCGACCTCTAATGTAAACTATGCATCATTAATATGGTGATTACTGAATTTGATCTTTTAATATTAATGTTTTAAATATATTAAGGCACTTTAAGTGTTTTTACAACGTTTTGTCGCATGATTGAAAATATGATTGAAATATTGCCGTGGGTGCTTAATATGGATTGCAAATGGCCAAAACTTGCATTTTGTTCAGAAATACCTTTGTTTTATTTTTTGAGAGGTGATCTAAGTATTTGCTTCTGGGAAACAGATGAAAAATTGACACGCTTGTGCTGCAGTTCTATGGATGTTTTGCTCTCCAGGTCTTCGAGCCGGTCACGTGACTGAAAACTATCAATAGGGTATTAGCGAGTTTAGCGGCCGCCGCGCTGGTGGTGCTAACGGGCTATAAGCTAATAGCGGACTCGGGAAATCAAAATAAAACTAGTGATAAGGCGCTCTGATTGTTTTTGTTGTAGAATGCGATAGGGGATATATTCACACATTATAGAAACGAAAATGATGGTGTATAATATTGATTTTAAGATAGAAAATAGACGATAAAGAATTGACTTGACGGAGCTCAAACTCAAAACACGCGGCAACAACAAACAGGAAGTCTGTAATAATAAAATAACATGGGTCAAAAACAATAACGGCATCTATTTTATTTTATTGTGGGAGGGCCAGTGAAAATATTCGCAGGACAATTAGTAGAAAAAAATCCTTAGCGTTTAGCCCTGTATTATTTGTCAAAATAGTGCCCCCTTTCCTGCTTACTAAGTCGTCTTCTATATGATTTAGCAGCTTCCACACATTTATTCTTTGGTTTAGACATCATAAATTAGTAGAACATCATCTTCGGTAGTATAGTAACCGTGCAATCCATGCTGTTGTTTACATCTGAGTATCTCCAATATGGCTGTGCATCCGGGTAACTGACCAAACTATGACGTTTGGAGAGAGTATTATAATAATACAAGAAATACCAGAAATAATACCAAATAAAGTGAAATATTATAATGTACAGGTGCATCTCAATAAATTATAATGTCGTGGAAAAGTTCATTTATTTCTCAACAAATTAGAATAGTTAATAAGACCAATAAAAAAAACATTTTTAGTGAATTGTTGGCCTTCTGGAAAGTATGTTCATTTACTGTATATGTACTCAATACTTGGTAGGGGCTCCTTTTGCTTTAATTACTGCCTCAATTCGGCGTGGCATGGAGGTGATCAGTTTGTGGCACTGCTGAGGTGGTATGGAAGCCCAGGTTTCTTTGACAGTGGCCTTCAGGTCATCTGCATTGTTGGGTCTGGTGTCTCTCATCTTCCTCTTGACAATACCCCATAGATTCTCTATGGGGTTCAGGTCAGGCGAGTTTGCTGGCCAATCAAGCACAGTAACACCATGGTCATTGAACCAGCTTTTGGTACCTTTGGCAGTGTGGGCAGGTGCCAAATCCTGCTGGAAAATGAAATCAGCATCTCCATAAAGCTTGTCAGCAGAAGGAAGCATAGAAGTGCTCTAAAATTTCCTGGTAGATGGCTGCGTTGACTGTGGACTCCGAAAACACAGTGGACCAACACCAGCAGATGACATGGCAGCCCAAATCATCACTGACTGTGGAAACTTCACACTGGACTTCAAGCAACATGGATTCTGTGCCTCTCCACTCTTCCTCCAGACTCTGGGACCTTGATTTCCAAATGAAATGCAAAATTTACTTTCATCTGAAAAGAGGACTTTGGACCACTGAGTTCTTTTTCTCCACAGCCCAGGTAAGAAACTTCTGACGTTGTCTCTGGTTCAGAAGTGCCCTTTTCGTAGCCCTTTTCGTAGCCCTTTTCCTGAAGACGTCTGAGTGTGGTGACTCTTGATGCACTGACTCCAGCTTCAGTCCACTCCTTGTGAAGCTCTCACAAGTGTTTGAATCAGCTTTGCTTGACAGTATTCTCAAGCTTGCAGTCATCCCTGTTGCTTGTGCACCTTTTCCTACCCAAATTCTTCCTTCCAGTCAACTTTGCATTTAATATGCTTTGATACAGCACTCTGTAAACAGCCACACCTTTCAGTAATGACCTTCTGTGACTTACCCTCTTTGTGGAGGGCATCAATGTTCATCTTCTGGATCATTGCCAACTCAGCAGTCTTCTCCATTATTGTGGTTTCAAAGAACAAGAGATACCCGGAATTTATACTGTATGGATGGTCATTAATTGAAACTCAAATGTAAATATTCTAATATTGAGATACTGATTTTTGACTTTCATGAACTGTAAGCTCTAATCATCAAAATTAAAAAAAAAAAAAAACGTTTGAAATGTTTTACTTTACATGCAATGAATCTAAAATATATGAAAGTTTCACTTTTTGAAATAACTTACAAGAAAAAAATGAACTTTTTTACAACATTCTAATTCATTGAGATGCACCTGTATAAACGCTATAAACATAGCTATACGTGAGTTTCCCTCACTCCAAAAAAATAATTTAAATGTAACGGTATTCAGAACAGAACAATGAACAGAACAACGGAACAGAATGGAAAAAAATATATGAAGCTAAAGAAACCAAAACAAAGCTAAACTGCAAGTACCAGGCATTTGGCTCACGTACCTCTCTCATTCGGCACAAAATATTTCCAATAATCACAATGTATCTGAATGATAAACTATTATTTATAATGTAGACTAAGCTTTGTACTTTACGCACGTTTGTATATTGACGGGAAAAAATCGTCCCCTTCACATGAGCAAAAATGTGCTTGGCATAACAGCAGAGTGGACCAGTTATATACGCACTATTTAAATTGACCAGAACTTTTATATGTTTGGTTGTCTGTATTTTATTTTGATAATGAACAGACTGCGATGTCAAGTTTGAATTGCTGTGTGTGTGTGTTCGCGAGGCGGTACTATAGAACTGCTGAATGCATCATTTTTGGTCATACAGATAAGAGTAAGACATAATTCAAAACTGAGAGGCCCTTCAAGACATATTTCAAACTTTACTCTTGCACACACTATCAAACTCTCTCTCATACACTACTTTAACGTCTCTCACACACTATCAAAGCTTTCACTATCAAACTTTTGATAGTGTGTGCGAGAGTAAAGTTTGAAATATGTCTTAGGCCTCTCATACAAAAATGCAAAGTGTTTACTTTTATTTTTGCACACTCACAATAAAACCAGAACATTTGTGCTTTTGTAAAATAAAGCAAACAAACCGGATGCCCGTTCTGTCATGTGGGCTCTCGGTTTCCTTTCCGTGAACTTGTTTGCGGAGTGCTGCACCTCACCTTGCACCTGTTAACTGCTGTTTTGGATCTGGCAATTATACATTTACAAATTAAGCACTACCTACAGTGCCCTCCACTAATATTGGCACCCTTGATAAATATGAGCAAAGGCGGCTGTGAAAATAAATCTGCATTGTTTATCCTTTTGATCTTTCACTCAATAAATTCACAAAATTCCAACCTATCATTGAAGTAAAACAATTGAAAGTGGGGAGAAAATCTCATGATGAAATAAATGTTTTTCTCCAATGAATGTTGGCCACAATTATTGGCACCCCTAGAAATTCTTATGAGTAAAATATCGCTGAAGTATATTCCCATTCATATTTAAATTTTTTAGCACACCAGGGTGACTAGGAGCATGAAATTGTCCAGCCATGACTTTCTGTTCCACAGGATTATAAATATGAGGAACACAAAGGCCAAATTCCCTTAATCATCCATCACAATGAGAAAAAACAAAAAATATATTTCTGATGTGAAGAACAAGATTGTTGAGCATCACAAAATAGAAAGTGGCTGTAAGAAAAGAGTTAAAACATTGAAAATCCCCATTTCCACCATCAGGGTAATAATTAAGGGGTTCCAATCAACTAAAGATGATAAAAATCTGCCTGAAAGAGGATGTGTCTTTATCGTCCTAATGCATGGTGAGGAGGAGAGTTTGAGTGGCCAAAGACTCTCCAAGGATCACAGCTGGAGAATTGTAGAGATTAGTTGAGTCTTGGGGTCAGAAACCTAAAAAAAATATATCAAACATCCCCTAAATCACCACATGTTGTTCGGGAGGGTTTCAAGAAAAATTCTCCTCACTCATCCAAAAACAAACTCCAGCAAATTCAGTTGTCAGACACGACTGGAACTTCAAATGGCACTGGCTTCTATTGTCAGATGAAACTGAAAAAAAAGCTTTTTGGCAGCAAACCCACCAGATGAGTTTAGTACAAACAGGGATAAAAAAGTACCCCATGTCCACGGTTAAATATACTGCTGGATCTTTAATGTTGTGGGCCTGTTTTTCTGCCAGAGGTCCTGAACATCTTGTTCAGATGCATGGCATCATGGATTCTATCAAATACCAACAGATAAAAAATCAAAATCTGACTGCCTCTGTTAGAAATTTTATAATGGGCCGTGTTTGGATCTTCCACCAGGACAACAATCCAAAACAAACATCAAAATAAACACAAAAATGGGTCACTGAGCACAAAATTAATCTTTTACCATTGCTGTCTCTGTCCTCTGACCTGAACCCTGTAGAAAATGAGTGAGGTGAACTGAAGAGAAGAAGCACCGTCATGGAGCTGTGAATCTGAAGGATCTGGAGAGATTCTGTATGAAGAAATGGTCTCTGATCTCTTATCAGGTGTTCTCCAAACTCTTCAGACATTATAAGAGAAAACTCAGAGCTGTTGTGCTGGGAAAAGGACGTTGCAATAATTGGGTGCCAATAATTGTGGCCAACATGAAATAGTGAAAGCATTTATTTCACAATGAGATTTTCCCCCCACTTTCAATTGTTTTACTTCAATGATAGGTTGGAATTTTGTGAATTTTTTGAATGAAAGATAAAATGGATAAACAATGCAGATTTATTTTCACAGCCGCCTTTGGTCATATTTACCAAGGGTGCCAATATTAGTGGAGGACACTGTATACTCATAGAAAACAATGTGTTTGATTTTTAAAAATGAGGTGCGTCGCAGGCGCAGCTCTGTGCTTCTCGTCCGGTGTGTGACCGCGTTAAGGCTGGATTAGGAATTGTCAAAGATGACTTTTAGAAGACACCATAAGCAAGGCTGGTAGTTGAACCCCGACGAGGGTTGGGGGAGAGGGCCTAGGTTCAAGAGTCACTTTATCTCTACTGACATACCGCTCCCTGTCCTTTAAAGAGATAATATCACTTTGAATGGTCAGCTCGTGTGTACAAAGTCCAAATCAAATGTAACAACCAGTCAATAACATCAAAAATTTGCCAACATTACTTTGTGACAGGCCACGCAAGACCTAGTTTGATAAGATTGACTATTCCCCATTGCTTTGGCCTTGCGTATATGAGGTGATCAATGATTTAAATTAGTTAAAAAGTGAATAATCTTTTAAATGTTCCTACAAAGTGATTGTATTGCTTTAGAAGAATTGGATTGTAGTTGTATGGATTAATGTTACACTACCCCATTGTCTTTTTTGAGCTTGAGACTGTTACACCCCTTTGACTTTGTTTCAGCTGTTTTTGTCCAGACATTGTTCAAACATCTAGTTTTGTGTTCCAAAATTACATGTGTCAGGTGTTTTAAAGGTGCCATAGAATGGAAAACTGTATTTACCTTGGCATAGTTGAATAATAAGAGTTCTGTACATGGAAATGTCATACCGTGATCCTCAAACACCATTGTTTCCTCCTTATGTAAATCTAGCAAAAGACCACTGAAAAAGAGGCGAATCCCAACATAACACCGACTGTGACGTTACAGTCGGGATCATTAATGTTTATGCCCCCAACATTTGCATAACATATACCAGCCCATGTTCTAGGCCAGCCGGACCTGCACAGCCAAATCATCGATGCAGTATTGCCAGCTATTGCTATTAAAACAAACAAAAACTGATAGATAAATAAATAAATGAAAATAAACCAAAATAATTTAAAATCTTTTGCAATTAAGATAAGATAAAGATATTGCTGACCCTAAACTGCAACGTCGTACTTTATTAACTTTTTAAAGTGTCAAAAAAAGTGGAAAAGACAAGTCCAAAAACACTTATATCAGCTGGATCTGGCAACACAGAGGCTGCGTCCGTGGCCGCGCCCTCACTCACAACCCTCTCTCAAGCCTCGTTCACTCCACCAGTGTCTCACAGCGATCATGTTCATACTACAGACGCTAAACATTCTTGCAAAATCTCTCAATCTGTATCTTCGTCTGATACAGGCTCAAACATATAAGGTTGGATGCCTAATCTCTCCATCATTCACGTCAGACAGTAGAGATCTGTTAGCTGTGTGAGCTACTGAAATAAGCCGCGCTATGAAACAGCCAATCAGAGCAGAGCTCCACATTATTATTCATGACCCTTCCAAACAAGGTAATAACAGACCATTTCATTCTAGGAACAAATCCTAGGGTTGTAAATGGACATGTAAAACATTTATTTTTTTCAAAAAAAGAAAGAAATACAGTTTTGAATTTTTGCCCTTACCTAAGCCACATAACTTCTATGTAGATATCAGAGAACAATTTAAAATATTGTATCAATGCATTCTTTGCCACTTTTAAAATGCTGACAGACTTTTCATTTTTGGTGGGAACCATTGGTCTACCTTAAATGAATTATAACAGTTATTTGCATTATATATTTCAGATGGTGATTATTCATGATTTGCATTTCCTCAATGTCTTGTGTTTAGGTGTGTCACTGGCAGGAAAAAGGGCTGTGGTAATTGGCCGCAGTAAGATTGTTGGTGCACCAATGCATGACCTTCTCCTTTGGAATCATGCAACTGTACTGACCTGTCATTCAAAAACTGCAGACTTGGCCTCTGAGGTACAGAGTTTTTAAGCAATGTTTGCACAAATTTTCTGCAAAATATGTAAACTTGAAGGGAAAACGTTGGTTACACTTTACTTTGATAGTCCACTTTAGACATTCTACTAACTATAAGTAACTTTGCAACTACATGTCAACAAATTCTCATTTATTTGCAACTACATGTCTACTAACTCTCAGAGTAGACTGTTAGGTTAGGTTTAGGGTTAGTAGAATAAGTTGACACATACTTGCAAAGTTTCTCATAGTCAGTATATTGTATGTTGTGGACCCATCAAAATAAAGTGTTAGAAGATATTAAGCAGACAGTCTAATAATACTCTAATGACTGCTAGTTGACATGTAGTTGCAAAGTTACTTACTAGAGAATTAGTAGAATGTCTAAAGTGGACTATCAAAATAAAGTGTTACCAAAAAGTTATATTAGCAAATCAAAAATCACAAATCCAGTGATTTATATGGGCAAATTTCAATATGTAAACACACTGTCCACATTTTAAAATACTAAATGGTGCTACTGATGTTTGCTACTCAGTGTCTAATAGGGAGTGCTACAAAAAAAAAAAAATGTTGTGGACTGTACTGTATTTGTGTTGTAGGTGGGAAAGGCAGACATATTGGTGACTGGGATTGGTAAACCAGAGATGGTTCGCGGACAGTGGCTGAAGGATGGTGTCATTGTCATTGACTGTGGTATTAACCCCATCACAGGTATGTAGGTTGTAACAGATGCAATTTAAATGCAGTTTTTCAGTAGGAGTATACCATGTTTTCAACTTAATTTACAAAAATATAATTTTTTCGGTTAGACGTTTCCTGCTTTTCCTGGAATTGGTCTCAATCTAATTTGTGATGGCAGTTTTCAGGAATATTAATAATTTTCTTAAAAATTAATAATCAATGAATCGTTTAAACATTGTATGGTAATACTGCATAAAGCATGTGGAGAATGAATACAAGGCTTTCAGTATGGTATACACAATGATATTAAGGATTAAATAGCATACACAAAAAAAGCTTTGAAACAAATAATGCATGTGTGCTACATTGTTTTGCTATTAAATTTCAATGCTGTTATAAATGAACATAAGATTATTTGAAAGATATTGTACAAGTTACTGAAATGTGAAAAAATGCATGTAATCACACAATGCCTGAAGGTTGATTTAAAATCTTAAGAGGGCATTTTCTCAAAACGGCCACCATAATAGTAAATTTAAAATAGTAACATGATGATATAAATAGAAAGCATATGTTTTCATTTAATACATAGAACTCTGCGTATGAGTATCCTCTACCTGGCACAGCAGGTCAAGCAGCAGGCTTCCAACCTAAGACTAGAAACATAATTTATGCAGGCACAGGTTGAACTTAATTGATCTCATGTCTGTCTGGTGGTAAGAAACCAATAGAGTTATATCCAGATGTCTCTGACGTTACACCAGACAATTTGTTATTGCTGTGAACATATGGACTATTCACAATGTGCTTAAGCTAACAAGACACAAACAATTACAGTATTTCAAGATTTGCTGCACAATCAATTATGATCGTTCAAGATTTGCTACTGTTCAGACACTCTTACTCAATGCCCCGTGCTTTCCCATAAATTCTTTTGTATTTTATCTAAACATTTTAATTCCATTAAATCAGCATAGTGCTTAAACGACAAAGCTCGGCACCAAAGCTAAACCTAGAAATGTCAAGACTGGAATACTACAAGCCAGCAGTTTACATTGATGAGACAGGAAAACACAGTAGTAATGGTAACACTTTAATATAGGGACCAATTCTCACTATTAACTAGTTGCTTATTAGCATGCGTACTACTAGTATATTGGCTATTTATTAGTACTTATAAAGCACACATTCTGCATCCTACCCAATACCTAAATGAAACGACTACCTTACTAAGCAGTAATTAGGAGTTTGAGGCAAAAGTTGTAGTTAATAGTTAATTAATAGCTAGAATTGAACCTTAAAATAAAGTGTGACCGTAGTAATAATAAGTACTAATAAACAGCCTATATTCCAGTAATATGCATGCTAATAAGCAACTAGTTAATAGTGAAAATTGGTCCCTAAAATAAAGTGTTACCCTATTTTCTTGTTAAATAACATTTGTTTAAATTACCACTGTGTATGAAATGTGCTATGTAAATAAACTTGCCTTGCCTTGGCATGTCATGTCTTTATTGAACACATCTCATTAAACATTCACAGTGTTGTCATTACTTGTCTGGATGATCCACAACTGTTTTATCATTTTGTGATGAGTTTAATGAGTTATTCATCAGTCCCTTGTTTGTCTTGAGCAGTTAATCTTCTTTGGTTTCCCAGCATGTTCTTTATATTTTGAAACCTTTAAAACAGATGTTTTATGGAATGTGTTCAATAAAGACATGAAGTATTATAAGTCATGAAGATTTCAGATTTGGAAGGATTGTTTGAATTGTGCACTAGTAAATCAGGTGAACCTGTAAAATCCATGGTCCAGAAACATAGTCATTCAGTCACTTAAATTTTATCTCAGACAGCAGCAGGCCAAGTGGGAGGAGAATTGTTGGAGACGTTCACTATGACTCTGCTAAAGATAAGGCTGCATTTATTACACCTGTACCTGGAGGAGTCGGTCCAATGACTGTTGCCATGCTCATGCAGGTACATTATTCCTGTTTCTAATTGAAGTGACACTTGTTGTTGTTGTTTTTTTGTAATGTTTACTTTTTATACTTGATACATTTTTTCCTCTTTATTTTACATTTTACTCTGTACCTGGCATGTCTTAGCCAGCACATATATTTATATTTACTAAACTAAATTCTGATGAAGGCCAGAGGAAATTGACTTACCCTAAAATGTTTCTCAACATCAGCATTTGAAATGAAAGAAAATGTGTGGAAAAGCCTTGATAAATGGATTGACATGCATTTATTGTGAAAATATATGCATTTATTATGCAGTACATGCATACAGTACATGAAACTGCCTCTAAACATAAAGATATATTTCTACTTCTAAATTACCATTAAAATGCATGGAAAGATGACAAAATCAAAAGATACTTGCGTAAATACTTATTCGCATCATGTATTTCAAAAATAAGTATAGACCATTCACCAAACATTCTAAGATTGTAGTGTTGAATATGTCCTCAAATACTTTTTAATATTTCTCCAAGCTTTCCTGGCATTGAGTGTACAAGTTCACAGCACAATGCCATGTCTATTCCTGGAGGATGACCTCCGTAAGTGCTGCTCAGCATTTCTCTGCAGAATCACCCACAGGTCCTCAATAGGGATGATGTATTTAGGATGTGTATTTAGGGTCATTGATTTGCTCAAGAAACCAAAGGTGTGGTGAGAAGATAAACCTTCTCTTTCAAGATTTTGCAGCACATCTGTGAATGATGCCATTGCAATGTCCCCCACACCTTCAGCACTCATACATTCCCATGTGGATAGCGCAGTGCTTCCCAAACCTGTCTTGGAGGACCCCCTGCTCTGCACATTTTGTATGTCAATGATCTCAAGGCAGCTGGGACCATAGTCACCAAGAAAACAATTGGTAACACTACGCCGTGAAGGACTGAAGTCCTGCAGCACCCACAAGGTCCCCCTGCTCAAGAAAGCACATGTACAGGCCCGTCTGAAGTTTGCCAATGATTCAGAGGAGAACTGTGTGAAAGTGTTGTGGTCAGATGAGACCAAAATCGAGCTCTTTGGCATCAACTCAACTCGCCGTGTTTGGAGGAGGAGGTATGCTGCCTATGACCCCAAGAACACCATCCCCTCTGTCAAACATGGAGGTGGAAACATTATGCTTTGGGGGTGTTTTTCTTCTAAGGGGCCAGGACAACTGCACAGCATCAAAGGGACGATGGACGGGGCCATGTACCGTCAGGATCCAATTGTTTTTCCCCACTGTAGATAAATAATATATTGCTGTTTATTACAAGATTGTAACATTTTAAAACCCTAAATATATAGGTTTAAAAGGGAGTATACTAATTTATCCTGTGAACTATATACAGTATATATATATATATATACACATACATACAGTAAGGCCCGGAAGCATTCAGACACTGACTGAGTTTTTGTGCTTTTGCCTTTATACACCACTACAACGGATTTGAAATAAAACAAAAATGTGATTGAAGTGCAGAATTTTAGATTTATTTTAATAGGTTCCACAAAAATATGACATTTACCATTTAGGAGTTACAGCCATTTTATGCAAAGTATCTCCATTTTCAGGGGCTCAAAAGTATTTGGACAGTTGACTAAGAAGAGGTTAGTTGACCAGGTGCTGTCCATTCCCTCGCTGCTACAAGACAAATAAGCAGATAAAAGATCTGGAGTTGATATGAGGTATCAGATTGGCATTTGGAAGCTGTTTGACTGGTGCTACCAATATGAAGTCCAAGGAGATCTTGATGAAAGTGAAGGAGGCCATCATTAAGCTGAAAAAACAACATAAATCTATAAGAGAGATAGCAAAAACCTTAGGTGTGGCCAGATCAACGGTTGGCTACATTCTTAAGAAAGAACTGGCGAGCTCAACAACATCAAAAGGCCTGGAGGACCAAGGAAACAACTAAAGTGGATGATCACAGAATCCTTTCCTTGGTAAAGAAAACCCCCTTCATAATATCAACAGAAATCAAGAATATTTTTGAGGAGGTAGGCACATCATTGTCAAAATCTACAATCAAGAGACGCCTTCATGAATGCAAATACAGAGGGTTTACAACAAGATGCAAAGCACTGGCAACATTCAAGAACAGGAAAGCAAAATTACTCTTTGCCAGAAAACATCTAAAAAAAGCCTCCCATGTTCTGGAATAAGATTCTTTGGACTGATGAAACCAAGATTAACTTGTACCAAACTGATGAGAAGAGAAAAGTATGACGAAAGAAAGGAACTGCTCACGATCCAAAGAACACCACATCAGGTGTCAAACATGGTGGCGGCAGTGTTATGGCATGGGCATACATGGCTGCCAGTGGAACAGGCTCACTGGTGTTTATTGATGTAACCGCTGACAGAAGTAGCAGGATGAATTCTGAGGTCAAGCAAGCAGCAACTCAAGGTGGCTGCAGTGAAGACCTGGCAAAGCATCTCCAGGGAGGAACATCAGAATTTGGTGATGTCCATGGGCTCCAGTCTACAGACAGTCATTGACTGCAAAGGATTTTCATCCAAGTATTAAAATTGTGCTTATATTTACAATTGTCACTTTGTCAAAAAATATTGAGCCCCTGAAAATGGAGGTACTTTGCTTAAAATGGCTGTAACTCCTAAATGGTAAATGTTATATTTTTGTGGAACCTCTTAAAATAAACCTAAAAGTCTGCAATCACATCTTGATTGTTTTATTTCAAATCCATTGTAGTGGTGTATAAAGGCAAAAGCACAAAAAGTCAGTCAGTGTCATATATATATTATAATTATAATTATAATTATTGGCAGATACTTAGTGGTCCAAGAATTGGACTGGCAAAGCAAAAGCAATATGTTCAGTTCCTGGAAGGGGCTATCCCCTGAACCATTCATTATTAAATTGTCCTCATATCATTTACTATTGAGTTTTCAGGAGATTTTACACTTAATAATCTGAAATATTTTAAATCAGCAATTCCTAGGCAATTCAATGTTTGCTTTTCATTTCTCAGAACACAGTTCTAAGTGCCAAGCATTTCCTTCAAGCACAAGAACCTGGGAAATGGAACATAAATTACACCAAACTCAACCTGCAACGGCCTGTTCCAAGGTTAGTTGCTTTTTCTATTTTTTTTAGCTATGCACAAAAACAAAAAATTGCAACCGCAGCCAAGTCACAAACAAAAAATTGCAACCGCAGCCAATGTGGTTCATTGAGTATGATGACATCTGATGATAGTTTACAGTCACCATGCACTGTCAAGCTCAAGTGTTCTAAAACCATATAATAGCTCCTCAAACAAATCAGTTGCATGGCCTCGGCAGACTTAGACTACATAAGTTGTATGCACTACTTTCTGATTATTTTTGGCATGGATTTTCAGTTATGAACAATTCCTTGAAGTGAACAGCTGTTTCAATAGTATAATTTTTGTTTTTGCCATTGTAATAGCTTGTTTGTTCATTTTTCATTATGCAGTGATGTCACTATCTCTCGTTCCTGTGTACCTAAACCCATTGAATGCCTTGCTAAGGAAATTGGTCTTTTCTCGGATGAGGTTGAGCTCTATGGCAGGACCAAAGCCAAAGTCCAACTGAAAACGATTGATCGACTGCAGGTTCAACCTGATGGCAAATATGTGGTTGTTACTGGGTATTTTTTCACTCCTTGTATCTCTTTTTCTCTGTCTCAAGTGTTCTATTTCATGTAGATGAAAATTAAATTCACACCTTGTAAGCTATTGATACTTGTGCTAAGAAGTAACATTTTGTTTAATGTAGAATCACTCCGACTCCTCTGGGTGAAGGAAAGAGTACAACTACAATAGGGTTGGTTCAAGCACTTGGGGCTCATCTGAAACTTAATGCGTTTGCATGTGTGCGCCAACCATCACAAGGTCCAACATTTGGCATCAAAGGTAAGTAATGCTGATAAGACAATAGAAATACCATATATCATTGGTTACCTCTAAAGTGATGTTTTATCAAACAATGTGCGAAAAGGTTTGGTATATCAAGTTTTGTTTACTAAACTTTTGCAAAGGAAGTAATTTCTGTACAATTGTGATCATTTTTTTTTGGTCAATTTTCATAGCAGTGAGAGCAACTACAGAAAATTAAGTTCCTACCTTATCACTTGTAGGTGGTGCTGCTGGTGGGGGCTACTCGCAAGTTATTCCCATGGAAGAGGTATTCTTTTTGTACCAGATTCTTGTTTGATTAATAAAGCTGTATAAAAACATCTATTTAGTGATTGTCTTCTCTTCTCAGTTCAATCTTCATCTTACTGGTGACATTCATGCCATAACAGCAGCCAATAACCTGGTAGCTGCTGCAATTGATGCTCGTATGTTCCATGAAGCCACCCAGTCTGATAAGGTATTGTCTGTCTTCATTCATTTATTGGATCACTGATATTGCATTCTGACGCGATCAGGGGTGAATTTTTGTTCAAAACTGATTAAGGCTGTCAGTTAATTAGCATATAATTAATTAGACAAAACATTAACTAATATTAATTGTATTATCTATATTTACAGATAAAACTCAAATGCTCTGAAGAAAGAAATATTACATTTTTGCAGACAAAAGCATTTCTGTCTGCAACAATGCAACGTCAGTATGCTGCAAAAAATAATATTCCTAATGAGTGTTTTTTCCTAATTTTGAAACATGATACATTTACTTTAGATAATGGAAATGATTGGTTAGTTTTCAGAGAATGTCTTTAATACTATTAAAATATTATTATACTAATAAATCACTTATTCTTGAGAAGTGGGACAAAACAGGGTGCAAAATTAAAAAAAATAAAACCTTTTACTCCTACAAATGAAACTACATTTATGTATCTTATATGTACTGAGCTATGCTTTGATGCAACCTCCCAACTTTTCTCTTTTTTATCAAAATATGCTTTTTACCTTGGACTGTGTAATATAATTTTAACTTTATCTTTAACAGCAATCAAGATGTTTTTTAACATTTCAAAACACTATTTTCTCTCATCTCAGAACAGTACGTCTTCTGTGCAACCTAAAAACAGTTAAATGAACGAATAAAACAATTAGTTGTTACCTCTATCCATTTACTTTTAACAGGATCTTAAAATTCAGATTTAAACATCTTGGCAAATGATCCAAAAATTATCAGAACTCCTATATGATCTGAATACAAACTAACTGCATTATGTATAGATATGGTTTATCCAGTGATATGTGTTCTCTCAGCCTTATGTTCCCTGAATCTTATGTTCCCTCAACCCTAACTCTGCTAGAAGTGATGACTATCAATCCACAAAAGCAATATATGCTGTATTTTTAGTATTTTAGTATACATTATTAGAAAAATTAAACCCTATTTTATATTTAATATAAATAAAAATTACTTAAACCAAAATATGACTTCGCGTTGATTGTACTCTCCGTCATTGGTCCGTCACCACCGTCAGAATTTTTTTTTTTTACGGTGGTGACATCTGACGGTGTTAACAAAATTGGCATTTCTTTCACAAAACAAATGGAGTTTGTGTGGTAGCCTTTTTTTTTTTTTGATGCTAGATGCTAATAGAACCGGCTATAGGAGAGTAAAATTATCTAAATATTTCAAATAATTTCCTCAGAAATTGGAAGATGGTGTTGACACATCAGGGCTGTGATAAAGGAAATATTAATATTAGGATTTAAAATATTCTAAAACCATAAAACTTACCCGAACCTTTCTGACATTGATGTACTCTGCAGAGGTGGAATGTGCCAAAGTGGTCATTTAGAGTGACAGCTGCCACTGATATAACCTGATTTTTTTTTTTTACATTTTAATGAATGTCTGAAGGTGTTGACAACTTTGAAACCTTATGAAACATGCACAAGTCACTAAAACAACCTTGCTTTTTTTGTATTTTTTTGGGGGGGGCTTTTATACCTTTTATTATTAGATAGGACAGTGGAGTGCAGACAGGAAAGGATTGGGTGGAGAGAGGGGGGCGGGATCGGCACAAGACGGGAATTGAACTCGGGTCGCTGTGAGCACAGTTTTGTTATATGTCGGCGCACTAACCACTAGGCTATCAGCGCCCACAAAATAACCTTGCTTTGATATGAGATATTATTAAGTCTGGCTTTTGATAAAACAAGCTCTTTTTCATTATTAAAAACATTTTTATCTATTTTATAGCATATGAATGATTGAACACTTCTTCTACAGCAAGGGTCACCAAACTTGTTCCTGGAGGGCCGGTGTCCTGCAGAGTTTAGCACCAACCCTAATCAAACACACCTCAACCAGCTAATCAAGGTCTTTCTTGGTATACTTGAAACTTAAAGGCAGGTGTGTTGAGGCAAGTTGGAGCTAAACTCTGCAGGACACTGGCCCTCCAGGACCGAGTGTGGTGACCCCTGTTCTACAGTTTTAGATGTAGTGAGAAAATAAGTATCATAGATTTTATATAATAATGATAAAATTAAATTGAAGGGGATAATTGTTAAATACATTCTATTATTAATCCCCCATAACATTTACAATTGAAAATATTTTCATTTTTAAACCTAACAGCAGTTACAATTGCTGGACATGTTTTGTCCGATGTCTCAAGAATCAGTGAAATGTCTTTAATATTTTGCCTTACTGCAACAGCAGAACAAGTTAGTATGGAAGCCCGTTTCCCCCACTGAATAAAAAAAGAAAAAGGTTATTGCGTCTTTATATCTCACAATTCTGTGAAAAAAAGTCAGAATTGTGAGATATAAAGTCATAATTGTGAGATAAAACTTGCTTTTTTTTTTTTTTTTTCATGGAAAACAAATAATAAAAATAAGTAACTAAGTAACTTTACTAGTTCAAGTAACTAGTAAAGTAACGCATTACTTTTTAATTTACAAGAAAATATATGAGTTACTTTTTCAAAAAAGTAACGGCAGTTACTTTTTCCCCATTTATTGACTGACAGTGTGCTGTGTGAACATGTTACTATAGTCCTAGACTAAATGTGAATGTGCATTAATTCATCCCACTCGCAAAAAAACAGATTTAGTATTCATCAAAATGAATTAAAACGGTGAAATGCAAACTCAGAATATGACGCAAACCTGCAATAATTAAATGTGTTAAACAACACAAATGTATCTAATCCCATTTTATAAACCAATGTCTTTGCTGCTGACCTTTGATGATCCAGTTCAACCATACTAATAACCAAAAATGACTTTAGATAAACTAACAATTGTGCTTCATTGTTTTTTTTTATTGCTGAAGAGTGTTGAACCTTCTTCTCCTGTGTTCTACTTTACAGATGTGAATTTACTTTTCCTTCAGCCTGAGGTTTATTCATTACACTTTTTGGTGTGAAAGGGCTTTTACATTTGCTACAATTAGAACTTCTTGTATTAAAAACAATCAAGCCCTGCTCATATTTAAAAAGTAGCGCAAAAGTAATGCAAAATTAACGTAACGCATTACTTTCCACAAAAAGTAACGTAATTAGTTACTTTTTTTAGGGAGTAACGCAATATTGTAATGCATTACTTTTAAAAGTAACTTTCCCCAACACTGGTAGCATGATGGCTTCTCATGGACTGCCATCTGAGAGCTTGAAGGTTATACACACTCAATAGAGGTTTCCTCCTTCCTCTATACAGGCTAAGATTTCTCCAGATTCCCTGAATATCACATTAATATGTACAGTAGATGATGAAAGACCTAAATGCTTTGCAGTCTTGGATTGAGATGTTATTTTTGAATGGTTTAAATGATATTTCGGTGGATTTTTTTTATGATACCCTCATCTATTACCAGTTCACCTGCTTATTGTGGAATGTTTCAAAACACTTTAACTGGGATATTCTATAATCTTTTCACTTATATTTTGCCTCTTCTTTGGAGTGTGTTGTACAATAGCAATCAAAATGTGTTTTGTCAGTTCAAAAGTGATTAAAGAGAATTAACATATCACAGATTCTTGTTTGTATTGCATTTTACAAAATGTCCCAACTTTTTGGGAGATTGTAGATTTCATCTTAACATGCCCACTATTACCACCTGTTTTAGTCATTTTAAAAAGGCAGTGCTTACTGTAACCTACGTACATGCTGAACAGTTACTGTGGGTAGGTCACCCAGTTATCACATATTCCATGTACTTTTAAGGCAAAATCAGCAAGCATTTAGGCCTATATAATTTGATTTTAGGTCTATAAATGAACAAATGACAATTATGAGTGAGTCACAAAATAAATATATATGTATATGTATGTATATGATTTGGTCAAAATTAATTATTCCATTGGACTATATGCTTCTGTCCTCAATGTATGTCCCAGTCAGTATTCAAAGTGTTGCCTCAAAAGATTTATTCCCCTTTTTAGTCCGTTATCAGACACTGTTTTGCAAAATGCAAACACAAATGCTATGGCAAAATTCAGTTTCTTTATCATGGGCAGTTTTCTAAGCAGAACTCTTATGTTGCTTTTATACAAGACATTAAATGTGGACCTTGTGTGGCGATCCAAGTGTTAAGATGGCTTAATGCTGAGAAAATGAGCAATTTAAATGTGCCCCATCACCAGTGTAAATTATTATATTATCTGCATCGCATTTTAAGAATTGCTTATCCTGCAGTGAAAGTCCATATCAACAGCTAAATATCATTCTATCACTGCACTAGGCTCTATTTAATCGGTTGGTACCCTTGACTGGAGGACAGAGGAAGTTTTCCCCAGTTCAGATCAACAGACTTGAAGTAAGAATAATGTTTGTTTGTTTTGTAATTTTATATCCTCCTCTCTATGATTTACATTAGTTTTGCTCTTGCATTGTCATGCTTTCTGTAATTTTATATTTTTGATGTTCCTTGTACTGATAGAAACTAGGTATAAAGAAAACGGACCCCAGCACGTTAACAGAAGAGGAAATCGCACGCTTCGTCAGGCTGGACATTGACCCTGAGTCCATAACTTGGCAGCGAGGTGTGATAGAATGTGTATTGTTGTTTTTATTGTTCTTATACTATAGAGATAAATGGTCTGAAATGAAAAATTAAAGCTGAGTGCATCTTTAATACTAGAACATTTGTGTAGATTGCTGTTCGTTTTGATGTTACTGAATATTATACACGTGTACAGTATATGCATATACAGTATATACATTTGGGTGAAATGTAAATTTTACTTTTTTTTTTTTTTTTTTTTAGTGCTGGACACAAATGATCGATTTCTGAGAGAAATCACCATTGGCCAATCTCCAACTGAGAAGGGCTTCACCAGAACTGTGAGCATCACACATATTACCAAATGCTTTACATACTGATGAATAAGTAGACTCAATAGACTTCATTATTTAATTTTATAAAGCCTGTCCAAAAATAAACTGCGTAACATTTATAAAGCCAAAGATGGTTGTAGCTTCTAATAGGCAAATGATTCAGGCCATTAAACCAGCTTTTTTTTGTTAGGAGCATTACATTTACAATTACATTTAGTCATTTGGCAGACGCTTTTATCCAAAGCGACTTACAATTGGGGAATACATAAAGCGATTCATCTTGAAGAGGCAATCAGACAGAGGAAGTGCTCGTAACACCAAGTCTCAGTCATTGTTCAAATAAGTACAAGCTAGCAAAGGAAGGAGAGAAAGATAGCATTTTTAGGATGAAGCCAAGTAGTGCCGAAAGAGATGAGTTTTCAGTTGTTGCTTGAAGATTGATAAGGATCCAGCATTCCGGATAGGGGTGGGAAGATTATTCCACCAGCCAGGAATGTGAACGAGAATGTTCTGGAGAGTGATTTTGAGCCTCTCTGTGATGGTACCACAAGGCGTCGCTCACTAGCAGATCTCAGACTTCTGGAGGGGATGTAGATTCGTAATAGTGAGTGGAAGTAGGAGGGTGCTGAGCCTGTGGTCGTTCTGTATGCAAGCATCAGTGTCTTGAACTTGATGCGAGCTGCAACTGGTAGCCAGTGCAAGGAGATGAAGAGAGGTGTAACATGGGCTCTTTTTGGCTCGTTGAAGACCAGTTGTGCCGCTGCATTCTGAATCATTTGTAGAGGTTTGATTGTGTTTGATGGAAGTCCAGCCAGAAGAGCATTGCAGTAGTCCAGCCTAGAAACGACAAGGACCTGGACAAGAAGTTGTGCAGCATGCTCTGTCAGAAAGGGCCTAATCTTTCTGATGTTGTGTAGTGCAAACCTGCAAGATCGAGCAGTCTTTGCAATGTGCTCTTTGAAGGTCAGCTGGTCATCAAAGATTACACCAAGATTTCTGACCGAAGTTGATGGGGTAAATATTGATGAGCCTAACTGAATCGTGAAGTCATGCTGTAGAGTCGGAGTGGCAGGGAGGACAAGAAGCTCAGTCTTTGCCAGGTTGAGCTGTAGGTGATGTTCTTTCATCCATGCCGAGATGTCCGCCAGGCAGCCTGAGATCCGTGCAGCTACAGTTGGATCATCAGGTTGAAAAGAGAGATAGAGCTGCGTGTCATCGGCGTAGCAATGATAGGAGAAGCCATGTGCCTGTGTGATGGGACCCAGTGATGTAGTGTATGTGGAGAAGAGGAGGGGTCCAAGAACCGAACCCTGAGGAACTCCAGTGACCAGTTGATGTGTTTTGGATACCTCCCCTCCCCAGGCCACCCTGAAAGACCTGCCGGTGAGATGGGATTCAAACCAGCGAAGTGGAATCCCAGTGATGCCCAGTGATGAGAGGGTGGACAGGAGGATCTGATGATTGACAGTGTCAAAAGCAGCAGAAAGATCCAGCAGAATGAGGACTGATGATTTGGAATCGGCCTTTGCAATTCACAGGGCTTCAGTGACTGAGAGTAGCGCAGTCTCAGTTGAATGGCCACTCCTGAAACCTGACTGTTTAGCATCCAGTTTGTTGTACTGTGAAAGAAACAATGAGAGCTGGTTGAAGACAACTCGTTCGAGTGTTTTCGCTACGAATGGAAGGAGAGAGACAGGTCTGTAGTTTCCTAAAAGAGAAGTGTTTAATGTAGGTTTTTTGATCAGTGGGGTTACCCGAGCCTGCTTGAACGCTGTGGGGAAGATGCCTGTGAGGAGAGATGTGTTGATAATGTGTGTGAGTGCCGGTAAGAGTGTGGGAGAGATTGCTTGGAGAAGGTGAGAGGGGATTGGGTCAAGAGGACATGTTGTAGGATGGCTGGAGAGGAGAAGTTTGGATACTTCCGGCTCGGTGAGGGGACGGAAGGACAAAATGGGAGTTTGAGCAGTGGATGTGGTTGGTTGGAGGTCCTGTGTGTGTGGAGGTGAGAACTGGTTACTGATTGTTCTAGTTTTGTCTGTGAAAAAAGTGGCAAAGTCGTCAGCTGTTATAGAAGTGGTGGGAGGTGGAGGAGGGGGACAGAGGAGAGAATTAAATGTTCTGAAGAGATTACGCATGTCTGGAGTGCTGTTGATCTTGTTGTGGAAATGTGAGGATTTGGCAGTGTGGACTTCAGTAGAGAAAGATGAAAGCAAAGACTGATACCTACTCAGGTCCGACGGATCGTTTGATTTGCGCCATTTTCTCTCTGCTGCTCTGAGTTTGGTCCGATGCTCACGAAGAACATCGGATAACCAGGGGTTAGAAGGGGCAGCCTGTGCTGGCCTGGAGGAGAGAGGACAAATATCGTCTAGACAAGAGGTTAAGGTAGCGCATAAAGTGTCAGTAGCTGCATTCACATCCAGAGATGAGAAATGGGTAGGTGAGGGAAGAGAGGAGGATACTACAGAGGAAATAAGGGAGTGGGAAAGAGAGCGTAGGTTACGTCTGAGCAAAGTACTTTATGCACAAACATTGTTCAAATATTGTTTGTTCAAACGTTATTTTTGACTAGCCAGACACAGCACTCATGCCGCAAGACACTGCAATGGCCAAAGAGGTCCACCTGATTTGATTAACACATGCAGTGGAAGAAATGTTTTTGAGTTCTTGTTCAAATAACTTATTACCTTTTTAATAGCTAAGAAGTTACAAGTTAACATTTCTTTCTTTCCCATGTGAGCCATGGGAAAATGTCTTGTCTTTTTGCAGTACGATGCAGTATCAGATGTTGTCAGTCTGTTATCATTGAACTGTTAAGAATCTTTTACCTTGCTATTCTATGTTCACTGAGGGTATAAATAAAACTGACTTGACAGTTGAAACCGACAAAACTTGCATGTTCAATCAGTTAATCAGTTGTAATGACAAGGAAACCAAAGCATTTTATCTTATTCTGTTAGCAGGCAATGCCCAGTAACTTTTTTTTGTTGTTGTTTTTTTGCAGGCCCAGTTTGACATCACTGTAGCCAGTGAGATTATGGCAGTTCTAGCTCTCACCACCAGTCTGGCTGACATGAAGGAGAGACTTGCAAAAATGGTGGTGGCCACCAGTCGCAGTGGTCAGCCTGTCACCACCGAGGATTTGGTGTGCTGCTTTCATATGTCTCATTTTATCTCAAATGAAAATGTCTAGATGTTCATCCTGTGTTGATTCTGTAGTGTTTGTGTCTTAGGGAGTGTGTGGAGCTCTGACAGTACTCATGCGAGATGCCATCAAGCCAAACCTCATGCAGACACTAGAGGTGAGAGGAATTGTCCTGGGTTATGTATATTCAAGTTAATTTGCAAATCACCTAGAACTAAATAGGCCTTCATAGATAAATAATTCCTTATTCATGCTCAACTCAACCAGTTGCTTAAATCAGTTTCCCAGCTGTTTTCTTGTCACTTCATTCTCTGGTGCTTTAGAGGTGTGTTTTAAGTCTTTGTATGAACAATTGTTTAGGGAAACCCTGTGTTTGTTCATGCTGGACCCTTTGCAAACATTGCACATGGAAACTCTTCAATCTTGGCAGATAAAATTGCTCTGAAACTAGTTGGACCTCAGGGATTTGTGGGTAAGTTAAACAAATCAAAGCCACCTTTTTGTTATTGGCATAATTTAAATCTATCTGTAAAGTGAAGCACCAGTGTAATTTACAAACTTTGTAACTAAAGTTGTTTAACTAAAAAGGTTAAATTGTTTTTTTTAAATTTCATTGTTAATTATTAATTTATGTAAATTAGTATGAGTTAGGGTTAGGAAAATTATTTGTTTATTGATTTTCATAATTATATATAAAAAAAAAAAATCCTTTTACAAAAAGATGCAAATAAACACCCATGTGACTTTAAATCAGTATACTGTATACAGACTTCAGTATATGCAGTATACACATGCTTGAGTTGTTTCTTACACCACGTGTGTCCATGTTGCAACATTTTTATGCTGTCTGCACTGGATGCACCAAAGCACATCTTTCAAATCCATTTGTCCTGATGTTGGATTTAGTGCAAGCACAAGTCAGAAATTTACTGAGGTATCTGTTTACTGTCAGCGACTCAGCTGCTCACATCTGGTTGAGACAGGGTGTTAAAGTATTTATGGGACATTCATATTTACAAAATTGTGCAAAAATTGAATTGTTTGGTTGTCTTGGATCCCATCAGTGTGAATTCCTAAAGGATTTATTGTTGTTTTCTGCCAGTCACTGAAGCAGGTTTTGGAGCAGATATTGGAATGGAGAAATTTTTCAATATCAAGTGTCGCTATTCTGGTCTCAAGCCTCATGTTGTGGTCTTGGTTGCCACAGTTCGAGCACTTAAGATGCATGGAGGTGGTCCAACGGTGAGTCTGAGAATACAGCACAGTAATGTATTTACTTTTTCATGTAGATTGTCATTTTCTCCCACTTAAACATACAGTCATGGCCAAAAATATTGGCACCCTTGGTAAATATGATCAAAGAAGGCTGTGAAAATTAATCTGCATTAATTCTTTTGATATTTTATTTTAAAAATTCACAAAAATCTAACCTTTCATTGGAGAAGAATTTAAAATGGGGGAAATATCATTATGAAATAAATGTTTTTCTCAAATACACGTTGGACACAATTATTGGCACCCCTAGAAATTCTTATGAGTAAAATATCTCTGAAGTATATTCCCATTCATATTCACAATTTTGAGCACTCCAGGGTGATCATGAACATGACATTATCCAGCCATGGCTTCCTGTTTCACAGAAATATAAATAGGAGGGAAAACAAAGCCCAAATTCCCTTAATCATCCATCACAATGAGAAAAACCAAAGAATATATTTCTGATGTGCAGCAAAAGATAATTTTAGCTTCACAAATTAGTGAAGTGGCTTTAAGAAAAGAGCTAGAGCAGTGAAAATTCCCATTTCCATCATCAGGGCAATAATTAAGAATTTCCAATCAACAGAAAATGTTACGAAACTGCCTGGAAGAGGACGTGTGTCTATATCGTCCTAATACACGGTGAGGAGGAGAGTTTAAGTTGCTAAAGACTCTCCAAGTTCCACAGCTGGAGAATTGCAGAAAATAGTTGAGTCTCGGGGTCAGAAAACCTTTAAAAAAATCAACACATGTTGTTTGGGAGGGTTTCAAGAAAAATTCTCCTGGCTCATCCAAAAACAAACTCCAGCATATTCAGTTGTCAGACACGACTGGAACTTCAAATAGGACTGGCTTCTATGGTCAGATGAAACTAAAAAATTATCTTTTTAGCAGCAAACACTCAAGATGGGTTTGGTGAACACAGGGATTAAAAAGTACCCCATGTGTACAATGAAATATATATTTCTGCTGGAGGTCCTGGACATCTTGTTTAGACACATGGCATCATGGATTCTATCAAATACCAACAGATAAAAAATCTAAAAGTGACTGACTCTGTTAGAAATCTTATAATGGGCCATGTTTGGATCTTCCAACCATACAATAATTCAAACACAAACCACAAAAACAACACAAAAATGGGTCACTGGGCACAAAACCAAGCTTCTGCTATGGCCATTCCAGTCCTCTGAGCTGAACCCTACAGAAAATGAGTGAGGTGAACTGAAGAGAAGAAGCACCGTCATGAAGCTGTGAATCTGAAGGATCTGGAGAGATTCTGGATGAAGGAATGGTCTCTGATCTCTTGTCAGGTGTTCTCTAACCTCATCAGGCATTATAGGAGAAAATTTTGAGCTGTTAAACTGGCAAATGGAGGTTTCAAAAAGTATTGAATAAAAGGGTGCTGTTAATTGTGGCCAATGTGTATTAGAGAAAAACATTTATTTCATAATGATTTTATTTTAAATTCTTATTATCCAATGAAAGGTTAGATTTTTGTGATTTAAAAAAAAAAAAAAAGATCAAAAGGATTAACGATGCAGATTAATTTTCACAGCCTTCTTTGATCATATTTACCAAGGGTGCCAATATTTTTGGCCATGACTGTATATAAATTTGTACAGGGAGTTGATAAATGTGCATTGCATCTTTTCTGTAGGTCACCGCAGGCACGCCGCTGCCAAAAGAATACATTGAAGAGGTACTGTAAGATCGTTTGATGGTTTTTCTTGCTAGTCTGTGATCTTTATTGATAATGTAGTCTAGTGATGCGAGTAGCTAAAAATGTAGGTGTTCTAAAACTTTTCCACCGGTAGTGTATACCATTACCATTTGTATAAATAAAGATTTGGGAATGACAGCTAAAGTGAATCACAGGAGTCACTCCAGAAACACTTGATGTGGTACTGATAAAGTTGGTTTGAACTCTTGCAGAATCTGGCTCTGCTGGAAGCTGGCTGTAGTAACATGAGGAAGCAAGTGGAGAACGCTCAGCTTTTTGGGGTTCCAGTAGTTGTGGCTGTCAACGCTTTCAAGTAAGACAGCACCTGCTGATTAAACCTGCACAATACAGATTTTTCAAATAAATACATCCGCGTTATGCAGAGTAGGGCAAGTTAAGTTTTTTTTTTTTATGTCTATCAAAATTCCTAAAGCTTTGTGTACTGACTAGTTTGTTACTATTATACAATAGTTTACGATGGACAGAAATGGTTAAAAAATGTAAGTAACCCAAAAAATCAGTGTGGTGCCTTAACAACATCTTTGTCACTACTGCTGCATGGGTGGCCCCGCAGACTTGCTTTTACTTTTCATTGCTTTTTAATAGGGCTTGTGCTAATAGTTAATTAAATGAATTTGGTCTCTGACCTGTATGTTCATTTCATTAGGTATTTTGCTACAGTCAGAACAAATCAAAAATCTTAAATTACCACCTTTGTGGTGCATGTCAGGACAGCCACAGTTGCTAGGCACTACGCCTCTCTAAACACAAGGAAATCGGGCAACAGAATAAGTATAGAGCCATTCCCACAGGGCATGCTCTTGCATTCAAAGCACAGTGGTTGTCTGGTATAAAATGCAGTGGTCTCAAAACTTCTTGAGTAGTTAAGCCAATATGAAGTCTTCTGAAACCCTACAATAAGTTGAGGAAAATAAATTGGTAACACTTTAGATTAGTGAACTATTCGCTATCAACTAGTTGCTTATTAACATGCATATTACTAACATTGGCTTTTTATTAGTACTTATATAGCACATATTAATGCCTTATTCTACATGACCATATTCTAGATCCCTAACCCTACACACTACTTAAACATAACCTAAACATAATATAATTAGGAGTTTATTGAGGGAAAACTCTGTTAATAGTGAATATTTGTTCCCTAATCTTAAAAAAAAGGGTAACACTTAAGTTGTTTATTTACCATCAGTAGGCCATTAACCGCTGAACTGGGATCATTGGGTCAGTGAGAATCAGATCCGTCTGATTCATAAGTTGAACATTCAGACTGTTTTGGTGAACCAGATCAACCTTCAGTCAAAAAAAAAAAGTCATTAAATGGATATTTGTTACTCCTATAAATGCTTCAAGCAGAGCTGTCAAGATGGGTGGATGTCAGCCATCCAATCTGACTTTGCAGCAGTTGGAATTGAACTGCTGTGTCGTCTGGCCAGAGGAGAAATGGCCCCCCGACTGAGCCTGGTTTCTCCCAAGGTTTTTTTCTCCGTTCTGTCACCAATGGAGTTTTGGTTCCTTGCCGCTGTCGCCTCTGGCTTGCTTAGTTGGGGACACTTCATTTCCAGCAATATCGTCGACTTGATTGAACAGAAACTTTTTGAACTGAACTGAGCTGGACGATGCCATCACTGAATTCAACAATGAAATGCCTTTAACTGAAAATTGAGTGTTTAATCTTGTCATTTTACATTATTGACACTATTTTCCCATTTTGATATTGTGCAGTTGCTTTGTCACAATTTGTATTGTTAAAAGCGCTATATAAATAAAGGTGACTTGACTTGACATGTCAAGATATGATGGCCAATTACATATATACACAAACAATAAAAAAAAATGCTGACTGACTACAAGAATGTGTCATGCAAATGCCCCATTCTACCTCGGACAGACTGACTAATAGAATAATGCCACAATAATATAATGTCCTTGAATTATTTTATGGAATATTTTCTCAGTAAATATGTGATTGAAGGCCATACGTGATTATTCTGACTAAATCTTGTTAAAATTTGTAATCCATTGATAGCCCTATCATTTAGCCAACAACATGTATGACTGTGTGACTAGATTAATTTATTTGAGTAAAGTGCTTGGGAGAGAGATTGAGTATAATTTGGGAACTGAGTTTCCAGACCATGTTGATCAAACTGCTGTATAGCTCATGTGCCATTCAGACTGAATCATGCCATCTCATGTATGCAGGACAGACACAAAGGCTGAACTGGATCTGATCTGTAAACTAGCCAAAGAGGCAGGAGCGTTTGATGCTGTGCATTGTTCTCACTGGGCTGATGGGGGCGCTGGTGCTGCAGATCTGGCTAGAGCAGTGCAAAAAGCAGCAGACTTACCCAACAGCTTCAAATTTCTTTATGACATCGAGGTGATTTGCAGGGCGGTATATGTTACACACAATATTAGAGGGTTTACTCTCCAGTCATACTTTACAGATGTACACATTCATACAGTTTGCTAATTCATTTCTGTTACAGTTACCTATTCTTGAGTTACCTATTACCTATCTTACAGTTACCTATTGTAGACAAGATCAGAATCATTGCGCAGAAGATCTATGGTGCAGATGACATTGAACTTCTTCCAGAGGCTCAACACAAGGTGGACCTGTACAGCAAACAGGTATGAATAGTGCATTGATAGTCGCCTGTAAAGTAAAGCAGCATAGACCACTTTTAAAGACTTCTATGACTCGTTTCCATAATTATTAATGTTGTAAAATTATTTTTTTTGGTATTTCTTTGGTTTCCATTTACCACTGTTGACGTTTCTCCCCTTCTGAGAACCCTGCAAATGTGAAAAGGATTCATTATACTTGAAAATGAACAAGAAGGTAGCTAGCCACACACTGAATCCAATACAGATTGAAAAAGTCTAGCAAAACATTATTATTATTATTTTTTGTAAATTGCATCGTGCAGAGTGCATGTGAATTAAAAACAAGTGGACACGAGCATGCAGACATTGCAGCACATTGCTATCTTCAGTGCTCGCTTTACAACAAACATTCACCCTTTTTCTAGTTAAATTAACAATTAAGGGCAATCAGCTGAATTCAATGATCACAAGTAGACCTCAGTTATCACAAGCAGAACTCCAAAGAGAGTCTGGTTATTAACATATATGACACAGAATATTACAAGTATACAGCTACAATAGATGAAATAACATAGAATTCTATTTATTTCATCTGTTGTAGCTGTATACTTATAATATTCTGAAGATAGCAATGTGCTGAAACGTCTGCTTGCTCGTGTCCACTTGTTTTTAACTCTCATGCACACTGCACTTTCTGCACAATGCAATTTATAAAATAAAAAATGTTTTGCTGGACTTTTTCAGTCTGTATTGGATTCGTTGTGCAGCTAGCTATCTTCTTGTTCGTTTTCAAGTTTTCCCTTGGCTCTATGCACCTGCAATAAAAGGATTGCTTTTTTCCTATTTGGAACACTACAATTTTTCTTTAGTTTTTAAGGATCCATTATACCCCATTTTGTACCCCCATCATGGCTGATAAACAGGGGTTGGATAGTAGAAGTAGGACTGGGGAGTGTGGGGATTCTGAACCTGGAATACTTGTGTCTCATTACAGATCCTTAAACATAAAGTTGCCATTACATTTATAAAGCTGTTTTGTCTCCCTCAAGGGTTTTGCAAGTCTACCCATATGCATGGCAAAAACTCATCTGTCTCTGTCACATGATGCTGAAAAGAAAGGTGTGCCTACTGGATTTGTTCTTCCAATTCGTGACATTCGTGCCAGTGTAGGGGCAGGCTTTCTCTACCCACTGGTTGGCACAGTAAGTAGCGTAATATGAACATTCACATTTTTACATAGCAGTATACTTACTATTTTAAAATAATAAATGGAAAAAATAACACAAGAATTTTCCTGTTAGTTGAAATAACTTGCGTTCGTTCGTTCATTCATTCTTTCATTCATTCCAGAAAGAATCAGCAATTATGTAAAAAGAGTAGTAATTGTGATTGGTACCATGTAAAATAAATGTTCTTACTTTCATTATTATTTATTTATTTATTTATTTTTGCAGATGCCGACTATTCCTGGCCTTCCTACTCGTCCATGTTTCTATGACATTGATCTTGACACTGAGAATGGAGAGGTTCATGGACTTTTTTAAGTTTTTTTGGGGTATGTATTAATCTGTTATTTAAATGTAATGCATTGTACCTGTAAAATGGTTCATCTTTTACAGGTGCATCTCAATAAATTAGAATGTCGTGGAAAAGTTCATTTCAGTAATTCAACTCAAATTGTGAAACTCATGTATTAAAGTTTAAGTCTTTGGTTCTTTTAATTGTGATGATTTAGGCTCACATTTAACAAAAACCCACCAATTCACTACAATCTCAACAAATTAGAATACTTCATAAGACCAATAAAAAAAAACATTTTTAGTGAATTGTTGGCCTTCTGGAAAGTATGTTCATTTACTGTATATGTACTCAATACTTGGTAGGGGCTCCTTTTGCTTTAATTACTGCCTCAATTTGGCGTGGCATGGAGGTGATCAGTTTGTGGCACTGCTGAGGTGGTATGGAAGCCCAGGTTTCTTTGACAGTGGCCTTCAGCTCATCTGCATTTTTTGGTCTCTTGTTTCTCATTTTCCTCTTGACAATACCCCATAGATTCTCTATGGGGTTCAGGTCTGGTGAGTTTGCTGGCCAGTCAAGCACACCAACACCATGGTCATTTAGTGTGGGCAGGTGCCAAATCCTGCTGGAAAATGAAATCTGCATCTTTTAAAAAGCTGGTCAGCAGAAGGAAGCATGAAGTGCTCCAAAATTTCTTGGTAAACGGGTGCAGTGACGTTGGTTTTCAAAAAACACAATGGACGAACACCAGCAGATGACATTGCACCCCAAATCATCACAGACTGTGGAAACTTAACACTGGACTTCATGCAACTTGGGCTATGAGCTTCTCCACCCTTCCTCCAGACTCTAGGACCTTGGTTTCCAAATGAAATACAAAACTTGCTCTCATCTGAAAAGAGGACTTTGGACCACTGGGCAACAGTCCAGTTCTTCTTCTCCTTAGCCCAGGTAAGACGCCTCTGACGTTGTCTGTGGTTCAGGAGTGGCTTAACAAGAGGAATACGACAACTGTAGCCAAATTCCTTGACACGTCTGTGTGTGGTGGCTCTTGATGCCTTGACCCCAGCCTCAGTCCATTCCTTGTGAAGTTCACCCAAATTCTTGAATCGATTTTGCTTGACAATCCTCATAAGGCTGCGGTTCTCCCGGTTGGTTGTGCATCTTTTTCCTTCCACTCAACTTTCTGTTAACATGCTTGGATACAGCACTCTGTGAACAGCCAGCTTCTTTGGCAATGAATGTTTGTGGCTTACCCTCCTTGTGAAGGGTGTCAATGATTGTCTTCTGGACAACTGTCAGATCAGCAGTCTTCCCCATGATTGTGTAGCCTGGTGAACCAAACTGAGAGACCATTTTGAAGGCTCAGGAAACCTTTGCAGGTGTTTTGAGTTGATTAGCTGATTGGCATATCACCATATTCTAATTTGTTGAGATGAGTGGATTGGTGGGTTTTTGTTAAATGTGAGCCTAAATCATCACAATTAAAAGAACCAAAGACTTGAACTACTTCAGTCTGTGTGCATTGAATTTATTTAATACACGAGTTTCACAATTTGAGTTGAATTACTGAAATAAATGAACTTTTCCACGACATTCTAATTTATTGAGATGCACCTGTAATACAGCTGTAATTAATTATGTTCTCGTTTAAGATTACAGTTTGTGGCAGTCCACGTAGGATTCCTTCCACTGGATTAAAGAGCTCAGTCTTCCTCTGAGATCAGAGGTTATTTCTAACAGAACAGATGTGCTGTCATAACTTTTGATATATTCTGATCTATAACATTTGTCGAAATATTTTTTTATTAAACTACTACACTACACTACTACACTGAGCAAAAAAAAAAAAAAAAGAAAAAAAATTGTCCATTACATGATCTGGTCTAAATATTTTTGTAAGCAGTCAAGTGTTTTTTGGTTTTGTTTTTTTCAATTAATTGTCATTTCTAAACTAATTTTGTAGATTAGTAATTCTGCTATTTCTGTTAATAACGGTTTTCAATCTATAGGGTTTCTATCAACATTTTTTTTCACTTGTCAAGTGCCAAACGAGAGTAAAAACTGACTGAGTAAATAAGTGTAAATAAAACTTACTATTGACTGGTAAGTCTATGCTAACATTTGTCATACATATTTTTGATTCTGTTTGAATGCATTTACCTTGTGAATACAAAATTCAAATAAATTGTAACTGAGCCTCAGATACAGTCTACTTAATCTGTGTGTGTAATGCCAGTTTCTGATTTGGGACGTTTTTCTTACAAGAAAAATCTAAGAAATAGATTTACAAAAAATCTCCAGTTACTTTCAGTTTAGTCTCATTGCTATCTAGGAGAAACATTCAAGGAAGAGATTTCATTCCTGTTTTTTATTTTTCACTTTAGTACTTCTAGTTACCTAAATTAAGTGCCAAGATCATTTGAGATTCAGTAAGTTTAATTTTGACAGAAAAAAAGACAGTTGAAGGATCTAACATTCAATTTTTCTTACATATTTATATAGTCTATATTTTTATCTAAAATTGATGTTGAAAAAAAAAAAGGATTTTTGCATGGGTTTTTGTTTCTCTTAAAGTATGCCTAGCTGTTTGGTCTGAATGAGGCTGTCAGCATTAAAGGTATTACAAATATAAATTCTGTAATACTTCGACAAAAAAGTAAATGATAGTGTAAAAAAATATTTTCCAACAAGTTCCAACATTGAATATTTATACTTTTTGCTTCCTTATGCCAAGACATTGAAGATCCTAAATTGTGAACAGATTTTTGATATTTTGAATGATATTTATTTATTACCTAGCCATGGTAACAGCAAAACAAGTGAAACCAGGAGTGTTTGTTATTTTGTGTTTAGTGGTTTCCACATGAAACAACTCAAATTAGGCTATTCTCCAAAAGAGTATTCTCTTCAGTAAAGTCTTGAAAAAAAAAAAAAAAAACTCCTTTTGCGTTTCACTTAAACATTTCACAAAATGACATGCACTTTTGTAGAGTGACATTTACAGTTTTTTTTTTTTTTTTCAACTGCTTGCAAACATTTTCAAAACTTTGCCTCTTTTTTTCAAAAACTTTACACACAAAGCCAAGAATTGCGCACACATGCAAAATGCCTCATCTCTTGCGAAATGAAGCACTGCATTCAAAATATCACAAACACATCTCAAACGCAAACATTTGCAAACACCTTTGCCGTAATATTAATTCCTGTTAGTTTTTTGTTACATGTGGTGTTGTGTTTTGCAAAAAGTGTTTTATGAATTTGAAAACTGAGTCAAAGGCTGAGAATTATATGGTTTTGCAGATTTGGTGTGTGGTTCTGGTGTTTGAGTGTCAGTTTTCAGAAATTGTGTGACAAGTAAAGATGTTGTGTGAGCAGTTGAAAAAAACTGTAAAACGAACTGTTGTATGTGAACATTTATGATCTGTATAGTGGGCAGTCTAGTGTGGTTCAGCTTTAAAAGCAGCAAAGAAGATCCTGTTGGGTGAGAATGTTAAGTCCACCTGTTTCCTGTAGCTCAAATGGTAGAGCATGGCGCTAGCAACGCCAAGATCATGGGTTCGATTCCAGGGAAAGCAAGAGCTGATAAAAAAATGTAAAACTGTAACTTGAATGCAATGTAAGTCGCTTTGGATAAAAGCGTCTGCTAAATGCATAAATGTAATGTAAATGTTAATTGTTCTGCTTTTTGCTGAATTTACTTGAATTACTCTTAATAGTCAAGCATGTCTCCCTCTCAATTTAGTACATTTTGGTGACTAGGATAAAAGCATTGAAGAGAAGTTTTAAATGGTGAAATACGTTTTTGCGGTAGAGAATCTAATTCAGTACAAGTTGGAGCCTTGTCTGAATGAAAAAGGATGAAAAAGAATGGCAGGCATGTGAGAAACAGTCCCGCCATTTGATAGTCAATCCCAGTCTTGGGACGAATAATGTGAAACCTTTTTCAGCAACATTTGAGGTAAATGAGATCAGAGAAAAAGAAAATATATTTTTTATTGAGCTCTGTTGGAAGCCAAACATACAGTCTAGTAAATGATTTTTTGTGCACTGTTGTGTCAAATTGTTGAAAGAACATTTCAACTCAGAGCTCAATGAAATTGTGCAGTGGTTTAAAATGAAATTCAAGATCAAAAGAGATGGTTAATTTTTTTAAAAAATTTAAATAAATCCTACATGAGGATTCACAAGCTCAGTGGTCAAAAGTTTGCGCCAACTCTTGGTTTTAGGTACCATGAAAGTGGTGTGGCTTATAAGTGTTCATTGTCATAGTAACTTGCGCCCCACAGCTAACCTGCTCCGGGGCAGGTTATGTTCCCTTATCAAAAGCTACTCTCGATGCTGCGCTGAAAGCGCTATTGGGAACATTCTTTGTTCGACCGGTTGTTGAAGCACGTGTGTCAAACACGCCAAACTTTGGCTTTAATAACCTCGGTTAGGTGACGTCACTCGATTACGAACACCTGGAGGTTATAAATAGATGTGACGCGGAAACATCCTCAGGTCTTTTTGTCTTCAAGGACCGCATTGTGTGTGTGTGTGTGTGTGTGTGTGTGTGAAAAGCACGCTTAAAAGTGAAACTAATATTGAAGGAAAAGAAAAAGGAAAAAAAGGCAAAGCAGGAAGCGAGTAGATATATATAAATATATATATAAAAAGAAACAACTACTCACTATGGCAGATCAGGAGAGGAGATGTTTACCTCCTTGTCAGAGGCAGCTCTCTGATGAAGATCTCCATGCTTTCTGCTTTGAGTGTTTGGGGGAAGAGCACGCGATTCGCGGGCTCGAGTGCGAGCACTGCGATCTCCTCTCGGTCAAGGTGCTTCGCGCGCCGCTCGCCTTCTTTAAAAGCTCGTGGGGATCGCGTGTCGATCTGGCTGAGGCACGTGAGACGGATTCACCCCTTTCTCTCGCGCTCTCGTCGGATCATGAAGCCCTCGCGTCCGTTTCTCAAGCGCGCTTCGGCGTTTCTTCTGAACGGGCCGACGAGACTTCATCTCTTGCTTCTGGGGAGGTGAAAAGTGCCACCTCAGTGCGCTCCTCTCGTGATGAAAAAGCTTATGAGGAGTTACTCGAGGTAGTTACTCGGGCAGTCGATCGATTACATCTAGACTGGCCGCAGGAGCAAGAGACCTCCAAATGCTCAAAGTTAGACGACAGATATCTGTCGGGTGGCCAGGGGGAGGGGCCTCAGCGACGGTCTCTCCCCTTCTTTGGTGATCTCCATGACGAGGTTGCTCGTTCATGGAACAGACCGTATTCGTCCCGTGTGTTTGTGCCATCAACGTCGATCTACTCGACTATCGTTGATGCAAAGGCACGGGGCTGTTTGGTGATGCCCCAGATTGAAGAGACGCTCGCGGGCTATCTCTCTCCTGGGAGTTCATCATCATTAAAGAAAGCAACTCTCCCCACCAAGCTATGCAGAGTAACTTCTTCACTGGTGGGGAAAGCCTTTCAAGCAGCGGGTCAGGCTGGTGCTGCTTTGCATACTATGGCGGTTTTGCAAGCATACCAAGCTGACCTGCTGAAAGATTTGAGCACTTTCCTCCTTGATGCCCCCATCTCGCCTTCCGGCCTATTTGGCGACGCCGTTAACACCGTCGCCACTAGGTTTCGGGAGGCAAAGCGCTATGAGGAGGCGTTTGTGAGGTTTCTTCCCCGCCATGCTCAAGAGTCGGGAACGTCGGCCACCCGGTCCCGACCAGGACCGGTTCCTTTGAGGCGTGAAGCACAAAAGGAGAGTGTGGCGAGCCGAGCACCCCCTCGTAGAGACTGGGGTGCGGCTCGCCGCGCTTCACAGTCCGCCTCAAAGAGACCGGACCTGAGGAGCATCAACTCCTCAGAGAAAAAGTCCTGAGGCTTGCGCGCCCAGGACCCCGGGGGTGTGCCCCCCCCTGGGAGGGGCGTGAAAAATTCCAACAGAGAATAATGACTCCTTCCTGGCACCCTCAGGAGGCCGTTGTTCAATCTCCGTCGCCACTGGTGTCTCGGGGAGCAGCGGTCTCCAGCGAAATGTTACGTGTTCGGTTGCTTCCTGCCACGTTTCAGGACACCGCACATCTAACATCCCCCCATCAAAGCGAAGTGTCAAAACTAGTGCCCCTTTCAGAGAAGTTGGCAGCGTGGAAGCTACTGCCAAATATATCTCCGTGGGTAGAAAGGACTGTAGAGAAAGGCTACAGGATTCAGTTTGCATATCGGCCTCCGCGTTTCAACGGCGTGGTCTCCACTTCCGTGAAACCGGAACGAGTGCATTTGTTGACACAAGAGTTGCAAGCTCTGCTGGACAAAGGGGCCATAGAACATGTTCCCCTGCCAGACAGAGAGTCAGGCTATTACAGCCGGTATTTTCTGGTTCCCAAAAAGGATGGGGGGTTGCGTCCAATTTTAGATCTTCGCGGATTGAACCGCTACCTCAGATCTTACAAGTTCAAAATGTTGACAATCAAGATGATTGTGTCTCAGATCCAATCGGGGGATTGGTTCGTGACAATCGATCTCAAGGATGCATATTTTCACATAGAAATATTGCCACAACACAGGAAGTTCCTGAGGTTCGCTTTCGGGGGCGAAGCTTACCAGTATCGGGTTCTTCCATTCGGCCTAGCTTTGTCACCCAAGACGACTGGCTGATTCTGGCACAGTCTCAAGAGCTTGCGCTTCGACATCGAGATGTCGTCCTAGCTCATCTCGAATCTCGGGGGTTGAGACTCAACGCCAAGAAGAGCGTTCTCTCTCCTGCTCAGAGGACAACGTATTTGGGGGTTGTATGGGATTCGATCACGATGCAGGCACAGCTGTCTCCTGCACATGTCGAATCCATTCTAAATGCCCTAAAGAACATCAAGCTAGGCCAGAGAATTACTGTTCATTACCTTCAGAGGGTTCTAGGTCTCATGGCAGCTGCATCCACGGTGATACCCTTGGGCCTCCTGCATATAAGATCGTTTCAGTTGTGGCTCAGAGCCAGGGGATTTCATCCAAGGGCCAATCCCCAGAGGCAAATAAGGGTTACGCGCCAGGGGCTTCGTACCCTTTCTATGTGGTTCAGACCCCGGTTTCTGACTTTGGGTCCCACTCTAGGTCCGTGTTGTCGTCGCAAGATGCTAACGACAGACGCTTCCCTCACGGGCTGGGGTGCGGTCTTGGATGGCCGTCCAGCCCAAGGGATTTGGAGAGGCCATCTTCTCGAATGGCACATCAATTGCCTCGAAATGATGGCTCTATTTCGGGCCCTGAAATACTTCCTCCAGCAGTTGAGAGGCTACCATGTCCTAGTGCGGGTGGACAACACGGTGGTAGTCTCTTACATAAATCACCAGGGCGGACTGCGTTCGCGCCGCCTGAACAGGCTAGCGCAGCAGGTTCTGCTTTGGGCACAGGACAAGTTCCTGTCCCTCAGGGCGATTTACATCCCCGGGCATATGAATGTGGGAGCAGACTTGCTGTCCAGACAAGCTGTGACACATGGGGAATGGAATCTCCACCCCGAAGTAGTCAGTCAAATCTGGGAGAGATTTTACGAAGCGGAGGTGGACCTCTTTGCTTCACAGGAGACAGCACAATGTCCCCTCTACTTCTCTCTGACTCCTCCAGCTCCCTTGGGTCTGGACGCTATGGCCAATACGTGGCCCAGATGGGGTCTTGACGCATTTCCCCCGATCGCTCTGCTCCCGGGAGTCCTGGCCAAGGTCCGTCAACAGGAGTCTCGCCTCTTACTGATAGCGCCCCGTTGGCCGACCAGAATATGGTTTTCAGATCTAATATCCCTCCTCGACGGCTCGCCGTGGGCAATTCCGGTCAGGAGAGATCTCCTATCTCAGGCACAGGGGACAGCATTTCATCCCCGGCCCGAGCTCTGGAACCTTCATGTCTGGCCCCTGAGGGGGACCAACTGAGAGATGCTGGGCTTCCGCCCGACATAGTAGAGACTATTCTAAGCGCTAGGGCTCCCTCCACTAGAAGGAGTTATGCTTTCAAATGGCACATTTTCGAGAATTGGTGTATGGCACACCATGTAGACCCAGTTCACTGCCAAGTTGTTTCAGTGCTGGAGTTCCTGCAAGAGAAATTGTCCTCAGGCACATGTCCTGGTACTCTCAGAGTCTATGTGGCCGCCATTTCGGCTTGCCATGTTCTCATTGACGGCGTTTCTGTGGGAAAGCACCCTCTAGTTGCCCGCTTCATTCGGGGAGCTAAGCGGTTAGGCCGCCCACCAGAGCGACAGTCCCTTCGTGGGATTTAGCTATTGTGCTCGAGGGTCTGGTCATGACCCCTTTCGAACCACTAGAGTCAGCGCCTATCAGGTTTCTGACTCTAAAGATGTTTTTTTAATGGCCATTACTTCTCTTAAGAGAATTGGGGATTTGCAGGCTCTGTCAATCTCGCCATCCTGCCTAGACTTTGCCCCTGGGCTGGTCAAAGTTATTTTGCATCCTCACCCGAATTATCTTCCGAAAGTTCCATTCTCGACCATGAATCCGGTCGTTCTTGAAGCTTTCTGCCCTCCGCCGTTCACGACACCGGAGCAGGAAAGACTTCACTTACTGTGTCCAGTACGTGCTCTTCAGATCTACGTCCACCGCACTAGCCAGTGGCGTAAGTCGGAGCAGCTTTTCATATGCTATGGGGCTGCAACCGGACTGTATCGCATTGGGTGAGGGATGCTATTGCCCTAGCCTATGAGGCGCGTGGTCAAGCTTCGCCTCTAGGAGTTAGGGCCCATTCAACCAGGGGGGTTGCATCTTCTAGGGCTTTGGCAAGAGGTGCCCCCTTGCAGCAAGTTTGTGATGCGGCAGGTTGGTCCTCTCCGCACACATTTGTTAGATTCTATAGTTTGGATGTCCATGCTACTCCGGGCTCACATGTCCTTGAGTCGACATCCCAGAGTCATGTCTGAGACCTCTTCAGTGTTTGTGCGCACACACTACACAACGCTGGGGGTCCAGACACTTCCAGTGCGGCGGCGTTGGTATTCTCGTTCCCAATAGCGCTTTCAGCGCAGCATCGAGAGTAGCTTTTGATAAGGGAACGTCTCGGGTTACTTAACTGTAACCCTGTTCCCTGAAAAAGCGGGAACGAGATGCTGCGCCTCAATGCCGCACTGTGATCGTGACTGGACGTCCTTTCAGACAAAAATTTGACCTGAGGATGTTTCCGCGTCACATCTATTTATAACCTCCAGGTGTTCGTAATCGAGTGACGTCACCTAACCGAGGTTATTAAAGCCAAAGTTTGGCGTGTTTGACACACGTGCTTCAACAACCGGTCGAACAAAGAATGTTCCCAATAGCGCTTTCAGCGCAGCATCTCGTTCCCGCTTTTTCAGGGAACAGGGTTACAGTTAAGTAACCCGAGACGTTCTGGTTTAGAGATCTCAAACCGAAATTTGACCAATCAGCTTCAAGCAAAGTGACACATCTCTGACGCAGTAAAGCCACTCCTCCAGTTTCTCTTACTCTACAGCAGGGGTTTTCAAACCTGTCTTGGAGGACCCCCTGCCCTGCACATTTTATATGTCTCCCTCATCTAACACACCTGATTCCACTCATCAGCTCGTTAGTAGAGACTCAAGAACTAAATTGGGTGTGTCTGATTAGGGAGACATACAAAATGTGCAGGGCAGGGGGTCCTCCAGGACAGGTTTGAAAACCACTGCTCTACAGGACTCTAAAGGACGCTACATAGTAAAACATTTTTAAAGATAAAATCATCTGATTTTTAGAGATTATTTTTTATAATTATTTTATATTAATTATATAATTATTATACCCTTAATCCATTACACAAGCCATCTTAGTTTAATAGTAATTAAGCTTTTATTTTAAATGAATAGAAACAGATAATATGCAATATAAATATGTTTTAGAATCAATAGCTTTAAACATGACTACATATGAGCTTAGATTAAGTGTTTTTATACCTATAAATATTATCAACTCTATAAACTAACTTTACAACTTTTACTTGCACTTATATGGTAAGATGTTTTCTTTAAGTTTTCCTCTTTCATGGATAGATCGTTTCATCTGGCTGTGTAAATGTTTAAATTCTTCATATTGTTCAATCTTTTAATCTTTGGTAGTGAATCACACTATTTCACATAAGTGAATCACAGTTTCAAGGCATGTGATTGGCTGTTTGCCAGTAATGTCACACATTCATGTGCATGCGCTCCATTAACTCAGGATCAAGCCTGAGTTGACAGAGAAAGTTGATGAACAAATTCAGAGTTATAGGATAAGTTTTGAGTTGACAAAACCAAACCACTCCAATCTGGCTTTGTTGGTACCATGAAGCTGATCATCAACTTTCTCTGTCAACTCAGGCTTGATCCTGAGTTAATGGAGCGCGTGCACATGAATGTGTGGCATCAGCGGTGAACAGCCAATCACAACACAGAGCAAGTGTGATTCACTTCTCGCGAGAGAGCCAGCGAGATTCAAAACTCTTTTGTTAACGGTTAAGAGATTAAAGAATATGATGAATTTAAACACATGTCCACTGAAGTACTTGTCCATGAAAGAGGACAAATAAAGGAAATTATCTTGCTCTATCAGTGCAGTAACAAGTGAAACTTGTGAAGTTAGTTTATATAGTTGATAATATATAGTGATAGAGACTCAAACATGTAAGGTCACATATAGCCATTTTTAAAGCGTTATCTATTGATTCTACAGCTTATTTATATTATATATGATCTGTATATATTAATATTAATTTAATATGAATGCTTTATAAGAGTGGTTAAACTAAAATTGCTTGTGTGTAATGGAGTAATAATAATATAAATCATATTATAATTATATAAATCATATGTAAATTGTAATTATCATTAAAGTCAGACAATTTTGTTGTATATATATATATATATATATTTTTTTTTAAGGTACTTCATAGTGAGCTTTAATTTGTAGGAAGAGAAACTGGGGGAGTGATTTTTTTTGTGTCAGACATGTGTCACTTTGCTCACATCTGATTAGTCCAGTTTTAGTTTGAAATCTCTAACTCAGAACATAACCTGCCCCGGAGCAGGTTAGCTGTGCAGTGTAAGTTACTATGGCAATGAACGCAGCTAAAAGCCAAGCCACTTTCATGGTACCTAAAACCCAGGACGGGTGCAAACTAAACTGAAACTTACCTGGCTAGCCAGCTAATCCGGCTTCATGGTACAGGCCCCTGAAGTGTTTAGCACCAACCCTAATTAAACACACCTGGGGCCTGTTCTTCGTATGTCGCTAACTCCGTTAGCTGGATTTGATTGTTGACGATTTCACTTGATCTTGGATTGGTTGGTTCTTCGAAGCTCATCCATGGGCCTGTACCATGATGGTGGCTGAACAAACTCAGGGTTACAGGATTAGATTTGAGTTGACAAAACCAAACCAGTCCAATCCGGCTTTGTTGGTACCATGAAGCTGATCATCAACTTTCTCTGTCAACTCAGGCTTGATCCTGAGTTAATGTAATTAATCTGAGTTAATCAGTAATGAGCAGCCAATCACATGCCTTGAAACTGTGATTCACTTCTCATGAGAGAGTCAGTGCAATTCACTACCAAAGATTAAAAGTTTGAACAATATGAAGAATTTAAACACATTTACACCGCAAGATGAAATGATCTATCCATGAAAGAGGAAATCTTAGAGAACATCTAGCCATATAAGTGCAAGTAAAAGTTGTAAAGTTAGTTTATAGAGTTTTATAATATTTATAAGTATAAAAACACTTAAAAATCTAAACTCATATGTAGTCATGTTTACAGCTATTGATTCTAAAGCTTATTTATATTGCATATTATCTATATGTTTATATTAATTTAAAATAAAAGCTTAATAATTAAACAATTTTTTTTTTTTAATAATTATTAAAAAAAAAATCATCTCTAAAAATCTGATGATTTTATCTTTAAAAATGTTTTACTATGTAGCGTCCTTTAATTTGGAGTAACAGAAACTGGAGGAGTGCTTTGTGTCAGCAACGTGTCACTTTGCTTGAAGCTGATTGGTCCAATTTCAGTTTGAGATCTCTAACCCAGAACATAACATGCCCCGGAGCAGGGGCCTGTAGCATGAAGCCGGATTAGCTGGCTAGCCAGGTAAGTTTCAGTTTAGTTTGCACCAATCCTGGGTTTTAGGTACCATGAATGTGGCTTGGCTTTTACCTGCGTTCATTGCCATAGTAACTTACACTCCACAGCTAACCTGCTCCGGGGCAGGTTATGTTCTGGGTTAGAGATCTCAAACTGAAATGGGACCAATCAGATGTGAGCAAAGTGACATGTCTGACACAAAAAAGTCACTCCCCCCGTTTATCTTGCTCCAAATTAAAGGTCACTATTACTAAAAAAGAAAAAAAGTCTGGCTTTAATGATAATTACTGGCCAATAATTAATAATAGATAATTATATGATTTATATTATTATTAATCCATTACACACAAGCAATTTTAGTTTAACAGTTATTATAAATCATTTATTTTAAATGAATGTTAATATATACAGATTGTATGTAATATAAATAAGTTGTAGAATCAATAGATAATGCTTTAAAAAATGACTACATGTGACCTTACATGTTCGAGTCTGTATCGCTGTATATTTACAACTATATAAACTAATTTATCAAGTTTCACTTGTGACTGCACTGATAAAGCAAGATAATTTGTTATTTGTCCTCTTTCATGAACAAGTACTTTTTTCATTGTAAATGCATTTCAATTAATCATATTCTTCAATCTCTTAACCTTTAGCAAAACCTTTAACCAAGGCTTGTGATTGGTTGTTTGCCAGTAATGTCACACATTCATGTGACATGCTCCAGAAACTCAGGATCAAAGCCTGAGTTGACAAAGAAAGTTGATGATCAGCGTCATGGTACCAACAAAGCCGGATTGGAGTGGTTTGGTTTTGTCAACTCAAAACTAATCCTGTAACTCTGAATTTGTTCATCTACCATCATGGTACAGGCCCCAGGTTAGCTGTGGAGTGTAAATTACTATGGCAATGAACACTGCTAAAAGCCAAGCCACTTTCATGGTACCTAAAACCCAGGATTGGTGCAAACTAAACTTTAATTTACCTGGCTAGTCAGCTAATCTGGCTTCATGGTACAGGCTCCTGGACTTGCTGTCATAGCAACAGGTCCGTAAACTTAAACCTGCTCGGGAGCAGGCTTATTTCATGTAAACAGGATTAGATTGCATCAATATCTGCCCCAGCCACCGCTACTTTATTACAAGAGTACCCTACTGGTCCAGGGACAATAATTTTAAAATAATAATTTTAAAATTAATTTTAAAATAATATAATAATGTTGTGTAGTCTATAATACTATAGACACAGCCATTTTTCCTCGTTGAAAGATTTATTAGTGATGAAATAATTACTTTATAATTGTATTGGAATCTTACACACATGCTATACAGTTAATCTGAGCTGTGCATTAATTTGAGTGCTGACAGATTATGGGAGGGGCTTGATGAAGCGCAGGAGATTCAGATAACTTGATCTTGACCCTTAAGAAACTTTAATTAATGCTGTCACGTAACAAATCTGTTTCAAAGATTAAATTAAATGAATTGCTAATTACAACATTGAAGTAAAAATGTAAAGCTTGTATAAATACTAGAAATCGTGAATATAAATAATTGGGAATCATGTAAAAAAAATTACAAATAAATTAAAAACAGTGGACCTTTCATTTATCTATTATAACATTTATGTTGTTTTGTTCGCTTGGCTGTTTCCTTATAAAAGTCCAGAAATTTGTAATGTTTTTCATCAGGTGTCTTTTTTAATTATATGATGTCATTACATTGCTGTCTTGCCGCCAGCCAATCACTGCATTGCTGATCGTGGTTTCAAGTATCGATACATAGCCCCTTTTAAACCAACCCATAAACAAGCAATTATCTCAGATAACTCAATCCAGCCATACTGATCTTTAACAACAGGTGCGTTCGAAGAACCGAATTAGCCAGATCCTGATTAGCGCAATGATATCATCTTGGATGTGTCATTTGATCTCGGATGTAATAAGCGACGTACGAAGAACGTGCCCCAGAACCAGCTAATCAAGGTCTTATCGGTCTCACTAGAAACTTCCAGGCAAGCTAGTTGGAGCTGGTTAGAACTAAAATCTGCTGGACGTTGGCCCTCCAGGAAACGAATTGAACACCCGGCCTGATCTAGTTTCATCTAGTTTATCCGTCTAGCTCAGGGATCTCCTGCTCCTGGAGAACTACTGTCCTGCAGATTTCAGGACAGTAAGGGGGGAGATTGCAATTAGGAAAGGTCTCCAAACTTAAAAAAAAATCTGTTAATAATTAATCTGTTTTATGTTAATCTTGCATGGAATATTTGAGTTTCTTTAACTTTAAATATGCTATGACACTTTCTACCCACTTGATATGTGTTGGTGGGGTGTTTGACTTACATTGTGGGAGTATAAGCCGACGGGACAACAACGAAGAGAAAGCCAATGCATCCGACTGACCAGGTGGTAGTGAGAGGTTCTCAGATGTCACACCAAATATTGCTATTACTGGATATGGTTGTATCTCCTTTCAGAGGTGTAAAGTATTGGAGTAAATGTAACTAATTACTGTACTTGAGTATCTTTTTGGATACTTTGTAGTTGTACTGAGTATCAAAGATATTAACAACTTTTACTCTCTACTTCACTACATTTTTGAATGAGTATCTGTACTCTTTACTCCACTACATTTGAAATGAGTGTTGCAGTTACACATTACATTTTGGATGGTACCTAGCTTTTCTGCAGCAGTTTATTTCTGCTACAAAATATGTGATATTGCCAACTACAGGGCACTGAAAGTACTATATAATGTGCATTTTGCCCTTACTCACCCAAACTTGTCAACGAGGCTACTTTACATGAATGTGAGTTCCTTAGCAAGTAGTTGTGAATCACAGGTGTTTTATATACGAGATGAGGACATGACTGCAGCTGGCAATGAGGCCGAAACCAGCACATCCAGTGCAAGAAGACTTTGACTTTTTTTTTATATATAAAATTTTCTTTATTTTTATTTATTTATTTGCAATTTTGAGGTGTTCAGTTTTATTTTGGTTTTAGAAAATAAACATGATTGCTCTCCTCACAAATCAGTTATTTCTTGTTTGTATTACATGTTCTCTATGCCTTGTCTTGGACTTTTATGTCACTTCCTGTCTCCCGTGGTGTTTGTAGTCAGTTTGTATCTTATCTTGTTAAGCTTGTTAGCCTCCTGAATATATATATGTAGCCCTAGTGCTTCTTTAGTTCTTTGTGAGTTGTTGAATGTAATGGTTGTCCGTTTGCCTGTCATTATGTTCTTAGTTCCCTTTGGTTTTTGGCTTATTGTTTGTTCTAGTTTTTCTATGAAATGCCTGCACATAGATCCTTGCCTCTGCCTGTTTCCCCAGCTTTTCCACAACGTTACAGTTTTTCACTGGCATGTCTCTTTGACTAGTGCATCTTTGAGCCTACACTGTAAAAAAAAAATCCGTAAAAAAACACATAATGTACTGGCAGAAAATTACCAGGACATTTTATGTAAAATTTAGACATTTCCTTCAACATTAAAACGGAAAAATCTGTAGACTTACATTTTCTGCTGTACCATAAACGGACAATCCGTTATGCAGAAATTTCCCAAAAATTATAGCATAGGCCTATCTTTAGTAGCAAATAAATCCAGCACAATATATACAAACTGAACATGGTTTATTTTTACCTCATGCAAACATTCTTAAAAGAGCATTCAGTAGCTTTTGTTTGCCTTAAACAGGTGAAGACAAAAATATTATTACATCAATTCATTTAATGTGTAAAGCACCATTGAAAATGCTTGTATTGTGGAACACTTTTTAGTTTTAGTTTTAAACAGCAACAGGCAGAAAAAAGAAAACTTGTACAATATTGGTGTTGCACCAAATAGTGATCATAAAGAACAAAGATAAACTTCACTGTGAAACAGTCAAGATTCAAATCATATCACATTGTAAATTCAGAAAACCACTCCAAACGTTGATTAAATCTTTCCTACACAAACAACTTCAATAACAATGTCAACTGAATAAACGACTCTGACAAATTTTTTGTCAGTATTGAACATCCCTAATGGGTAGCAAAATTCAGTTATATAATTTACATTTGCCATTTTCTACACTAGTTTTAATATGCAAATTAAAAACATGAAAATGAAAATGTATTACCCAAATTGATTAGATATGTTTAACATGTCCAAGCAAAAACTGTAGCAAAATTATCATTTAAATGCTGTTTTTCCTAAATGCATTTAGACTTAGGGGTAGGAGACTTGGGATTGCATTTTCATCGTGATACCGCGTGATAATTGTAGCAAAATTCAATGAGAGTTTCAAAATTCATTCTGAGCCAAAGGTGCAGCAAAAGGGTAGCAAAATGGTGATTTAAATGTATTTTTCTTTTTCTTAAATGCATAGACACTTACATATAAGACATTTCAATGGCATTTCCATTTAGTACCCCGCGATGAATATATTTTAAGTCAATGTGGAAAGCATTTGGTTGATGGTGAATATTGACCTATTGTGCGTCCTTTTGCCGAGCCCCACCTTGATGTAGCCTAACAACTGACAGGTCAGGGGCGTGTGGCATTTTCAAATGCATTTCAAATCTACATCGACTTTATATTCAACACAGGGTATTAAATGAAAATTCAATTGAAACGTCTTATATGTAAGTGTCAATGCATTTAAAAAAATAAAGGACATTTAAATCACCATTTTGCTACCCTTTTACTGCACCTTTGGCTCAGAATGCATTCTGAAATTCTCACTGCATTTTGCTACAATTATCATGATTAAATTATGATGAATAAACATGTTAAACATATCTAATCAATTGGTGTAATACATTTTCATTTTAATTTTGCAACTTATAAAGCGTTAAAATGTTTTTATTTTGCATATTAAATTTAGTTTAGGAAATGGCAAATGTAAATTATATAACTGAATTTTCATTTTCATTTTGGACTAAATATTGCACAAATGTATGGGAAAATGTAAAATTTAAATACAGAAATACATTGCCATTTTGCATATTACATTTCAAAATTAATTTTACTACCCATATGCTTCCATAAATAAAAAAAAAAAAAATAGAACAGAATACAAACCTATGATAAGAATGCAGGGGGTGCTTGGGATGTACAGTACAGCAACAATTACGACCTGTCATTAGAAGAAAAATTAAAAAAACACCATGAATGTCATGATCATGAACTGCTGTCCCTTTAAAACATGACTCACATCGACGCAAATCTGACACATCCTAACTCTTTAGATCAGTTAAGACTTTTCAACTTATTTAAAGACATTCACTCGCCAAAAATGGTTATTTTGACATAATTTTGTGTGCTTTTGTCCGTGTAAGTGCGAAAGAGAACTCGGCGCGTTACTGACGTGCTGTCTGAAGTAGTGATGTTACGATCTTGAACGAATCTTTTAGGTGATCGAATCGTTCTCGTAATCCATTGACTCGTATTTCTCGTTCACTGAAATCTCTCCCTTCACAGCAGCGTGGCGCTGTTTGCTCTGTTGACTATTTCATTCTGTCAAAGATTGACTAACCCTCGAGCCAATAGCATTCGAGTATGACATGAGACGGAGCGTGTGATTTGTTGAATGTAGTGAACGAATACGCCCTTCACTGACTGATTTGCTTTTGAGTCTGATCGGAGAGAGAGATCTCGTTCGTGAATGAGTTGAATGAACTGGCACATGTCGTTCGTGAACGAAATGACCGAACTGGTAAATCTCGTTCGTGAATGAAAAGAACCAGTTGTTGAACGATAATGATGGCGAACAGAGCTCGACTCGTGTAGTTTGGCATATTTTCAGCAAAGAAAGAAATTTGCACTTTACCATTGTAATGAAAACTGACTTACTAGGTGTTTTAGGCTTAGTTTTGTGGTGTATTTTGCACTTTGAACAATTCTCTCAAGATCTCTCTCGTTCAGTACTCTGTACAGTAGTCAAGTAAATTGTTAAAAGTGCAAAATATACCACAAAACTAAGTCTAAAACACAGTAACGTTAGTGGGTCAGTTTTCATTACAATGGTAAAGTGTAAATTTCTTTCTTTGCTGTAAATATGCCAAACTACACGTGCCAAGCTCTGTTCGCCATCATTAGGCTTGTTAAACAACTGTTTGAATAGGTCAGAGGTGTTTGGTGACAGCTGTCAGTTTTGTCATATGTGAATGCAGTTGGGAAAGTAATCTATGCATTTGGTCTTAAAGTGACAAGGACATAACAAAAAACCTGCTGCTGTCATTTGATGCTAATCAAACAACAAATAAAAAGGAGAGAATTGTTCATCACTCGTCACTGAATAATTTTAGTAGCTTTAATAAAAATCAATGTTCTATTAAACTGTCCTCAGTGTGTTAGAGTTAATGGTGTTTATTCTGATTTCCAATACTGTTCCACTGGTTCCACCTCAAGGCTGTTGTCTTTCACCCCTTTTGTTTTATCATGTATTCATATTATAATGTATGTGGATGTCTCCGCAATTGTGAGTCTCTCCACAAACAGGATCTTAAGGCATGGTCTGGTCATGGAGGATTTTGTGCCATGATCAATTTTCTCTTCGTTTGAATGCTAATAAAACAAAGATCATGGTGATTGATTATGGGAGGTCCTCACCAAAGTCCCTTTCAAGGAAAGTTTGTTCACTCTCCGGACATATTTGCAATGCCTCCGGGCAGCTCATTCAAGACCAAGTCCTATCTCAATGAATGAGGGAATCCTTAAATCTCAAAAACTGCTCGCTGAACTCGCAATTAAAATACATATTTCAAATCAGCAACAAAATCGAAAATGAACTGCCTCATGAATGTTGTTTGTTATGCTCAAATAGCGTTTAAAAAGCTTATTTTTCAGTCTAGACCAGCCAATGCACATGTGTAGTCATACAGTGAGGGAAAAAAATGTTTTGATCCCCTGCGGATTTTGTACTGACAAAGAAATGATCAGTCTATAATTTTAATGGTAGGTTTATTTGAACAGTGAGAGACAGAATAATAACAAAACAAATCCAGAAAAATGCATTTTAAAAAGTTATAAATTGATTTGCATTTTAATGAGTGAAATAAGTATTTGACCCCTTCGCAAAACATGACTTAGTACTTGGTGGCAATCACAGAGGTCAGACGTTTCTTGTAGTTGGCCACCAGGTTTGCACACATCTCAGGAGGGATTTTGTCCCACTCCTCTTTGCAGATCCTCTTCAAGTCATTAAGGTTTCGAGGCTGACGTTTGGCAAAGATTTTCTATGGGATGAAGGTCTGGAGACTGGCTAGGCCACTCCAGGACCTTAATGTGCTTCTTCTTGAGTCACTCCTTTGTTGCCTTGGCCGAGTGTTTTGGGTCATTGTCATGCTGGAATACCCATTCACGACCCATTTTCAATGCCCTGGCCCTGACGGTACATGGCCCCGTCCATCGTCCCTTTGATGTGGTGCAGTTGTCCTGTCCCCTTAGCAGAAAAACACCCCCAAAGCATAATGTTTCCACCTCCATGTTTGACGGTGGGGATGGTGTTCTTGGGGTCATAGTCATAGGCTTATTTTTATTTATTTATTTATAATTTTTTTTTGAAGGAAATTCAAATCTTTTAGAGTTTGCCCCACTATTTATCAAATTTTCTATATATTTTTTTTAATTCCTTTTGTATTAGTATGGTAGTGTAAGTTTAACTAATAAAAGTAGGTTAAGTAGCCTTGTGAAGGTAGCAGGAAAGATTATTGGTGTAGATCAGACTGCTTCAGATTTGTTTTTCATAATTATGTTCTTTAAACAGTCCAAGTTATTCTTTATACTGCTGACCATCTGTTTTAGAGTGCCTGTAAGCAAGATTCAATTTATTTTTTATTTATAGCTGTGGCCATTAAACTATGGAATTTTTCTGGCCCTGTGTACTTAGTGTACAAAATGTATGACTTTATTAAGAATAGACTCTAGTATTTTTATGTGTTTTTGAACATTTTATTGTTTATAATGTGTGATTGTATGTAATAGTTTATTTCATATGTACATGGATGTGGTTAGTTTTCTGCCATCTTGCTGCAATCTTAGTTTCCCTGGACAAGTGGACAATAAAGCTGAGTCTGAGGTGTATTTATTTCATATGGTGAAGACTGCTGTGGTTTATTTTTATATTTGATTACTTCAGTTTCTGTATAGTAGGCTATTATTGCTAAAAGCTACTGTTTATTTTCTTTTTTAAAAAGCTTTTTTATATTGTATTTGTTTTATTGTTAATAATATTATTTTTTATTGTATTACTGACTGTTTCAACTCATTGTTGTTTGTTAACAGAAAAACTGCTCTGAAAGAACAGATTAAGGGGTTGAGGGTCATTTTGGGGTTTTTATGAACGTACTGACACAACTGACAAAAACCCCTGACACAGTTTAGCTTGGGGCCCCCAGAAGTCTATAGGGACGGCTCTGAATATTACACACACAGTAATGCAAACCACATGACTTCACCCTCGCTTTCTGTCCACAATTCTCTCTCTCACACAAACACACAGTGAGAAATCATGTGTGTTACATTATTGCGTGATAACTAAAGTAACTAATTACTTAATCACTTTGTCTTTACTTTGTAATTAAAGCAGTGCATCATGCTACATATTAAGAAATGTTTTCTCGTGTCACTCGGCAAAGAGCATATGCTCTCTCTTGTTTTTTAAATGTGTTTTTTTTTTTTACTTAGTAAATAACTGATTTTGTTATGCTGTTTTGATATGCTGCTTTGACATACTGGCAGCACGCCACCTTTAACCTGAACATTTTTTAAGAAAAATATGGGTTTTGGAAAGTACCCAAATGCTTTTTGGTTACAAGTGATACTATAAGATGTTCTGCAGGTGTCTTGGCTTTGTCTTCTCCAATAAAGTTTACGTTTTGAGAGATCTTTTGCAAAGAGAAGACGACTTTTTCTCCAACGGTAGTTGGTTTCGTATGCAGGCTGAATGTAAGCACTTATTTCTACAATAAAATCATGAAACTTAAGATGTGCATGTATGTATATTTGCACCACACTTGCACAAAGAAATTAAATGTACTAACAAAAAATGTTAATAAGCATTTAAGTGACACTATACATTGCATGAAAGATGATGAACCTGTGCAATCATCCATTTTTAATAACATTCAAGGTAATGGAGACAGAGACTTTAATAATAAAGCATGGCCCAGAAACTGATACGCTTCGTAAAATTTCCACAGAGCTAAATAGTGTTATTTAATCTGTAGCAGGCTGTGTAATTCTCTTTCCATTTTAATATTAAAATTTTGTTATTATGGCTATATTGAATAGTTCAGGAAAAACTACATTATTTCATTGCTACAGTCTTTAATTCCAAATTCTGAGACGGGTATCTTCTCAAAGGTTGATGTATCACATATCTGTCTAAGGCACCTGATATGCATTATACATGTGATCATGTGACCTGTATTGTCAACATTAAAGTAGAAAAAGACACTGCTAATGTCATTGTGAAGAGGAGAGCAATAGTGAACAATGACATTTATAGCTAAGACTTTTTATGATCTGCGTGCAACTACACTGGAAGGGGAAACAAAAGATTTCAATATTTTCAGAGGAAGAGTGGTGTTAATTGAAAATGTGGCATCACTTTGAGGGACAACCACCCAGGACTATATCCAGCTTAATGAGCTCCAGAGCAGGTACCCTCACCGGCTTGTGGTCCTGGGCTTTCCCTGCAACCAGTTTGGATACCAGGTTTGTAAATGATTACGTGCAACTAACCATTTCGATTACATTTAGTTGTAGTTTATATACAAATGTCATTTAGTTCATACATGAGTTCGGTGTCACATAAATGGTAAATATATCTGTTCATGCTAAGTTACCAGTGTTTCAGAATTTTTCAGAACTTTTGTACATAATTTGGATTAACATAATTATTGCAATGTCCCAATACTTTGTCCTCTTTCTCATTTTCCAGGAGAACTGTTCTGATGCAGAAATTCTAAATTCCTTGAAATATGTACGTCCAGGTGAAGGGTATAAGCCTGCATTCACCATTTTTGAGAAGTGCGTTGTAAATGGGAGTGATGCACATCCTGTCTTTTCTTACTTGAAAGACAAGCTTCCTTACCCAGATGATGACCCTATGTCATTTATGCAGGACCCTAAATATCTGGTCTGGAATCCCATCAGGCGGAATGATATTTCATGGAATTTTGAAAAATTTCTAATTGGACCAGAGGGTGAGCCCTTCAAGAGATACAGTAAAAAGTTTCAAACTATCAATATTGAACCAGACATTCAAAGACTACTGAAACTGACTAAGATCTAATCGAAGACAAGTTAATTGATGATGTTTCATATTTAGTCATGTGTTAACTCAATGTGAAAATATTGACAATGATTTTGATGTTAGCAACATTGTGGAATCATCTTAATTTCTTTTATATTACTTAATGAGAGTGACACACCAAAATGTAACAGGGTTTCACTTGAGATTGTAAATATGAAAGAATTATGGATGGTGCCATTAACAAATTCTCTGCAATGGAAGTACCTAAATAAAATATTGATCAACACACTGTTGGTTCTGGCTTAGTAGACATGTCTCTGTGCTGGGGCAGTATGAAATCCCATGATTTTGCTTCACTTGTTTTACTAAATGTCTCCTCTGTCTTATTAATGTGACATCTGCATGTGCTTTCACATTGTTCATGATGAGGAATGTCACACGAGCAAGGGTAGAGATGTAGTACATATGTATACTGTACTGTAGGGTGACCATATTTTAGTTTTCCAAAAAGAGGACAGTAGGGGGCGGGGACATGGGTGGGGCTTCACCTAACAGTATATGTAGCAAGGTTGTTTGTTTGTTTGTTTGTTTTGTTTTTATTATAAATAAAAATAGGGAATGCTAGTGTTAGAGGCTCTTTTTTCTTTATAAATAAAAAAGTAGTTAGAATAGAGAGTACAAATGTTAGAGGGTCAAGTTTTTTAATTGAAAAACAAGCAGATAAAATTAGAATTAGCATTAGAATAGAGAGTGCTAGAGTTAGAGGGTCAAATGAAGATGAAAGAGATGTGTTTTCAGCCGTTTCTTGAAAATATTAAGGACTCAGCTGCTTGGATTGAGTTGGGCAGGTCATTCGAGGGAACAGTTAATGTAAAAGTCCATGAAAGTTTTATCATAGGTAGAATGCAAAATGTTTCAATACAAGCATTTCAGTCAAATGTAATTTATGCAATATTTCAAACCTTTAACCCACCTGGGAAAATCAACCCATGGCAACAGTTTAAAAGTAGCCCAATTCTGTGGAAAAAAACGCAGACTTGGCAACCCTGCATCCAACAAGAGTTGCATGAGTCAAATTTGACTGATCACAGGTCAAGGATAAGGAGAGATGACTGACAAGACCATGCTTGAGTATTTGCTGCTCAACATATCCTGAGCTCATTGACAAATATCTGATCTGTACAGTAAAAAATGAATCATGGGTCTTGTAATTTTCATTAAAACAAAATTGAAGTGATAATTAAAAATAGTGAGTATATTTCATTAAAGAAATTGTGATTCAGTGTTGTATAGAAAATATTGAGGACTTTATACTAAGAAAACCAAGAGATGTGTTTTCCTCATTTTTTTTAAAGGAAACTTAAGCAGTTTTGAGGCTTGAATTGAGGAACTGATTAAACTAAAAAAAATAAGGAAAGAATGCTACCTATTTATTTTAAGAGAATTAGCACAATTTTGCAGTTTTATTTTAGAGGTGATTGTTAGTTCCCAGCATGCTTTGCATATGGCTGGATATGGAGAGTACATTTTGAAATTAAATGCTATTTTATGTGTTTTTGAGTGAAGGGAAACATCTATTAATGTTTAATGTTCAGTTATATTTGACATTTGAAAGAGTTTTGTTACATTGAAGTTTCCATTGTGCAGAAGAGTAGAGCTTATGGTTATGGATACTACTCCTCTAAGCAGAACTTTCCAGTATTTCTCAAGTATTTTCCTACTTGAGCTGTTTGGCTGTATACAGTCTTTTAAATGTACAAAATAACTCAAAGTCAAATACAAACAGGCCTCACTCAAAATCACAGACTTTTGAGAATCAACTTAAAATAAATGAACACATTTCGCAAATTATTTTAAATTCATTGTGTCATAGATTGATTGATTTAGGAGATTTTACATTAGATTCCATTAAAAAGCCTTAAAAACTACTCAAAAATATTAAGTGTAATATTGTTACAATAATTTTTTTAAGTAAATAGCCCGTTCCATTTTTTACAGTGTTGTAATATGTGCTGCCTTTACACAGAGTGTGTGTGATCGCGAAATCGAAAGTGAAAGTAAACAGTGCAAACGCTTATTCAAAAATATTTAAATACACCACATACAGATAGAGGCTCCCTGATGCCCAAAATTAGTATCAATTATTAGAATGTTTAAAGGAGTGGACACGAAAATCGCGGGAATGATGTTGCGGGAGCAGGGGTCAGAAATTCAGCAGGAGTGGGATAAAGAAAACAGCCGAATCCAGACATTTTGGGCTATTAAGCAATCCCGGAACACCGGCCGGACGCATTTTTGTAGGTCCAAAAAGAGGACATGTCCGGGGAAAAGAGGACGTATGGTCACCCTACTGTACTGGGTCCAGACATAATCAAGATCATCCAAAAGCCATAAAACAATGCTTAGAGAAAGAAAAGATGGAAAAACAAAAGTACCTGAAATAAATGGAAATAAATGGTCAGTAATTCACCAATAGTTAATACCACAACCCACTGTAGACATAAGACTGTTCATGAGACATCCAAAACAATAGTTTTGTTCATGTATATTAAGATGCAGTAGTAAGATTTTAATGTCAAAATCAATTAAAGAATTTCAGATAATCTCTATCAGTACACTGGAGAAATGATTGCAATCCCAATGACATTACAGTGGGTTGAGGAGAATAGACCACTGAGAACATGTTCTGACTCAAGTTAATCTTCAGTGACGTTGGAAACAGGTACAGAAAGCAGAGATGATGTACTGGTTGAGATCCTTCAGACAACATACAGAATACAGTTGATAAACTGCCGTTTTTTAATTAAACAACATGTAAAGGAAGATGATGGTTTTATAGGCTAAAGAAATGTTTGTAAAGGTAGAATAACAAGGAGAAATAGAAATGATTTTTTTTTTTCTAGATTTAGATTTTGACATAGCCTACTGCACTTAATAATACCTTGAATAAAATAGGGAGATATAAGACAGGAAAATTTGAAAATTGTAATCAAGAAGAAACCATAGAGCACTTTATGATAGGCTATATCCAAAGCAGCATATAACAATAGGCTAAAGAAAATGATTGATTTCCAGCTTTAAAAACTGAGTTGACAAACATTTCACAAAGGAGTTCACATGAAGAATGATTAAAATTTTCAATGCAGTATCTGAAAAAGACAATTAAATTCAGAAATAAGAATTAAGAGATACAGGTGCATCTCAATAAATTAGAATAGTTCAATGTCGTGGAAAAGTTCATTTATTTCAATAAATCAACAAAATATAAAATATAAAATAATGTCAAATTGTGAGCAACTCGTGTATTATGGTTGAATAAATTCAATGATACCACACAGACTGAAGTAGTTTAAGTCTTTGATTAATAAGTTCTTTTAATTGTGATGATTGGGGGAAGGCTCAGTTTTTGCCATTTAACAAAAACCCACAGCGTTTGAGGTAGATCCTCAGACTATCTCTAACAAATCTAGGCTTTGAATACTTCATACAAGTCAATACACTTTCTACCAATAGAAAGTTTTCAGGATTGTTTTTTTTTTAACATTTTTAGTGTTTGAATTGTTGTCAGGCCTTCTGGAAAGCATATTCATTTATTGTTGGCCTTCTGTATATGTACATGTACTCAATACATGGTAGGGGCTCCTTTTGCTTTAATTACTGCCTCAATTCGGCGTGGCATGGAGGGGATCAGTTTGTGGCACTGCTGAGGTGGTATGGAAGCCCAGGTTTCTTTGACAGTGGCCTTCAGCTCATCTGCATTTTTTGGTCTCTTGTTTCTTATTTTCCTCTTGACAATACCCCATAGATTCTCTATGGAGTTCAGGTCTGGTGAGGTCGGATCATTTTACTGACACCATGGTCATTTAACCAACTTTGGTGCTTTTGGCAGTGTGGGCAGGTGCCAAATCCTGCTGGAAAATGAATTCAGTTCATCTTTAGCAAAAGCTGGTCAGCAGATTAGGAAGCATGTTAAGTGCTACTTCCTAACAATTACTATTGGTGCAAGTGACGTTGGTTTTAGCAAAAATAATTACACAATGTTACAGATGCTACATTGCACCCCAAATCATCACAGATGGTATAAGACTTAACACTGTACTTCATTGTTTACAAACTTGGGTCTTTAGTCTATGAGCTTAGCTCCACCTCCACTCTAAAATGAAATACAAAACTATAATGTCTCATCTGAAAAGAGGACTTTTGGGCAACAGTAGTTCTTCGTTCATCCTTAGCCCAGGTAAGACGCCTCTGACGTTGTCTGTGGTTCAGGAGTGGCTTAACATATGAGAGCCGGAATACGAGAATTGATTAGTTCACCACCTCACTTATTTCCTTGACAGTCTTCGGTGTTTGAGTCGCTCGTTCATGCACGTGACAGCCTCAGTCCATTCCTTGTGAAGTTAAACATATGAGAGCCGGAAAGAGAATCGCTGATTTGCTTGACAATCCTCATAAGGCTGCGAGTTCTCTCGGTTGGTTGTGTTCTTCATCACGTGACTTTTTCCTTCCAGCCTCAAGTTAACATGCTAAACCTGGATACAGTTAGAGCTGTGAACAGCCAGCTTCTTTGGCAATTGAATGTTTGTCATACCCTCGAGTCTTCGGGTGTCAATGATTGTCGTTCGTTGGACATCACGTGACAGCAGTCTTCATAAGCTAAACATATGCAGAGCCGGAAACTGACGAATTCGATTAGTTCACGGTGTCGAGATCAGATGTTTCGACTGCTCCGAAGTGTGATTCTTTTGTCACGTGACTAAGGCATTGGATAGATCGGGGAAACTAGTGTCACAGTGTTTACGTGGCATACCTGCCGATTACAAACGGCTGCATAGTTTGATTGACAGAGTATTATTATTATTTACAAATCACACAATTGCACATGAAGCGTTTCTGTCTCAACCTAACTCCCACAAAGTAGCTTTTTGGAGTTTCTTCACAGTTTTAAATGTGTGAGATTTCTGTCGATATAATGATGGTTCTTTTCATACACTGAATGTGGTAATTATATTTAGGCTACATTAAAGAGTTATTATTAAGATATTGATAGATAGGCTATAGACATTGACAGATAATTGTCCCTTGTGAGAGGATTTTTCAAAGGTTGGAGCTCATGTGAAAAAAGAAGTAGGCTAAATCCATCAACAGCAGAACAATTAAAAATTTCTTAAATAAAAATCTGCATAGGTTTAGCTTATATGTGATGAACGAACGACTCAAACCCGAAGACATTGTAGCTTGATGTATTTTATTCTCTATTTTCCGGCTCATTACTGCACTTAGGTTTAGCTTCACAATGAGGCTGTCACGTGATGAACGAACGACTCAAACCCGAAGACTCGGGAGGTGAACTAATCAATTCTCTTTCCGGCTCATACTGCATAGGTTGTAGCTTATGAGGCTGTCACGTGATGAACGAACGACTCAAACCCGAAGACACATTCCGGTCGAGGTGAACTAATCAATTCTCTTTCCGGCTCAAATCACTGCATAGGTTACGCGATTATGGGGCTGTTACGTAATGAACGAACGACTCGAAAAACCCGAAGACTCGAAACAGGTGAACTAATTCAGTGCAGAACCTATAGGATGTTGCGCATGCGCGACTGAACGAATCACTCCCCGAGACGACTCGTTCTTCCCGAGTCACATTAAAGATTCGTTCAAAATGAACGAATCGTTCAAGACCGACCCATCACTACAGTCTTCCCCATGATTGTGTAGCCTAGTGAACCAAACTGAGAGACCATTTTGAAGGCTCAGGAAACCTTTGCAGGTGTTTTGAGTTGATTAGCTGATTGGCATATCACCATATTCTAATTTGTTGAGATAGTGAATTGGTGGGTTTTTGTTAAATGTGAGCCTAAATCATCACAATTAAAAGAACCAAAGACTTAAACTACTTCAGTCTGTGTGCATTGAATTTATTTAATACACGAGTTTCACAATTTGAGTTGAATTACTGAAATAAATAAACTTTTCCACGACATTCTAATTTATTGAGATGCACCTGTAATACGAATAAGGTTGTACGAGCTTGACCCACACTACTACACAGCAGGTGGCGCTAATGCACCTGAAAGTTGTGCCATAAAATATTAAGAAGAAGAAAAAGGCGGTAGCATAAACGCGTGGTTTACTGTCTTATGGAAGTTTGTTCGCTATTGATTTTTGATTTTGAAGGACAGAAATGAGCGAAATTCCTCTAACTTCATCAGTGTCAAAGGTAACATTGAGCAGACATTCATTAATCCTTACGTGGCTGAAGTAATTTGTTGAGAGTAATGATATTAATACATTTATGATAACTTACATATATATATATACACATAATGATACATATCCAGACTTATAGATGCTGTTTTTCAGGGATGTTTTGTTTTTAAGTCAGCCTCTAAAAAGAGAAAGCGACATGTTGGAGTTGGTGAGTAATTATAATTATTATTATCACTTTACAAATACTTATCTCCCTTATCAAGCATTTTCGTTTTATTTATTTGCATGTAGGTGGATATTTGGTGGATGATAGTGACGATAACGGCAGCGATCGCTTTAGGATCTGTCAGAAATTATGGGAAACTGTTCAAATGAACACAGAGGTACATCCTTTCTCTGCATCTGCAACCGCTTTATCTAATTCATTCATATGTTCGTCTACTAATACGTTTTTGTTCCTTGATAAATATATATTTTCTCAGGTAATACAAGATCAGTTGAATAAAAAGGTACTTGACAGTCTTGCAGAGTTCATTAAAAAGCATGGTCCCGGATGCTCATCTGATGTCTGGAGACAGAGAGCCAGTGAAATCCCAACAGCTGCTCTAATGCTGGGTATGGCCTGATTCTTATCCTAAGATTGCTGTCACTGTTTTATTTTACTTAATATTTATTTTCCAGCACAACTTTTGTATAATGCACATAGCTCCAAGAGTTGAACATTTAGAAAACTGAAACGAGGTCAGGGTTAATGCAAACCAATTTGTTTAAAATGAAGCCTGATTTGGGAAAAAGTTCACAATCATACATGGTCACATTTGATAAACTGCTTTATCCTTTGATCCTTTTAATCTTGGCAATAGAATCATCATTGGCTAGCAAATTTTATTTATTTTTGCTAAAATACTCTCTCTCTCTCTCTCTCTCTCTCTCTATATATATATATATATATATATATATACACCCACACACACAGTATTATGATGATATTGAAATAAGTTGCAAAAAAGTGTTGTACTATAACAGATATATTCTTCATTGTATTTAAATGTTTTAAGCAAACAAATGTTTTAAACAGATTAAAGTGCAAAATAATTATAAACAACAGTAGGTAACACTTTGTTGCCTAATGGCTACATTTGTTACATTAGTTGTGTTAAAGTTAGTTTAAAAAATACAACTGAGCTTTCTTAGATCCATTAAATAATACAGTTACAGCCTTTATGAATAATAAAAAAAAATATTTACTGTATTTTGAAGTGCCCACGATAACAATATCATGCATGTTGATTATTGTGATATATTATTGTACAAACCCGATTCCAAAAAAGTTGGGACACTGTACAAATTGTGAATAAAAAAGGAATGCAATAATTTACAAATCTCATAAACTTATATTTTATTCACAATAGAATATAGATAACATATCAAATGTTGAAAGTGAGACATTTTGAAATGTCATGCCAAATATTGGCTCATTTTGGATTTCATGAGAGCTACACATTCCAAAAAAGTTGTGACAGGTAGCAATAAGAGGCCGGAAAAGTTAAATGTACATATAAGGAACAGCTGGAGGACCAATTTGCAACTTATTAGGTCAATTGGCAACATGATTGGGTATAAAAAGAGCCTCTCAGAGTGGCAGTGTCTCTCAGAAGTCAAGATGGGAAGAGGATCACCAATTCCCCCAATGCTGCGGCGAAAAATAGTGGAGCAATATCAGAAAGGAGTTTCTCAGAGAAAAATTGCAAAGAGTTTGAAGTTATCATCATCTACAGTGCATAATATCATCCAAAGATTCAGAGAATCTGGAACAATCTCTGTGCGTAAGGGTCAAGGCCGGAAAACCATACTGGATGCCCGTGATCTTCGGGCCCTTAGACGGCACTGCATCACATACAGGAATGCTACTGTAATGGAAATCACAACATGGGCTCAGGAATACTTCCAGAAAACATTGTCGGTGAACACAATCCACCGTGCCATTCGACGTTGCCGGCTAAAACTATAGGTCAAAAAAGAAGCCATATCTAAACATGATCCAGAAGCGCAGGCGTTTTCTCTGGGCCAAGGCTCATTTAAAATGGACTGTGGCAAAGTGGAAAACTGTTCTGTGGTCAGACGAATCAAAATTTGAAGTTCTTTTTGGAAAACTGGGACGCCATGTCATCCGGACTAAAGAGGACAAGGACAACCCAAGTTGTTATCAGCGCTCAGTTCAGAAGCCTGCATCTCTGATGGTATGGGGTTGCATGAGAGCGTGTGGCATGGGCAGCTTACACATCTGGAAAGGCACCATCAATGCTGAAAGGTATATCCAAGTTCTAGAACAACATATGCTCCCATCCAGACGTCGTCTCTTTCAGGGAAGACCTTGCATTTTCCAACATGACAATGCCAGACCACATACTGCATCAATTACAACATCATGGCTGCGTAGAAGAAGGATCCAGGTACTGAAATGGCCAGCCTGCAGTCCAGATCTTTCACCCATAGAAAACATTTGGCGCATCATAAAGAGGAAGATGCGACAAAGAAGACCTAAGACAGTTGAGCAACTAGAAGCCTGTATTAGACAAGAATGGGACAACATTCCTATTCCTAAACTTGAGCAACTTGTCTCCTCAGTCCCCAGACGTTTGCAGACTGTTATAAAAAGAAGAGGGGATGCCACACAGTGGTAAACATGGCCTTGTCCCAACTTTTTTGAGATGTGTTGATGCCATGAAATTTAAAATCAACTTATTTTTCCCTTAAAATGATACATTTTCTCAGTTTAAACATTTGATATGTCATCTATGTTGTATTCTGAATAAAATATTGAAATTTGAAACTTCCACATCATTGCATTCTGTTTTTATTCACAATTTGTAGTGTCCCAACTTTTTGGAATCGGGTTTGTATATCGGCACATTCTTAATTAAATGATAGATATCACAGGAAGTGTTATATCTCGACTCAGCCTCTCTAGTGGGGTTTGAGGTCAACAATAGTAATTTAAATGTGAGTTGTGAATGATGGAAAAAACATTGGTACATACAACGTAGCCCCACTATTAGCTCTGCCTATTATTGTCCTTTTATTTTCATCTAGGGGTAAATGTGCCAGATCATGCCATGACATTTCGAAGTCTGTGTAATCTCCTTCAGGATTCTGTCACACCGTTTGTGGTGTCTGTTCATGCCAAAGAATGTGCAGGTGTGTATTTTTGCGCATGTGAAACATTTCAGATTATATACATCTGTATCTGTGCAGAGTTTGCTCTTATGAAAATTTCAATGGAAGATTGAATAGACAAGCATTATTCTCTACCCATCTCTGCAAAATAACCATATATGGAGCTTACAATGACTTATGCATAGCCGCATCTGCATATCATTTTCATTTGCATATGTTCATTAAAATGTGATGTAATCATGTTTTACAGTAATCCTGTAGTTCTGTATATAACACTTTTTGACAGCTGTGAAGCTCTTGATTCAGAAGGTTCTAGAGCAGCTGATGGGAAGAGGAGTGTCAGTGGATGAAGAACAGGAAGATGATACAGCTTTGCTTCAGAGGACACAGTGTACAATTAGTGCTCTATGTCAGTGGTACAAGACTGTTACCAAGGTAGGAGAAGACAAGAGAACATAAACTATGCTTACCTACAATAGAAAGACTTGTTTATATTTTGAAAGAATACATTTTGGGGTACTACTTGCTGAAAGGGGCTTGGTCCATGGTAATGTAAACTCCAGATGATGCTCTTTGATTGTTTCTTATGTAAATTATATTATTTTTAATGTAATTGTACTGTATGTAATTGAAGTTTTAAGTAGAATAAAATGCTTATTTCAAATTTAAAATCTTAAATCGAACAATGTTTGGTAAGTTCTAGTAGAAATTTGAAAAGGACCCTGTGCTGTTATTTACTTAACCTTGGTATGCCAAGCTACTTTAACAATCAGAATAATTGCTCTTTTGCAGAAATGCACCCAAGTTTCTCCACAAAGGAATAAAAACTTGACAAATGGTGACTTGCCTCAGAGTTTGCCTGTTGTCGTGATCTTCAAAGACTTTGAGGCATTCAACTCACAAGTTTTACAGGATTTTATCCTTATTTGCAGGTGGGATTTGTGTAGTAAAATGTGCAATAGTAGTATATGAAGTGTGATAGAATAATATTGTTACAGTGCTTGCAAGGTGTTTTCTTTCTTTACACTCTTGCCATCAATTCAGCTCCAACTCCTTATTTCATGATTTTTTTTTTTTGTAGATTATTTTTTACACACTGTCTACATAGACATTGCAATGTCACAAGTAAATTGCTTCCATTACAATCAGCAAAGCAGGTTTCAATGAAAGCCTTACAAAGCAGTTTCAGTTGATGGATGACCCATTTTCACTTTTGAAAAGCTGCACAGATTCTCCCTTTTCTATTCTTTTTTTTTTTCTTTTCTTTTCTTTTCTTTCGTTAGAAAGTTTGTAGGTTGAAATGTTGATTGTCAAGTTCGTGGCAAATGTCTGAAGCATCATTTAAATAGAACCTAATACCTGAGATCACTCAATTTTAAGATAACTTTCTTTTGCATGCCTTGAAAGCAGTGGTATATCCTGTTTTTTGTTTTTTTTGCAGGAAATTCTAATAATGTAGCATGCCTGAAATTGAAAAGTGGATATAATCATGGACTGAAAATCCTTAATCTTAATCTTTTTTTTTTTTTATCTTAACAGTCGATACACTCAGGAGCTTCCAATCGTCTTTATTTTTGGCATTGCCACGTCTCCCAGTGCTATCCAGCACAGGCTTCCCCACTCGGTGTCATCATTGCTCTGCATTGAGGTCTTTCATTCTCTCTCATGTACTCAGCATTTAGCCTCTGTTTTTGACAAGGTAAATAACCATTGCGATTTGTAATGCAAGTTAATGTCAACAATTTTATTCCGTATGTTCTTCTGATGTCATTATTTGTTTTTCATAGCTCATTCTGAACTCTCAGTTCCCATTCAAGCTCAGCAGTAGGGTGATACAGGTGCTGGTTGGCATCTTCCTCTACCATGACTTCTCTGTTCAGAATTTTGTTAAGGGCCTGCAGGTGAGCTGACAAGTTTTTGTTTTTTCAGATGGCCTTTCATCGTGGCATGTGTAATGTTTCTTTGTTGCTTTGGAATGTTATTGAGAAACAAACATTGGTGACAGTGGTGCTACTTATTTGGCTTTTTTGCTTTCTACTATTGAAGCATACCTTTTTCATTATTATGGAGACTGAAAGAAGCCAAAACTTAGATTTTGAGAGTTACGTCTTCAGTTAATATATGTGAGCATTATAAACAATTCCAAAGTCCCATCACTGCAGTAAATTTCAGGAACAAATAGACACATGGCAGTTGTATCACTTCATCTACATGAGATATTTGTGCTTGGACACAGATGATTGAAACTAAATTTTGGATTTAAAATATGGCTTTTATGTAATTCAGTTTTTCCACTGTAATCATTACTACCATGTTTTCAAAACTTCTGCAAGCATAAAGGATGATGCAGTCATGTGACCTCAATAATAATGTACTTTGATTGTTACAAATGAATATATTGTTATGCTGTTTAAAACATTATAATTAATGTGAAGTTGGATGTGATGCGAGAATGTTCAAAGGAGACCAGAATGTGTCTGTGAAGTTTCAGCTCAAAATACCCCACAGATCATTTATTATATCATTTTGAAAATGCCTATTTTGAGTGGAAGCAGAATCACGCTGTTTTCGTGCATGTCTCTTTAAATGCAAATGAGCTGCTGCTCCCCGCCCTCTTTTCCAGAATAGGGCTGTGCCTTTACAGCTAGTACCTCAGATATTCTGCCAAAAACATCTGTTTGGTTTTGATTGTCATGTCTATCGTGCTGAAATCATGCGTTTTAATCCAAATTAGTTTAAATTTCTTACATATGGCGTACACATTCGAAGCACGTGCACAGAAAGCGGCTATCAAACGGCATGGGAGTACTAAAAGTTATTTCATGTCTTATTGCACTTAAACTGTCAAATACACGTTTATGTTAAAAACACACGAGTTACAAAAACAGTCGGTTATGTCTGTGAAGGAAACAGCTGGGAAAGAAATCGCATGTTTATTAGATCTGTGTGGCAGTAGCGTAATATACAGTAAATAAATCAATAAATCCACTGCTCTCTTGTCTCCTCTGAGGCTGGGACTCTAAATAGTGTTCTGTGCTCATCAGTGCAGCCAAAGACAGAACAGTTAGCATGCTATACTTGAACTTTCACCATGGCATTAGAACTTGTACACCATTGTTGCTTGCGAAAACAGAATGGTGGTCGCCATGGGTGAAAACTTGCAGATTAAGGGGCGGTAATATTAAAATAAGATCCCCATTCTGCGTCATGGGGAGAGCGAAATCTGAGCAGCTCATTTTTTCACAAGCTTGCAGAGAAGGGCTTACCAAAAAAAATTTACTGGGTTCTTTTTTTTTTCTTCATGTTTTCTGGGTTGGTAGATGCATCAGGGACCCAATTATAGCACTTAAACACAGAAAAAGTCAGATTTTCATGATATGCCACCTTTCAAGGTGGGGTAAGTGATTTCTGGTAGCCAATGTTGACATTTGAAATCACCAAAACAAACACGCCCCTACCCCAAAAGGGTCTCGCCCCTATTTTGATAGCTCCGCCCCACACATACGTATGGCAATGATTAGTTCTGTGAAACGAAGCAAAACCAATGTTACTCGCCTATCGAGAAGAAACAAAGCAACCACGGCGTCCGCTCACAGGGCTTCCCGCTCCTTAAGTTCTCTCCAGCGCTGGAAAGCTGATCCGATATTTACACGGGTCCTTGCCTTATCGTAACACTGTGTCTACACCGGACGCGAGCGCTGCGACACGACAAATCCCCGACAGTAAACTGCTGCCGCGTTCTATTTCAACTGAGCGCTTTCTCCCCCGCATCGAGTAGACACACCCCTTACTGCTGAATGGCTACAAGTTTGTTTTGGTACTCGGCCAAAACAAGAAGTTTGTTTTGGTACTCTGCTTTGGTATTCTAAAGCGTTTTTGAAAAAATGCATACCCCACCTTTAAGGAATATGGCTATTTTGCCAGCACTCTAATGAAACCCTTTTTCTTACAGTTCTCCATGTTGGAGCACTTTAATAGCCAGCCTCTCAGCGTGCTTTGCTGCCAAAAACAAGAGTCCTTGCTTTCTGCCAAGACATTGAGCAAACAAAACGTTGAACGAATCCGCCATCTACCCTCGTTCATGAGGTATACACATCAATGTTCACTCCAGTAAAGGGATTCAGTAACAGTTCTGTAGCTACACACTTAAGTGAACATATGTCTTTGAAGGTATGTGGAGACTCAGGAGCCCCAGGAACAGGTGCGGCTCCTTACCAATGATGAACATGTCAAGGTAACATTATTATTCCACAATAGTCCATGTAATTGAATAAATATCACAAATCTAAAACACTATTTTTGCTATTCCTCTTACAAATTCTGTCCAGTATCGGCTCAGACTAGCATACTAATCATAGGCAGTCCTTTGTACAGGGTTCCCACGCTTCTTGAAAGTACTTGAATTTCAGACATATGTATTCAAGGCCTGGAAAGTACTTGAAAACAAACATAGGTCCTTGAAAGTGCTTGAATTAAATTTTAAATACATTTTGTTTATGGCGCTATTTCAAAAATTGTCCTATATGTGCTGTCAAAGACAGAACGAAACGGCACTAATGATTGGGGGTGGAGATGGGGTAATGCAAAAAAAAACTTGGCGTGTGTGTTGATGCACAGCCTAGCTCCCGCAGAGTTTCTGACCATTACCTCCCACTCCCGCAAACATTCTAATATTGTATATAATTTTTGCGCTATCAATATGCGGGGTATTGAAATCACATTTGAATGAGCGCTCGCAGTTCACTTTCGATTTCGCGATCACGCGCACACTGTGTAAAGTGAGCACATCTTACAGTGCGTGCATAATTATAAGGCACGTTGATATTCTGATCATATTTTTTTCCAAGCACATTTTACCAATTCCAAACCACATCTATCTTAATAACTACTATTATAATTTTATATTTAATCATTTATAAGTGATATATAATTGTCCATGAATGCTGGAAGTGGAAAAACTCCTTATATTCAGGTGTGCAGAATTATTAGGCACGTTTCCTTTTACAGATAAAATGAGCCAAAAAAGAGATTTAACTGAAAAATCAAAAATTATTAAATCCCCATGAGAAATATTCAAAACTAATGCAATATAGAAATTGCAAAGTTAAGACATGACCAGTGGTCAGCGAAATGCTCATTGGGTCAGCGGGGTTAGACAAAAACAGGTGGAGAAGAAAAGACACACGGTAACTGCAAAATAATTAAGAATTAAAGTGAAGAATTAGGTGTAAACTATCAAACCTTTAGTCTCCAGCACCACCATTTTCCAGAACTGTAACCTTCCTGGAGTCTCCAGAATTACAAGGTGTCAGGTTCTCAGAGACTTTGCTTGGGTAAAAAATCTTAAAAAATGACCCTCACTTAATAAGAATAACATGCTGAAGTGTTGTGAGATACATGAAGACTAATTTGCATAGGCCTTATGGACAGATAAGTTGAGAGTGACTCATGATGGACCAGCACCACATCCTCTTGTACCACTGTTTGAAGAATTTATCTTCCAGAATCGAGCAGTAAGTTTTAGGAGCTCATTTTTAGTCCATCTCTGCAAGACAGACTTTTCAGGATAGGAGATGGACTAAAAATGAACTCTCAAAACTTACTGCAACATGGAGCCAAGGAGAACATGTAGAACTTGAAAAATAAGAAAAACAGCTTAGTGAAAAGTGTTTACAGTTTAAAAGCAAATAGAAAGTCCTATTTTTTTATATTATTTTGCAGATTTGCACATGTACAAGGTTTTAAAATGTTCATGACATATTTTTAAAAAATATTGAAGTTTTGAGCAGCTGCATTCCTCTAGGTCAAAGATGAAAAAAGGGATTTACAATAATAGGTGATTTACAAAATAATTTTGACTCGAGTTATTTATTAATGAGTAACGTCTCTATTGAGAGAGTGTGCAAATTTTTAATGTTAACAGGTTTTACAGTGTTATTACAACATTTAACTACTTTTTATTAATTTAAAAAATTGCGAAATTCTTTCAAATTTAAATCTTGTACAAGAACTACAGCAAAAACCAGTTTGATGCATATTTTATCAATATTTTAGAAATTGTATTTGAATATTACCAGTATTAACTTCAATGGATTTCATTAAAGTCCTTTGAACACGACTGCTCAAAACGGTCTAAATTTATGAAACCTACACATTCAAAACATTATTACTCTGAAATTTTTAATGTAAATGTTAAGTGTAAGTGAAATGTTAAGTACTGTAAGGTCTTTCATGACACTACATATGCTGGCGTGTGAATTCGATAGGTGCTTGATATAAAATAAATGGTGCTTATAAAAGTCCTTGAAAGTCCTTGAATCTGGTCTTCATGAAAGAGTGGGAACCCTGTTTGTAATGTAGCTTTGGGTTAACTGGTTAACTTTAAACGATGTTAATGGCTAAGTTACCTTAGCATGCTAATTTTTGTGCATAGTAGTAACTAATACTTGTGTGTTCATTCTCGCCTTAAAAGATTTCCTCTGCATCAGGTCAAGCGTATGTGTCTTCTAGGTGGCAACCAGTTGGTAATCCTCTTAGACAGCAGGGTTATTATCCGATTATTAAATTGCAAGATCAATGTGAATAAAATTTCAACACTATGTGTTTAAAGTAAAAGTCTGAATGTCTCGTTTAATGTAATGTCTATAGATTAGATCCAAGCAGTCAATATTTGTTGAATGTGTCTTTTAATATCAGTTATGTTACTTTAATCAAAAACAAAAATATAACATTGCAGTGATGAAACAATAAAACTCTGCTGAACTGCTGCTTAAATCTTTTAAAAAGACAGTAGTGTTTATCACTTTTTCTACATCTCACTGAAAAACTTGGAAGCACATATGTATAATCCCCTTTATAATTAGTGGCTTTAGCTAAAAGAGCACATTTTCTTTTTACTGCAAATTAGAATTGTCGTGGTAGTCAGCGTTATTGACTTTACAGTGTTTGGACATACACCGATTACATTTCTTGCACACTGCCCCCACCGTCAAAAGCAAAAGCGCACCTATTTGGCATTATTTTTGTGGTTGATATAAGTCAGTTTGTCTTATTGTTGTGATTTTTAATTAAACATAATAATAATAAACCACAAGCTAGGCATATGTTTTAAAGTAAGGGGAAAAGATCTTTCATTTGTCAGTGTTACAACACTGGTATATACAGAGACACTCACATGACATGCAGGAAAATTTATATTGTTGCCATGAATTTTTCATTCCCATGTTTTAATTAAATTGTGGCCATGAATTAGGAATGTGTTCCCTCATTTTATTAGGGAACATAGGAGTAATAGTAATGTTTAAAAGCATTACTAATCCTTTTTTGAATATTATTTTGAATATGCACATTTATGATAAATGGCAAATTGAATGGAATGACTGCATATATAACAAATTATATGAAGTGAACCCAGTACTAAATCAAAGAGTTAACTGTTATTATTTTGAAAATAGACATGACCAGATTGTGCAGAGATGTAGAATAGGTCACACATGGCTCTCTCTCATTCATATTTATTGAAAGGGGAAGAAAAAACAGTTTGTGATTTATGTAAGAGTCTTTTGAGTACAAAACATATTTTAGTAGAATGTCCATCTTTAAATGATACTAGACAACGTTTTAATTCAGAAAATATATTAATGGACATTTTTAAAAAGGTTACTCCTGAAATAATTTTAGAATTTTTAGTCATATAGTAAGTTGAAAGGCTGTATATAATTATTATTGCTGTTTTTGATGGGGGTTTTTTTCATGTTTTTTTTCATGTTTTTTTTGTATTGACTTTTTTTAAACAAAATTGTTAAATTATTGTAAACATTATATTGAAACAATATTGATTGAATTGTTTGAATTATGCAATTGAATTGTTTTTGCCATAAATATAGCCATTGCTGTTGACATGGCATTAAATCATAAATAAATACTAATAAATAAATACGTTAACTGTGTATGAGATCCCCATTACCAAGGTTGAAAAGTTGGAACGGCTGATAAGCATACAGCTGAAGTAGTGGCTTGGAATTCCACGTTTAAGTTCTGTCGGACTTTATGGACATGGCAAGTTGGAATTACCAATCACAGGGCTCGTGGAAGAGTTCAAATGCACCAAAGTAAGGCTCGTCATGACCCTAACTGAATCCGAGGATGCAGTCATTCGAACAGCGGCCCCCCCGGGTGGTAGCGGGAAGGAAGTGGACTCCATCAGAAGCTGTTCAGAGTGCAAAGTCTGCGCTTCACTTCAGAGATGTGGTTGGACAAGTACAGCATGGGAGGGCAGTGTTCGGACTCATCCCAAAAACTCCTCTGTGGCACAAAGCAACACCAGTGCAGAAGAGACAGCTAGTCGTAGACGAAGTCAGGAGACAGGAGGAGGGAGAGCGACATGCCAAAGCCGTCTCAATGGCCAAGCAGGGGAGATGGACCAACTGGGAGGGTTTGGAGAAGAAAAAGCTCAGCTGGCGTGACATCTGGCAGATAGAGGGAGTGCGGCTGAGTTTTGTCATCAGAGCCACATACGACCTGCTACCCTCCCCCCAAAATCTGAAAGAGTGGTATGGAGAAGATCCCGCCTGTTCCTTGTGTCAAGTACCTGCATCTCTAAGGCACATTCTATCAGGGTGCACTACAAGTCTCACCCAAGGGCGCTATACTTGGCGGCATAACCAAGTACTTAGAGAGCTGGCATTAATACTGGAACAGAAGCGAACCACCACAAACAACCTCCCACAAACGTTGGCAGGACAGGTCAACTTCACAAATTTCGTACCAGCTGGCCAACATCAAGAGCAACGTACAACACCTAAGGATGCAAGCATCCTGCAGTCAGCGCGGGATTGGAAATTGGAAGTGGACCTTGATAAGAAGCTTGTGTTTCCCCCAGAAATAGTGGCTACAACACTCCGGCCAGACATGGTCCTGTGGTCTCCAACAACAAAGCTGGCATATGTTGTGGAATTAACAGTACCATGGGAAGATGGGGTTGAAGAGGCTTATGAGAGGACAAAGAACAAATATTCCGACCTGGCAGCTGAAGCATCCCAGAACGGCTGGAAGACCAGCATCTTCCCAGTAGAGGTGGGATGCAGGGGATTTGTTGCAACATCTACCACCAGTTTGCTGAGAAAAATAGGGGTGAAGGGTCGCTCTCTCCAACAGGCCATCAAGTCCATATCAAGTGCTGCTGAAAAAAGCAGTAACTGGCTCTGGATCAAGCGTAAGGACTCCATCTGGGCAGCAAGGTAGAGACAGATGGTATGCGGTCAGGCTTAGGCCTGACTAAGGGAGAAGGACGCCCCTGCCATGCAGAGCCCATCAGGGATATAGAGGGTATGGCATGGAGGGGGGTGTACCTGGGACGCTGGGTACACCGTTGAGCCTTCTGGAGATGTTGTGGGCTTCAATCAACGAAACGTCGATGAAGCAGGGTGCCCACCTGATGACCCCAATGACATACCTTACTCTCCTTTTTAACCACTCAACACAGACCGCTACTATCAAGAGTTTCCTACTAAAGGGATTGAAACATCTAGTCCTATTAGCTTTACTACCTAATCTTTTTTGTGATTTATATCTTTTCAGGAAGTATGTCAAAAATTACTGAAAAACCTCCATAAATACCACAAGAATTACTATCCCATTCTACAGTGTCTGCACTCTTTGACCTCATCACTGCCTAAGTTTCCTCTGGGAAAGCATGTAAGTACACCTTTTGATTACCCCATTTTACATTGTCCTTGTTACATGTATTTATTATAGTAATAACAGTAAATAATGCATTATATGCAACTAACCATAAACCAAACCCTAATCGTAACCCTAAAGAAAGTGCATGGTTTTCAATTAATATTGCTGGTAACACTTTATTTTAAAGCTGCAGTCCGTTTTTGGTTAAAAATGATCTGAAATCAATATTTGAGCAAGTATATAACCAGCCAGTGTTCAAACTGTTGCCTTACTTTAGCCCGATTCACAATGGTTAACTTATAATAATGTTTTCTAATTTGAGTGGTACTGGTAGGAATTTGCGGGAAATTCGAGCACGCTGCCACGTCATTATGTCACGTATGTAAACATAAAGAGGATTACCCGGCTAATAGGCTATATGTGAGGATCCTGCAGGTAGCGTATCATTTATAGTCTTTTCTCTCAGTAGGTCGAATAATTAAACTTAATTTTTAATGGCAGATTGTAATCCAGAAAGGATTGTTTATGAAACACGTGACTGAAATTAAATTATATTCCAGATTTAAATGTGCTTCTGATTACAGATAGATACACAAGATTTGTATTTTAAAGAGAACCAGTTCGAAGGAAGAATAATTTGCTTTTTGGCGAAAAAACGAATTTCTTTATATGAAATTCGAATGGTACGACAATTAGAGATTAGACTGTACAGAAATTGAAATCTACACACTAATACACACTATATACACATAATCATGCAATGCTGATGTTGTTAACTTTAACAATTTGAGAACAAAGTATAACAACAATAATAATTTGCACGGTTTGATGTGATATGAGCTAAGTGATCGCTAGATGTAATCACCATTGGTAGTGCGATTTTATTATAGTGCTTTTTTTCCTCAGTTGGTCAGAACAAATGTGGCAGACTTGTTCAGATGACAATATCTGGTGAAAATTATTATTTGGGTCATATATTCCAAGACGTAGGCTAGTACTGCAGCTTTAAGGTGTCCTTGTTACACGTTGCATGTACTTACTATTATACAGGGGTGCAAACTTGTCACCTTTCGGCGAAATTCGCCGTTTTCACCTTGAAATAGGTCATTCACGTGAATCGTGTAGATCTGTAAAAAAAATATTTGAGGAGAGGGGGGGGGTCGTCGTCGGATCTGCGAGTCATCTGTGTCACGTCACCTGCAGCGTCTTTTCCCCCTGTTGGCAATGGCAGGATTGGACCCGCCCTACTCTGTCTCTGATTGGCCTACCTTGGGGTCGAAGCCCGCAGGCTGTCTCGTATTTTCTTTATGACCGCGAAAAGAACTAAAAATACTCTTGTCAGTTTTGATTGTACAGATAAGAATAAGGTATCATTTGAAACTGCAAAGGGTCTCCTTTTATTTCTGTATAGTCATAATAACAACGAAATAATGTGCTTTTCTAAAATTAATAAAATAAACGGGGTGCGTTCTCTGCCGGCTCTGTCTCTGTCACCTTTCTTCACAGACACGTAAATAAAACAACCTGAATCTCCGCGAATACTCGCCTCAAATACATGAGAAATATATGTATAGAAAGCTTAGAATGTCTACTTTTAAATGAAGTAAGTTACGTCCAAAACAAATATTCTATGTTAAAGTAATCCGTATGAAACCGACGCGATGTCCAGTTTTCCCGTCTCAACTCATTATATCTAATACGGTCCCGCCCACGCGCCGTTCGCGCCTTTCAGATTCAAACATCCACGTGAGGCGCGCGAATGTAAACGCCCACATCGCCTCCGCGTAAACAAACAAGTTCATCCCGGCTACTTTCTGTTTCTGGAAGAAGATCTGCTGAGAGAAATAACCCAGAATTTCAAAATGTGTGTTTGTTTATTTGTTTGTTTCCTTCAGAGCACATAAACAATATACACTATGAAAATGCCAGGTTTTGTAATGTTTTTGTAAATAATTCTCTTCTTCATTACTTCAGTCTTACTCCAAGTGTAACAATATACACTATATCATTCAAAAGCTTGTAGTCGGCATATAGAAATAAACTTTTTGGCACACAAGTAATGATAAAGACATTTATCATGTTACAAACTATGCTGTTCTTCTGAACTTTCTATTCATCAAAGAAAAAAAAAAAAACCTTCTCAGCTCTTTTCAACAGAATAATAATAAATGTTTTTTGAGCAGCAAATCAGTATATTAGAATGATTTCTGAAGGATCATGTGACTGGAGTAATGATGTTAAAAAGTCAGCTTTGAAAGACAGCTTTGATTTGTTCCTAATAAACTGTTTAACTGCACTCGCAAGTGAATCTCAAGTTATTTTGTGTGATAGCTAAATATATTCTAAATAAACTACAAACAAAAAATATATAAATTAATCAATAAAATTATTAATTTACTTAACGTGTTAAAATTGATTTACAGTACTTTTTTTTGCTGTCTTCTAACTGTTTGGACTTGAATAAAGAAAGAAAACTTGCACTTAACCTTTTCACAGGCATTTTGTTTTCATAGTTAGACATATATCGGGATGTATCATTATATGATTGTCTAGCAATATATCGATTATCGCAGAATCGCTGTATCGTGATTATATTGTATCGTGAGGTACCCTGCGATTCCCACCCCTCGCAGGGTACCTCACGGGGGGGGGGTTGGAGTTTAGTTTGTCACCTTTTTCACCCCTGACGAGTTTGCACCCCTGATTATAATAACAATAAATTATGCATAATTACATGCAAGAAACCCTAAGACAAACCCTGTACATGTAGTTAATTATTAATATTACTCTGTATTTAAATGTATAATTGTGACAACCTTAAAATAAAGCGTATATAAGCGCAAATAAACCTTTTCAAAGCAAAGTATTTGTATATGTAACAATCCTTTATACAACCCCAAATCAGAAAAAGTTGGGACAGTATGGAAAACGCAAATAAAAAAAGAAAGTAGTGATTTCTAAATTTACTTTGACTTGTATTTCATTGCAGACAATATGAACACAAAATATTTCATGTTTTGTCTGGTCAACTTCATGTCATTTGTAAATATACATCCTTTCCTGTCATTCAGACCTGCAACACATTCCAAAAAAAGTTGGGACAGTAAAGCATTTACCACTTTGTAATGTTGCCATTCCTTTTCACAACACTTAAAAGACGTTTAGGGACTGAAGACACCAAGTGAAGTGTTTCAGGTGTAATTTTGTCCCATTCTTCCTGCAAACAAGTCTTAAGGTGGGCAACAGTACGGGGTCTTCGTTGTCGCATTTTGCGCTTCAAAATGCGCCACACATTCTCTATTGGAGACAGGTCAGGACTGCAGGCAGGCCAGTCAAGTACCCGTACCCTCTTCCTCCGCAGCCAGGACTTTGTAATGTGTGCAGAATGTGGTTTTGCATTGTCTTGTTGAAATATGCATGGACGTCCCTGGAAAAGATGTCTTCTTGAAGGCAGCATATTGTGCTCCAAAATCTCTATGTACTTTTCAGCATTAATGGTGCCATCACAGAAGTGCAAGTTACCTTTGCCAAGGGCACTGACACAACCCCATACCATGACAGACCCTGGCTTTTGGACTTGTTGCTGGTAACAGTCTGGATGATCCTTTTCTTCTTTGGTCTGGAGCACACGGCGTCCATTCCTCCCAAAAAATACCTGAAATACTGATTCATCTGACCACAGTACACGTTTCCACTGTGTGATGGTCCATCCCAGATGCCTCCGAGCCCAGAGAAGTCGACAGCGCTTCTGGACACTGTTAACATAGGGCTTCCTTTTGGCACAGTACAGTTTTAACTGGCATTTGTGGATGTAACTACGTATTGTGGTACTTGACAAAGGTTTGCCAAAGTAGTCCTGAGCCCATGTGGTGATATCGCTTATAGATGAATGACGACTCTTGATGCAGTGCCACCTGAGGGATCGGAGATCACGGTTGTTCAGCTTAGGCTTGCGCCCTTGTCCTTTACGCACTGAAATTCCTCCAGATTCCTTTAATCTTTTAATTATGTTATGCACTGTTGAAGGTGAAATATCCAAATCTCTTCCTATCTTTCTTTGAGGAACATTGTTTTTAAACATTTCAATAATTTTCTCACGTATTTGTTGGCAAACTGGCGATCCTCGGCCCATCTTTGCTCCTAAAGGACTAGACCTTTCTTGGATGCTGCTTTTGTACCAAATCATAATTACAATCACCTGTTGACATCAACTGTTTCAAATCACATCATTATTTAACCAATTTACCTCATTACTAGCCCTAAATTGCTCCTGTCCCAACTTTTTTTGGAATGTGTTGCAGGTCTGAATGACAGGAAAGGATGTATATTTACAAATGACATGAAGTTGAATAGACAAAACATGAAATATTTTGTTCATATTGTCTGCAATGAAATACAAGTCAAAGTAAATTTAGAAATCACTACTCTTTTTTTTTTTATTTGCGTTTTCCATACTGTCCCAACTTTTTCTGATTTGGGGTTGTAGTTAAGGCAATTGTAGCTTCCCTGTGTGAATGTGGGACTCTCATGGGAAAACCTAAAGAAACGAGCACAGCACAAAAACTCACTGAAGCTTATAGAAACATAGTGCTTTAAAACCATTCAGGTACTTCATTGCCATTCTCAAATCAACTCCTGTGGCCTTATGGAGTAATAAAGTGTCCATTGGGTGTGATTTTTTTAAAGTGTCCCCTAAGAATTTCACCAGAAGTAGTAAGTCATCTTGGTACAGCTGTCGGCTGGCTTTTTTGTACTGCTTATTTGGATAAAGGTAAACTTTGTCACACTGCTGGAAACACACATTGACAGCAACATGATTGCATGATTTTCAGCGGAAAGCTGATGACTACTGGCAACACAAGTTGAACGTGACTTGCTGGGCGACAAGATGTAGGCATGACCAGTGACTTGAGAAAGTTGAAAAATGTTTAACTTTATACAATCGAAAATTGCCGCTGTGAAACTTTTTTTTGTTTTGATCATATAGATTTTTTTTCACTTTATTTACAATTAAATAAAGTGAATGGACAGTGTCTAATGCTCAGCACATTTTGGGCACATTTTTACTAACAGCTTGCGCCAGCGCAAACAGTCTTTTGGAGTTAAAATAGTACTGTCAGGTTTTACTAAAGATGGGCAGTGAAGAATTAGTGCTGAAAAGGCGTGGACACCGTTATTTTTGTGCCTGACCTTATTGAATATGCATTTGTAGGAGTTTCCATTTCAGACGCAAAATTTATGGGAGGAGAGTATTCAAATGAATCACGCAAAGCATTTTACTAATGTTTGCACTCCTCAAATTACTGGCATTTGCGCCATTATTTAACACCCCAAAAAAGCATGTCTTAAACTATTTTGTGCTTGAAATGGCTGCAATTATTGTTGTTAGGAGGAGGCACCGCAGAGAACAGTGAGCGCATGGTAGAAGGGAGAGGATTTTTTCAACATGTATTAATTTATTTGGAATGCCAGAAGAACACATTATCTGAACATATCGTTTGCCAAGCCATGTTATTTTTAATTTGCTTCAGGAAATAAAAGACGACTTGAAACCCTCAACTAGGAGTCACGCAATACCAGCTCTATCAAAACTTCTTGCAAACCTTCATTTTTTGGCCTCCAGATCTTTTCAACGTACTGTGCCTTCTTTATTTCTTTATTCTTTATTTGCGACTAAGCTATTTTGCGCTGTGCTTGGTATATTGCATTGGTCGATATGTAAATGAGATGTTGCATCTGTGTTCTTTAATTTGAGCATTGTTAGTAAATCACCCGCAGAAATTTCCACACCCATCGGCGCTGTTTAGGAATTGTGCTCTCGCGCTAATTTGCCCTGTTTAGTAAAACTGGCCCTTTGTGCTTATAGATACGAGAACTGCATGTATCCTGCATTGAGAAGAATTTGTGGGAGACAGAGGAGTATGACTCAGCCTTGCAGCTTCTGAGGTAACTTAGTCTACTGTCTGGTCAGAAATAAATAAATACATTGTCATTACAGTGTCACTCTTCACTCTTAGTTCATATTTCTTTTGCAGGATTCTAGCAAAAGATGAGCTTGTTGCAGCTCTACGGAAGTGTGCTGAAATTCTTAAATCTGCCAGTACCAAGAGAATGCAAAATGTTTTGCAACAATTGGAAGATTTTATTGGCAGATTGGAAGCGCTGGAGGGTAAGTCATACACAGTATGTGTACCAATTTGCTTTTTTACCTGGAATTACCAGGGAAACATTTGGGATGCTGTTTTTTTTTTTTTTTTTTCTCTTAGCAAATTATTTACAAGTCACATCAAGAAATGTATTCAGAAAACATGTTTCCATGGTAGTTTTGCACAATTTCTTACTAAATAAAACATTTATTCAGCTCGGACAACTGTTTTATCTGCATTGTTGTGCATCTTGGTGTTTCCATTCAACCGTTTATTACTAGAATGCTGTTATTACTAGAATGCTGTTTAAGACACAAAAGATGCTTGTACATGTATGTGCACTGTATTATCAGCATATTCTCAACTCTATATGTGGCAATGTTAGAAAGCAGCTCAGCTTTTTCTTGCCAGCTGATGAACATTGAAAACATAGACAACTAATCAGAATTAAGCGGCAGACAACATATCTGCAGTGCACGCTTATAATAAACAGAACATATTCATCGGCATTATTATCATTATAGTATTGAGTAGATATTAATCTGAATGTGATTTTTGCCTGAATCTGTTTTCTGCATTATAGTGTAGAAAACAACTTGCGGTAAAGTTTTACTGTAATGACAGGGGATGCAATAATGCACTTATATTTCCTTTAGTTGTTAAAGATGGTAAAAATGGAATTTACCTTTTATGCTACAATTGGTTAATTTAGAATTTTTCATGATGTTCATAATTATTTATCATTTGTAATCCTTTGCAAAAAACAAAAGTGCATTAAAAAATTCATGACTAGATGCACAATAACCTTTGAAATACATTGCTTTGCCTATCAGGTGTCTCTTCAGAAGATTCCTCTGGAAATGGCATCATCTCAGGAAAAATGGAATATCAGAGAACAGATCTCTTTCGGCTTCAAAAGGCATAGTATTTGTTGTTGTCTTAGCTAATCTGGATTTTGTTTACCACAGATTTATTTATTTTAAATATTTTGAGAGTGTAGGGAGGCCAAGTCAATTGTCATTTGCTGTGCTTCATGGGAATGGGTGGAGCTAAAGAGTGCTTTTGTTGTGTTTTGCTTGTTTTAGCTTTGTGATTAGTGGAATTTTTTTGAACAGCATCATGAGTAATGTAGTTTTTCACCCCAAATTCCTCAGTTAAAGATGATTATATTAATGTTGATATTGGTTTGCTTTTATCATTACTGTAGCACCTCAGGTTAAGTCTGGAGTTCAGTGCATAACGTCTAGTGTTTTAAAATCTGATCAGTTTTTAAAAGTTGTGTAGTGTATTCCAGTCTTTTAGAATCCAAAGATGCTGTTGTTTCTTTTCAAAGTTTTATTTTGTCATTGGAAAATAATTATATTAATGATTATATAAACAACAGCTATACCTAGTATTGTAAAACTTCAGAACTAGGCAGTGTTAATGTAGTATACTAGCAATTCGACTAGCTGGAACATATACTAACCAGAAATGCAACACCAAGCAATAAGCCAGCAATGCCTAGTACTGTTGGGCGATATACTCAATTGTCATATCATACTATCGTCAGCCTGTGAGATCGCCGGTACACGATATTATCGTGCTAATTTTTTTAATTATTTACTTAGTTTCATTGCCGGAAAGTGAACCAACTCCAGCGAAAGGCTAAAAGCAGCTTAATGTTTTTAATATGACTGAATTTGTATTTAGCATGATAACAATTTAATAGAAACATTGTACATTATAATGCTTACATTTCCTCACTTATTCAAACAGCAGCTACAGAAAACTAGCAAAGAACATTTACATTGCCAAATAACATCATCACTGACTTCAGACTAGCACGAGTTTATGCACTTTAAAAAAACTCCCGTTATAATCAGTGAAGCTATCTACACTGTATATTGGATAAATCTCTTATTCATAAATCGCACATACATTTGCACTTTGTTGTTTATGATGAGAGAATTCACAAGTGAGCTGAATTCAGTCAGCGAGCACGCACAATGAACAACAAAACTCCACTGTTTCAGCGATGACTCATCTGAGTGCATCTGATTGGCCATTGCATTCATAAACTCAACAGAATCGTGCGTGATTGGTTATAATGTGCAACACTATAAAAACGCGGAAAAAGAAATATGATTGAACAAATAAAACTTAATATTAATTAGATGGTATACCAACCCAATAATAATAATAATAATAATAATCGTCTTGCTATTGTCAGTGGTATCAGCCACAGGCGATATCTCTGACTTTCGTCAACAAGATACTATCGTCACAATCCTAATGCCTAGCAAGATAACTTGCATTGCCTTCAATAGTACATTTTACACTGGATGTGGCACAATGCGTTACAGTCACAGACAGTAAATAGATGCCTCATTATTTCTGATGTACTCCAGATAATTGCGCTACGTTCACCAACAGGACAAATGGATTTGAAATGTTCACTTTGAAACATCTAATGTAGACTGCCTCAAATGGCAACACATGGCATTGAAATTATTACTCCTTGTTCAAGCTCTTGTTCTGTCCAGACTGGACTATTGCAATGCTCTCTTGGCAGGTCTTCCAGCCAGTTCTATCAAACCTTTACAATTAATCCAGAATGCGGCAGCAAGAAAAAAATTTAATGAGCCAAAAAGAATGCACATCACACCTCTTTTTATCAGTTTGCACTGGCTACCAATAGCTGCTCGCATAAAATTCAAGGCATTGATGTTTGCCTACAGAACCACCGTTGGTTCTGCACCCCTTTACCTAAATTCATTACTTCAGACTTATGTGCCCTCTAGAAACTTGCATTCTGCAAGTAAACTTCGCTTTATTGTGCCATCCCAAAGAGGCACAAAATCACTTTCACAGACTTTTAAATAAAATGTTCCCTACTGGTGGAATGACCTGCCCAACTCAATCCGAGCAGCTGAGTCCTTTAGCCATCTTCAAGAATCGGCTAAAAACACATCTCTTCCATCTTTATTTGACCCTCTAACTCTAGCACTCTCTATTCTAATTCTATTCTTTAAAAAAACGTCCCTTTTAGAATTGCACTCTATTCATTTACTGCTTGTTTTCATAAAAAACAAAACAAAAAAAACACTAGCTTTTCTAATCTTTTTGTATTCTACCTGTTTTCTTTTTATTTATTAAACAATTAACAAAAGCAAAAAAGGCCTCTAACACTAGCTTGCTCTATTATTTTTCTATTCTCTCCGTTTTCTTTTTACTTATTATATAATAAAAAAAATAAAAAAACTTGCTACGTGTACTGTTAAGCTAACTGAGACTTTTTATAGCACTTGCATATCATTGCTCTTTTGATGATTTTGATTGCTTCCATTGTCCTCATTTGTAAGTCGGATAAAAGCATCTGCTAAATGTAAATGTAATATAGTAAGTACATGTAGTTCATTAATATTACTCGGCACTTAAATGTATAATTACTCTGTAACAAGGACACCTTAAAATAAAGTGAAGCCGAATTCACGAGTATATGTACCGACTACTGAAATTTTGGTATTGTGACCACACTAAGTACTAGATTATAGGACATATACTATAAATGAAGTACTCTGGTTTCAGCTTTGGAAAAATAACATTGGTGGATTTAAAATTAACCATGGCCATGATTCTGTGCGCAGACTCTGCTTGAAAAAGAGTCCCGAAGAACAAAGAGAATGAATCCATTCGAAGTGCTTCGAAGTGAGGTGATGGAGTTTATTGACAGCCTTGTGAGGTGAGTATACAACATTATGAGCAAGGTGTGCTTAAGTACTTGCTTCTCTCACAAAATACTTTATGCAGCATAAGATTTCTGGGTCTCTCTTCAGAGAATACTTGACTCCAGCAGAACTCCAGCCGCTCAATGAAGTGTGCTACTACAGTTCCTCTGGGGTCCTGAGACAGCGACTCAATGTCACCCCACGAACATCCATTCAAACTGCTCTCAGTCATCCTTTCTTCTACTTGCAGGTAAGTGACCACTCATTTTGACTAATCGGTTTATTCAGTTGAGGTATTCAAATAAAATTCAAAAAGACACAGTATATACAATTCTTCACCTTTTCATGAGCCAATATGTTGCATTGCAGAGCTTCCCAAACTCAAGCATAAAGCACCCCCCCCCCCCCCCCCCCCCCCCCCCCCCAAAAAAAAAAGTCAGCCAAAGCTGTTTTTGTGAATAGCTCCTTATGGATTTGATTTTTAGCTGAATAGACGGTGTAAGGCTGAGGTAGATTCAACACTCATCACATTTCTGTGTGTATTGTAAAGACACATGCAGCCAGAAGTGCTTTTCAGTGATGAATTCAGTCTAAGGCCCCGTTTACACTAGTGCGTTTATTTTGAAAAACAGCGTTTTAAAATGAAAACGATTCTCGTCTACACTGGTGTTTCCGCTGCGTTTCAGAAACGATCTCCGTCTACACTACACAACCTAAAACGCATGTCACGCATAAACGCATAGATTCCCTATTATTTGGATGGCGGACGCCATCTGTGTGCTTGGAGCGGTTGAATGAGGCATCTACCCATACATATCTATGGGCAATGCGTATGATGTTATTGTTTACACGGTCATCAAGGATACGCAGTGCGAATTTGGGCAGCCACGCCATCATTTTCAAAAGTCTCTGTTTTGCTCCGTTTACACTGAAAACTCCGGGGTTGCGTTTCTAACTAAAACGGGGTCTGCAGCGTTTTCAAAAGTCTCCGTTTTCGAGGGTCGAAAACGCCGGAGTAGTGTAAACGATAGGCGTAACCGTAGCAAAAGTTATGCGTTTTAAAACGAAAACGCACTGGTGTAAACGGTGCTTAAAGCAGCGGTTCTTAATACTGGTCATCGCGACCCCCCGCTTTGCACATTTTGTATGTTTCTCTTACCACTTCAGGGGTTTGTTCCATTCGACCATTTTTATTTCATAAAAATTGTGGACAAATGGACAAAATAGTAAATGTGTGAACAAGTGATAATTTTCAGATGAAGCTTTAGCATCTTTTTGTAATGTATGGGTCGAGACGCTTCAGATACTAGAGCATTTCACTGGGCAGAATGCTGTCATCAAAGTTTCTGATCTGTATTGAAGGTAGAGAGAGACTAAATTTTGAACACGCATACCTTCTAAATGTGAACTGTGTCATTGTTTAGGGGCACATTATCTTAAAGATAACCTCAAGGCCAACATACATACAGCTTTCAACCTTCAATTTTGATTTTAAGAGGACTTGAAAACAGATTGAGTGATGTCTTTAGAAGTCTGCCCAAATCCATGTATTATAGGGAAAGTTTACCCAAAAATAATAATTATCATTTACTCACCCTTGTTTTTGTTTTTTTCAAACCTGCATGACTGACTTTCTACTGTGGAACATAAAAGATCTTTAGAGAATTTTTTTTTTTTTTTTTTTTCTTCTTCATGCAATGAAAGTATTGTTTGGTGTCCAACATTTCTCATATACAATATAGTGGTCTATTCTGTTTTTGCTGCAGAATGAAATCCTGAAAACAGATAATGGCACAATCTCCAGTGCTGCACCAGACCTCTGCATTGTATACAAGCTTCATCTTGAGTGTGGAAGACTCATAAATCTATACGACTGGCTTGAGGTATAAACATGCTAAATCAAAATCACATGTAGAGGTGGGTTATCTTTTTCTAACAGTGTGGATTGAACTTGACATTTTCAGGCATTTGTAACTGTGATGTCAGCAGCTGAGGACCAAGATACTAATTCTGAGGAGGGTGGCAAATTTGACAGCCTTGAGCAGTATCCTTTTTGACATTTTGCTCATTCTGTTTTAGTAATGAAAAAGTTTCTTATTTAATTGTTAACTTCATTAAAAGTAGTTAATGCATTTTTTAGAGGTAATGTTAAAGATAAAAGCTTTGCCTTTAAAGTTGTCTATAAAACTATATTTCTAATATGTATTGTTCTTAACATTGACAGCGCTCGTTTTATTCAGGCTGTTTCAGAGATGGAATTTCTTGGTTTTGTTAAATCAACAAAACAGAAGACTGACCATGTGGCAAGACTGACTTGGGGAGGTTGTTAAAGAAATACAAAGCAAAGCACTGTTTCCTGAGCACAAGAGACTGGCCTGACATGCATGAAATAATTATGTATTTTGCACCACAACTGTATTTTGTACTGTCAGTTGTATTATACATGTTTCCGTTACCTTTTTATATATATATATATATATATATATATATATATTTGTCACCATTTTGGTTATTTGGAATAAAAATAATATACCGTTTTAATGTCTCTGTCAAATATTTTGATTACTAGATCTGGGAAGTTTTTATTTCATCAAACCTTAGCTATACGAGTTAAACATGGAAATTAGTTTAAAATGTTTTTTTTCTTTTTTTATTACAATATTTGAAAGCGACAGATAAGAAAATATATTTTAATTCACAATTCAAAGAAATGAATGCATAATGAAATAAATGCATAATGATCCAAATGCAAATGATATTTTCATGTTAATGTGAAAATTCACATGCTCCAGCACTTAAAAGATGCAATTAAACCATATAACCCCAGAAAGCCATATTTTTTTATGAACACACTTGGCTATGGTGGCTAAAAATATCTATTAAAATGGATTAAAAAGAGTAAGTAAAATCATGTCAGGACTTTTCTCACCTGCAATGTAAAACTGAAATCGACCTGACATAAAATCTTAAGGGGGTTAAAAAAAAGAAAAGGAAAAACCTAAAATTACTTGGCTGCACACCCTTTTATAACAGGGCATGTTCTCTGTTTGGAATGAACATGTCACTTTTAAAATCTTACTGAAAATAATTATAATTCTCTGGTAATCATTTAAGTGATTTTGGATGGATTTTCTTACCATCTTAACATCTTGTCATGGCCTGCCAAGAGCTTACAAAGGATGTGCATGACCTCAAAATAATAATAATAATAAAAAAAAGTCAAGGTAGAAGAAATTGCTCAGTCAGAGCCCAGATTATTATAAATGATAAATCTCCATGATTTGGAATGATTTAATATGATCTCTGACTGATGATGGGATGATTTGAAGAGGACGGACTTTACACTAAGTTGACCAGATATTGGAAATATTTTTTTAATAAGAATTATTAATTTAATATTTTTAAGTGTTTTGTGTTTCTATACTATTATAATTATTAATTATTATGATGTTTGTGGGGTCAAGCGACGTCGAATTACACATTTTCAAGGGCACCAAAACATCCCCGCCCCTTATGAACATGATTGGTTTGTTTGTTCATTGTCGGCACCGCATTGGAGGAAATAATCATAGCGTCAGGGTAACCGCCTCCGCTGTAGGAAGACATCTGCACTGGTGAGGAAAACGTGTTTCCTGTTTGTGTCGTGTTTTAGCCTAAAACAGTTTTGGTTCTTAATGAAGATAGCCGTATGTTGCTGAGTAAGAAGTAAAATAATAAAAACTCTTTTCTAAGCGCATTAAATGTGTTAAACAGACGGAGTAATGTTGTCTTGTTTATTAGCATGTCGCCAGTCTTCACTGCTTATAGATTGATTCTAACATATACAGTCTGTATTATAACGTAAATCTCTCCACCGAGGGATGTGTGTCTTAACTTAAATACAATTATATTGTTAGTCACTGTTTTATCTAAGTGCTCATTTGAGCCAGGGCAGATAGGCGCTGTTGTTATATATAAATTTACGTTGCTGAATTATATTCTATATTTTACAATTAAATCACAAATATTTTCCTACATTGGAAAAGTCCCGCACACGCTATACGTTTTACCTTTAACGCTTTAAATGTCAGTTATAGTATGAAACCGACAGTTTGTTTCAAAGTAACTGCAGTTCAGAGGGATAACCGCAAGGTGTTACCCTAATATCATGAATCTCCTGTTGCGTCTCTAAATTCAGAGATTTTGGATGGTAGTTGACAAATAACATAGACATGTGAATGTGTTATTGCAGGACTACACTCTCTCTGCTCAAATGTTCTACAACTGAGAATATTTTTTTCTTCCTTATTTATTGAAAATGTATCTTTGTACTGAGGCATTCAGAAGTGTTATCACACTGAAAATCTGGAATATTTTAATTTATTTATTTTAAATAGACAAGTAATTAAAAGACACTTATGTTTTTCAGTTGTAATTTTAATTGAAGGGAGATGGCAGCTACACAGAAACTGGCCTGTTTTCGGTTACCTCCTCTGCCTACCATAAAGGAGATTATCAAACTGTATAATCTGAGAGCAGAGAAACAGCTTTCTCAGAACTTCCTCCTAGACATGAGACTCACAGGTCAGTCCAACTGTTGTTCACTCCCTTTCGAAATTAGTTTACAAGACTTCATAGAGTTCAATAAAGTAGCACACTTTTTATGTGTGTGTTTGTGTAATGTGGGTGCGAAATGTAAACAGCAACTTTAAACAAAATCCTTATGGATTTCAGATAAGATTGTCCGGCAGGCGGGAAACCTGAAGGATGCGCATGTGTGTGAGGTGGGACCTGGACCTGGGGGCCTCACCAGGTCTATTCTGAAAGCTGGAGCAGCAGATTTATTAGTGGTGGAGAAGGACACACGCTTTATTCCAGGATTACAGGTTTATAAATAAATCCATGTATTCTATAGAGAAATAAAGTGGCCATTTCAAATATTTGACTATTTTGAGATTATTGACATTGACCGATAACTTCTAGACTGGCAAGCAAAGGTGTTTATTCCACTTACTGTCAAAATCTATAAACCGGCCAATCAATGAATACAGCACTTTTTCTGTTTTCAAATTATTTTTAGTGAATTTGAAAGGAATGTAGTGTAAAATAAGTGGTAACATTAAATTTGTGCTAACATTAACTTTCATTACATATAGTAGCATCACTCTATCTCACTCTATGTATTGGCCACCCTGCTTGTTAAATATTGGTATCGGCAGTGGTTAAAAAAAAAAAAAAAAAAAAAAAGGAACAAGGAAAAAAAATGTTGCATACAATTTCACCTATATTAGACTCCCAGGTACTTTATAATGACACCTGTTTGTGTGGATACAGCTGCTTTACACAAAAGCAAATGTTTTTTTAGTTACTAGTGCCTGATATGCAACAAACACTATAGGTCAAAATTTTGGAATAATTATGTTTTTTTTTATGTTTTGGAAAGAAGTCTTTCATGCTCACCAAGGCTGCATTCTTTGAAATTAAAGATGTAGTTAAAAACGGTAATATTGTGAAATATTACAATTTAAAAGAACTGTTTTTATTTTTATTTAAATATATTTTAAAATGTAATTTTAAAAACTAGATTAGCTGAAAATAGCTATTTTCATTTCTAATTTGTAATAATATTTCAAAATATTGTGAGCCTTGGTGAGCATTTACCAAGATACGTCCTTCAAAAACATAAAAAAAGCACTTAAATTCTAAATTCTAATCTACTATGTGAAATTATTTGTATGAGCATAAAAAGATTTAACAATTGATACATAAACTGAACAAATTTCACAGACATTTGACAAATGGAATGATGAGTACCTGAATAGAGCGGGGCTCAATATCAAAAGTAGCAGTCAGTGTGTGGTGTGACCACCAGCTGCTTGTAGTACTACAGTGCATCTCATCTTAATGGACTGAGAAAGATTTGCCAATTCTTGCTGTGAGATATTACTTCACTCTTCTACAAAGGCACTTGTAAGTTCTCGTATGCTATATTTTTGTCAGAATTAGCTTTAGCTTTATTTGCCAAGGAATTTGTTTTGTTTTTAAGGAGCTCTTGGTACATACATACATACATATTAACCATGAGAACAGAAAGAACATCTAAATAAAATAAAAAAAATATATAATAATGTGGTATGAATCTGGAACAGAAGAATTATGTATGTCTGTGTGTGTGTTTGTCTGTTTCTAATTTTATATCATATAATTAGGCTGAGTAAGCATGTATATTGAAGTATTTGGGTCTTCTTTTGTTTGTTCAGCTCTTGTCTGAGGCTGCTCCTGGAAGAATGAGGATAGCACATGGAGATATTCTCACATACAGACTGGAAACAGGGTTCCCAGCCCACATAGCCAAAACATGGGAAGATGGTAAACATTATAAGTGATCTCAAACACGGTTCAATAAATAACTAGTACTTCGCTATGGAGCAATTTATTGTATTGCACCCTCGACAAATACGAGCAAAACACACTGTGGAAAAATGTCTTTGCTGTTTATCCTCATTGTCACTAGTACTTTGGATACTAGTGGATATTTTGAGTAAAGTAAAGACTTATTTTTCTGAAAAGAAATTTGTGACAATTATTTGCACCTCTTCAGAACTAATTTTGAGACAATTTTTAAAGACAGAATATTTATTTATTTCACATTTATTTATTTTATTGGTTATATTTGACAGGGGTTCCATTTTATGGAGGATGCTATGTGTATATATTAAATATATAAAAATAATTTGTTGGGCAAGTCTAATTGAACATTTTCTTATTTGAAATAATCAATCATCAGAGAAAATAAACCTCTTAGTTTTTTTCTTTATTTCCCCCTGAACATGTCCAAATGCTGCAGTTTAACGTGTTGTTAATCTCCAAGCGATCGTTTCACACCTTTGTTCATGTCTTTGCATTGGCTGCCAGTTCTTCCTAGAATTCGGTATAACACAATGTTCTTATTCGACACAGCTGCAAATGGCCTGGCCAAGCATTGCACCCAGAACACCCCAGACCTTTTAGATTGCTCCTCTGTTTAACACCTATTACAGCTACTGTCTTATTCCCACACAAACAAGCTTAAGACAACTTACCTGAATGTCTGCCGTCCAGTATTCAGCCTTTTCTGGGTGATCAAGGGCCAGCTTAGCAAAGGTCAGCTGCCTGCTGCTGGTTGGCAGTAACATCATTTGTGTACTCTGTTGTTATATGAGCAGCCGTAAAGAACATCAAAGGTTCTTTATGAATGTGTGTTTGTATTTCAGTACCCCCCAACCTGCACATCATTGGGAATCTGCCCTTTAGTGTGTCGACTCCTCTCATTATAAAATGGCTGGAACAGATGTCGAACAGAACTGGGTGCTTTATGTTTGGACGTACAAGGCTTACACTGACCTTCCAAAAAGAGGTGGCTGAAGTAAGTTAAATAGTAACCGTTATTTCTGGTATTATTCATTTGGAGGCAATGTTTTAAATAAGTATGGTCTACAAATTGAGTTGCTGTCCAACAGGGGTCTTGTTGCATGAAATCAATTGTAGACTAACTAGTACCGCCTTATTTTCTCTTTTCAGTTTTAGTTTATGTTCCTCATACTGTGAGGAAAACATTTTTCCTTTATCTTTTGAAATAAAAGTGCATTGTACTATGAAAACACACTGTAACTTTCTTAACGACCAATTATAATGACTTGACAAAGCCAACATACAGTACTGTTTTACAGATATTTAAATGTGCTATAATTCTTGTAAATGTATCTGTCTGTCTGTCCTTCGCAACTAACTATATCACCCTACCAACCAGCTACAACATGCTAGCAATGACTAGCCAGAAACACATAGCAACATGTTAGAACATTTTGACTGTATCTGAAATCTCATGCACACTGGAGTAGGAGCTTCTTTTGGAAGAAAAAAAACCCATTAAAAAGTACTTTGCATATAGTATGAATGCATGTAGAATGAATATAAAATGTACTACATTCATCATGTTGTAATTGTCATGTGACCTACCAGTGTCAGATACCTGTATGGCACTTCACTGCCATATTAGAAAGTTATAACCTTATATAAACTTATAGCAATGTGCTAAAAGATTGTCTAAACACACCCTAGTGCATACCACAACAATGCCTATTTGTTGTTCAGAAACAGGGAAATCTAGCGCTATTCCAAGCTGTAAGTACCATGTCTTTTTTTTATTATTTTTTTGGTCTTGATTTGAGGTTTATTTTTAACAGAGATCTTGATCATTTCTGTTTGATCTTATGTTTCTGATCTTTCTCTTTATTTTTTTTTATTTTTTTTGGAGGGCTGTCTCAATGAAATTTAGGCTTTTCAAGTTTGCAACAAAGCAATGTTGTTCATTTCACGTGCAAAGAGGACATTTACACAGAACTCCTAAAGGCACAGCACAAATAAAAATTGTCATTTTATATTTATGTTGTTGTCACGCAGCTTGAAATTGGCATGAAACATGCACACTTTCAGGCTCTCTCTCTCAAGCCACCATATTAAATCCCACGCCAAATAAGACAACTCAAATCTACTCATAGAAGTTTTTCAACAGCATGGAGCTTGATTCTCGAAAATTGGAACGCTTTAAAGCAGCAAGATTCAGCACCAATCAAATTTTTTTCAGTCCTTCATAATGTGACAAGGCCTGCAAACCAGAATTAACAGCCTCTAAATCTCAAATATGCATTTTCATCAAATATTTGATGTTGCACTCTATGCAGGAAATTATATTTTAGATGAACAGTAACTGTAATAAGATCTTAAAAAAAAGAGTTCTTAAATTTACAGGAAAAATAAATGATATTAGATTAAATGAGTGAATATCCTTCTGAACATTCTACTTCTGATCTGTTAACACTCAGATTTCACAGTGCTTTTTTCGGTTGTTATTTACTGTCTTGCAGCTTTACAACTGTGGACAAACAAGCTAAATTCAGTTTATTTTATAGTATTTTTAGCAGTTTTGGCACACTAGCAAATACAAAATATTTGCATGCAAAGGGTAATATTAGGTAACAAGTTAGAACTTTGATAGTTTCTTAAAAAAAGTACAGAAAGTACATCAAGAACAACATTAAGCTTAAGTATTTGAGTGTATTTATTTATAAAAAAAATTGGATGAGGAAGAAAAACAGTCTTTGTCCTCTCTTTAATTTCTAGAGGTTAACAGCCAGCACAGGAAGCCGTCAACGCAGCCGTCTGTCTGTCATGGCTCAGTATCTCTGCACTGTCAAAAACTGTTTCACCATCCCAGGATGTGCCTTTGTTCCAAAACCTAACGTAAGTCCCTTTCTTCTGCCATTTATGTTTCTGTATCTCTCTGTGCTTGACTGCTCATGTGGAAGGATGTGGGTGTTAGCTCATTAGAAGAGCACAGAGTCAATGTTGTCTTAGATGTGGAATCAGAGATGGCGAAGCTTAGTGTGTAATGATGCCCACAGGGCTTTGGTACGCCGTTCTTTTGTACAGTAGAGCAAATAAGAGCCCCATTTGAAAATTTTAGCCTTGCTTCTTTACTCCACTGGATTTTTGAGTTTTGGGGAATGCCAGGAGTTTGTGGATAAGAGGGTCCTATAAAAGAAAGTACCTTAAGCACGAAGTTCCCTTGTCTGTAAATATTTTATCCAGCCAGAGTGCTTTGGAATGAAGAAGAGAAGAAAGGAAAGTGGGACGAATTGCACATTCTCTTGGATTAAATGGCACAGATGATTATTTCATTGCACACCAAGGCTTTTGCACAACTGATGAAAGAAGTATGCTGCTTCATGAGGTTTCTCACAAGAAGTTACTGAAATATCTCAAGATAAAAATTGTACAAGAGTGATGATGCACTGTAGACATACCCCTGAGAAAAAGCTTAATTTTACTCTTTGAAAAAACATAGGCTAACACTTGTAAGATATCTGAGGGATAAGTACTGACAGGACCTTTCTCCATCCAATGCATTCCTTCCAGTTTTACTTCTTTTCTTTTTTTTAACTGCTGTTGGAAGACACATTTTTGAGAAAATCTAATTTCTTGGTTGACTGAAATTTAATGAGGGGAATTCACCTTTAGATCTGTATGATATTTAATCATCACTGGTGTTTGTCTTCAGGTGTCTGATGTCAGGAAGACATTAATCTTGTGGAAAGGCAGAATAATAATCAGTGTTAAATGAGAAATAACTGCTTATCTTGTTCGCATTTTGAGTATGACTTAACATGCAGTTAATGTTCTAGTGACTAATTAAGATTCACCATTACTGTTGCTCACAGCTTCAGCGTGTTGCTCTTCTCACACAGTTTGTGCTGTAGATATGAATAACATCAAATTGTGTGGCTTGTTGAGATCTAAAAAGGTCTTATAAACTTAATAAAATGATATTTATGATCAATTTTATTATATTTAAGAAATAATAATAAAATAAAATTGGGCAAAAGTCATACAGACTTGGACTGAAGAAAAGACCCGAGTCATATCTTGGGCCAGTGATCAACCACCATGCAGGACTATCTAGTAATGCCCTTATAACCACCCAGAAGACCCTAGCATCACTGTAGTCAGTTTTGTGCTGCCAAGCACCAATCACATTTTCTTCGGAAAAAATGTAAAAATCTAGTTTACACAGTTTTTTGGCCATTGGGACAGATTTTATGTATATGTTCTTTTTATGCTTACATTAAAAGCAATGAAGTCTCTTTGTTATTAGTTCAATATTTTATTACTGCAAATTTGCCTTTGCCAGTTTATTTGCTGTACAGAGCTATGGTGGTATGAATGCCATCTGTACTGAAGAGGCTTACCGTAGAGCAGGGGTTCCCAACCTTTTTTACTCCGGGGCCCCCCTCTATCTCCGGTCAATTTTGCAAGGCCCCCCTATGCCTGACATTTCCTCTTATACTGTACTTCTGCAGCAGAGAGAAAAGTGTTTATTTTTAAACTTTTTTTATTAACCAAAACATTTGTTTTGCCTTATTATTCTTCTACTGCATGTCATAATTCTTTTTTTAAATAACTCAAAATTCAAACAAACTTTAAATTAAAGCTATACTTCATAACTTAAAAGGAAACCCTCTGCTCAATTCTAACTTTTTTAAATAATATAAATGCTATAAATCTATATAAAATAATATAAACCTGCCATACCAAACAGGACAACAGGGAGATGCCAAAAGACCACTCACTACACCTGTCCCATTGAACTGGACTGACTGAATATATACTGTTTTTATCCATAAAAAAAAATAAACATACAAATAAAAAATACAGCAAAATACATTTTAAATCTGTTGAAACACATCAATCTGAAGACGGATCAGTGAACAGTTCCTCCGTCAGAGCGCGTCTGATGCTCACATGTCCATAACAAGCCTCACAAGATCCTCCTCTATAAAACACTAATAAAAATATTGAAATTTCACACAAAAATAAGCGAGAGCGCGCATAGTTTGTGAATCATATAATGCGTGCCTAATGTACGACTCTGATACACAGGAGTGTCATACATTAGGCACGCGCAAGTTCGTTATTATTACTCTAATCGTCTTTACCTTTACATTAGCGCGACGGTTTGCTTCATACAGCCCAGAGATGTAGTTTGCGTGCAGCGGTTGGAAGTTTTGAGCCGATGTTCAGTCTGTATTTAACAGTGCGATGAGGCTTGCTGCGCCGAGTCCGAAGCAATCAATCACAGAGCACGAGAGAGGCCGTGCTTTGATCATTTTAATTTAACACATTAATAATGAAATTAAACAATTATAGGATAATATTTAAATTAATTTTAAGCCATCTCGCGGCCCCCCTGGAGGATCACTGAGGCCCCCTAGTGGGCCGCGACCCCCCGGTTGGGAACCCCTGCCGTAGAGGACTGTTCACATCTTTTGAAATCGGCATTAGTTGTGTGTGTGTGTCATCTTTGAGTTGGCTGTGGAGTCTGTATACTGCTTTTAAAGTCAATCTGGTATCAAAATGTAGTTTCTCTGGGATTAACAATAAGAATGGCCTAGGTTTTAGGAAAGTTGATGGATCAGCAACTTGCCCTTTTGCGCCGATACTGCATTGCCACAGCAAATCTTATATTTGTTGATCATGTACATCCATTTTTATGTGTTGCAAATTCTTCTGATTTGTCAGATTGATAATGTTCAGTAAGTGGCTAACTTTTCCAGAAATTGTAAATATGGCTTGTTATGGTCTTGAAAGCATTATACTTTGTGTATGAATTTCTAGATTCATATTATAGCTATTTAATTGTAGCATTTTATATATAATTTTTTTTACTCTGTTTGAAATTCAAGTTACAGGGGCCTGTAGCATAAAGCCAGTTTAGCTGGCTAGTCAGGTGAGTTTTAGATTAGTTTGCACCAATCAATCGGCAAATTAGACTAATCGGCAGTGAGCAAAGTGACACATCTCTGAACTAATTAAGTCACTCCCCAGGCTTTCTTGATCCAAATTAAAGGTCACTTACCAGTAAAATAATTTGAATTTGAAAAAGAGTCAACACTAAAAGCATTTTTATTATAATTATATATATATTTATGTTTAATTATACATTTGGTTCATTATACATTAGCAATTAAAGTTTAACAATTAATATTAAGCTTAGTTTAATTATAAATATATAGATATAAAATATGATGTAATAGGGCTGGGCGATATGGCAAAAAAAATTATCACAATATATTTCTTTCATATCAGTCGATATCGATAATTATCACGATAAATGTCAAATCTTTATTTCTTTCAAGTTTAAAGCCAGATTTTTGCTCCAAAGTGAAAGTTGTGGAAACCAGACCATTAATTTTCCTTAACAAAATAAATATCTAAATAGAAAAATGTATTTCTTAGTTTATGCATGTTCCTAATGAGTGATATTTTTTTCAAATCAAGAAACCGGTTTGGGTTGCCTGATAATATTAATAATAATATCACTTTTTCGTCTCTTAGAAATGCACATTTGATAGTAGCTCGAGTTAGGATGCAGAGGTACATTTTTGTTCATTATCAAAATCAGTAACATCTGTAAAAATTGTAGCAACCTCAGTTTTATATGGTTAAATTTATTCTGACCAAGTTTTTTTTTTTAATTAAGCATTGGTCTCCCATAGTAGCATACATTTAAATCATGATAAACACAGTTAAAACCACACATATAGCACCTCAATACCATGGTAAAAATATAACAATATGATTTTTAGGTAGCCTATTTGTATGAAAAACGTATAAAAACCTTCAGTAACCCAAAGTTTGTTTCATCTAGCTTCATGGTACAGGCCCCTGTAGTCATATATATATATATATATATATATATATATATATATATATATATATATATATATATATATATATATATATATATATATATATATATATATATATATATATATATGATTTTTTTTTACTAGTATATATTAGTATATTATATATATTAGTTTTACCTGTATCTTCATCATCCAATGCACAGTCCCAGTAAAACTATTAGAAATAAGTATGTGTGAATTGGTCCAGAGATCACAGTTCATGAACGCTGTGCAAAGTTAATAGGATTTATTGAAGGTTTAGAGAGAAGATGCATCTGGGAGTAAGTTGCCACACATGGTGTATAATACACAGCCTCCTGTTATGCTCTTGTCAAATTAACTGGATTAGAGAATATTGTGCAGCTGGTAATTAGCAGTAGCTCATTCACTGTATTTAGAGAACAGTCCTGAATCGCTTTGCACTACATTCACACTATGGGTTGAATTATTAGATTTGCCACATTTCATTTCCCTGCAGAGGTCAGAGAGAATTAGCTGCAGCATTTCAGAACAGGACCGAGTTGTTCTATTTATAATCATGAGCATTAGCTGATATTGGCATGCCTCTAGGGGTGTTTTTTTTATATGTGGCTTTTTTATTTTTAATGTCTGGCAGTCTTGTGTGGACACTGCAAGGCACCTTGTTCTGTCACATTGAGTGACTGTGGTTGTCCTTGAAGGCTTGTGTCCACGGTGATTGGTTGTGCATTGTATGTCCTCAGGCCCACGCTGCACTCGCTGGTCTCCTCTGTCACGGATCGCACTTGACACCCCCACCAGGTGCATTGCAAGGCTTTAACCCCAGCACTTGCCCACGCAGTGTCTGCTACAGGAAATGTTAAATTGTGACATATTTCAACAAAAGTTCTCATTTCTAGCATGTCTGTCTTATTCAGCTGCAATACAATCAAATGAACTTGTCATCGCCCACATTGTCTCCTGTAAAATGCTGCTGTTAGACAGAATAATTGCATTCCTTAGAATGACTGAATGAATATAATTATCATCTCTTCATCATCAGATGCAAAAGTGGTTCAGTAGCGACCCCCCCACGCATTTCACGAGCACGGGGATGGGCTGCCATCCCTTGAGCTGACGCGTGTACGAAGGCAGACATGGAGCCAGCTGCTACTGCAATGTCCTTCCCACACACAGAGGATAGAAAGTGCGAGTAAGAGGGAGACAGCTTGAGGATGAGCTCATGACAGAGATTGATCTGTAGAGAGAGTGAAGCGTACCTCAAGCAGATGTTTGTCTGGATATTAAGAGTAATGGAAGCAATGGCACCTCCGTCCCTCTACGATCTCTGAGGAGATGATCCTACACAGATACACATGAGGGTGGATGACATTTGAACATCAAAATGTGTAGAAAAAAAGCATAAAGGAGACAGTTTTGGACACATAGATATGTCCTTTGAGGATTTATAGTATATGATCACTGCAGTTTTGTCTTTAACTGGAAAAGGCTGTATTTTTTAAATAAAAGACTTATCCAATAATCACGAAAGACTGGAAAAGTCATTAAATTAATTGGTCAAAAGGTGTAGGAACTCATTTCAATTCTTATAATGCTTCAGTTACTTTAACAACAAAAAAATGGAATACATGTCAGCTTATCCTATGAAATAGTCCTGTTCCTTAAATTTGATCACAGATATACACTGACCAAAATTATAAACGCAACACTTTTGTTTTTGCCCCCATTTTTCATGAGCTGAACTCAAAGATCTAAGACTTTTTCTATGTACACAAAAGGCCTATTTCTCTCAAATATTGTTCACAAATCTGTCTAAATCTGTGTTAGTGAGCACTTTTCCTTTGCCGAGATAATCCAACCACCTCACAGGTGTGGCATATCAAGATGCTGATTAGACAGCATGATTATTGCACAGGTGTGCCTTAGGCTGGCCACAATAGAAGGCCACTCTAAAATGTGCAGTTTTATCACACAGCACAATGCCACAGATGTCGCACGTTTTGAGGGAGCGTGCAATTGGCATGCTGACTGCAGGAATGTCCACCAGAGCTGTTGCCCGTGAATTGAATGTTCATTTCTCTACCATAAGCCGTCTCCAAAGGCGTTTCAGAGAATTTGGCAGTACATCCAACCGGTCTCACAACCGCAGACCACGTGTAACCACACCAGCCCAGGACCTCCACATCCAGCATCTTCACCTCCAAGATCGTCTGAGACCAGCCACCTGGACAGCTGCTGCAACAATCGGTTTGCATAACCAAAGAATTTCTGCACAAACTGTCAGAAACCGTCTCAGGGAAGCTCATCTGCATGCTCGCCATCCTCATCGGGGTCTCGACCTGACTGCAGTTCGTCGTCGTAACCGACTTGAGTGGGCAAATGCTCACGTTCGATGGCGTCTGGCACTTTGGAGAGGTGTTCTCTTCACGGATGAATCCCGGTTTTCACTGTACAGGGCAGATGGCAGGCAGCGTGTATGGCGTCGTGTGGGTGAGCGGTTTGCTGAAGTCAACGTTGTGGATCGAGTGGCCCATGGTGGCGGTGGGGTTATGGTATGGGCAAGCGTATGTTATGGACGACGAACACAGGTGCATTTTATTGATGGCATTTTGAATGCACAGAGATTCCGTGACGAGATCCTGAGGCCCATTGTTGTGCCATTCATCCACGACCATCACCTCATGTTGCAGCATGATAATGCACGGCCCCATGTTGCAAGGATCTGTACACAATTCCTGGAAGCTGAAAACATCCCAGTTCTTGCATGGCCAGCATACTCACCGGACATGTCACCCATTGAGCATGTTTGGGATGCTCTGGATCGGCATATACGACAGCGTGTTCCAGTTCCTGCCAATATGCAGCAACTTCGCACAGCCATTGAAGAGGAGTGGACAAACATTCCACAGGCCACAATCAACAACCTGATCAACTCTATGCGAAGGAGATGTGTTGCACTGCGTGAGGCAAATGGTGGTCACACCAGATACTGACTGGTTTTCGGACCCCCGCGAACCCCCCAATACAGTAAAACTGCACATTTTAGAGTGGCCTTTTATTGTGGCCAGCCTAAGGCACACCTGTCAAGTCAAGTCACCTTTATTTATATAGCGCTTTTAACAATACAGATTGTGTCAAAGCACTTAACAGTATCAAGTTGGAGGATAGAGTGTCAGTAATGTATAATAATAAGATTAAACACTCAATTTTCAGTTAAGGGCATTTCATTATTGAATTCGGAGATGTCATTGTCTAGCTAAGTTTAGTTTAAATAGTGTCTGTGAAATCAAATTGACGATAATCGCTAGAAATTAAGTGTCCCCAACTGAGCAAGCTAAAGGCGACAGCGGCAAGGAACCAAAACTCCCTCTGTGACAGAATGGAGAAAAAAACCTTGGGAGAAACCAGGCTCAGTCGGGGGGCCAGTTCTCCTCTGGCCAGGATATTATTGTTTATTTATTGTTTACTTATTGTTTTAATTAAAATTTTAAATGTATTATATTTCTATTTTTATATTGTTGCAATTTCTAACAATAATAGTATTATGTAGTTAGGTATTTTATTATTATATTTTTAATTATTTGTTTTATTTATAGTTTTATTGTATTTTAGTCGAGGTCTTCACTGGGGATATGTCTCTGGGGCTCATCGCTGACGATCTGGGCCGCAGACATCATCTCCCGGCGCCGATCCACCATCTGATCCGGACACGGACTGAGAAACAGAATAAAAAGAAAGAAACAAATATTAGCGTAGATGCCAATCTTCTTACGATGTAACGCAAGGTGGTATCGCACCTGTGCAATAATCATGCTGTCTAATCAGCATCTTGATATGCCACACCTGTGAGGTGGTTGGATTATCTCGGCAAAGGAGAAGTGCTCACTAACACAGATTTAGACAGATTTGTGAACAATATTTGAGAGAAATAGGCCTTTTGTGTACATAGAAAAAGTCTTAGACCTTTGAGTTCAGCTCATGAAAAATGGGGGCAAAAACAAAAGTGTTGCGTTTATAATTTTGGTCAGTGTATTTCAACTATAATTTTTGAATGTTGCAGCAAATGATTTTGGATCACACAGTGTTATAAAAATAATAATCTGAATATATTCCTGTAGAGACTTGCTATTCTGCAACAGCACTATTCTGACATTATTTTCTTATTTCTTAAAAAAAAGAGAGAAAAAGAAAAGCTTTTTTGAAATGATATCCTGGACATAAAAAGGTGTCATTTCAACTACACATACATAGCAAGGCCAGTCGCTTTTTTTTCCATTTATGTCCATTTTAAGGATCATTAAACTCATTTTCTCCATTGACTTTAGCACCATGGGACCATCACAGAAAATGAAACCTCACAGAGTGAATAATGGGGTCAAATTTGGTATAAGTAGTGCTCCATTTTAATAAATGGGGTCAAATGAGGTATCAGGAGTAAAGGAAGGTTATTTCAATGTCCCAGAAAGCCCGCAGCCTTACTCTCAATATATTATGATTCCAGATCTAAAAATATCCCATTTTAATATTAAATGCTTTGGATTTTGACCAAAGCTGATTAGTAGTTTTCAATAAAGATATTTAAGAGATCTTGCAAATATGTGGTTCTAAATCCACTGTAAGATTTGATTATCATCTGCTGTTATACTATTACAAGAGCACTATTTTTGGCCAAAGCTCCTCCCACATATTTATTTAATAATATTATTCTCCTCTGTGTGTGATGTTTGAATGAACTACATTAAGTCTTTAAATTTAAAGAGAAATCAGTGCTGAAAGAACACTGAAAGAATTTTGGTGTAGAATTTACTTTTAAAAAAATATCACTCTGAAATTGCTAGTAAGTTTCACAAATTACAAGTAACACGTTCGATTAAATGCGAAATTTTGAAGTTGATAGACTGAAATAGTATTTTCTAAAACATATTCCAGTAATCTTTTATTTACACCTTTGAAAAAATAAATGTTTTCATGCAGGCTCTTTTATCTTGGCATTCTATACTGCCTGTCTCAGCAGTTCACAATGCACCAAACAAGAGCAGTATCATCATTCCATTGTGCTCACGGTACTGAGTGTGTGTACAGACCCAGGAGTGTTTCCAGCAGGGCAAGGTCAACCACAGTGTCTGACAATCATATTATATCTTCCACACTGCTCATATTACAAAAATAACACACTGCCTCTAAAAGAAAATAATAATAATGCTTGCAGTGAGGGGTGCTACTGACTGATTGATGGTCTATGGACTTGGCTCGCCATTACTGCTAATGGAGTTTTGATGCCCAATGAAGTATAACACTTCAGTTTTAATCAGTTTAGCTGGTGCTACATGACCGAAATGCTTTACCTTCCATGAAGACATGTAATGCACTATTTTGCCATTGTGTAATGTAATATGGTAGTTGGGGGGGTTCTTCTCATCACCATGCACAGTATGTAATGAGCCATAATAAGATGGCCTAAAAATTTACCTAAAGAACCAAGCCTACTTTGATGGCCAAAAATCTGCCAGGGCTGTCTTACACTTAATGGACTATGACTTAGCACTATAATAAGTGCATCAAATCATAATGGATAGTAAATAATTTAAGCACTGTCTATAAAATAGCCACATCAATGAAAATTGCTACTATTCTTAATAGTGTAATTCATATGTATAAGGCAAATACAAATACTACTATGATGTATACAAATGTACTTTGTAATTTAAATGCATCATCTTTTGAAAAAATTGGGTAAAAGGTTTATATACACACACACCTCTTATAATGATATTGATTTGCAGTACTTCTCTTTCAGTGATCTTCTAGGAAATAAATGAATGATGATTTTATTTATTCACTTTTAATGTCAACTAAGAATACAGTAAATGGAACTGATGAACAAATATGTTCCCTACAGCCTGTTCTATTCATATTTGCCATTTGTTGCTGAAGTGTTGTCCTCAAATGAACAATACAGCACAAATTAATTAAACTTAGACTTAGTTGTTTTTAAGAACATACTGCTTACACCAATTTTTATTAATAAAAATATAACTACTTGCACAAGCACACTGAGAGAACAGTACAGAAATATTTGAACAGTATCCTCTGCAAAATTAAGAAGGTGCAGAAGCATCCACCAAAATATAAGATGCATTTATCCAATGAGAAATAATTAAATTGGCCACTGAACAAAAACGAGGGCCTGTTTGTTTTCATTTTTATATATATAGCGTGCTAATAAACAAGCTTCACCATAACAATATATGAATAGTTTGTCTTTATAATTACAAAACCTCTTCTGGTAATACTATCTACAGATAATCATCTTCATTTCAGTGTATCGTTTACCATGTTAAGCTAACAAAAAAATAATTGCTTTCAAATGAGGTTACACAATTAAAGGTGTAAATGTTTGTCTTCTTATAAAGAAGATTTGTTGTGAACATGCTTGGGTGTTGATCAGTGCTGTCAGTAAATTAATAATGATAAAAGCGATCTTTGCAGAGCTTTGATGAATATGAAATCCCAAAGCACAATTTAAAAATCATCTCAGTCCTTTCAAGCCTGCCCTAGTGAACTTGAACTGCTTGTGACCCTAGAATTACTGTGCTTTGGAATTTAATATTTGTTGATAAACTTCATATTTATAAATTATCTCCCAGTACAGATGACAGTCTTTCGAAAACTTTAAATCATCTTGCATTTGGCAAACAGAACAGTACACCTGTACATACATTTGCAAAGTAGTCATGAGTTTGGCACATTCACAATTGTAACATTTCAGTGCATCGTTACTTTTGGAGGGTAGGAGGAGTGCTTATTGCATTCGGTAATGGTGCATGGGCAGTCATTATTGTCCAGGAGCTGGCATTGTCTGCTGAGGACGGTGTAATCTGCCCTAGAGGGGCAGCACAAAACCTGGCTGTGCCCACGCAGCATGCCCGCCGTCGCCTGCAGGGGGCGAGCTGGGCCCAGCCATCCGCTCGCCTGTGGGAATCTGCTTGAGAGGAAGAATGCGCTGTGCTATCCATCACTGCCAAAGCACTTTTTGCCAGAGCAGAACAACACTGAAATTGCATTCCTCCCTTCAGCAGCATAGAAACGCATGGCTGCGTCCAAGCACAACACATACTTACTCGACTCTTGGCACAAGTTATATAGCAGGGGAGGGGGCATGCTTATGAGGGGGTGTTTGTGTGTACATGCATTTGCACATGACATGCAACTGTTCTGGCTGTCAGAGGCAACATCCATAAGCGCTCAGGGAGAACAGGATGGCGAGCACTGAGGGAGGTAGAGTATGAAGTTTCTCCTACTTGAATGAATAGTAAAATCTCTATGGCCAATATTTGTGACATGTTGTCTGTTTAACAGAGACAAAAATTTACTAAGTTTAAGTTCATATAAAATTGCATCAGTGGCACTCAAGCAAATGGGAAATGCATTTAAAGGGATAGTTTACCCCAGAATGAACATTTTGTCATCATTTATGGTTCCAAACTTGTGTGAACTTCTGTTGAACGCAAAAGAAGATATTTTGAAGAATGTTGGTAACCAAACAGTTCCTAACTTCATGCAGGGTCCAAATCTGTAGGAGTTCAAACTCATACAGGTTTGGAACATCTTGAGGGTGAGTAAATGATGACAAAGTGTTAATTTTTGGGTGAACTATCCTATGGGGGAAGGTGTGTGAGCAGCACCATAAATAAACACTTTAAATGTTTCTCTTTTTTTCAGCATGCCACAGATGATGGCCATGAATAACCTGAAATATTCCTTTAAGATGACGTAAAGAGCCCCTTGTAGGTGACAATCTGTCAGCAGATACACTGCTGATGCATTTATAGACAAATGTGGCTGCTTATTCAAATAAAAAAAAAATAAAAAAAAAGGAGTTTGGCAAAGGACTACTTCCTGTGAGAGTGGACCCAAGCAGATTGCAGCCTTATCAGGTGCCACATGCTTCCCTGAAAACGCTGCCAGTTACTGAAACTCAATCTCGTCTTTGTTGATGTTATGTCTGTTAAACAAAACTGCTGCATGTACATTGTCTACTGATCATATTCTCAAGCTCGGAGGTGGTCAGCAGGGTACGGACCCTCCCATCTGAGAGAAGGGGTGTTGCAGAGGCTTGGTCTCTAGACACTGATCCTCTGCTGTTGGCTGGAGTGATTTATGACAGCCTCCAGCTCGTCACAGACAGGACCACCATCCTCTGAGTGTGCAGAGAGACACAACCCCAGACAATACATGTATTTGGGTGTAGAATCCCGTTTCCATGGCAGTGAGAGTAGCAGCATGAGTAAAAACAAACATGCAGCACGATGAGTGTGTGCGTGATAGAGCAGCAAACAGCCCTGAGCTCAAGGCAGCTTGCTTTTGTCTGGGGCAAAATGCGAAAGTGTTGAAGAGCACAACATTACATCGTCCATTTGACGTAAGAAGGGGCAGTCTCCTCTCAGCCTCCATATGGATTTCCCATACATGCCTGACCCAGCAACCCCTATTCACTCTCTCCTCCTACTTCTCTCCAAACAGTTTCAGCGGTTTATGTATACAGCTCTTTAGGCACAGGCTATATGGCTACAATTCAGTCTACATCAGGCATTCCACTGCATTATGCACAGGCTCCAGAAAGCATGCTTAGGCAGAATATCAATCATCCTATCAGCTACCAAAATAAGACAAGAGATTTCAGTAACACAACCATTACTCAAATAGAAAGAAAAACAAAGAATCTCCCAAACAAGGGCTCTCCCATACTGTTGCCTCTTAGAGACATATTGCCTTCTTACTTTAACAGAGGTTACCAAACGATTGTTAGCAGCAAAGCGATTGCTTCTGAGTTCAGATCTTTGGGAAGGGGGGTGGGATTTGAAGTAGCAGAAACATTCCCTTGTTGCTAATCCGTTCCCAGAGGAACACTTTAATACGATTTATTAGGATGCTGGATATGTGCATTTATTTATCGTCTTGCTCAGTCTTTCACACTTCTTTAGCTGCAGCGTTGCTGCCACTCGCCCCTCAGTATTCACGATCCGTCTGTTCGTAGATGTCGCTTAAGGGAATACTTCCACCGTTTTGTGCTTGCTGATCTTAAAAAGGGGAGAGAAGAAAACGATAAGGGAAATGCTTCAAAGTTGCAGTCCCTCTCGCCCTTCCATGTTGTAATCACGAGAGCCAAGAGGTCGAGTGGCAGTGCATTGCACTTGTCTTGCTCCAGAACCACCGGTCCCCTATACGTAGTCCTGCAGGCTGTAGCCAGTCTTGTTATCCAGCGGTGAGAGAGAGCAGTACTGGTGCTGGAGTTGGTCCTGTTGCTGCTGTTGCTGCAGCAGTTGCTGCTGCTGCTGCAAGAGGAGTTTGTCCGGAGGGAGAAGTATCAAATCCTGGGGGCCGTGTCGCTTCCCCGAGCAGGACAGACAGAAAATGGATCCACCCATGAAAAGGAAACCAGACGAGATGAAGGCTACGTAGACGGCGCCGCCTGGCTCGAACTTGTTGCTTTCTGGCACGTTGGCGTCCAGGAAACTGACGATAACCTCATTTGTGTACCAGGAGGCAGGAACAAGGCAGAGAAAACCAGAGGCCAGAAAGCAGGTGCCGGCAGCCATGGCAGCGTGACGTTTAGCACGCCGTCCCCCGCCCCAGCGAGTGCACTTTAAACCCAACGAGGCCAAACACAATCCCAGCGCTGCCAGCACGCAGGAGAGCACCATAGTGGTGCGTGCCGTCTGCAGGTATGCGGGCAGCGCCAGCACAGAGTATTTTAGCGTACAGCTGAACATGCCAGTGCTGTACCAGGTGCAGTCCATCCACAGCCCCTGCATCTGCGAGATGGCAGTGATGATGTTGGAGCCAACATCCGCGCTCACCTTCCAGTTAGGCAGTAACGTGGCCACCGTGGCACCTAGGATGCCTAGCAATGCCAGCACGAAGGCGAAGATCTGCGTGCCTGTGGACGCCATCCTGCCGCGTTCCTGAACTCGGCCAACATTCACACGAGCTTGGCTAGTCCCCTCTCCTTGGGCTGCAACTGCGACGGCAGAGACTCCTCAGCACCGCCGCCTGCCTGAGGAAATAAGTGAGAGAATTAAACGAGTGTCCTCCTCCTCCCCCAGCGCACTGGGAACAAAGAGAAGTGTGCACACAGGATGATGAGGAAGCAGGTTCATAACTGTGATTTTTACTGCTGCCGTGCCTTTCCTGTTCCTGCCTCATACCCGCATCTCTACTGGAGAACTGAGTTATTAGTGATAGAACATGCACGCATTGTTGCCATGTCTGATAACTGGAGTCTGATTCTGTTTTCCATACGGTCAGGTAAAGGAAATAAAGTATCGTTTCAGACACACAAGCGCACAACTTGTCAGCACGTTTTCTTTTTCCTTTGTTTTTTACCAAGGCAATAACAGAAATCTCTTCGGTTATGACTCATAGTGGAGGCTGAACGGTTTATTTGTAATACAGAGCGGAATGCATAAATCCTTACCTCGGCTGGTGCAGAGCGAGCTATGACGCGTCAGGTTTCCGAGCACACACACGTACACACACTGCTAAATACATAAACAGAGTATAAACGCCCGTAGTTGTATCGTTGGCTATCCTTTCATGTTATCCGTGTCTTCAGCAGCAGCGGTATATTAGAGGACATCAGTGATGGAGCGACGATGCTGTTTTCAAAGCTGCACGACTGATGGTCTACGTCACGCAGCAGCGATCTCTCAACTTCACGCGCATGAAAGTCTCTGTTGTTTGCTCCATATGCTCTCACAGCGATTTAAGACCCGTCTATGATCTAATGTCCTAAGCTTTCTGATTCGATTTAACGTCGATTTTGAATGCTTTCATTTATCCCGTTTTTTTTTTCTCCTCAGAGACATAAATGTTTAGCTCATTAATTTTAAAAGAGGGTTTTTAAAAAATATATATATGTTTTAATGCTGTTTATTAGCTGATTTAAGCTGCATAGATTAAATGTTTTGGATTTTAAATATATAAATTTAACGAAAAATATTCTTATTGAGCATCTTTGTTTTCCAGTTAAAAATAAAAATAAAAAAATAAAACGAAATATCCCTAAAATGATTTGAAACATCATGAAATGGTTAAATTTATTAGAGAAGCAATAAGTCTGGCATTTTGTTCTACAGGCAGATATTTAGACTTTTGTTTCATGCATAAAACAGAATGAAAGAAATAATAATATATATATGGGTAGTTGACATATCAATGTGTCCTGTATGGTGTGATGGAAAAATGTAAAACAAAAAAACCTCTAACATTGAAGATAAACCTCTCTCATGCTATTTGTAACTCTAAGAATGAAGATACATTTTCTCATGTTATTTGTATGTTAAGTTTTTTCTACATTTTTATGTCATGTCACACCATAGGACACAGTCCAATTTTTATTTGTCAACTACCCATACATATACATATTTTAATAACAATTTTATATATACATACATTTATTTATATATATATATATATATATATATATATATATATATATATATATATACAGTCATGGCCAAACATATCAGCACCCTTGGTAAATATGATCAAAGAAGGCTGTGAAAATTAATCTGCATTGTTAATCCTTTTGATCTTTTATTTAAAAAAATCACAAAAATCTAACCTTTTATTGGATAAGAATTTAAAATGGGGGGAAATATCATTATGAAATAAATGTTTTTTCTCTAATACACATTGGCCACAATTAACAGCACCCTTTTATTCAATACTTTTTGAAACCTCCATTTGCCAGTTTAATGGCTCTAAATTTTCTCCTATAATGCCTGATGAGGTTAGAGAACACCTGACAAGAGATCGGAGACATCCAGAATCTCTCCAGATCCTTCAGATTCACAGCTCCATGACGGTGGTGCTTCTCTTCAGTTCACCTCACTCATTTTCTACAGGGTTCAGGTCAGAGGACTGGAATGGCCATAGCAGAAGCTTGGTTTTGTGCCCAGTGACCCATTTTTGTGTTGTTTTTGAGGTTTGTGTTTGGATTATTGTATGGTTGGAAGATACAAACATGGTCCATTATAAGATTTCTAACAAGAGTCAGTCACTTATTGATTTTTTATCTGTTGGTATTTGATAGAATCCATGATGCCATATGTCTAAACAAGACCTCCAGCAGAAATATAGGCCCACAACATCAAAAATACAGCAGTATATTTCATTGTACACATGGGGTACTTTTTATCCCCGTGTTCACCAAACCCATCTTGAGTGTTTGCTGCTAAAAAGCTAATTTTTAGTTTCATCTGACCATAGAAGCCAGTCCCATTTGAAGTTCCAGTCGTGTCTGATAATCAGAATCAGAATGATCTTTATTGCCAGGTATGTTTACACATTCGAGGAATTTGTCAACAGAATGACAGTGACAGAACAAAAAACACAGATAATACAAATAATTAAAAAGAACAAGTAAATAAGTAATAACAATATATAAATTGACAATTGTATGTACAGGTATATAACAGTAGACGGTTTTGTATGTACAGGTATATTATGTGCAATTGAAATGTAGACTAATGTGTGTTAGATAAATAAGTGTATAAATAGTGTGTGTACCATAATTATTGTCAAGTGTTCATGAGATGGATTGCTTGGGGGAAGAAACTGTTCCTGTGTCTGGTCGTTCTGGTGCTCAGAGCTCTGTAGCGTCAACCAGATGGTAACAGTGCAAAGAGGAAGTGTGCTGGATGTGAAGGGTCCAGAGTGATTTTGCCAGCCCTTTTGCTCACTCTGGATGAGTACAGTTCTTGGAGAGTGGGGAGGGGTGTACCAATGATTCGCTCAGCAGTCCGGACTACCCTCCGTAGTCTTCTGTGGTCAGATTTGGTAGCTGAGCTGAACCAGATTGACGTGCAGAGGACAGATTCAATGATGGCAGAGTAGAACTGTTTCAGCAGCTCCTGTGGCAGGTTAAACTTCCTCAGCTGGCAAAGGAAGTACAACCTCTGCTGGGCCTTTTTTACAATGGAGTCTATGTGATTGTCCCACTTCAGGTCCTGAGAGATGGTGGTGCCCAGGAACCTGAATGACTCCACTGCAGTCACAGTGCTGTTCATGATAGTGAGTGGGGGGAGAGCAGGGGGGTTTCTCCTGAAGTCCACGATCATCTCCACTGTTTTGAGTGTGTTAAGCTCCAGGTTGTTAAGACTGCACCAGACAGCCAGCTCCTTAACCTCCTGTCTGTAAGCAGACTCGTCACCGTCCTGGATGAGGCCGATCAGTGTGGTGTCGTCTGCAAACTTCAGGAGCTTGACAGAGGGGTCTTTAGATGTGCAGTTATTGGTGTAGAGGGAGAAGAGCAGTGGGGAGAGAACACAGCCCTGAGGATCTCCAGTGCTGATGGTACGGGTGCTGGATGAGAATTTTCCCAGCCTCACTAGCTGCTGCCTGTCTGTCAGGAAGCTGGTGATTCACTGACAGATGGAGGTGGGCACGGAGAGCTGAGTTAGTTTGGGCAGGAGGCGGTTTGGAATGATAGTGTTAAAGGCCGAGCTGAAGTCCACAAACAGGATCCTCACATAAGCCCCTGGTCTGTCTAGATGTTGCAGAACATAATGCAGTCCCATGTTGACTGCATCGTCCACAGACCTGTTTGCTCTGTAGGCAAACTGAAGAGGATCCAGCAAGGGTCCAATGATGTCCTTCAGGTATGCCAGCACCAGTTTTTCAAAAGACTTCATAACCACAGACTTTAGAGCCACAGGCCTGTAGTAATTTAGTCCTGTAATTTTGGATTTCTTTGGGATGGGGATGATGGTGGAGTTTTTGAAGCATGAAGGCACTTCGCACAGTTCCAGTGATCTGTTGAAGATCTTTGTGAAGATCATTTTACATTATTGACACTTTTCCCATTTTGATATTGTGCAGTTGCTTTGACACAATTTGTATTGTTAAAAGCGCTATATAAATAAAGGTGACTTGACTTGAAGATGGGGGCCAGCTGGTCAGCACAGGATTTCAGACAGGCTGGTGTGACACCGTCTGGGCCTGGTGCTTTTTTCCTTTTCTGTTTCCGGAAGACCTGGTGCACCTCATCTTCGCTTATCTGAATTGCAGGTGTGGGGGAGAGGGGGGTTGCTGGAGGTGTTAATGGTTGTGTGGAGAGGTGTCCAGAGCGGGTGTGGGATGTTTTTTTCAAATCTGTAATAGAACTCATTCAGATTGTCTGCCTGTTGTTGATTCTCCACAGTGCTGGGGATGGTGTCTTGTAGTTGGTTATCTCTTTCAGACCTTTCCACACTGATGCTGAGTCACTGGAAGATAATTGAATCCTTAACTTATCGGAATAATTCCTCTTTGCTACTCTGATCTCCTTTTCCAGTGTGTATTTGGCCTGTTTATACAAGACTTTATCCCCCTTCCTGTAAGCATCTTCTTTGGCCTGACGGAGCTGTCTGAGTTTTGCAGTGAACCATGGTTTGTCATTGTTGTAGGTTAAATGAGTCCTGGTAGGAATGTACATGTCCTCACAGAAACTGATATATGAAGTGACAGTCTTTGTGAGCTCGTCCAGATCGTTTGCAGCAGCCTCAAAAACACTCCAATCAGTAAGGTCGAGACAGGCTTGTAAAAACCGCTCTGTCTCGTTGGTCCATCTCTTTACAGTCTTTACCACAGGTTTAGCAGATTTTAATTTCTGCCTGTAGGTTGGTATAAGATGAACCAGGCAGTGATCAGAGAGCCCCAAAGCTGCCCATTGAACAGAGTGATATGCATTCTTTATTGTTGTGTAACAGTGATCCAATATTTTACTGTCTCTGGTGGGACATGTAACATGCTGTCTGTATTTTGACAGTTCATGGGAGAGATTTGCTTTTTTTAAAGTCCCCAAGAATTATTAAAACAGAGTCCGGGTGTTGTTGTTCTGTGTCTGTGATCAGATCAGCCAGTTTCTGTAAAGCTGAGCTCACGTGCACTTGCGGAGGAATGTAGACACTCACGAGAATGAATGAACAAAACTCCTGCGGCGAATAGAACGGCTTGCAGTTAATGAAGAGCTTTTCTAGATCATAACAGCACATCTTCTTTAACACAGTTACATCTGTACACCACCTTTCATTGATGTAAAAGCACGTCCCACCGCCATGCGATTTCCCCGTTGATTCTGCATCACGATCTGCTCTGATCAGCTGGAAATTCGGCAGATGTAAAGCGCTGTCTGGAATGGCGCCGTTCAGCCAGGTTTCCGTGAAACACAGAGTAGCAGAGTTTGAAAAATCCTTGTTTAACTGGAAAAGCAGAAGGAGTTTGGCCGTTTTATTGGGTAGAGAGCGGATATTAGCTAGATGGATGCTAGGCAACAGCGTTCTTAATCCCCACCGACGAAGCTTCAAGAGCGCGCCGGCTCGCTTCACCCGTCTGCGCGTCCTGACGCGTCTAAACAGCACCGCTGCTCCGCCGACTACAATGTCCAGCAAAACATCAGAATAGACTAAATCCGGTGAAATATCGGGTGGTGTGTACTTCCGAATGTCCAGCAATTCGTCTCTGATGAAACTGATTGCAGGGATATGACTAAAGACAGGACAAACTAACAAAAACATAAAAACAACTGCGGACGACGCCACGAAGGCTGCCATCAGCGGCACCATCTGAATAACTGAATAACGGCATCCAGCATAACTGAATATGCTGGAGTTTGTTTTTGGATGAGCAAGGAGAATTTTTCTTGAAACCCTCCCAAACAACGTGGTGATGTAGGTGCTGTTTGACAATTTTTTTTTTTTTTAGGTTTTTTGACCCCGAGACTCAACTATTTTCTGCAATTCTCCAGCTGTGGTCCTTGGAGAGTCTTTAGCCACTCAAACTCTCCTTTGTCTCCATGTCCTCTTCCAGGCAGTTTCGTAACATTTTATGTTGATTGGAAATTCTTAATTATTGCCCTGATGGTGGAAATGGGAATTTTCACTGCTCTAGCTCTTTTCTTAAAGCCACTTCGCTAATTTGTGAAGCTCAATTATCTTTTGCTGCACATCAGAAATATATTATTTGGTTTTTCTCATTGTGATGGATGATTAAGGGAATTTGGGCTTTGTTTTCCCTCCTATTTATATTTCTGTGAAACAGGAAGCCAGGGCTGGATAATTTCATGTTCATAATCACCCTGGAGTGCTCAAAATTGTGAATATATGAATGGGAATATACTTCAGAGATATTTTACTCATAAGAATTTCCAGGGGTGCCAATAATTGTGTCCAATGTGTATTTGAGAAAAACATTTATTTCATAATGATATTTCCCCCATTTTAAATTCTTATTATCCAATGAAAGGTTAGATTTCTGTGAATTTTTTTAAATAAAAGATCAAAAGGATTAACAATGCAGCTAAATTTTCACAGCCTTCTTTGATCATATTTACCAAGGGTGCTGATATTTTTGGCCATGTCTGTATGTATGTGTTTTTTTTTTTTTTTTTCCTCTCTCAGAGCACATGCTATGTGGGTAATGGTCTCATTGGGTGGTGGACTAAGGCATGGCCCTTTCACCTGCTACTAAAGGAGTTTCTACGGTGGCTGAGAGAGCTCAACGCGCTGCAAATAGAAAAAACACCTGCAAATTAAGAAAACAACTTCCTCAATTTTACAACGCACGCGCTGCAAATGCTCACAACATAACCAAATAAAGAAACGCACTACAAATAGAAAAAAACGCCTGCAAATTAAGAAAACAACTTCGTCAATTTGACAACACCCGCTGCAAATGCTCACAACACAACCAAATAAAGAAACGCACTGCAAATAAAATGATTTGGTTATGTTTTGAGCATTTGCAGTGTGTTTCTTTATTTGTTTGTGTTGTGAGCATTTGCAGCACCTGCTGTCAAATTGATGATGTTTTCTTGATTTGCTGGGGCTTTTTCTATTTGCATGTGTTTTCTGAAGTTGCAGCGCGTTGAGCTCTCTCGGCCACCATAAGTTTCACTAAAGTGGCAATGCACCACTATCAACCTAATCATAATATGACTAGAAACTTAACAGGAACATTCACTCTGCAGGAGGATGAACTCACAGCTGCTGCCCCTATAAACCCCTACACCCCCCACCCCTGCCGTCCTCTCCTCGCTGCAAGGTGGGAGTGGCTATATGGCATTGGTTTAGAAATGACAAAGAGGGCAAAGAAGGACAAAACTGAATCTATCCATCTATCTATCTTTCTGTCTGTCTGGAAAAAGTAAAAATTATCAATATTGGAGCTGTAAGTCAAAATCAGTACTTTTACACAGGTGAAGCTGAAGGTGTAGCCTTATACTCTTGTATTTAGTGGTGGTGATCATCTTCATTTGAATGCATTTGGGCCCTAGTGGGGTTTAAAAATGTTGTTGCTGGTTTGTGTGTCCTCACCTTGTTCATTTAAGTGCTGCTGCTGGGATTGTGCTGGAAAATAAATAACTAAAATGTGCAAACAATGTGTAAGGGGTGGCGCTAACATGTACCCAAGGAATGTGTGTGTGTCGGGAGCTGACGTGTGAAGGCACAGAAAGCAATTATATGCATGGTGCCTTGATTTTATCACCTCTAGCTATCATGTGTGCAAAGGCTTGCGATGGACATCGAAATAGTCATTTCTTGAGGGACGGGGTGGGGGTGTGTTTCTTTTTCCTATTTGCCTGTGTGCTTTTTTTATTGTTTAAGATGAGATCCATTTGCTATTCCCAGTTGCTGATGGAGACATTTCATTACCCTTGCTGTAGCTGTTTGCCTGTAATGCAGATGTCAAAATGGTCGTACTGCAACTGCTACAGAAATGGCTGTTTAAATTCATGATAATAAATGGAAATTACTCTCTGCTGTTCAAGAGGGAAGTGCATGGGTTTCCACACTACCTTGATTTATTGCCTCTGTGCTTTTTCTTGTGACTTTACTGTTCAATAAAATAGGAATGCTTCTGACTGATCTAGCATTCGTAAAGTGCTTAAACATAGGGCCACTGTTCATTTAGTCCTCTTATCTTGCTTATCCTCCATTTCCATCTCGGCTTGTGTCTTCAGCCAGACACCTCAGAAGCCTGTAGTCTCATATAGGCTGGAGAGAGTCTCCATGAGAATCAATTCATATCTGACTCTCAAAGCACATCAGTAGTTCCTTTGGTTCCCATCAATGCCTTGGGCTGTTCATGAAGCGTAGGACCAGCCATTCCTACAGTAAAAACAAGCCTCACTGGCAAAAGCCCTGTCAGCCTGCATTGGTTACATTCTCTCGTTCGGCTTCCTCATCTGAGCTGAAGTAAGAGCGGTTGTCTTTTGAAAGTGCTATCATGATTAATGTATCCCTACTCATTGTGGGACTAGTTTCTTCTTTCCCTCACTGAATGCATTTCCAGCCGCATACTACATTGTTTCACTGGCAGTTGTGTAAAGGAAATAATGGTTACTAAGATAGCCCTGAGGGACTGCCACCTTAATTTGATCATTCTCCATTAGAAATGACAAATTAAAATTCACACCCTTTGTATTAAGGGAGCACTTGCGCTCAGGTGCAAACGAGAAAGGGAACCTATACAGTAGGGGGCAAATATATAGTGTAGTGGTGCTGTTGAGTTTTACTTGTAAAGTGTGGAACTTATTAATGACAGTTTTTGCTGAAATTGACCCATATATATATGTATATGTGTGTAGGCCATTTGTGTTCTGCATTATTACCAGGATTAAAATAACTTGAGGAAAGGGGGAGGGGGGTATATTACAGGAAATCTAGTTTGTGTATATACATGTATAACTCTATGCGATTGCTTCTAAATCCTGAGCTGTAAATATTTCATATTGCACAGTGTTTCTTTGTGACTTCTTAGGGACTTGAATCTACCTGGTCAAATTTTCAGACGCCTTCACGGAGGGAAGGGATAAAGTGTCTCATTCTAAAACCAGCATCCCAAGCTGGGTAAATGACAGGTGGCCAAATTGATTTCTTGAATGTTGGTTCTCCTTCTGCATAGCTGAGCCAGATGAGTCGATGCTTTCTGAAAGCTCTCGTCACATCTTTCCTTCTCTGTCATCTCCAGTGTATAATGCTGTTTTGTAGCCCTAAACACCAGAGGGGCTCTTCAAAGCCTTGTATCCTGCTCGTAATTTATTTAAAATGAGCCCAAGAGGAAGTATCTAGCCAAAGTCTAGGAAGTCAAGAGTCCTGCATGACTGCAACACAACCACATTGGTTCACAATGTGTTAAATCACAGTAAGGCATGTAGCTGAAGTGCAGGTCAAATCAATGAGCATTTTCTCTTTATCACCTACTAATTACATTTTCATCCGTATCTCCGTTATCTTCATCACACGTCTCCATTCTGAGGGCATTCCAGCACATTTATTTAATTTAAGGCAAAGTATTACTACTATATCCCCTAGATGTTTAGCGTTGAGCTTTCACTTAATCGATTAACTTCAGAATCCACACTCAGGATTAATGCAGATAAACAATTTGTTCTGCTACAGGTTGGTAACTGGTTCTGGAGCTATCAAAATTATGCCTCCTGCTACAATTACACAAGAGAAACAGGGTTTAGCCTGGGCACAGCAGACGTCTGTGTCGATTTTGCATAATGAAAAGAAGCACTGTCCTTTAGTGCTGATCGGCGAACCAGGGGAGATAGAAGCTGAAGCATCCCCTACATTATCACTAGACTGTGGCTATAAGAACATTTAGGAAGCAACAGGGTAACAAGAGACTTACTATTCACATTTGAAGAGGCTTGTTTTGATGGTCCTTCAAACAGGTGTTACTGTAGCAACCGGAACTGGCTCGTCATCGTGCAGCGTCACCCACCGCCTCCTCTCCCAACCCTCTGCTTTTCTTCACTCATATATATCTCTTGTGCTAGTTTCCATTCCGTTTCTCCCCCTCACTCGAGTGGGGGGTAGCTTGTGAAAATGGTCTCCAGGTCTGACTGTAACACTGTTGTCTGTGTCTGTGTCTGTGTGTGTGTGTTTTTTCATCTCGTCACCCCGCGGTGTGCGTAGGTGGATGTGGGGGTGGTGCACTTCACTCCGCTGGCTCAGCCCCAGATCCAGCAGCCCTTCAAGCTGGTCGAGAGGATTGTCAAGAACACCTTCCAGTTCCGGAGGAAGCACTGCCGCAGAGGGCTTGAGTAAGCATTTCCCTGGCAGTCTGTAAACTACTATTCCAAATTCCTCTCTCTTTACCTCAATTCTCATGGATTTTAGTCAGGGTGAATACAGAGATACGAAGTACAGTACGCACAATTGCATGTCCTGTTGTTTACCTTGGTGTTGAGTGTTCATCCAGCAAAACATTAAATACATAAATAATTCCAAATTAATAATTCCAAAAATTGAAATAATTCCAGTCCCACTCCTGAAAGGCCACTGTGCTTCAAAGATCAGCTCCAATCCTAATTAAACACACCTGAATCTGAAGCGAATCAAGGTGTTCAGGATTACTAGAAACCTCCAGGCAGGTGTGTTGGGACAGGTTGGAGCTCAATGCTGCAGGAAGCTGGCCCTTCAGGAGCTGGAATTTGGGAAGGAGCTTGACACTTAGGCCCCGTTTACACTGTCAGTTAAATGTGACTCAATTCTGATTTTTTGCTCATATGTGACACAGATCGGATCTGTTCTATGACAGATGTAAAATGATAAAGGTAATGCATTGTTTCTTTCTAGACTATTTGTTCCTATACAGTTTTTTTTTTTTTTGCATCTGTTCTTATTTATAATAGGAAAGATAAAATAAAATAAAAAACGCTATATTGTGATTATTAATATAGTAGCCTAATTATTAATAAGAAAAGAACTGGAGGAAAACTTTAATCTTTCTCATAATCAACCTTGCTGACTCTATATCGACTTTAAACGGGTGTAGCAGTCATTTTTTGTCCCCCCAAAAAATCATACATAATTTTGAAGGTCTTTTAATGGAGAATGTGAAAATAAAAACAAAAATAACAAATTTTTCAGATTTGCTCGACTCGTTTTGTCAGCACAGGTCACATTATTCTCGGGAGGAAGCACGTGAGGCGCTAAATGACAACAACGCATGTGCGATGTTTCAGATGGTATGGCAAGTGTAAACACATGAATCGGATATGGGTCACAATTGAAAGAACGTGTAAACGGACAGCCAAAAAAATCGGATATAGGCAACACATCGGAATTGAGCATCAAGACCTGCAGTGTAAACGAGTGTCACTGAAGTGAGGAATGTGAGGGAGAACATCTGTAATTTCACCAGCAACATAAACAGTGCTTGTCAAACTAGAAAAGCAGCGACACATACAAAGCGAACATCCGCACAGACCATATAACGTCACTTCCATGCCACTTCTCTAGTTTTCTACGTTAACTCATTGTGTCAGCGTGTGATGACTGTTTTTTTTCTGTGCTGCAGGATGCTGTTCCCAGAATCTCAGCGTCAAGAACTGACGGAAGAGTTGCTGCGCAGTGCTAATGTGGATCCCACACTGCGTCCCACAGAGATCTCTATTTCTGAATTCAGGGCTTTAGCAGACGCCTACAGTAAGCTTTGCGAGGAGAACCAAGGCCTCATCGACTATGACTTCAGAGAAGAACTGAAACTCAAGCATCAGGCAAAGAGACAGTTGGGCAGCAAACGTAAAGGACACACCACAATAGAGGAAAATGTTAACAACAACCACTAAGGCAGCAGACTCTTAATGGTGACAGTTTCATCAGCTGGCATGAATTTTTTTTGCTATTTGTTTTCTTCTTTTGAATGGATGCTTGCGGTATGTAGAAGACTAGCCAGCAGTAAGGTAAATGAAGCATCAGCTGAAAATTTAACTAAAAAAAAAAAAACATATCGAGTGTGACATTTAAGCACTCTGCAAGGGCAAGGCGAAGAAAAGCTTTTAGAAAATGCAAGGGGATTAAAATAAAGTTATGGGAGATTATGGTTTGAGAACACTGAATTATCACATAAAGCTGTTTTGTAGGTAGGAAGGAAAATTACATTAATCAATTCCAGTTCCTAGTCACCCTCTCTGTATTGAACAGAGGGTTCCCCAGAAAACCTGTCATATCATAAAGCAGCTATGGGAATGATTTAATCAATTTACAGCTAGAGGCTGACAACCATCTGTCAGAGAAAAAAACATTTGCCATTGTTACCTAAAAATAATTTGACTTTAAAAAAAAGTCTAGGAAAAAAAATATTTATTCAATGTGTGCTAATAAGATTTGAGTTCTTTGTGTCCCTAAGACCTGACTCGTCTTCATAGTTCAAATCAAATGCTGAATGAGTGATTCAGTAGCCTGTCACTTAATGTATGCATTTATTTTTTGCATAACATTGCATGTATTTTTCTTTGCTGGATTATTTTTGTCCTAATGATTTCCTGTTTTCTGCAATGTAATCAGACACCTTTTTATTACAGTTTTGGGCTGTGAAGTGGCAAGAGTATATAAACTCTTCAAATTAAGTTACAGTAATCCATGAAAAAAAAAATACTATTTACACATTTAAACATTCTAAAAAAGGACAACTGCAGGCTTTATTTCAGTTACATTTCCAGCATAGCACATTTAAAGTCCTGATTGATTGTTTACAACTGGCCCTGTTTTTGTAACAAAGTTATGGGTAGTTTGTCCATAGAGATCTCCTGCTTAAGTCTTAACCCAACATTTTGGATTCCTGTAAAAAAAAAAAAACATGCTAATAAATAAAATATTTTATACAAATCAAACCCATGACAAAAATAGAAGCAATGCTTAGATTTAAAGCAAGAAGCATATGTAGTGTCCAAAACACAAGGCAAAATTAAAAACCTGACAGAATTCGGTTCTTGTAGCTGGATAGCTCCTAGTGTGTGGGAGAGCAAACTGGTCTTACTTTTGCATCAGGATGCCATGTAAAAAGAGTGAAGGCAGGTAATTTGGTTCTCTGGTGCAAAACAGTTGCATGTGGCCAGTTCAGTGAATTAGTGCTGTGGATCATGGAGAATTATGAAACACTTAACACCATTTTGAATGAAGGGCTGTCAAACTGTGGTTCCACAAAAGGTGCAAATGAATTGTCTGGCCTCAGTTGCGTCCCTGAATTGGCTAATAACTTTAGAAAGGCTGCGTGGGATAATGTGGCTCAACACCAGGTCAAGCATATAGGCTCTGAAGCCATGCTAAGCTTTGTTCTGTGGTGGCCAGGTGACAGACACTATGAAGTGGTCACGTTTTTTGCCTCCGCGGTGTTGTCATAGAAGAAGTCCTCATTGACAACAGAGGTCAGGCTCTGCACACTGAACTCCTTCTCCAGTAGCGAGTTAAGGTCCACGCTATTTGCCATCGTCTCAGTCTGGCTGTCCAAAGAGTGGCTGTGTCGACGCATGTTCAGTAGGGCCGCCTGGTTGCGTCTGAGGCTACTCGTGCCTCTGCCAGGCTTGCGTTTTACCGCGCTGAAGTGAGCTCGCTTTATAGAAGACTGCCTTTCTGGAGTGTCCACTTCTCCGCTCTCTGGAAGCACATGGGGAGCAGGCGCTTGGGAGGCCTCCTCGGTCAGCCGAAGCCTGCAGAACTGGGCCTCGATAGCACTGGTATAATCTCTCCACTCCTGGTCGTTGGTCTCATTGTCCTCGTCACTGATGATGTTGGATTCTTTGAGGCCGCTCTGCTGCGGGCGAGACGGCTGATCCAGGTGAGCACTGGCACTGCTGGTGGTGCCACTGCTTACACTGGCTGAATCTGAATCTGGGAGAGACCGCCTCAGAGGGTCATTGTTGGGGCTGGAACTATCATTTGAAGGCTGCTTGGAGAGCAAAAAGGGTCGAGAAGAACCTGTGGGGCACAAATGACCGCAGTCATGAATGTTGAGATCTTAAGATATTGTTGATGTACAGTATTCTCTAAAGAAACACTGCATTGCGACACTTGACAGACACCCTATTTCTATTCTTATCTTGCTGCACAGCTACTCAAACCTCTTTGTTCTGGCACTTTAGAGGGAATTGATCACTATGACCTTTGTGTATTTTAAAAGGTTCTGACATTCGAAGCCAGCTTGTGATATAGCAGTTTTTTTTTACCAATAAATTTCCCTTGGAAAATGCATCAACACTTCTATGCGTCACAATGTTGGCCACTTCCAATGTAAGTAAAGGGGAGGTTACACTGACCTAGCTTAGCAGAAGTTGGCAGAGTTTTTCGAAGGGGAGTTAGTCGCTTTTTACATGTTCTCTCAGGCTGTTGCTCAACTCTTTGCATGTTTCGACGCAAGTTCTCCCGCAGGATGGAGCGAATCACCTTGATGATATTCACTTTGCATTCTGGGGTGCTGCAAATGAGAATGTAAAATGTTAAGCTCGGTATGGAATAAAATGGGACACTAAGTTTTGAAATGTCCAAGTAGGCAATTCCAACCTGTTACACAACTGGAACACCGTCTCAGGCCTGCCCTCTTTTTGTGATTTGGTGTGGATCAGCTCCCAGATGCAGTCTGTGTCTTCAGACAGCATGAAAATGCAAAAGGTTGATTATTTGTACATGTGGAAATTACAAATCTATGAGCTCAAACAAGTCATATTTGTCTCTTACCCGCTGTATTGCCCAGTCTAACCTGTAGTGCTGACAGGGGAATGAGCCAGCGAAACTTGAATGGATCCTGCTCTCCGTGAGCTGATTTTGAAGTTGGCTGGCAAACAAAAGCATGACATAAGACTTATTTTGTATTTATATCTATTTTTAAAATATTAAAACTGTATTATGTAAATGTGATGTCAAAACACCATTTATTAAAAGTAATCTGTAAAAACATTTTGTTCCAAAATTTGGACGTTTATGTTAATGGATGAATATGTTAACACATGACTGCCCATATTTATATTTAGGATTGTTTTCTAAACTTGTCACTTGTAATGCAGGAAAAAAATGAAATGATAAAATAAGGAGCTGCTAAGTAATTAGACCGAATGTGAAAACAAGACTTACCATCTTCTTTCTCACTTTGTTATTCTCCCTGTACAGCAGTATCACAGCCCTCTTAAAAACTAATAAGACAAATTAGAGACTTTATGAGTCAAGCAGAAATGTTAATTTTAGAAAACGACAGAATTCTTTGTTTTTGAGGCTGCAGAACTGCTGCCAATAAATCTGAAACAAGCCCAACATACTTTCACAGATCTATAAAAAGCTCTGTGTGAAGTTCAAGCTGAGTGTTGTGTGACAAAATAAACCTTAATATTTGCATTATTTATTTAATATATTACAATATAAAACATTTATTTTGGCACATGAAAAGATAAGAATAAGGTTTCATGGGAAATATGCTTTATATAAAAATATGTTTTCATGGAAAAAGACCAGAGCCTCACCAAAAACATTCAACTCTGGATCCTTTTTCATACGTCCCAACGATGGGAACGGGTTGAGCCAGCTCACTGAGGAATGCATGAGGAACTGTCCCATAGAAATCTCTGTGACCTGAGACAAAAAATGAAGAGAGAGACAGATGATGATTGAATATCCTGTTAAATCAAGGGATTACCCCGATGCGTTCAGACTGTATGTGCAGCTGTACCTCTTTCTCAGTGCCACTTTGCTCTGCTACCAGCTGGTCAAATACTGCACCATAGTCTTCATAGATCTTCTGCATTTCATTTATGTGGCTTGCGACTTTTTCCATTTCTTTAAGTGCCTCTGTAATAAGAAAAAAAACTGTCTTAAAATAATTCATTCTGGGCTTTGATTTCTAAAAATAGCTGTCAAATTGCAGTAAAATTACTGTGAACTCAAACTGGAGTTTAAAAAAAAAAAAACCTTTTCAGACCTAATCCTGTAATACATCTGTTTAGCTCACATAAAAATTAAATTTTTAATCGTTTACTTATCCTCATGTAATTCAAACCTTTCTGCAGAACACAATAAATGCTAATAATATGTAAATGGTAGCTTGGAGATTTTGTGAAAATATCTTGTGTAAACTTTTTTTAATTCTCAATTACCCACCCACAACCAGACATCTAGACAGTGAGCGAAAGCAAGCCCTGCTGTGTGCGTGTCTCTATGTGTGATGTACCTGTGAGGTGATAGTGTTCCTCACTGTCCGTGTCCGTGAGAGACACCAGCTCGCGGAGCAGCAGGGGGTATTTCAGTACTCTTTGCACCGGTTTGATTAGGTAGGACTCTAGAGTGGATGAGTGCTGCTTGGTTGGATTCCTTGCATCCAGGAACTCCTTAAACGATCGATCTGTTTTAGCTGAAGGCAAAAGAGAAATCATAAATGCCAGCACCACCCACCGAGCTAGAAATAACATGTTCTTAATGGCCGCCGCAGGTAAATGGCTTTAGGCAATGCACACAGGGCACAAAATCCATCCACAAGGAGGCAGCACAGGCTCTCTGACACCTCGTTAGAACCACTGCGGTATAAATGCAACACTGCAGACAATGAACAACACCAAGGTGAGTATCAAGGATCTAGATCGTACCTCCACTGAAATGAGTGTTTTGGCAGGAGTTTGTGAGGGGAGTTAACCACCACCACCTCTACAGCATGCAGAATGATAAATTTATCACTCGCATTGTCGTTCAAATCAAGAGGAGCTATTAGAGCAGTAATTGAGGCACTCCTCGCCCCAGATGGATTGACACTTCAGGGAGCAATTGGCAGGCAATTAACAAGTTGACACAAAAAGTAGTTTTCGCTTTGCAAACGGAAACCTTGGCACAACAGAAACAGTGTGTGAGAATATATAATTACAAGCACCGCTGACAGACTGCTACGCACACTCCTGTTGTTGCATCTGCAGCAAGCGCCACGTTTCATGTCCTTACCCCGCAGTGGTTAAACAGAGCGTGTTGTTTCTTATAGCCTTTAAAGTGCAATTTCTGGGGCTGCTCTCCTCTTGTAATGGGATGAATTAAAAAGGTGGCCGGGGTACAGTTCTCCACTTTAAATGTGGGCAGGGCAGCCTCTCATTCATTTCTAACTGGGCAGTTTGCCCAAGAAGGAAAACCAGGCTAATGTTTCACACATAAATTATATTCAACATTTATAGTCGCTAATCACTAATACTCGGTAGGAAATAATGTAAAGATAAACCAACAACGGCTCCTGGTGTTGTGACACTGCCAGCCTAAAACATTTCAGAAGCAGCCATACAGAATGAGAGACATTAAATTGGTTCAGTTATTCAACATGTAATAATCTATTATTTTATTGCTCAAAGATGATGTGATTGAGGTGTAATGTGCTGTGCTGTACCTCGTTCCAGAACCTTCTGCACTTTAATGTGGTTGGCGCAAAAGCCACTATAAAGTTTGAAGTGCTCTGCGTAATACAAAAACGAACCACCCAATGAGAAGAGCAGCTTCTGGATAAGAAAAAAAGACAGCAATGATACATGAGTAAAGAAGCGAGCTTAACACAAAAGTGTTTCATTTGAGCTTTCATTTGAGCTTGATTCCCTTCAAGTAACCGTTCACATAGCAATGAAAATTTGAATCAGCTACCAACTCTTTATGTGATTCTAACCTTGTTTGATTTTCTTCCATTGAGCACATAAGGAGATATTCCACAGCTCGAGCTGCTCTTTACCATAATAAAACCAAACAAAACTGACAAAAATCAGTCAGTCCATATGACTCATGCACTATACCCCAAGTTGTACCAATTTTTCAGCTGTTATTACATGAAAATCTCGCCCTCCACCTTACTGCACAAATCTCATTTACATTTGCCCATATTCAAACTGCTTCAACTTAAAATTATTTCATTTTAAGTAGTTTATTTAAAGATTTTTTTTGTAGTTTTAGTTAAACCCTGTTCTGTTCCTCATAAAAAAAATGCTTTAAAATCGTTTGGTCATATGGAGCACTTTATTATATACATTATTATATTAAAATTCATAACCTATCCTTTTGTATTCCATGGAGGAAAAAAACATGTAAAATGATAAAAGAATTTTCATTTTTGGGGGTGATCTATTCCTTTAACTTGAAAAATGAATGCATTTGGCATGCCCACCTTGAATTGTACAGGGGTCTCAAGCAAGTTAAAGTTGGGGAACAAACTAATCTTCTCCTCCAGGGTCTGCAGGAAAACTTTCTGGAACTCCAGCATCTCTGGAAGGCTGCCAAATAGACTTTCCATCTGGGCAAAGAAAATACGCAACCATTATACCAAAATATGTATGAAAAACAAAAAAAGCATGCAAGCTACAACTTTATTATGTGATTGAAAATTACTTCAACAGGGTACAATTTAGTACTTCACACAAAATGGATTTAAATCTGCAGATTTCATTTTAGTTGTGCTAGCTCCTTGTATCTAAACTAAAGTTTTATTGCCTCTTAAATTGTCTCTAGTAACTTAAGAAGCAGCGTTAAAGCCATTTTATGTTTAGTCCTTGTCTAATTTGTGCAAGGGCATGCTCTAGTGTCCATTAACGGGGCTTTAATACAGCCCACTCTTCAGCACATATTGACTGATCTTTCCTCAGGGATATCCTGAGTCATGTCAGGGTCATATCCAGTTCACCAGGCGGCAGTCTGAAAGCTGGCAAGTTGAATGTGCAAGTCTTTATCATCAGTCATATTAGTGGGGACATGCAGGCTTGTGGCAAATGACCCAAGATGCATCACTGCAATGACTGTGCAATCTGTTACAACTCAATCCAACACCGATCCCCTGCTCCAGTATGGGGTTTGCTTTACCTCATCTTGGGTGAGAAAGGTCTCCTTTTGCAGGGGCTTCAGGTAAATTTCAAACAGGCAGTTAAGGTCCTGTATAGAAGAAACAGAGCACAATATTATATCATGAGCTCTCAAAGAATTAGCATCTTCAGAATTGTTTTACTACATGAGACCTCTTTTTGGGTAATACGGTATCCTTATGCAACGTCTGAAAAACAAAACACGCAAGGTAATTAAAAATGTAAAACACTAAACTGAAACATTAGGAACAAAACTAAAGCTGTCCTTGCACAGAGGTTGTACCTGCACTAAATTATTGATATATTACTACAAGACAAAATAGTACAAAATACAGTTTCATTAATAGCTTAAACAAGGCAGTACTACATTAAAAATGTATGAACCCCCTTGTTTTATTTATATATATATATATATATATATATATATATATATATAAACATCTTGTTGACTTTAAAAGGCGGTGTAAACTAGCACTCAGTTGTATATACAGTACCACAAGTATACTTTTTTTTATATACATTAGCAAAGGCTGTGCAAATGTATTTACATAGGAATCTCAATTCCATGACACAGTAGCTCTGTTCAAAACCCTGTGAGTTACACTGCCCCTTTAGCACACATTAGACCCCAAATCACAACTGATTTTAATAATGTTTCACATTGGTATGTAGATAAGCTAACAACATGACAGTATAGCAGGCATAAATACACATATTGAGCAAAACAGAAATGTTTCATATTAAACCATATATCCGAACTGAATTTTATTTATAAATCAACAGTACTTCCTCCAGTTCATTCTCCAACTTAAATATATATTTTTACTGAGCTCAACACAATGCATGTTTATGTCTTCTTCATGAAAGATGCATGCAATGCTGCCTTAGAAGCTTTTGGTGCAGTCTTTGTGTTAGGAACATGTTTTTGATGCCTTAATGCTGTCCACAGATGCAGCTCACTAGTTTTTGAAAAAGAAAGTTAGTGCATCACACTAAAACATTCATTTATTTTTTAGAACAGTGACTGACATTCTTTAGACATAATTTTAATCCAGCAGTGTAAAGATGCCTTAGCTTGCAAAATCATACTGAAGGTTCTCGCCAGAACTGGACCAATTATGGATCTACAGTACTTAGGAAAAATGAAAGGTCACTTTACATGTAATTTACACATAAAAGGCGGATTTGCACCCCTACTCTCTCCTTCAAGTATTAAGTTGCCTTATTGCAAAATTTTTGTAATTACTCCAAAACCCTACCTAAGACAGTTAGTGAAGCACAGATTTTTTATTTGTATTTTTTAACCGAAACACTGAAACTGAAAATAGTTTATTTAATAATAAATTAATCACATCAATTTAATAATCAACACTAAAATAAAATGTTGCATATAAACTTTTAAATTGCAGTCTTTATGTAAAAGTTTTAATTATATAATTACTAACAAAATATGATCATTGCATGGCTTTCCTCAGTTAAATGTAATGTTACGTGACATTGTTTACAGGCTGTTTTATTTAAGTCTTTCCATGATACAAACACTGATTGAGTGATTACATCAGACATGATACATTTCAGAAAGTTGTATTGTTTCCTTCTGACGTTCATTCATATCACGCTTTAACTAGCAATAAAGAGGAAGATATGATCAGATCACATGATGTTTGAACACACATGAACATTATAGACTAAATGATCCCTGTTCATCAAAATGAAAATCAATTAAAGCTGAGAAATCTATATTGTCGGTCCAGCTACTTTAGTACCAACACAGCTGGCATGTTTACCTGTTGTAGCTTAACCTTGTGGGCACAAAATAAGCACTAAATGCACCATCAGAGAAGGTCTGAAATGTCACTTTAACTGTTTCGGTTTCACTGATTTTGCATCACCAAAGCTGAAAATTCAAAGCCGCTCCCCGACAGCTCTCAAACCTGCACTATGTGCTGTGGCCATGTTATGGCATCGCAAGGCTGTCGGTGCATCAACCTGAATATTCTCATTAGGCTGATTTATAGCAGTCTGCCAGTGCCGATGCAGCATATCACAGACAAATGGCTTCGGCACAGGACTTCCCACAAATCACAGAGCGCTGGAATAATCAGACACATCCCTGACACCTATTAACCACGAGGAGCACATTACCATTACAGCAGCATAGTTTTAATGCCATCTAAAGGTTCACCATGAACATCAGCAGGGTAAAACTGGCACCACATAAGAGATCGTATGCAAGCCTCAGGATTATTCCGAAAACAGATGAGAGGGGAGGCGTTTCTATTCAGCAGCTAGAGGAGTTAATTAATAGGCGGTCCTTCGGGACTCAGTGAAGACTCTTCCAGCTATCCATCAAACATGTTCTGCGAAAACAGCCATTTTCATTAAACTGAGGTTTAGAACTGAACTGATGTGACTTCCATATTAGCACAGAGCCGAATAAATAGGTGAAAGAGTTCAGTTTTAATGAAGTCATAGTATCGTACAGATGACTGCATGGATCTACTCATGTGAGAGCTCATTTCTTTCTGTTTAACTATGTTAATAGGGGATTACAGAGTCAGTTCTCACCTTTACATAGGATTTCTCCGTGTCCACTAATTCCTGGATGACCTTGCATAGTCTCTCTGTGGCAGACATATGACGTGGACAGGGCCTGAGTGTGGGAGCCACTGGCCCCGTTTGCTCCTGGCCCTCCATCAGACCACCAGAGCCTTCCTGGAAGGAGTGGTACAGAGAACACACTGTATCCACACTCTGCAGGAGACACATTTAAAATAATTGCATTAAATACCAATGTCAAGTAATCAATCAAATGTTAGGGAACGTACATAGAAAAAAAAAGTACAGGATTTACTATTTTCTATTTACTATTTTTCATTAACAATTTTCCCTCAGAAATTGCTAGTAAATTTCACAATTAATTACAAAGGAACAGCAAGTAACACACTGAATTAATCAAGACATTAGAAAGACCAAAACAGGATTTTCTTGTAAAACATGACAGAAAACAGATTATATACAGTACACATTTTGCACTTTTAGTATTCATACAGACAAAATTCTTCTAAAGGTCTGTTCACACCAGTATTGCTGTCAGTCACATGCTACTGTAATAGTGCAAAGTAAAAATCACATAAATAAAATATTAATAAATATAAATAAACAATAAAATTATTAAACCATTTCCAGTTTGTTCCATTTGTTTTGCCTATCACTTACTGTGAGCTTTTATATGTCCGTTTACTTTTTTTTTTTTTTTTTTTTTTAAATACATTTTTATATAGCATTTTTAAATAATATCAGTAAACTTGCATTTCAGTAATCATATATATATATATACTGTATATACACACACAACTAAAAAATAAAAAAAAATGTGCTAAAAGTCCTTTATTCCTCTTGTTAGTGCATTTTAGGAAAACATGTATTTGAAAGCTTTTTCTAACTGTTGTGGAGAAAGATCTGTGTAGTGGCACAGATTCATTGTGACAGAAATGGTCCATATAAGATGTATGTGCAGGTATTACATAATTTATGCTGGATCTACACACTACAGACATAGCTGCATCACATCTTCTTAAACATTGCAATCAGTTTCCAAATAATAAGACACTGACGACTTGAAGGGTTGCATCTTGTGTCCAGCTCTGTCAGCATTTACAGTGGTAAGGTTCCCAGCCAAATTCTTATTAAGGTGGTACATCAATATAAACAGTGATACTGCTTACAGTGAAAGTCTCAAAATAAAGGCTGCAGCATCTCGGTTTCAGCTCTCAGAGAGCTGTGAACAAGTGAAACAGCTGACAGGGACAGATCTGTGACCACGGGGGACAAAAACAACACCAAAGCCCTTTTCTGGCTTTAAACCAGCTATACAGTTCAATACACTCCATATTGAACAGAGCACATGCACCTTGCTGCAGCGAAAATATATAAACTCAGCACTTCGACCTTTTCCTTACATGTATGTTAACTTGCGTCCTATTGACCAAAGACCTTAAAACCACCAATCAATATACAGCGACAGAGAACTCATTACAATGCAAAGAGTGTTTGTGTGAAATGAGTCGGTGACTCAGCCAGAAGAGCGGCAAGAGAAAATGGGATCTCATAAGGAACAAGCAGATTGCTTCTGCAGTTCGGTTTACTAATTACAGCACAGACTCTAGAGACCATGTGCTTCAGTAGCTTCAAAGTCAGTTTAGTGTGCCGGGAGAGAGAGAGCAAGAGGAATAGGTAAGCTCAGCCGCAATCTTCTGACAGAAAGCTTAGCTATAGTAGGACCACCCAAAGCAAACAGTGGGGCTCCCAGGACATCTTCTCACACATTAGTTAAACAGAGATTATGGAGCCTCAAAAACACTGCAGTGAAAAATAAACATTATGCCTCAGCATGTAGGTTGCATTAAATATGCAGTGTGGACACATGCACTGACATTAAGTGTAATTAGCATGAACTGTATGCGCACAAGCATAGACGGCTGCTTTCAAACGCTCCTGTACATGTGTGACAGCGCTCTGTGAACAGTGTCAAACGTGTTTTTGCAGCATTGAGCATTGGAGCCAATCACAGACATGTTTGTTGTGCGTGTGAACACAATGGCCAATCAGACGCATGGAGTGAGGACTGTCTTAGTATACTTTGGGCTTAAGCGACTTTTCAAACAACTAGTGACAAATTTAGCAACTTTTCTAAGGAAAGGACGTGACATGTGGCCAAGTATGGTGTCCCATACTTGGAATTTGTGCTCTGCATTTAACCCATCCAAGTGCACACACACAGCAGTGAGAAGTGAACAAACACGCACACACACACACACCGTGAACGGAGCAGTGGGCTTTTTGAAGCATAGCTACTTTCCACGAGTCAAGGTTTTGCTTTCCTGGTACAGTCACACCGCTCTACATCTGCTCTGCTCAGTGAGTGACAGAGAGGAGTAGCGTGTTTACATAGAATAAATACGAATATGTGCTGCTGATTGATCATTTTACATGTAAATACACCTGAAATCACAGTACAGCCATTGTCTTTAACTTGTGTGTATGGTGATTTAGTCAAATGACGCGGCTGTAAATCAGGATATTTTAGAAGTGTAGAGCAGCAGCTTCTAAATAGATTAAAAGTGACAGCTGGTTAACACGCTAATATGTAAATGAGGACACGTCATTGGGAATTCGGCTGTATTAAATACAGTATGTGAGCACAGACAGTAGGAGAGAAGCAAACGAATGAAAAGGACTGACTCTAGGCAGACTGCAAATTTGACGCAATGATGCCATGAATATGCTAATTAGCGTATGACGCCATCTAGCAACATTTAGTGGCTTTTCGGAGCAGGCTTTAGCTACTTTCCACTGAAAATAGTTGACAACATTGGTGTGAGTTCTGCTTGCTTGCAATTCATTTAGCTATAACCATCAAGTATAAACACGATGTAAATAAGAGATTAATTCTGCAGTATAGACAGTTTTTTTTTTTATTATAGTATGGTGTTCCTGTGGCTCAGTGGTAGAGCATTGCGTTAGCAGCGCAAAAGGTCATGGGTTCAATTCCCAGGGAACACACATACTGAAAAAAATATATATATTGTATATCCCGTATGCACTGTAAGTCGCTTTGGATAAAAGCGTCTGCTAAATGCATAAATGTACATTTTCACTCAGTCCGTAAGCGTGCGTTGCAGGTGAACTGAAGTGATATTAGCTTCACTGATTATAAAGGGAACACTCTTTGCTTGGTTTCTGCATATAACCCATTCATAATTTGAATATAAGTTTTATTCTTCTTGCTGCTACAGTAAGTACACACTGCAATGTTTCGGGTGTGACAAATGTATTAATATGCAGGACTGAATCTGAATAGTGCATTAAAGTCTTGCAGTTCAAGTCCAATAGGTCAAATAAGATTTTATTTCATAGCAAACTTTAAGGTTTGAAAATACATTGGTGAATTGCTAATGTATGTAATGTAAATTCAATGTAATGTAAAGCCATGTAAATTCTGTGGCTAAAGATTGGCCATAAACTATCTAAAGCATTTTGCTCCAAAATGGTATCTGCTGCATTAAGCTGTGTCAGTGGCTCAACTAAGCTTTACCACTAAACGCAAGACAAAATACTGAACTATTTCACTACATTCGAATATATTGAAGACTAATTATTTTCCTGTCTTTGGAATGAGATCAAGAATTAGTACATTTGAAATGTAAATGTGGAATGTAAAAGCTGCATCACTGAAACAAAGTGTTATTTTATACACTTTGTTCTAATTTCAGTTGACAGGAGACACTGATTTTTTACTGATTTGTGTCATCATTCAATCTCCCTAATGTATGAGTTTCTTCAGTGGAATACAAAAGATAATATTTTGAAAGTCTGTGGGGTCTAATGAATCCAAATGAACACTGGAGCTCACTGAATTCCGTTATATGGATGAAAAAAGTCATTAAGACACTGATATAGTAAATAAGACATTTATATATATATATATTCATTTGTTTTCCACAGAAGAAAGAAATGCAAATGCAAGGTTTGGAACAACATGAAGGCCTATAAATTGTGACAGAATAAAGGAAAAAAGGAAAAAGTTACATGACTCTCCCCAACACTCTAAAGTGTTATAGTCTCAAACATCCTAGATTTCAGGATATAATAAAAAAAAGCCTCCAAAATACATAGATAAGAGGCAGAGGGAGGCAGGAGACATCATGTGGACACATTAATCGAGCACCTTGTGCTAGAGTCGGTGGGAAACCCCAGCCTGGCACAGACAGATAACAGTAATTGTGGCTAGTGCATGTGTCATTTGTTTTGCTGCAGTCACCAGGAGGTTAAGAGGAGCACTGCAGGTTGTGACGACTCCATACAGGTTCCTGTTAACCTCACAAAGCACCTGAAAATGATGGCTTTTCTCACTACACACATACATTTACACTGAGTGTGAAATGGCTGTATAAATTCATGCCAAGTCACTGTGAGAATCGAAACTGTAAACAGGCCAATACAGTATGACAGAATGGTACTGCATAAAATGTTTCTGTTTGCATGCTGGGTGACCCAAATTCTAATTAACAATGATAAAGGAACCATGTGGAGGTGAAAAAGACAGTAACACAAGAAATAAGAATTGAAAGCTTCAGTTCTCGATTTCTTACTCTCAAGTCCCTAGATGACAGCTCCTTCAATGCTGTGATACCAGCTGTCAAAAAGCTTCAGTCTCACAATCTATCCTCCTTGACCGAAAATATTCACAGCTCACTGTTGCAGAAGAGCGAAACTGCTTGGCAGCGCAAGTTTGAGATCCGAATGATGCATTGGACCCCCTTCGAGCTTATTAATATCTGTTTTAGGTTATCTGAATGTGATAGACAACACTAAATATAGCTGTAAGTGGGGTCCACTGCATCTTCAAAATGCATTACTATACACTCATTAAATAGATTGAAAGCAGTGCATGCATGCAAAAAAAGATAAATGCACTCTGTTAGGCTCACTATTAATCCCTCTATAAATGCAACATGGTGAGTGAGCAGGTTTCTCCCCATCTTTCCCATCTCCCTATAAAATCCTGTCTTCTCAACACACATGCACACTCTAAAAAAATGCAGTGCCTCACTGACATCCCTTGGTTTCACTGTATTCTTATTACACTAAAGCATGCCGTGAATGTGAAGGGCATAACTACAAAATACAGGCAAAAAGTCATGTGAGAGGAGGGAGGTGCCTCTGCTGAACTATAATTGACTCATTACCCTGTCAATGCCCGCTTATGTTTGTAAATGGCCCTCACATCTGCCTGAACAGGTCAAACTGGTGGAAATAGATGAACTGTTTACAAAGTATTAACCCTCAGATATACCATTTTCAGACATGTCTAAATTGCTAAATTGAGTCAGCTGGAGTTTTTAGTGAGCATTCAACTTGGTCAAAGGTGAACTACAGCATATTTTCAGTTTTAATCAATTACTGAGCAAATTATTGAACAAAAATATAAAACCTTTAACCTTTCACATGACTCACAACACTTATAACATTTGACAGGTATTTAGCAAGATATCCTTGAGTAACACCTCAACACTAGACAGCCACTTCTTTGATATTACACCTTTAAATTAATGTATGATCAAGAGAAACGAATAACTACACAAAATGTGTAGTTAACACACATGTACTGTAGTAACAAATGATACATGTGAGAAATATCCTTGGGAAATATCATTAGGAAACACGGAGTTAGCTTTCACTGTTATGCTGATGATACTCAGCTCTATATTTCTTCACGGCCCGGTGAAACACACCAAATTGAGAAACTTATGGAATGCATAGTCGATATAAAAAACTGGATGACGAGTAATTTCTTACTGCTAAATTCTGAAAAAACAGAGGTGTTAATTATCGGACCTAAAACCCCCACAAGTATTAACCTAGAACATTGTCTAACACTTGATGGCTGCTCTGTCGATTCTTCGTCATCAGTCAGGAACCTAGGTGTGCTATTTGATAGCAATCTCTCCTTTGACAGCCACGTTTCTAGCATTTGTAAAACTGCATTTTTCATCTTAAAAATATATCTAAACTGAGACCTATGCTCTCAATGTCAAATGCAGACATATTAATTCATGCGTTTATGACCTCAAGGTTAGATTATTGTAATGCTTTATTGGGTGGTTGTTCTGCATGCTTAATAAACAAACTACAGATGGTTCAAAATGCAGCAGCTAGAGTTCTTACTAGAACCAGGAAGTATGACCACATTAGCCCGGTTCTGTCAGCACTGCCTCCTTACTAAACATCGTATAGATTTTAAAATCTTGTTAACTACTTATAAAGCCCTGAATGGTTTAGCTCCTCAGTACTATCACATTACAGTCCTCCACGTCCGCTGCGTTCTCAAAACTCTGGCCATTTGATAATACCTAGAATATCAAAATCAACTGCGGGCGGCAGATCTTTTTCCTATTTAGCGGCCAAACTCTGGAACAATCTACCTAACACTGTTCGGGAGGCAGACACACTCTGTCAGTTTAAATCTAGATTAACCCTCTGGGGTCTGAGGTGATTTTGGGGCCCTTGAGATGTTTTGACATGCCCTGATATTTGTGCTTATTTCAGCTACTTATAACATACTATTGACCAACATGTATTTGTTTTTGTATTCAGCACAAACTTTGCTACAATATTATGTGACCAAGATGGATGTACATGTTTGCATTTTTTTAGAAAAAAAATATTATGCGTGGTTAGTAAGTTTTGGGGGAAAAAAATTAGCTGAAATAAGGCCATAAAACTCACACTAAATAGTCCTGAATAAGACTTTAGAGTAATCAGTCTTGTCGGCTAGAATATTTACTTCACAATTAAGTGAGAATCATTCTGCTTACTCATTTACAGAAAACAATATATTGATTACATTTTTTTAAGACATGTTTTGTGATTGAAAGCCTATATGCGAGGGAGTGGCAATGGCCTTGAATATTAAGTGATTCTCACCTGAGACACAAAGGGCCCTCCCATAATGGACCCTAATGGCCCATCAGTGTGACTGACTTTGAGGCAGGTAAGAGAGAATGTGAGGAGATTGAACAAATGTTTTTTTTTTATTATTTGTATTTTATTTACAAGACAGTATAATCAAAACATACATAATGAAGGTCAAAGACACATTATTGTGCACACTGATCTAACCACAGAGATGTGAACAGACTTTGAGTCATTCCTGCAACAGATTCTGTTCAACAAGTGACAAGTAAATCATGCCTGATATTTACGTGTGTTATTTAAGTGTTTCTGCTACTTTCCATGGATTCAAGAAGAAAAAAAACATAATCAGTGGTCAAGGAGCTTGTTTTACCATATAATATCAGTGTAGTTGGACATCTGATGTTGGTACCGCACTCTCTGAGGAAAACAGTTTGAAGAAAGTCATCAGGATTCATCTGTGGTGCAGGTATCTGATTCAATAAAATACAAACAACCAAAAAAAAAAACATTTGTGAGCATGTTAATATCAGGAGCATCTTTTTATATATATGTTTTATAGACTCACGCATGCTTTGTACTATCGTAAACAAAAAAATACATTTTATATCTGAGAAACTAATTATTATTGTTTAGAAAAAAACAACTATGATTTTGTAGTCATATAGCCTAGTATGTATGATTTTATAGTAGCTGTTATGATTCCGTATCCATAGACTCACGCATGCTTTGTACTATTGTAAACAAAAAAAATACATTTTATATCTGAGAAACTAATTATTATTGTTTAGAAAAAACGAACTATGATTTTGTAGTCATATAGCCTAGTATGTATGGCTTTGTACTACAAAAGATGTACTCTGTACTATAAAAAAAATGATATTTTATATCTGAGAAACTAATTATTATCGTTTAGCACGCTATTAAATCCATTTGTGAACATTAAACATTTTTCTAAACATTGTAGCATTCATCATGTTGTCGTTTGGGAAAAAAATATAAACGCGTTCAAGTTTGAGTCACAATAACACGTTAACTATTGCAAAAAAAGAAACTACTTACTCATCAGATCGCTCTTCTCTTCTGGATGAACTCTTGCTCTTATTTTGAGGCAAATCCAGCTTTTATTCAGCGTGTCTTCTTCCAGAAATGAACAGTAATGTTAGCCGCAAGGAACGATCTGGCTTTGTTTGTTGTTGGGCGTCTACATGAGCACGCGGCTCACGTGGTTATTTACATATGAACGCGAGGGGGCGGGATCACATTAGAAATAATGAGTTAGACGGGACAGACTGAACATCGTGTTGGTTTCATACGGATTACTTCATCACAGAATGTTTGTTTTCGATAAGACTTACTTCATTTCAAAGTAGACACTTCCAGCTTTCTATAGATATAACTCCCATGTCCGTGTGTTGAGTTTTCGCCGAGTTACACTTCATTTTAGTGACGTATTTCAAAGAGCAGCTCGCGGAGATGGAGAAGACAGAGAGCGCATCCTGTTTGTTTTCTTTTTTTTTTCCAAAACCACAAAGTTTTGTTGTTATTGTGAGTGTACACAAAAAAATAGACACTTCAAAGTTTCAATTGATGTATAACACTTATCTGTATGACCAAGTATTTTTAGTGTCTTTTGCAATGGTCTTAAAAAAACGAGTTGGTATCGCGGGCGATACAGCCCTCCCCATTAGGGTTAAAGACCCATCTCTTTAACCTGGCGTACACATAACACACTAATACACTTCTAATATTCAAATCCGTTAAAGGATTGTTAGGCTGCATTAGTTAGGTCAACCGGAACTGGGAACACTTCTCATAACACACGATGTAACACATACGATGTACTTGTTACATCGTAAGAAGATTGACATCTATGCTAATATTAGTCTGTTTCTTTCTTATTCCGAGGTCACTGCAGTCACCAGATCAGATGGTGGATCAGCACCTAGAGACAACCTCTACAGCCCTGAACGTCAGCGGAGACCAGGACACCTAGATGAGCCCCAGAGACAGATCCCGAGTGAGGACCCCGTCACCTAGACAGCCATAGGGAAAAGACCACTGGAACCAGTTGAGCCCTTACAATCTGACCTTGCAGCAGTTGGAATTGAACTGCTGGGTCGTCTGGCCAGAGGAGAAATGGCCCCCCGACTGAGCCTGGTTTCTCCCAAGGTTTTTTCTCCATTCTGTCACCGATGGAGTTTTGGTTCATTGCCGCTGTCGCCTCTGGCTTGCTTAGTTGGGGACACTTCATTTCCAGCAATATCGTCGACTTGATTGAACAAACTTTTTGAACTGAACTGAGCTGAATGATGCCATCACTGAATTCAATAATGAAATGCCTTTAACTGAAAATTGAGTGTTTAATCTTGTCATTTTACATTATTGACTCACTATTTTCCTATTTTGATATTGTGCAGTTGCTTTGACACAATGTGTATTGTTAAAAGCGCTATATAAATAAAGGTGACTTGACTTGACACAAAATGTGCTTTTTACAATACTAATCAATGTTTTTGGTATTATTTTTAAGCCATGTTTTAAAATGCATAATGCAAATATTTCAAATAAGTAAATAAACACTGTGATAATATAGAAATTGAAAAGCATTATAGAGTAAGGTGTTTCATCCTGTAACTGCAAATGTACAGTATTTGGGTCAAACACTAATAAGCAATTATTAACATTAAATAGGCTCCATCTCTAATGGATCAGACTCTTTTCAGACTCTTTTTTTCATTTATTAACATTTAAAACATGATGAATCGTAATAATGCACAATTTACTTGCTAAATAAACAATAATTCATACAACTAACCCTTAATAAAATAACCAGTGGCGGAAAGAGTACTGAAAATTTGTACTTAAGTACAAGTACTGTTACATTGCTGAAAAAAATACTCAATTACAAGTAAAAGTACTGGTGTCAAAACGGTACTTAAATAAAAGTACAAAGTACTCTTCTCAAAAACTACTCAGAGTACTAGTTACTTTTTAGCCGGCGATATTTAACGAATTACCAAAAAATATTCATTCATATGAAAGATCTATGTGGATAACAGCTACTTTGAACAAAACCCACTTTTATCTTATTGACAAAGTACATGAATTAGTGGTCATAATACAGGAATTTCTAACTTCAATACCTTGAAAATTATCAATATTAAAGTACCCATGAACCAGAAGTTGCAACTGACTTCAGTGTTGTGATGCATTTCCAAGTGAAAGAGAATATTGAATAAAGGACGGGGCTTCCTTGTGGTGCACCTCCTCTCCACCTCTCGCTCATATCAGATTCACGGTTGGATAGGAGTGGTTAAGAATATCTGCTACGTTGTTACGTCTGACATCACGCTTCACCGCTTCTGGGTCCTAATGCTCTGCCAGACGGCCCAAGAAAAAAACAAACTGTGCTAATACACACCCACGATGTCATGTACTACTGAAAATTATAACCCTAACCTTATCTCCATACTGAAATCTCAGATGGCCAGACAGTGATTCAGCTAAAATATTAATGTCTGAGACACTGTGAGAACGGAGACTGTAGTGTGCATAGCAATTTCTTTTTTATTCTTGGCTTAAATATGTAATATTAATTAAATAGTGCTCATAAATGGCTCTTGAGATAGTATTCTCAAGTACTTTCCCCAGAAACAGCATTCCTTACGTCATAGTTAATAAGAAGATTCTCCCCAAGCCTTCAAACTGACATCATCAGAGTGGGAACGCCATTCCAGAGTGGATGCAAATTTTCAGTTTTTGATTAAAGATTACGACAATTTTTTTCCCGGTGTATTGACTTGCACGGTTTAATTGTTCACCACAAGGGTCATTTTTTATTTCATGATGACTTTAATCATTTTCAATACCATTGGCAAAACTACCACATACTGTATACTGTCATATAGATATTTTAATAGCTCAGTTTTTTTGTCCATCCATTTTTTCCAAGGCATTCATTATTTCAAGCTTTGAGTGGTTTAATCCGTCTTCTAAAAAAACAGATTTTAGCATTTTATATAGCCTACACATAAACATTGATCAATTACCATTACAAAAATCTCAATCTTAAACATTTGCTCATTCTGTGTATTTGTGTCTTTAAAATAGGGTTTGTTGCAAAAGCGTACAGCACAAAGCAGCATGATTTCAAATTTGATTTCAAACTGAATTAAATTTACAAAAAAAAAAAAAAAAGACAAGTACATAGTCAGTAATAAAATTATAAAACAAATGACCTCAATTCAGTCGAGGTATTCAAAATATGACAAGACTGAATTTTTATAGGCAGTGTTTTAAGAGCCATATAGATTGTTTATTTAGATAAATGGAACATCAGATGGCTTTGACCTGTAATGTCTGTACAATGTAGTGATGCAGTTACACAGACTAGGATATTTATATGTACAAATCAGACAAATATCCCATTCCGAAACATTTCTAGAATAAACTTACATAATAAAAAAATTAAAGTTCCATCTTTGATTCTTGAAAGACTTTCTGATGCATTTCACTTACAGCCAATAAAATTTCCAGTAGCCTTTTCATCGGTCAGGCATGGATCTATTCTGAATGGTTAAATTTTTTTGACAAAGTTTAATTCCTGGAGCAAAGATAAATAATTTCTAGCACGTAGAGATCGGGATTGCACACAGTCTGAATGCGCACAAGCAAACTCGGAGTGAGAAGACAGGCAGTTCATTTGTATAAGTTAGGCCTATTTGAGAGCTCGCATCCAGTTTTCTGCGATTACATTGTATAATAAAGCGCTAGCCACATTTGCGCAGGAATGATTAAAATTAGGCAGAATACCTGCAATCCCGCATGGATAATCAGACTCTGTAACTAACAGGAGGCGGATGCGTGTCAAACTCACTGTCGGAGAGGAGAGAGTGAGACGCAGCGTGTATCGGTGTATATATACGGTAGATACTGTGGAAAATGAGTAATGGAACCGTGTCAGATATTTCAGTATTGGTATCAAAATATAGATATTTATGATAACACTACCATGTAGTTTGTTTCTCCAAACTTTGACTCCATAGTTACGCTGACCTCCCTCACTGTCCGATCAGCTCTTCACCTGCTGCAGCGGCAGCTTTTACCGGGTCAGATATCAGGGCTTTTATTGGTCCGTTTACGATCGGATATCTTTATTGGCTACTGAAGTGCCATCAAAGGTTTGAATATCAATTTAAATTGTGGGCGTACTCAGTAATTAACTATGATTTAAAAGTAACAAAGTAGATTATTTTGTACTTAAGTACAAGTAAAAGTACAGCTATAAAATTACTCAAAAAAGTACAAGTACCCGAAAAAAATACTTAATTACAGTGACGTGAGTAATTTTAATTCGTTACCTCCACCACTGAAAATAACCCTGTTAATAATTAATCAGGATCAGTATTTTTTCTTGTTGATCCTCTCAAATGTCAATATCAGTACTTAAAGATCGATCTGCTCCAAATTGAAATGCAATCAAGTGGTCACTATAGACACCCATGAGATGCTTTGTCTCCATCCTCTTGTTCTGACCCATAAATGCACTCACCATGAAAAGCTGCCTATAAAGTATCCTCCAGGCAGATATGGAATGGAACTTGGTCCTTCTGGCCAGAGAACAGCCCTTCCTTCTAATCTTACCCACCCTGAAAGCTGGCATGTTTGTTGAGTTAGTCTTCAGCTCTGGTTTCGTCACACACTCACACTCTTGCTCCACATTAACTCATGACATGTCTCCCTCTTCCAACTGCAAGTCAACAATCAAGCATTTCCAAAATCCTTGGTGTTAGGCCCATTACAGTATCTTTTTAAAGCTTAGGGCTTTCTGACAGGATCTAAAAATCGATCACTAGCAGGTTTTGTGGACATAGACGCTACACTGAAACTGCTGCTGCCCACTGAAATCTGCATATCAATTGCTGGCTCGCATGACCCCGCTGCAGTTTCCAGAGAGCATAATGAAGTGCTCAGACAGTTTGCAAACACTACCAGTAGCCTAGCCTTTCAATAACATCAACACAATGGAAACGTTTCTGGATGGCCTGTGAACAATAAGGCTAACATTACCACACATACTGTAAAGAGAATTGCCTGAAAATATCAACTAGAACTACACCGTCACAGAGGAGAAGGAAAAAGACAATGATTTTATTTGATTTAAAAATAGATCTGCTTTTCAAACAGTCTCAAAATAGTCAGACATTTTCCATAAACATCAAGCCTGAGATTCACCTCAGTGTTTTGCTCTGGGCTACCACACAGCTCTCAGGCAAAGATCCTATTCTTAGATTACATCTGATGTCTGGTTCTGCGCAGTAGTCAAAATAAACCAGTGTGCTTCCCATGGTTAGTAATCAGAGATGCCTCTCAGAGTGTTGTTTATTTCAAATATAGAGCTTGTAACACTAAACCTTGTTAGGATCTGAACAACACATTAAACATGCACCGAACAAACACTTGCCAGTCAGACCTTTAGATCATATGGTTTTTGTTTGTTTTGTTTTTGCAAGCAATTTATTTACACATACGTTTATATTAATCCTTATAGGTATGCACATCCTTTACTCTGATAAAGTAGAAAAAACATTGTAAACCAGATTCCTTTATACACTATAAAAATGATTTTTCAAGATTATTGGAGTATGTTATACAAGAAAATACTATTTCAGAATGTCATGTTCAATTCATTGTTACTTGCCATTTCTTTGTAATGTTTACTAGAAAAGTAAGTGAAAATTATTCAAAATCATTTGTTCAGGCATTATACAGTGTGTTTGCACAAGATTTTATCATTTAGTGGGTGCAGGTCTTTATCTTGTAACAAATCTGATGCTTGTTAGGCAAGGCAAAGCTAGGCATGACAAGTCAAGTTTATTTGTAATGACACACGGTGGTAATTTAGTTTCGCTTTCCCCAGCAACACAAAAAACATTAATGTCTTGCTCATGTGGAAGATAAAATATACAATATAATCAAAATGTTAATGCCACAAGTTCAATATTCACAAGATTCATTTTTTTGTCTGTAGTTCATGTTACAACTGACTTTTTAGATGTTGTCAAAAATGTTTCAGAATCAACGCAAATGTAAGTAAAGAACCACACTTTGTGTAAAATACACAGGAGTAGATTACATTGGACAATACAATTATCTTTGGGGGAAGTAGGAATAATCGTGGCTTGGGACCAACGGTTTGTGTAATTTCTATTGCTTTGCGTGTTCAAGGACTTTGTATTGTTTAAGAAGTATAATTTGTCCATTTTTTTTATAAACATATAGCTAATGTACCCTGCTTAAAAGATCCTTAAAGGCTAGTTCCCTCTCGAGCTTTCACGAGACATCACGGAGAATTCTCCGTTATGGGAACTCCTTCCTTCCAACCTTTCCTGAAGTCCTATTGGCTCACGCCAGTCAAATGACTGGCCAATTGTCGCGAAGTATGCACATCGCATGCAAGTACTGACAAGCTGAGAGGCAGTATAAAATGCGGTGCACGCAACAATTACGTCAGAATCTTCTCCTTCACTTTGCTGAACAACCTAGATTTATGGCTTATAAACTATTACAGCTCACAGTTGAGGTTCGCTCATCAGAGGGCGGTCTCTGTATGGCCGCTCCTCTGCAGCGTTCAGGTGAGTATGATGTTTTTCTTAAGATGAGTCCATCTGCCCTCGATCAGCGGTGGACCTGGACTCTGGTGAGCTCATGCCGACTAAATGTCCGCATTCCTCTCACCCATCGAACCTGCAGGACAGGACATCAGCCCGGCTTCTCACGTCCCCCTTCCATGGCGGAGCGGAGAGCCGAGTGCAGATACCGGAGCTAAGGGTTCCTATGTCGCCGCAGATGCCGCACGGCCCACTATCTAAGCATGCAGCCCCCTGCCTTAGAGCGGCGTTCTGCCGTGTACAAAGCACAATCACTTGGCTCCTCACTCATTCACACGATACCAGCCCCTCATCAGCGGCTGCCGTGTTTGGAAGACACTGCTCTCATTCACACGATACCAGCCCCCCCACAGCGGTCTGCCGTGTGTAGAGGACACTCTCTCATTCACATGATATCAGCCCCACATCAGCGGCTGCCGTGTTTGGAAGACACTGCTCTCTTATTCGCACTATACCAGCCCCACATCAGCGGCTGCCGTGTTTAGAAGACACTGCTCTTTTATTCACATGATACCAGCCTCACATCAGCGGCTGCCGTGTGTAGAGGACTCCGCTCTCTCACTCATTCAAGGTGACATGGAGCCCCTGCTTCAGTCGCTCACCCACTCGCCAATAGTGAAGCGGTCCCCGCCTCAGAGCGGCAGTGAGTCATATTATGCCCCGGCGCGCAAAAGCGAGGCGTCACCTGATGCCCCTGCGCGGAAAAGCGCTCGAAGGCGAGGAGTCACCTGGTGCCCCTGCGCAGAAAAGCGCGCGAAGGCACCTGATGCCCCTGCGCAGAAAAGCGCGCGAAGGCGATTAGTCACCTGGTGCCCCTGCGCAGAAAAGCGTGTGAAGGCGAGGAGTCACCTGATGCCCCGGCACGCACCCTATCAGCCTTCAAGATTTCGCTGGACTATTACGTCAGTTGTTCACGCCCCTACGAAGTGGTGTTCAACTAGGTCGTATAGCATAGTCACAGTCCGTAGTGACAGGTGCTGATGCATCTCTGCACAAAGATCCCTGGGCTTGGTGACGTCACGTGTCGTGGTCACGACTGGAGGCCGGTGAGCAGTGTGCGAGGGCATGCCGTCTTTAGGGCTGTGGTCAGAACCTCAGAGATTTTCGGCCGCAGCTGGAACAGCGGCATGTACTGATTCGCACCAACAACATGTCTGTGGTTTCGTACATAAATCACCAAGGAGGCGTACGATCCAACAAGCATGCAGCGAATCTCCTGCTATGTGCGGACCGTCACTTTCTCTCAATCAGAGCAGCGCACATCCGCAGTCTTCTGAACCGCAGGGCGGACATGCTTTCGAGGAAGGGGATTCCTCAAGGAGAGTGGAGGTTGCACCCTGAGTCGGTTCGGATGATTTGGACTCGCTACGGGGCAGCGGAGGTGGATCTGTTCGCCATGAGCTCAAGAATGCACATTGCCTGCTGTTCTTCTCCCTGTCTCACTCCCCGCTGATGGGGGACGCGCTGACATCGCACTGGCCAGCAGCCAGGCTGTATATATAAAAAAAAAAAGAAAAAAAAAAAGAGGTGCTTCGGTGATACTCATCGCCCCGAACTGGCCGAACCAGCTTTGGTTCCCGGACCAGACAGAGCTGCTGGTGGCATCGCCCTGGCCGATCCCCGTCAGGAAGGATCTGCTATCTCAGATGAGCGGCTCGGGGTGGCACCCGAACCCGGAGTTGTGGAGACTTCATGTGTGGCTGCTTCGGGGATATCAGAGGAGCTGAGTGCCCTGCGTTCTCGTGTGCTCGACATGCTCTCGGAGGCGCGGGCACCCTCTACGAGGCATTTGTATGCTCTGAAATGGGGAGTGTTTGTGAAATAGTGCCGTTATGTTCATATCGACTCGGCTGCTTGCTCCGTGTCGGATGTTCTGCGTTTTCTACGGTACAGACTGGATAGTGGATCTTTACTATCAACACTGAAAGTCTACGTGGCCGCTATTGCCTCGTTTCGTTCCCCGCTGGGCAGGCAATCGATTGGTAGGCACGCGCTGGTGGTGAGCTTTCTTGTAACGTTAGATTGCATCCCCCGCGCCCTCCTTCAGTCCTAGAGGTGGTGTTAATAGCTCTTTCACAGCTACAACTCGAGCCTTTAGCATCCGTTGATATGAAGGACTCTCAAAGTGCACTTCTTCTTGCCCTTGCTTCGGCTAAGCGCATTTTCTGTGGACAGCGACTGTATTCACTTTGGACCCGGTGACTGCGGCGTCACTCTCTGGCCGAGAATCACGTGCTTAAAATCACTATCTACCCCCTTCAGAACGCAGAATGTTTCGCTGTCTGCCCTGTCTTCTGAGTCATCGACCTCACGTGATGCGAATGCTCAGATTTCGGTATGCCCTGTCAGGGCTTTGAGGATTTACATCGACCATTCGGCCAGCTTTCGGCAATCTGACCAGCTATCTTGTGTGCTACGGTGGTTGTGCGAAGGGCCGTATCAAAACAGAGGCTTCCCACTGGATTGTGGACGCTATCACGGCTGCTTATACGAGCCAAGGTTTGGAATGCCCCTTTCACATTAGGGTCTACTCAACAAGGGTTATCGCCTCCTGTGCGTGGTTGAGAGGTATGTCTATTCAGGAAATATGCTTTGCAGCCGGCTGATCTTCTAAGAATACCTTGCCAGGTTTTACAAGCTGGACGGTCAGTCCTTGGCCTCCTAAGTGCTGTCGGTGAGTGAATGATTCATGTTTATGCTACCTCTATTCATGTGTGTTTGCTGCCTCACACAGTAATTACTCTGTGCAGCCCTTTATGCTATTGTTGTTGTTGTCTGCCCTGTACTCAGTGCAGCTCCAGTTATACAATGTATATTCTTTTGGTGTACCATCATGTTTTGTGTTGACTGCTGTTTAACACCGTTATCTCTGTGCAGCCTCTCACAAAGCTGTTGTTTTTGCTTCTGCCCTGTTTCTCAGCGCAGCATACGTTATTACTGACCAGATATGCACATTTCGTATACCTGGGCTTTAGACGCTCATTGGCTTATCTCCACCTATCAGCTGCGAGCCCGCCTTCAAGCGTCGCTATTGGTGGGAATTGTGTGTGTGTTCTATCTTCGCTAGAGTGTAACTTGTACAGGCTGCTTGTAGCCTCTCTCACGGCGGGATTGAATATTGTTCCCATAACGGAGAATTCTCCGTGATGTCTCGTGAAAGCTCGAGAGGGAACGTCTCCGGTTACTATCGTAACCTCGGTTCCCTGAGAGCGGGAACGAGACATCACGGAGGTCGCCATGCTCGCTGCACGACCAGCTAAGCGGCGTTCAGTATCCGATTCTGACGTAATTGTCGCATGCACCGCATTTTATACTGCCTCTCAGCTTGTCAGTATTTGCATGCGATGTGCATACTTTGCGACAATTGGCCAGTCATTTGACTGGCGTGAGCCAATAGGACTTCAGGAAAGGTTGGAAGGAAGGAGTTCCCATAACGGAGAATTCTCCGTGATGTCTCGTTCCCGCTCTCAGGGAACCGAGGTTACGATAGTAACCGGAGACGTTCTGCACTAAATCATGTTTACAGCTGCAAAACATACTATTAGACTCATTAAACCAACATCATCCAAAGCAACGTGCACAAAAAAGAGTCCATGTAACAAAAGGAAATCCCATGAATACAATCACTGAGTTCTGGCACTTTATTAGCTGAATGAAACCATAACAGAGAACAAACAGTGGTGACTTCTCTAAGGTCACCGGAGAGGGACTGTGGGAGGCTGAAGGATTATGGGTCTTGTACGTGTGCCAAGAGAAGGATTATCCTCATTTGGCATATTCTGTGGGCAAGGTGTTAAACTAATGCTAACTCCCTTCTTCAACAAGTCACCACCAACAAACAGTGAGTAATTCTTACAGCACTTCAGTTCTGACATACTCATTTTATTGTGTTAATTCCTGGAAACCCAGACTAACAAGATCTTACTCATACAACATAATAAAATAAAAACGTATGGGAAGCGGAAGAGGATGTAATGTCCCTGGAGAAAGCACTGGCCATTGCTCAGAGGAAAATGTCCTGTCACGCTGTAGTAGAGGCTCTGACAGGCTGTGATTCATCCCTGAGGTTACAGCAATTGTGCCATGTAGCCATCTTCTTTTAAAGCCCGATAAATAAAGACACACACACATAAATCGACATGGATAGCCAGGCAATCCAAACGGCACTTGCAGTTATATGCTCTAGTGAACATTTCAATCTATTATTATTCTTCATCCACTGAGTTTTTCAAGCAAGTTTTAATATTGAAACCCAATCTGTCAAAATAATGTGCCAGATTACAGCGAAAACAAGAAAGTGATGTTAACTCGATGTTAATTAAGTGATGTTAATTCCTCAGATATCAACACCAATGCAATTAACAAACTGAAATTATTTGGTAAAAACTGATTAGGAGTCAATCCCCCCTCGTATAAATATAAGAGCTTTTGGTACCAAGAAAACCGATCCTTCTGCAACATTCTGGCAGGCCATGCAGGCAGCAATTTCCTCCAGCAGTCGGGCCAGCTTGTTCTGAGCAGCCGGTGTAGAGTAAGAAGAGTTGAGTTGAGGAAGATATCCTTGCCTTCCTTGACACAGTCTGTCCAGAACCAGCACATGGCAAGGAAGGAACAGAGAACCTCGACCGGCGAGTGCTCACAGAGGCAGAGCTCAATGAGCGAGGCGAGGTAGATGCATGGCCTGGCATCCCGTTTGGTCTGCTCTGCCATGGGCAGTGCTCGTAGTGTTAGTTGTTCCTGTTCTACGGATCCCTTCCCAATCGCTGGCTTTGTACAGGACTGTTAAATAAACCCAGATTATTAGTCAGCTCACAGCCATATGCTGATTGACTGGCTTAAGCCGGACTCACACTGTGCGATTTTTTTAAAGTCCTTTAGGATTGTACTTGTCAGACTGTACGAACATGATGATCATGTCACACTATGTGATCTCAGTTGTCATTAATGTCAGACTGTACGACAGTCAAGACGAGTTAAAAACGGGTGCGCGCAAGAAAACTTGTCCGAGTTTTACATTATCAACCCATACACGTCCAGTGTTTGAGAACTGCATTGCACGCGGGACCGAAATGTTGGCTATCATGAAAAGTATATGAACGGCGGCAATACCGGCGTATTTAAGAAGAATAGTGTATGCAGCTCTACACACCCACATGAAAACAGTGTTTATATAGAAAAGGCAACATATCAGATGAATTCGGTGAGCGGAGGACGGGAGCGCAGGAGTTTATGGCTGATAGAATAATTCTCTAGCATTAATTCTGCTCATAGCTTGTCTTGAAAAACGGAGACAGTTTGACATTCATCGTAGGGGTAGTCACACTGCAGGACTGTTCGCCAAATCTTCTGACACTGCCAGAATTTCGTCGGAGGTGAAATTTGATCGCAACAGCCATTAATCGGCTGTCGGTGAACATGTCAAACCAGCGATCAAAGCCTACAGATTTTAGCCTAGGATTATAGGAATCTTTTAGGATTTTCAAAATGTCAAATCGTGGCCAAAATCGCACAGTGTGAGCCGGGCTTTAGTCATTCCCATCCCCCCATAGTTCAATGGTAAACACTGAGGGTCTGGTAATTGGAAATTATGGGGTAGCTCCCAAACTGGCTTTTTGAGAACACTTTGCTTGGCTGTGTGTATAAGTTTTTGCAGCCAAAGATATATTTTTGGAATGATCAAGACTTTCCAACTTCAAGCATGTCTTGTCAAATCCTTCTGCTAATGAAGTAAACTTAAAAGCTGAGCTAGTTCACAGCTTGATATCAAAGAGCCTTCCCAGATACTACAGCCCCTTTGCCTATAAATAAGATTAATTTCCTGATCCATCTCTTTATGGCAGATGAAGACACTGCAATTGAGAGCAATTGATTAACAAGAGCAATTGAGAGAATTGGGGGAAAAAAAAACTTTGTTTAAAGTGGATTGTTTCTGTCCTGGATGCCAGTAAAGAGTCCATACAGTTTTAGACTAAAATACACTATATAGTAACAACTACGATGTTTTACACAGTAGGTACATGAACAGGTGCTCACTGTCAAAATTAGGTTTAGCCTACATGTCAGGGACTATATCTTTGTGCTGAAGGATAGCACTGAATGTGTTTAATTACAAAAAAAATGTTTTAATGAAACTAGACTATATCCACAAAGTAATCTTCATAGATTTTACACTGGAGGAATTTTAGGGGGTTGTCTTTGGTGGTTATGAAATGGACTGTCATTTTCCAGAAGGATAACTCTCGAAACTCAATATATCAAAAAGTTGCATAAGTTTGGAAAGTGGTAGCAAACACCTGGTCACACTTTATTTAAAGGTCCAATTCTCGCTATTAACAAACCTTTAACTAGGAGGTTTGCCTGATAAAAACACCTAATTCGCTGCTTATTAATAGTTAGCAAGGTAGTTGTTAGTTTTAGGTATTGGTTAGGATTAGGGATGTAGAATATGGTCATGCAGAATATGTGCTTTATAAGTATGAATTAACAGCCAATATGTTAATAATAGGCTTGTTAATAAGTAACTAGTTAATATTGAGAATTGGTCCCTATACCAAAGTGTTACCAAACACCCAAATAATGACAATGGAAACACAGACACATGCTGCCTGCAACAGCACATTATATACCACACTACAGTTTATGCCAGACATACTGACATTATTTCAATCATATAAACTACACTCTCTTCAACCGTAACAGAGGTACTAATCTAGGGTCATGTGACAGCAGCCATATCATGATCAAATCAATTTACAGAATTTTAATACAAGTAATTACAATGCGAGGAAAGAAATGTGTTTCCCATGGACTCTGATAACAGTTTCACACCGCTCTCTTCACAGCTCTCAGCAATTCATAAATTCAAGTGCAAACAGACCCAGATACAGGAGTATTATGAACTGCTATGTGCATAGGGACTCACAGTTGTTCATCTGCAAACAATAAAAAGGATCCCTCCCCCCGTCTAATCCACCTCCTCAGCAGATCAATTATAGAATGATAACTGAAGTTTCTCACAGCCACAAGCAAAAAAGCTTTGCAAAAGAGAAGACTTCATTAACATGAACTCAATAAGACAGCATACAATGCGTAATATCTAAAAATCGCAACATAACATGCAGAGCTGTGTTCCACTAGAGCAAAAATGCACTCAGAGGTGCCACTGTTCACATGAATTTGGACTCACCATCTGGAAAACTGGAGCGAAACTTTATGACCATCTGAAAACATACATTTTTCAGTGTTTTCCCGTGTTATTTATTCTGGTGTGGGAAGGCAATAAGCAATGAGCAGTGCAGCTCATCAACATGAGCCTTTAATTAATACATTTGCACATCAAGAGTGGAGCAGGCTTGCAACTCAAAGAAAAATAAATCTCTATAGATTGGGAGACCTCTTGTTTACTCTGCTCAGCTTAAGAAACAAGCAAATCTTCATGGGACACTCCACTTTTAAATTAAGCAACCCATCTTTTTTATGAAAATATAAACAGACACAAGGGACTTCAGAAACCAGGATTCCACATACGACTTTGTACAGCATGTCTATAAAGCAAACACCAAAACATCCATGCACACATACATTTTCAACACATTTTTGCTTCTTTATTAGGTACACCTGTACACCTGCCTGTAATGCAAATGTCTAGTCAGCTACTGGTGTTGCAGCAACTCAACTAAGTTGTTAAAACTAAAAATTGAGAAATACGAGGTAATAAGATTTTCTGTGAAAAAAAAAATGTTGGTAGGGTGTGAATTACAGGGGGGTTGACGGGGATTGATGTTTGATAGATGTAGTGCTGTAGAATTTATTAAATGGGTCATCGGATGCCAATTTTCCACAAGTTGATATGACTCTTTAGCATACTTTGGTTAAAATTTCTCAATGTAGTGTAAAACAACACCCTTTTTACCTTGCCAAAAACAGCTCTTCACACAGCAAGCCGTTTTAGTGCATGTTTCTTTAAATGCTAATGAGCTCTGCTGACCCTGCCCCTCTCTTCCGTGGGGTGACAAGCCGTTCTCATGAGACTGTTTACTTTAGCCGCGGAACTTGCTAACTAGCATATTATTAGGAAAGGCGATTTGCAAAGATTCATAAAAGAACCTTATACTCACTTCTTCTGTAGGTGAGGCTGGATCACACATGATTTGTGCGAACATAGACGCATTTAGGTAGATTGGGGCGCATTCCCTTCAAAAACAAATGTAATCCACTGCGTCTTCAGCAGCTCAGATGTTGGGAGTAAATGACGACTGCTGTGTTCATTATTACATCCAACAACAAAACACCGCAATCGCTTTGGAGAAATTCTTGTCTATGTCCCTGCTCCAGCGTCGAAACAATGACCCTTTTAAATTAATGTTAAAATAATCATTCATTAAAAAACTAAGTGACCACAAAAGTTATTCATTGCAGATGCAACCACACTGTATGAACAGGTAAATTAACTGAGAAGTTTGCACTAGTTATATTAACAGCTCCAACACAATGACAACAGAGTAACATGTAAAGTAACAAGTAAACACTTGTTTCAGGACTTCTTGTTACACATGTGAAGAATGGAACTGATTCTTACAACAACTCGAATTAAAGGTTTTGAGTATGATGATAATGGACAATATAATTAAAGAAATGGCACTTAGAATGTAATTTTTTTAAAAACCTGTATTAAACTCTATGCATTAAAATAATGTACAAAAATGGGGCCCTGGTCTGACAAACGAGAAAAAAAAAAACTCAATGAGATGAATGGAAATGATGGAATTCAAGGAGAACTCATGTGCAGTGTTAAAGCACTGTCTGTACACAAAAACATACATGCATCTCTGAGAGGTCTATGACATCCTTCAGCCCAGCATGTGAGGACTATTCAAGTTCAATATGAGTGTTTCTGTAACTCTTATGTTTTTGTGTGTTTAGCCTTCAGCATAAATACAAGCTCTTGTGCTGCTGACAGTAATAAGCAAGCAGTGTGAAGGCCAAAGATCCATGAAGAGGCTAATTACTAAGTGATAACGAACACTGGCAGACAAGCTTTGACAATGCAGCTGCTGCACAAAATGCACATACACACGCACATACACACATTTGTTTTGGTATCTTCTTTAGGTATTTTTTCCATGTGCTGTTTTATATTATGCTAATCCTACTGTTTTTATCCCCTAACACTCACAGAAAACTTTTAGATATTAAAACATTATTTAGCATGTTTATTGATCTGTTTTCATTGAGGGGACATTTGTGAGCATCCCACGATGCAAGCAAAACAATAAGCCATCAGCATTTGTGGAATTGAAGAATTAGATAAAAACATTATGGATTATTCTTTACCTTGCTGTGCTGCACTGGTCGATGTTTGTGGTATGGATTCTGAAGACCATCATCTACAGCCAAGCCTAAGTTTTCTGCCACACAGGACACATCTGAGGAGAGAAATTTTGAAAGTGAAAGTGACGAAAGTGACGTGACATACGGCCAAGTATGGTGACCCATACTCGGAATTCGTGTATCAGATCAGTTAACATATTTTAGGCAATATGTTACATACACAAGTAAAGATGCTAATACTAAAACTGTATGCAGCACTATATTGGAATTGTAGAGATTTGGTAAGTAATGTACCACATTCAATTCACCAGTTCGAAAGTTTGAACTGGCAGAAAGTGAACTACAGTATGTGGAGTAAAACACACACACACACACACAAATTGATGCTTAAAAAATATCTTTAAACAGTTACGAGACTTATAATATATAATATATGGGATCTCTATGCTGGTGCCCTTTGCTAATGTCAAGTGTGTCACATTTTTTGGTGAAAATCAAGCAAAGCAGTTTGTCTCAGTATTAATTGTATAGTGCTCTTCTCACTTCTGTGCAGTTACCTAAATGGCTTCAATATATCTGGCACTACAGCGCCTCCACAGACAAATAGAAGTTCCTGCAGCTATGCTGCAGCATTTACACAAATGTATTATATGTGAAACAGTGTAATGTTTGTTTTAAATATATATATACACAATAAATATATATATATATATATATATATATATACTAAAAATGTCTTTGTGTGATGGAAAAGCCTCAATTTCAGCAGCCATTCTAGATTACTGTGAAAACGGTTACATATTCTTAAAAAATAATTTTAAAGGTATAACTTTAGTACCCAATGTGTTTCTTTTTATTGACAGCTGAAATGGTTGTACTGCTTAATGAAATGCTGAAAATTGCAGCATTGGCTGCTTCAGTATTCAGTACCTAGAATTCTAGTACCAGGGGTGCAAACTCGTCAGGAGTGAAAAAGGTGACAAACTAAACTCCACCCCCCCACCCCCCATATATATATATATATATACACTGGGGTGGGAATTGCAGGGTACCTCACGATACGATATAATCACGATACAGCGATTCTGTGAAAATCGATATATTGCTAGACAATCATATAATGATACATCACGATATCTGTCTAACTATGAAAACAAAATGCCTGTGAAAAGGTTAAGTGCAAGTTTTCTTTATTCAAGTCCAAACTGTTAGAAAAAGTACTGTAAATCAATTTTAACATGTTAAGTAAATTAATCATTTTATTGATTAATTTATATATTTTTTGTTTGTAGTTTATTTAGAATATATTTAGCTATCACACAAAATAACTTTTCAAGAAGTTCACTTGTGAGTGCAGTTAAACAGTTTATTAGGAACAATCAAAGCTGTCTTTCAAAGCTGACTTTTTAGCATCATTACTCCAGTCACATGATCCTTCAGAAATCATTCTAATATTCTGATTTGCTGCTTAAAAAACATTTTTTATTATTATTATTCTGTTGAAAAGAGCTGAGAAGGTTATTTTTTCGTTTGTTTTTTTTGATGAATGGAAAGTTCAGAAGAACAGCATAGTTTGTAACATGATAAATGGCTTTATCATTACTTGTGTGCTAAATAAAAGTTTTAATTTCTATATGCTGACTACAAGCTTTTGAATGGTATAGTGTATATTGTTACACTTGGAGTAAGACTGAAGTAATGAAGATGATAATTCTTTACAAAAACATTACAAAACCTGAAATTTTCATAGTGTATATTGTTTATGTGCTCTGAAGGAAAAAAAACAAACAAACAAACACACATTTTGAAATTCTGGGTTATTTCTCTTAGCAGATCTTCTTCCAGAAACAGAAAGTAGCCGGGATGAACTTGTTTGTTTACGCGGAGGCGATGTGGGCGTTTGTGCGCGCCTCACATAGATGTTTGAATCTGAAAGGTGCGAACGGCGCGTGGGCGCAGTATTGCCAATTTGGGGATTTTGTCGCCAAATTTAGCTACTTTCTCATTGTTGCTGCGACTTTTACTGATTTTTGTGTCAAGGAGCAATTTTAGCTATATTTAAATAAAAATAGCGATATTTTTTGGAGATTTTTTATTTTTTACTTGGCCACACCCTAGGCGCGTGGCCTCGCACGTTTGCTCTCAATGCCAACAGGCGCGTTCGACTTTAAGCGGCGCTGCACAGAATGGTCAGTGTATGACATCAAAGTACCGCGAGAGCCATTCGAAAGCATAGGATCTGTCTGCTCTCTTATCGCTCTCGCGGTACTTTGATGTCATACACTGACCATCCTGTGCAGCGCCGCTTAAAGTCAAACACGCCTAACGAGTTTGTGCAGTGAACACACATCAGTACGTCTGCCAATCAGATATGATGACACCATTTCATTATAAGCATCAAGATGGTGGAGAAAAAATATGAAAAAAATGTGATTACATCAGGGCACCAAGTACTCAGTGCATGGACATGTTTTAACCACAGACACAAAAGTTATACCACAATTCATGCACAATCATGTCAACCAGATACTGAGAGACACAGTGCATCATCGTGTCATGTGTGCTGGGATGCAGTAATTTGCACTTACTTTGTAGTAATAGAGTGTGTTGACTGAAATAAGTTTGTATGAATAAAGGTTTTGTTTTTGGAGAATCATAATAGTTCTTATCTGTTGTATTTGAGCAGGACAGGGATGCACTTTGGTGACACATGAAACAAATGCCCAACATTATGTGTCTTTTGTGTCTTTACATCATTTCCATCATGTTTGATGTGCTTGCAGATCACAGGAAGAATTTACTGATTCAGATGTGTCGTGTAGAGTTACAAGTAGGCCTAAGCATTTCCTTCACATCAGATTTTTTTTGTTATAGGCCTACTTCATCTTTTGTTATATTTTTTATACTGTCATCATTTTTAAAGTATATATATATATTTACTTTCCTTTACCTTTACCAAATTTACTTTCTTTTCATATTTGCCGACTTTTTGTGAAAAATGGAGACTTTTGAGGGTGGTTCTAGAGATTTTCTGAGGGAGGGGTTTGGCAACACTGCGTGGGCGTCACCATATTAGATATAATGAGTTGAGACGGGAAAACTGGACATTGCGTCGGTTTCATACGGATTACTTTAACATAGAATATTTGTTTTGGACGTGACTTACTTAGTTTAAAAGTAGACATTTTAAGCTTTCTATACATATATGTCTCATGTATTTGAGGCGAGTATTCGCGGAGATTCAGGTTGTTTTATTTACGTGTCTGTGAAGAGAGGTGACAGAGACAGAGCCGGCAGTAGACACGGTTTATTTTATTAATTTTAGAAAAGCACATTATTTCGTTGTTATTATGACTATACAGAAATAAAAGTAGACCCTTTGCAGTTTCAAATGATACCTTATTCTTATCTGTACGATCAAAACTGACAGAGTATTTTTAGTTCTTTTCGCGGGCATAAAGAAAATATGAGACAGCCGTACCGGTGCGGGCTTCGACCCCAAGGTAAGCCAATCAGACACAGAGTAGGGCGGGTCCAATCCTGCCACTGCCAACAGGGGGAAAAAAACGCTGCAGGTGACGTGACACAGATGACTCGCAGATCTGACGACGACACCCCCCCCACCACCTCCTCAAAAATTTTGTTTTTTTACAGATCTACACGATTCACGTGAATGACCTATTTCAAGGTGAAAACGTCGAATTTCGCCGAAAGGTGACAAGTTTGCACCCCTGAGTACCTAGAATTTCATGCAAGTTACGTTTGCTTCTTGAAAATGGCCAACAAGAAACAAATTCTTCTAGCAAGTCATAAACTGTTGTTCTTCAGAGAAAATAGGCCTATTCCACGCACTACTGACTTGAAAGAAGAATGCAAATCGGATCTAACCAGGACAGAGCAAGAAGTGAATGGCCCAGATGCACAACAACAGGAGGACAAGTACATAGCAGAAACAGACCTCTCAATAGTGCTCACCTGGCAGCTTCAATGAACTGCACACACAAAACACTTCTGACATTAGCAGAAAAGTTCAAGTTCTGAGAAAAATGTCATACAGGCCAAGAACACCAAATGGGAAATGCTACATGAATGTAATTTGACTGTAAACTGACTTCATATTTTGTTAATAAAGCACAGAGATGATCAAAATACAAACAAAAATGCCAAAAAGCTCGTCTAAGACGAAAATGAATAGGTAAAAATATTCTTATTCCTGCACTTTTGATTATTTCAGTTCTAAATTTAACTGTGGAAAATATAATCTTCAACCATAAACTGTCTCTGCTTTTTGCAGGGTAATTTATATCATTTTTCAACTTCTTGATGCTTCAAATTCTTGATGGTTGTGCAAAGTTGTTGCTTTATCATGGTTGCGCCCTGTGTTGCTAAATGAGGTCTGAAGGGTGGTTTCAATGACAGGAACAGAGGATTGCTGCAAACAAATACACAGGAAAACCATGGTATGTACTCTCACTCTTTTGTTGTGAGTGTGGAAACGCACATATTATAGAAAATATAGAGGTCATGTGTTTTGATACATCTAATGAAAGCCCTGATTATAAAAGATTATGAGTTATCACTCACACTACAATGAAGATGCACTCAAGCATAAGCAGTTTGCCAGTGTGGCCTAAGTGAAAGTGTCACACAAGATTTTAAGTTTAAGTTTTATTAATAGGGGTGAATTTCAAGTTAAGTAATTAATCCATAGTTAACTAACTGAATCCTAAGTAACTAACCATGATTTTGTGTTAAAAATTACAGAGAGAAACTACACCTTTGTTCTTGACACGTGATATACCTCTTTATTCTAAAGACTGAATATTCCCATTTCTTTTTTTCAGCCTGCTGTACCAAGAGCAGTTCTATGATGCATTGTTGTGTGATTTGGCTTGCAGTCGGACAGCATCAATTTCACTAAAGATCTTAAACACCATTTTGCACATTGGTTTGAAGCCCCTATAGCCAAGTGCACACTGCAAGATCACTGAAGATTGTTGGATTTGAAGTTTTATGAAACAAGGGGTCCCCAGCTAGTTGCAGACACTATGACAGAAATCAGCTTGTTTTAAATCTGACTAGTCTTATGGTGTACATTCTCTCAGCTGCCCCTCTCCTTTTCTTACTTGTCTTAACAATGGCACTCACTTTATAAATGTCATTGATCCTTGATGTAATTTTCACAGCTTTCAGTACTGTTTATTGTCCATGAAGTCAATTAATATTACTCACTACTTAAAAATGTATAAATTACACAATTACAAATTATTAATTTTTTACACATCCCCTTTACAACTTCCCTTTCTGGTATGTCCACCCCCCAATTCAAATAATTTCAAATGTCAAGCTATGCCAGTAACTATTTAGCTGTTAGCTCATTAATATACAGGTGACAAAATGAAGCGAGGATCGAGAAAAATAAACATATTCCATTGTGTACAGAGGTGGTTTGATGGAAGGAAGACAGTGCTTTAAAATGTGGTTCCTAGAAACAAATGAAATGTCTCATCTTGGCGCCTGAACTGGCTTGGTTAAACAGGTTTTGAACTGTAGTTGCAGAACTGCCCAGAAATGCTAAACGACTAATACAAAGGTCTTCATTTTTAGTCTTTGTTGTGGATTTTTAATTCACATTGAAGTGTCTTGCAATTCTGTGTTACTCACAGTGCATGATATATGCATCATGCATTTCCAAGAAAGACATTTTGCTTGATTTTGTATAATCAATAATACAGAGTCAGCAGATACTTCTGAAGTAATCTGTACTGAATTGGACATGAACCAATAATAAGAAATTAAAGATACATAGCTGTATATTTATACATACTGCAATACATTACCTTAGACCCACTTTTTATTAGGCGTCTTTAACTACTTATTTGTATGTAATGCTGTTACATTGTAGTTACAATCAAACTACCTGCACATAATTACAAAATGTATTTACACTATTGACCATATTCTGGCAATAATTTTCCAGAACATATACATTGTATCAAATGTTTAACATGTACGTGCTAAGGAGTTAGCACTTAATGTTAATTTAAGTAGTTAAGACACCTAATATAAAGTGGAACCCAAACCTTTAACAGATATTATATACAAAATAAATAAATAAATAATTCTGCCTTACAAAACACTCTTGAGTAACCACTGCTCTGTACATGAAACCATAATACTCACTGCTCATGAAACATGTTCCGTAATTTAGAACAAATAATCACTGATAATACAATAGAATAATTAAATGTAGCAACAAATGTGCTGTGATGTTCATTCTGTCAGACACCTACCATGCACAGACAAAATCAGCCAGGGTTCAAAACCAGCACGTAACACCGTTCCTGCTCACAGTATACAGACTGCTTTCTGTTTATCACTTTTATAAATGACTGAGATAGTACAGAAAACAGTCCAGTTTGAGGAAGTCAGGGGAAGGAAATTTGGGGAGGAAGTTTACAAGTGAGGTGTGACAAGTGTCAAATGTCTTCAACAGTGAGTTTTGCATGCATAACAAGTAAAGAGAAAGTTGTCAAAGATACAGTATATTTAGGCCATGTTCGATTTAAAAACAAAACTGCTACATTACGTTGGCAACTTGCATTTAGAGAAACAGATGTCATCTAATGTTCAACATTGCAACAATGCAGAAATGCCAAACCAGGATTTCAATTTCTCAAATATTAAAATGATATTAAAATGATTAATTTTGCAGCATGCTAGTTTTAGTGCCGTATTGTGGACCTGAACAGAGAGAATCTGATAGTAACAGTGTGTCAACAGACTTCTCAATTATCATGAAAAGAAGTATAACGTCAGCAAGAAAGTGATACTCTCTTTCTCACCAGCTGTCATGCAGGTGTGAAATGTAGATGCCTAATGTGTTTGCTGTATGTCTCTATTTCAAAATGTTTCAACTACATAAAAAAGAGCAGCACAGAACTATATAAGCAGTGAACTGACTTGTAAGCTTGCAATTAGTAAACTGGACTGCTTATTTGTAATTTAGAAAGTGGTTAACACACTGCATTTTCTTAGAAATTTGTTTTTAAAAAGTAATCATCTGATAGCTATTCAAGTTTATTAAAACCCTATTTATTTCTTAAATGTGATGTATCTGAGTAAAACTGGATAGGTGAACTTGGGACTTGAATTTCACTACTGTGAACTGACTGAAACATGAAAAGTGGTCTCAGATGTTTGTGTGGAGGTGAATGAGAGGGCTTAGTGATGCTGGTAGCACTTCATTTTTTAACTTGGTACTAACCAAGAACTTAATTCGAAGTCCATGTTCATGTAGTTCAAAGAAATGCAAAAAGGAGCGCACATCCAAAAATCCAAACTGGGTTCAGATGCATTTCACTCCACAAGGGTATTGTGTCTGATGAAGACCTGACTGGTCGAAATGTTGCGCTGCTTGGAAAATAAATTGTTTTGGAGCTGTAAGTCCATGTAGTTAACCTAAGGCCCAGGTATACTTCATTTCACATATTACGCTCTGTATAATGCACAGGTGAGTGTGTACGTATGCAGTTAGTGCAGATGGGCACATTCAATGTGAACGCACTACCTAGTTGATCTTTGACACAAAACTTGAGCTGCAAACAGACATCAAACTTTTTTCTGGAATAACATGCACCGCTGAATCACTCATGTGTACATGTGTGTCTTGTACCTGTTGAGGACTTGGCTCTTTGGTGGTTTTGGAGGTTCTCCCTGCACAGAGACTGTGTGTTTGCTGTATCTGTACTGTGCTGAATGGAGGGTGGATGGCGTTTCACAGTCAGTTGCAGACTCTGATCGTTGAATAAAGTCTGTATCAGAGCCAGGTCCAGAGAAGACACCTCACAACCATTTAAAACCATGATCTCATCACCGGGCCTCAGACCTATCAGTTATATAAAACAACAGGAGTGAAGAGAACAAAGGTTATAATACCCTTCCAAAGGCAATATGTGAAAACATAAAATGATCTTTGTCTTTGTTCAAATATCAAAAAGGTGTTTTCCGCATATCCAAATAAATGCAACCTATAAAAGCAATAACTGCACAAGCAGAAGTACCTTTGCTGAAAGCAAGCCCATCAGGGAGAACTTCTCTGACAACGATACGGCTGTTTTTAAGGTTGTCTATATAGCCTGTAACAGCAAAGCCTTGAGGACAAGAAAAAAATTATCATAACACATCATAAAGTGAAGGGGGAAAGGGAAAGGGAAGTGGTGTGTGGTGTTAACACATCATAAAGTGCCATCAGTCCCCATGAGTTTAAAAACAGCCACTTCAATTTCCCCTTTGCAATGATTTGCTTACCAAAGTCTCCAGCTAGACTAGGTCTAGACATGTGCAGAGTGTAGACATTCAGCTGGCTGACTTCCAAATCGTCATATGACTAGGGTGAGAAAGAAGTGTAGATAAGTGCGCAATCAAGCAGTTCAACAACTCTGCTTTTTATAAACTGGGCTGTGATCCACCTGCTGCACATCAAGCTTTGCCATTATCAATATCTTACCATGTCCTGCAGGAGCTCATCGGCTGATGGAGTTGATACCTCAATCCTGTCTCCTACACATCTTCTCAGCCTTAAGCAGTGTAGGCTAGGGTCCAGGCCCATGAGCTAAGGTAAGAAAATTATCTTAAGATGCAGCTCTTTCCACATACAAAAAATAAAATGTAGAGCGTCAAGACATAAAAGGATAACAGCTATATTGTATGACTTGGATTATAATGCTGAAATGCATGTTAATGTATGTTTCTGCTTTTAGAAAAAGAGTTCAGCTACTTCTGTATTTCACAAAAGAAGGGTGTTTTGGTGTGGAACAACATAAAGGTTAATAAATGGTGAAATAATATTTGTTTTGTGTAAATTATAAATTTTCTTTGCTGACAACTCAATATTTGTAATCCTTTCCAGCTACATCCCTGGAGCTATGAGATTTGCCTTTTTCTTTTTCATGACTTTTCGTCTTTACTACCGTTCAAAAGTTTGGGGTCAGTAATGTTTTTTTTTTTTTTTAAGTAGTACTTTTATTTAGCAAGAACACATTAAATTGATCAAAAGTGGCAGTAAATATTTTACATTGTAACAAAAATTCTATTTAAAGATATTTTGATTTACTGATAACAATAATAAATGTTTCTTGAGCACCAGCATATGAGATTGATTTCTGAAGAATTTTGACATTTTGATGACTGACGTAATTGTTGGTGAAAATTCAGCTTTCTCATCACAGGAATAAATTAGCTAAATATTAAAATTGAAGAGAGTTATTTTAAATTGTAATAATATTTCATTACATTTACTATTTTACTGTATCAAATAAATGCTGTGAAATTAATTTTTGTGAGAAAAGCCATAACACAGCTGCCATGAAGAGGACATGATGTCATCTATTAATGAATTTCCCTAGATGCGGTCTGTTATTTACATTTACTTTTAGTCATTTAGCAGACACATTTATCCAAAGCGACTTACAAATGAGGACAATAGAAGCAATTAAAACCAACAAAAGAGCAATAATATTATAATAATTATAATATATTATAATGACACCCATAGCCTTAAGTAATCTCAGCAGTGAAGTATGCTACCACATACAGACATAATGATGTGTCTGCATCTCTGTTGATTCAGACATAACAGGCACATGTGTAAAGTAATTAGAAACAATGCAACAGTTGAAAAAATTAAAATGGGTGTGTTAGTAAATCAAGGCAATTAACCTGAACACTATGCTGACTCTTTAAAATCAAGAGGTGGATTTTTTGAATGCACTGATCTTACCCTGCAGGTCTCGGCCAAGACATCCGTGACGGTGTGATGAGGTTTCAGAAGGACGGTAACAGTCTGGTAATTCGGCATATAGATGCACGTTGTGTTCTCCTGGCTGCAGTCCCATTGGCTGCCTTCAGGTGGCATGATTGAGTAAACATTAGCCATACTACCTAACCTCTGTGAAAGAAAACCAGAGAAGAAACAACAAGAACAACAACAAAAAATCAGGTCAAATGTTAAGACTTTTTGAATATTACTTTATTCCATGGTTAGTTACTTACCCATTTATAACACTTTATTACATCATCTTATTTATTACTGATGTGATTTAATAGCAGATTTTATAAATCCTGAAACACAATTCTCTGATTTAGATAAATTTATAGCATTTTAGAAACCAAGGGATTTATAGACAACTATAACAAATTCAAAGACTGACTATGTAAAACTAAAGCATTTGACACTGACTTTAGTGGCATCATTCTATGCTTGTTTAAGGATGTGTCACTCAAAACGAAACACACCATGGTTCTTTCAGAGGAGATTAAATCTTTTGGTGTTGGAAACAAACACGCCTATCCACCTTCACACACACCAGAGAAAACATGTCACGTCTCACTTCCAAAGGTACAGACCGTCCACACACTTCACTCACTGAAGTAATGGCCTCTTTAGCAAGGGAAACAGAGTTACCTAAGACAAGTTGTATAACCCTATGTTTGTCCAGCGAGTGGTGTGAATGAAACCCTGACCAGCAGTAGAATGAGTCTGCGTTCATTTACCACCACAGTAACGGTCAACTTTCCAACAGAGCAGCCAAGGGCAACCGCACAGTACACGCTCATCAGTGTGTGTTGCTCTCAGCACCAGAGCCTCCACTTCAGACTTTCCTCTACAAAGTGGGAAAATCATTTATGGAAGCTAACCTCCACCCAGAATGCTAAAGATGGAATGATGAAGAAAAGACTCTTGCTGTCATAACTGCTATCCTTTAACATGGTCTCTTAGCAACATCAGTGTGTTGGTCTCCATGGATTACTGAAGTACATACAGTGAGGAACCAGTGTTTCAGAGACGTACAAGCAATCACAAACTGTAAACGTGGCTCAATACACAGTCTTGCTTAAAATGAACTAGATTTCTATCTAAATCAACTGATGTGAACAAAATCAGACAATTAATCATGGCAAGGGGCTTTTGAACTAGCATCACCGCCAATCAAAATGTGAGCATCTATCAACCACAATAATTTTTTTATACATACATGATGAACAAAAAGACATCACTAATATATTTTGTACATGTAAAATGTGTAGGTATATCAATATCCATGTTTTACAAATGTATTTTTAACATATAACCAAGTAAGCCTAAGGTTTTTCCAGAGGCAGGACTCTGTATTTTGTAAAAAACAACAACAAAAAAACAGTAACGTACCTCAAAACTACAAGGAGGAATAGTATTTAGATGCCCTTCACCGTCAGTGTCAAAGACCTGAAACAAGAAGGAAAAAACAAATCACTGCAGTCTCATAAAACTCTTAGTCATATTTTGGCAGACAGAACAGAGCCATGGTTATAAACACCGCAGCAGACAAACTATCATTTTGTTTCTAAATAAAACTTCACCCAAGCACATTTCCTGTAGTGAATCTATTTTGATCTTAAACAAAAGCTTCGAGAGGAAAAGGGCACTATGCTGGTTAGCATAGGATGAACGGTCATGCTGAATGTTTATTGCAAGACTTTTAATCTCGAATTTATACTGTTGTGGAGGCTTCTTATGACAGATTGCTTGTGATGTTCCTCATCTGTAAGTCGTTTGTATAGCCATCAGTGATGGGAATAACGGCGTTATAAATAAACGGCGTTACTAATGGCGTTATTGTTTTCAGTAACGAGTAATCAAACTAATTACTGTTTCCCCCGTTACAACGCCGTTACCGTTACTGACAATAAAATGCGGCGTTACTATAATTTATTATAATATTATTATCATTTTATTTTTCAGTTCATCTGAATGGATGCGCAGTGTAGCTGTATTTGACGTACCGTAAACTCTAGTGTGAAGCGCACGGCTTGCTGTAGCTTTGTCTCTCTCTCTCTCTCACACACACACACACACACACACACACACACACACACACATACACGCGCGCAAAGAAAGATACAGAGTGAGAGAGTCTTTCATAACATGCAGAATTGACGCGCTACATGTAAACGATATCCTTTGTTGTATTTTCCTGTCAAAATAACGGAGTTCCTTTGGAATTCTTCAGCTTTTAAGAACTGCCGGGTTCTCTGTTAGTGGGCGGAACTAATGCGCAAACGACAATCTCATTGGCCGGCGCTCACCTATTATCATCCCTGTTTTGATTTCAGCAAATCATTTCGAGCGAACGCAGACAACGTGATTAATATTCATGAACCCAGCAGCTCCTTTATCCTTAGTGCGTTTTATATTGTTATTAGTGGTATAATTCGTTGTAGTTTTGTTATCTTATCATTTTTTCCCCCTTTTTTATAGAAACACTAAATGACAAACAATATCTTAAGCACCAGTCCTAAGTTCAGTCAACATGGTTATTCTAATTACTAAAGTTCTATCATCATATAATGCTAAATTATCATAATATCATATTATAATGCTTGACTAACTGATGCTAAGTGTCAGTAGATAAATAGTGTCGATTAATGTACAATGTTTTATAATAATCATTTATTCTATTTAGTGTCCATTTCATTCATTTAATGTTTAATATGGGGGCATCCAAGTTATTTGACATTTGGACATTTATTTGACTTTTTTTTTTTAAAGTAACGCAATAGTTACTTTCCCTGGTAATTAGTTACTTTACTTTTATAATGATGTAACTCAGTTACTAACTCAGTTACTATTTGTGAGAAGTAACTAGTAACTATAACTAATTACTTTTTTAAAGTAACGTGCCCAACACTGATAGCCATGGATGGTCAGCTATAGGGTCTTATACATTTTTAGATTTTTCCCTGAGGCCCACTTATACTGTTATTTTTCCTAATTTTTTTCAATCCTCTCCTTGGGCCTTAGAAACAGACTAGATTTTATAAAAGAAAATTCTGATTTGCCTCGAAGTCTTCTATGTAAACATCCTCTTAGCATTCGAAATGAGAAACTTTTCTGAGGCCTTTTCACATCAAGCGTAATGCAAATAAACAAAATGACACAGACAAATTGTCTATTCACACCAAGAGCAAAATTAATATTTGTCAAGCTGAAGAAACAAAAAAATCAAAAAGACAGTCAGTAAATAAAGATCATAAACTATATCTGTATAGTTGAACAGAATTTGTATATCAGTTATGTGTATATATACTTTTATGATCTCAAACTGTATGCATGAACTAGAGTTCACATTGTTCATAATTATTTTAATCTTTAAACAGCTCAAATTTTTATATTTTTATACAAATGGAAAAAGATACAAATGTAAACATATTGATGAGTAAATTAATGTAGTTCAATATGAATATGAGAACAGATAGAAGAGAATAGATGATAAACTGGTATAAACACAGGGCATAAATCAAAAAAATACCTAGGAAAATGTATTTCCTCACGATACACACTAACATTTTAAATGTAATGTTTTTGAAAAAATGTGCTACAGTACAATATGATTTAAATTTGTACAAGTTTTAATTTTATGTAAAATTATTTAGAATGTATTATAACTAATATATTTTTTTCTTTTTGACAAAGCTGGATTTTCAGCAGCCATTACTCTTCAGTGTCACATGATCCTTCACATGAAGGATTCATTCTAATATACTGATTTGGTGCTCAAGAAGCATTTAATTATGATAAATGTTGAAAACAGGTGTGCTTCTGAATATTATTGTAGAAACAGAGATACATTTTTGTCCAGAATTCTTTGATGAATAGCATTTACTTCAGACAGAAATCTTTTGTAACACTGTAAAAGGCTTTACTGTCACTTTTGATCAATTTAATGCATCCTTACTAAATATAAATTCTGACCACAATTTTAAAGGTAGTGTATGCATATAAATATATAATTATCAAATAATAATTGCCCCCCCCCCCCATTTCATCTTATTAAGTAACTTTGTGTGTTAACTGCATAGGAAGGCCTAGTGACTGGGGACCCAATTTTAAAGTCTAAACAGGATTACTGTCAGAGATGAAGAACTAATGATTTGCTTCTAAGCAAGACCAAACGTAGGCTTAAAGACTGACTGATGGTCTCAAACTCAGTGAGAGACAAAGAGCGGAAGAGAGACAAAAAAGACACTGGCTTGATGGCTACCGCAGTGTCTTTAGCAAAAGGTTGGCCTGTTTAATATTTAACTAGCATAGGGCTCTTATACCAACCATCTGTGTGTCTCTGCGGGGTAGAGTACATCAGGCTGCAATTTACCACATATGGCTTTTAATAATTCATAATACATTTCTCCCTCTGTCTGTCTCCACACCTCTGCCTTCTGTGGTGTGAAATGAAATTGGGGCTCGTTAGCCAAGCCGGCTGGATCTCCCATTACATGACACATGTCAGGGAGGGACAGGGACTTCATGTCAGTGATTGGAGACTTTTTTACCTTTTGCTCACTTAAGATACTAGCAGATTTACTTAGAGACAGAAATGAACAATTTCACTTTTTATTAAGGGCCAAAATTTGTCCTACACTGTAAAAAATAAGTGTAATTTTAAAGGTTACTGAACTAAGGTCGGTTGCATGTTAGTTGCATAGTCACTAACTTAAGACTGTATTAAGAACTAGTTTGACCAACTAGCAGCTAACCAAGTGTATCAATGTTGTGGTAAAGGACAGCATGTTGCAACTGTCCCTACACTTGACAGCCGTGATAAAACTTGGTATAATAGCTTGACTCAAAATCTTTGACACATGCTAGCTATGCCTATTAGAAGATAAGAAAACACAGATATAAATCATGTTTTTACAATGCTTCACGCAAACAACTTAGACAGTATGACAAAAAAAAATCTGATTATTAAAAAAATACTTTTTTACCATGAAAATGATTTTTTGTAAAAGGAATGGTCACATGTGCCTGATTTCATCCAGGAAGGATGGGGGGCTGATTTAGCATGTGCAGTATGAATATCATCACTGTAGCTCATTCCTGATTGAAGAAATAAGCCATGTTGCAACCGTCCCCACTCTCCCCTACTGTTGTTTTTTACTATGACATCATAGACAGTGGGAGATCTATTAAAACCCTAAGGGGACGGCTGTATCGCCGGCGATACCAACTCGTTTTTTTAAGACCAGTGCAAAATACATTAAAAATACTCCGTCGATTTTGGTCGTACAGATAAGTGTTATACATCAATTGAAACTTTGAAGTGTCTATTTTTTTTGTGTACACTCACGAATACAACAAAACTTTGTGGTTTTGGAAAAAAAAAAGAAAACAAACAGGATGCGCTCTCTGTCTTCTCCATCTCCGCGAGCTGCTCTTTGAAATACGTCACTAAAATGAACTGTAACTCAGCGAAAACTTAACACACGGACATGGGAGTTATATCTATAGAAAGCTGGAAGTGTCTACTTTGAAATGAAGTAAGTCTTATCGAAAACAAACATTCTGTGATGAAGTAATCCGTATGAAACCAACACGATGTTCAGTCTGTCCCGTCTAACTCATTATTTCTAATGCGATCCCGCCCCCTCGCGTTCATATGTAAATAACCACGTGTGCCGCGTGCTCAAGGAAACGCCCAATAACAAAGCCAGATCGTTCCTGCTCGTTTCTGGAAGAAGACACGCTGAATAAAAGCTGGATTTGCCTCAAAATAAGAGCAAGAGTTCATCCAGAAGAGAAGAGCGATCTGATGAGTAAGTAATGTTTCTTTTTTTGCATTAGTTAACGTGTTATTGTGACTCAAACTTGAACGCGTTTATTTTTTTTCCCAAACTACAACATGATGAATGCTACAATGTTTAGAAAAATGTTTAAATGTTCACAAATGGATTTAATAGCGTGCTAAACGATAATAATTAGTTTCTCAGATATAAAATATCCTTTTTTATAGTACAAAGTACATCTTTTGTAGTACAAAGCCATACATACTAGGCTATATGACTACAAAATCATAGTTCGTTTTTTCTAAACAATAATTAGTTTCTCAGATATAAAATGTATTTTTTTGTTTACGATAGTACAAAGCATGCGTGAGTCTATAAAACATATATATAAAAAGATGCTCCTGATATTAACATGCTCACAAATGTTTTGGTTGTTTGTATTTTATTGAATCAGATACCTGCACCACAGATGATGAATCCTGATGACTTTCTTCAAACTCAGAATCAGATGTCCAACTACACTGATATTATATGGTAAAACAAGCTCCTTGACCACTGATTATGTTGTTTTTTTCTTCTTGAATCCATGGAAAGTAGCAGAAACACTCAAATAACACACGTAAATATCAGGCATGATTTACTTGTGTCACTTGTTGAACAGAATCTGTTGCAGGAATGACTCAAAGTCTGTTCACATCTCTGTGGTTAGATCAGTGTGCACAATAATGTGTCTTTGACCTTCATTATGTATGTTTTGATTATACGGTGTTGTAAATAAAATACAAATAATTAAAAAAAAACATTTGTTCAATCTCCTCACAATCTCTCTTACCTGCCTCAAAGTCAGTCACACTGATGGGCCATTAGCAGCCTTTAGGGGAGGGCCCTTTGTGTCTCAGGTGAGAATCACTTAATATTCAAGGACATTGTCACTCCCTCGCATACAGGCTTTCAATCACAAAACATGTCTTAAAAATGTTTAATCAATGTATTGTTTTCTGTAAATGAGTAAGCAGAATGATTCTCACTTAATTGTGAAGTAAATATTCTAGCCGACAAGACTGATTACACAAAAGTCTTATTCAGGACTATTTAGTGTGGGTTTTATGGCCTTATTTCAGCTACATTTTTTTTCCCAAAACTTACTAACCACGCATAATATTTTTTTTCTAAAAAAATACAAACATGTACATCCATCTTGGTCACATAATATTGTAGCAAAGTTTGTGCTGAATACAAAAACAAATACATGTTGGTCAATAGTATGTTATAAGTAGCTGAAATAAGCACAAATATCAGGATATGTCAAAACCTCTCAAGGGCCCCAAAATCACCTCAGACCCCAGAGGGTTAATCTGCATTCACGCACGGATCTCTTTTGAAATATAAGAAGTAATGTGGTTTGTCCTGTCCGTTTAATCCGTTTAAGACATAACTGGCTGTGTTTACATTAATTTTGCGTCATAAAACCAGTTTGAGATGCAAGTAGCCTACATTAAACCACTTACACGGAGTCGCGCACACACAGCTGCATGCGCGAGCAGTCTTCACAAACAGCGCGCGTCAGCATTTGAAATTGAAAGCAGCCTTCTGTTAGTGAGGTTCATATTTTAAATATATAAGTCCACTGCATTCCAAACCACATAAATGATGACTTCGTAGAGCATTTGTAAGGTAAATACCGACAGGCGAGACCGCACACTTCAAGTGTAACATCAAACAAAGCGCGCGTCTCTCACAGCGCATCCTGCAATGAAGCCCGTGAATGTCCTTGTAATTCGCTTCAACCTCTCCGAACTTTATGAAAGATTATTTTACGGAAGGTTCGAGTGGTGTATGTGTGTGAGGAATTGGAAGCAAACAGAATAAGGGTGTTTCTAAAGCAAACTCAGCGTCATCGCACATCTGGTTAAAAACTAAGCTCAGAATCGATTCTGAGAATCGTTGGAGAGAGAACAGGCTTATGAATTGTCATGCAGTCTACTATCTACATAGACAGCTGACTTCTAAAACGGAAACCTAACTGCATATGAACCTCATTTGGAGACACATTTTTAGTGGTGAAACTGATTTTCCCATATAATTAATGTCCAGAAAAAAGCACAAACCAAAAAAAGCATGCAAGTCATACAAATCTTTCAGCACTTTCTTTTGGCACAGTAAGTCTAGCAAGCTACATTTTTAAGATGGTTTCCCAGAAGCTACTGACCTCAGAGAAGATCACCACCATGTGTAGAAATGTACCAAGTAATTATCAGGAACAAAACTGATAATTTGGACAGGAAATTATTTTCTTCTGAAAACTTTTTAGTGGGGTAAATAAAATCTGTGCTTAATTAATAATTTGATTAATCTGATTTCTAGAGGCTGCAACAATATTATCCTTCCAGCTGTTATCCTTATGAATATATCAGGTAATTAAATAAAGGCATTTACAGAGGTGTAAAAGAACACTTAGAGGTGTATTTTATCATATCATTTGGAAATCTAAGTCAATTGCTTTATATGAGAAGGGCATGTGTGATCTGCGAACCAAAATTAATGCCTTGAAGTGTTTTCTAGGTAGGCAGCTTACTATTTTTGGGACCCACTTTATATTAAGTGTCTTTAACTACTACTACTATTTATTTAATTATTCATTTGATACAATGTACTTATTGTGCACATACATGTTTTACATTGTACTTGTGTAATATCTGCATGTAATTACAGCTGTAATTAATTTCTGTAAATATGTCTGTAATTACACTATTGGCCCTACCCTTTCCTATTAACCAACACTTAAACCTAACCACAACACCAAATATTTCCCTAACCCGAACCGTATCCAACCTCAATAGCTGCACTCAACATGAACACAAAATGTACACTGTACCTAACTTTTCCCCCTAACCTAATATAAGGTGGGACCATTTTGGAATATAGCTGTTGTTTGCAGGATGACAAGGTGTCGAACATAAGAAGCATTTATATTTCTATAAGGAGCCATGCTATACTAGCTATGGTCTAGAAAACTAGTGCCCCTTACCTGAGGAAGACCACTGTAAGAACAGTAGCTCAAATCAATTAAATCCTTTAAATAAAAAAGACAAAATGAGGGATCTAAATTTTTTATACAGACTAAGCTGGTTTACTGGGTGGTAAAGAAGTGCAACAGACTTACCAAAACAAGCATTAGTGACTTACTTAGCTGCCACTTTTTATTCCAAACAACACACAGTACTCTAATTGTAGAGACAGTCCCCCTGCAACAACTCTGTGTTAAATGCCTTGCTCAAGGGCACGGTCATGACAGAAAATCTATAAAATTCTCCGGCTCATGGGTCAACCCTCTCTAGATTTAAACAAACAGCCCAGCGCAGTTCCTTAACTGCTAATTTACCACTATTATTAGCACAGTGCATTAAGATCTCAACAGGGAGGAAACATCATCAGCTTCATCAATGTCTCAAGGCTTTACACTTGGTAACCAGATATGAAACTCTACATCTGAAAATAGCTCTCTTATTATCTTGGTGCATTTCTGAAAAAGGTGGAGGAGATGGGAGAACGAACAACATTTTTATTCCTGCCAGCTCTGTAATTACTACCTTTAGAGAGTCTTTATTTATCAAAGTCCTGTTATTTGCACCTGTGGGAGGAATTTCCCACCAGCATGACGCATGAGTTTCAAAACATAAAAGGTAGAAAAATGTATATGCAAATGCACTTTCCAAGCACTTGTGTTACAGCACACAGTCACGACTGTTTAAATCAGACAGAGTGGCTGTAGTACCTGTGAGACAGACTTTTTTTCATGTCCTCGCTTGGTAAGAGTATCCAGGCCCTTGAGGGAGGAAAAGACCCCTTTCTTACTGCGACCTCGGTGGGACAGAGACAGAGAATGCTTTCGCATTGTGGCTTCATCTCTGGAACAGATCTGAACGACAACAAAGAGACTGGCTGTAATAGTAGCTAGGTAAGTATTCCATTTTTGGAAATGAAATGTTCCAAATGAAGTGTAATAGCTTCCTCTCATAGTAATTTATTGTTTGCAAAAGTTAAAATCAAATTCATTTTCAGTAAAGATTTTTTTTTTTCAATAATGTATACAGTAAACCTGTCAGAATGATTTCAACTTCATTTAAAAAAGCAGTTTAATAGCTGAATTCCCTGTCAACAACTAGATTACCCCACAGCCCTGATCCATCAATCAGAGAGAGGGAGAGCTGTTGTTGCCATAGAAATTGTGAATTGTGCCAAAAGAGCTCAGCAGCAACCCCCCGCTTCCATGAAGCATTGCGCATGACAGTCAAGTTAGTCTCCCACACTCTTAACCAATTATGTGTGTTAACATTTTGCAATAAAACAACAAATACATAAAATCTTATTTTAATATAATGTCCATTATTTAATTGTTTTAAATTATACTGCTGTCTTGATTCCAGTACAGAATTTGCAATACTGCATGGGATGAGTTCACTGCTACACAGTTCTCGGCTTAGTACCTTAGTCTTCAAATTAATATACAAATATTTTTTTGTTTTTTTTTGCTTCAAAACAAAGTTTGTTCAGTTTTGATTTAACTTGTTAAATCTTTGAGATCCTAATGGAGAAAATGAATGAGACATATTTCTGGAACCACTGAAAAAGTGGGCTGTCACTGTTGTGTTCTACAACAGCTATTGATCAAGGCTACTAACCAGTGCATGGAAGGAGGAAACGGAGAAGATTCCCAGACGGGCTAGTGCAGCTTTGGTCGGGCGGCTGGCCGTGGCTAGCAGGCTCTTGGGGTTGGGTAACTCACCACCTTGCAAACTGGCCAGGTAACAGCGCATGCGGAAAAGGTCCATGTTTAAGCGCTCAAGATTCTGTTCCCACTGTTGGATCTGTCCGCAAATTAAAAAAAGTGTTACTGAGAAAAGGCATCTCATCCGCTAGGTGGCAAACTATTGCTTTGCACAATGATCATTTGCAGTGTTGGGAAGGTAACTTTGGAAATGTAATAGGTTACAGATTACAAGTTACCCTATTTAAAATGTAATAAGTAGTGTAACTATTTCAATTACTTTAATACAGTAATGTAACTGATTACATTTGATTACTTTTTGATTACTTTTCTAAATTTAATTTCTACATTTCTTCAATTTTTTTCTAAACATTCATTAAACACATTCTAAACTGTTTTTCAAATCATTTTGAAACATTTTAAGCAGGCAGGGTTAACCTGACAGTTATACTCAACCCTGATTACTGTCAGACTTTCAAAATCCTTCCATCACTTGTATTAAGATTATAATAATTTAATTTTAAACCATAGCCCACCACAAAATCAGACTTTAGCACCTCTTTTCACTTTGAGATCGTTCTGAGGTTAAATACAGATTTTAAATCATAAAAAGAAACCGTTTAATAGCTATGATACTGGTTTTGAAATTAAATCTTTGCATAGCTATGACAGGAAACACTAGCATCTAACAATGCTTTGGGAAAAAAAATAAAATAAATAAAAATAAAGCATACATAAACCCAAATAGGAAATAAAACAGTTATCAAATAAAAATGTGTCCTATTCGGTGTCCTACATTCCTGAAACATTGTTGTCTCATATTTTAAAGCACTAAATGCAATTTGGGAAAGAAATCAGTCAAATCTGTATGTGTGTGTGAAAATACTCAAATGTAACCCCTCCTTTGTAATCGTTAACATTTTCATAAGTAACTGTAATTTAATTACACATTTGTTCTCAGTATCTGTAACAGATTACAGTTACATTTATTTTGGGTTACACTTTATTTTAAGGTGTCCTTGTTACAGTGTAATTATACATTTAAGTACTGAGTTATATTAATTAACTACATGTACTTACTATATGTTTAGGGTTAGGATTAGGGGTTGGCTTAGGGTTACTTGCATGTAATTATGCATAATTTATTGTTATTATAATAGTAAGTACATGTAACATATATAACAAGGACACCTTAAAATAAAGTGTTACCTTATTATCTAATTAAATTATGCAATTCCGTTACATCTAACTAATTACTCTCCAACACTGATCAGAAACAGCATGAGTAAAGGATCTTTGTGGCTGTAATTGCTCTCAGATATGAGCAGGCATAAAGGGAGTTTTTCTCCAATCTCCAATTGCCATTATTATATGTAATAAAAAACATAGGGGAAACCACTTAGTGATTTAGTGCTCTGCTCTTTTGACAAAACACGAGGAAAGGAAAAAGAAAATGCCAGGATTATTAGTCACAGCAGCTCTATGAACATTATCAGTTTGTACTTACTTTACTTGTACTTTATAACACTAGTCTCATATAGCTAAGCATCTGACTAAACACCATTTGTCTGGTCCACATTGCAGCCTAGAACCACCCACTTAAACAGGAAGAGATTGTCTGACTGACATGTGACAAACTAGAGTTTGTTTTGTTGTAATGTAATGTACTATTTTAAGGGTGTGCTTAATACAAGCTTGTCTACACCAATGATGGGGTTTGTTTTCTTTTAATGGGGAAAGCTATTATTGTATATTCTTCACTTATTACTTTTGAGAAATAAACAATACAATTATTTAATTTAGCGATAGATAATTGACAACAATGGATTAAAAAAAATACTAACATTGCACATGCAGACTTTGCTTTTGTGCATTGTTTGTATGGTTTGGTTTGGGCTCCCAGCATCATTCATACCACTGCCAATGAGTTTAGAGACACTGTGTCATTAAAGTTTCTTGGTTTTTGGTTTATTAAATTCTACCAACTCAACCTCACACCATTAAAACAAGTATAATGAGGCTGGACAGACACTGCACTGTTAACTCTTGGAAATCTTATGCTAGCCTTTCGGAAGTGTGACACTGGATACCAACATACACCCATTACTACAAAAAGAGAGGCATGTTCGTTGTTGTTTAGAGCCTATTAGGAACACACTGGTCTGAGTCTTTGGAGCCTGTTTGAGAAATCAGGGATCAGACTGAGATGTTAGTAAACTTGATATATAAAAGCCTGGCTGAATTATATTTTCATTTCTGAGATATATGTGTGTTTAAGTCTGGATGGGCAGAATTTTTGATGAGCAGTCATACACATTTATCTTCAATTTGTTTCTCTGACCTTTTCCCTGATTCATATAAAAGACATATGTTTAATAGTCTTAAAAGCAATTATAATTCAGTTACAGGGAGAAAGGGTGAAGGGGGGTCAATGGAGACTTCAAACCGCCCAGCTGGCACTGATTTGTGGAGACAACACTTCAAAGTTACCCAGTTTCTCAGACAATCCTAACCTTTTCCCCTTTACCAAATCTCTCATCCAGTGCCTGGCACCCCTCTAACTCCCCCTTTTGACCTCTGCATCAGCTCCAAAGGTTCCCATGAAGCATTAACATGATTGTTATCAGGCAGTGGAAAACTACTAATACCATTGGTCAAATAAAGCTATGTGGGTCATGCAACCTCTAAAGCGGTATGTGGCGGTAAGATTAACATGCCTTCTGTTAACATGACAAAGCCCTCAATGATTTATCCCAATGTTTCAGACAAGATGGAGAGCTTGGTACATTCTCAACCTTGTCAATACATACACATTTCACCACAAAGCCTCAAACGTAATGACGTAGTTAAAGCACTAAACTTTAAATGTTTGCATGTGCAGCTGCACCTTCATTGTTTCTAAGAAATTCAGTCTTCATCTCACACATAAGCACATATCAAGCTAAAAGAATAAATAAATAAAATGGTTAGTCAAATTTAATTTAAAAACTAATTGCTGATTAAGTAAAAAATGCATGACTGGAGACAAAAAAGGACTTCATACAGTATTTATACGCACTTCCAACAAACTGGATTAAACCGTTGCTTACCTGGTTTTCAATAGCCTTTCGATTTTTGGGGTCACCAACGATGGACAACTGCAGCTCTGCCATTTTCCTCATCTTGCGGTCCATGTCGATCTTCTGGAGAAGACCATGGATCTGTCCATGTAACAAACGCAGTGTGTCCTCTTTCCCGTAGCGTTTTGCAAATAAAGATGCGCTAGCCGAATGAATGGCAGTTACCCAGTTCTCTAGGTCAGTCTGGTTGGAGGCCTAGAGTGGAAAATAACATACAAGGAAGGAAATGTAACCTTTTATACATAGAAGTTACTGTAAATATGGTCATTGTAAAAAAATATAAGGCTATTTGATTAGTAACGTATAAGTCTTGTGCAGAATTGTGTATCACTTCATTTTAAATAACAACGTTACTTTGTCTTACATTTTTCAAAATTCTGAAAATGTATGTATTTTCATGTTTAGATTACATTATGAAGCCTAGATTTTCAATGTCTCAAACATTTGGACCCACACTTTCAAATATCAAGCATTTAAAGTGATAATTCACATAAAATAGAAAATTCTGTCATCATTTACTCACCCTCAAGTGGTTCCATACCTGCATGACTTTTTTTTCCTGCTAATCACAAAAGAAGATATTTTGAAGACTGTGGGTAACCAAGCAGTTGTGGCTCCCATAGACTTCTATAGTATGGTGAAAAATACTATAGAAGTCAATGGAGCAACCAGCAACTGTTTAGTTACCCACATACTTCAAAATATCTTCTTTTATTTTCGGCATAAGAAATTGGAACAACGTGAAACGAGAAAATTATGACAGAATTTTAATTTTTGGGTGAACTATCCATTTATGTTTATGCTTGATATCATAAGGTCGTTAATATCACCTTATTGACACATTATTGCCAAGTAATGTGTGCAATGTTTTTTTTATTCAATACTAAATTCTGTCACACTGCACTAATCAGCATTTGGAATCAACAGAGATTGTCTGGTTGACTAAGCTAGAAATTGTTGCAATTTTATTGGCTTTAGAACATAAAAATGTCAGTGCTTACACTAAGAAAAAGGAAAGAAAAATCCATATCCATCCATCCAATCAATCAATCAATCAATCTTCATGTTTTCTGCACCAGTCAGTTTTACAACAGCAAGCAAGTGGCTGGTACATACAGTGGCCTGACACTATACAGGAAAGTTGACTATACTGGAGTTTTATTTCACAGTTAAACAAAAACACACTTGAGCTGCAAACACACAAAGGTTATGTTGAACAATTTGTTCAACCAATTTAAAGCATAAGTGTTTTATCATATAAATTAAACTACACTGCATATTATATGGTTTAACATGTTGTATGGTTATATGGGGTGAGTGTGTGAGAAGAAAGGACACTCTTACATGATAGAAGCTTACACTGTGAATATAAGCAAAAGCATGTCATCAACTGACAGTGACCAGCAGACTACACAATCAGCTCAGCTGATTCAGTTGTGCTCTAGAAATGCTGCTGGTGTCAAAGCACAATGGCCATGTGCTGTTTCCGCTCTGTATACATGCAGTTTCTGTGCGGCTCTGCTTATGCTTTCAGCATGAAGTGGCCATTAGTTTGTAATCTCAGGTTTTCAACTGACCTGAAAAAGGTAGACATCACCATAGGTGTTACTGAGGCAGAACACGTTCTCTTTCTTGGGGTGCTCAGGAACTGCCTGGACTACACCATCCTCTGCTAACAAGGCATAGCATGGAGACTCTGGATCTGAAGAGGCTTTTCCATAGGTCTCATAGAACAGCATTGTGCAGCCTACAAGAAAAAAATAATAATTTGGTCATCACTGGTCACTTTAAGCAGTCACGGTGTGTCCTTACTGCACAAAGGTGAGTAGCACTTGATCACAGCAGTCGTTATAGCAATCATGGCATACTTACCCTTCAGAGTGACCCAGAATTGTTTCCATTTTCGACGGCCCACTAGCTCTAATTTGCGGTCCTTGTGTACAGTAAGCAAGGGCTTGAAGGAGAGCCATCCGGCCCGCCTAACTACACCCTTTTCTTTCTCAAACAGCAAGTCCAGCTGCTCTAGACACCCAAGGACTTCTTGACTATTGCTCTCTGTTTCCTCTGAGGAGCTCTCGCGCCAATCTTCTTGTCCACCTTCTGCTGGAGGCCGACCGGTCTTCAGCTCCCTCATGAAGTTCTTGTAGATGTTCTGCCGCAAAACATCGGTACCCAAATGAAGGGCACTGGCAGAGCCACTGCGGGTATTCAGTGACAGAGAGTGAGAGCGGGTTTGAGGCATGTCGTTTGGAACGGTCAGAAAGCTGGAGACCTGAGAGGGAGAACTGGTATCGGCAGTGAGGCCATCCACACCACTATCGAAGCAATCGACGGGCTCATTATATCTCGGCTCCTACAACAACAGCAAAGGAGAAATACTGTATATTTATGATGAATTTAAGTGTTTACTTGTGACCATCAAAATCAAATTTTTTAAAACCACTATAATAAACTCATCCATTTTTGCAATCTGGATCATTTCATTCAAACTATATATATATATATATATATATATATATATATATATATATACTGTATATTTATATATATATATAGTATCTCACAAAATTAAGTACACCCCTCACATTTCGGCAATCAATTTAGTACATCTTTTCAAGGGACAATACTATAGAAATGAAACTTGGATATATTTTAGGGTAGTCAATGTGCAACTTGTATAGCAGTAAAGATTTACTGTCCTCTGAAAATAACTCAACATACAGCCATTTTTGTCAAAAAAGCTGCCAATAAAACTGAGTACACCCTAAGTGATAACAGCTATACATCGTTTAACCATGCAAAGCCACATGTCCTATTCATCATGTTCATGTTTTTGTCTGCTTGACAGGACCATACAAATTTGTGTATCTTGTTTTATGTGATGGCTCATGATGGCGCCGCAGATGGCAGCTACTGTGCTTTGCTCTCCAGTGTTTGTACTGTTTTTGTTTGTTTTTCCTGTTTTTTTGTTTCTCAAACACGATCAGCTTTACCAGGGATGAACTGCTGAACATTCGGCAGAACACACCACAAAATCTTTTACCGGATTTTGATTACTCGGACGCTTTGCTGGACATTATAGTTGGCGGAGCTGCGGTGTTGTTTAGACGCTACAGGTCGCACAGACGGGGGAAGCGCGCCGGGGCGCTCGTGAAGCTTCGCCAGCGCGGATTAAGAACGCCGTTGCCTAGCATCCATCTCGCGAATCTCCGCTCTCTACCCAACAAAACGGACGAAATTCTCCTGCTCTCCCGGACAAATAAGGATTTCTCAAACTCTGCTGCTCTGTGTTTCACGGAAACCTGGCTGAAGGATACCATACCGGACAGCGCGTTACATCTTCCTAACTTCCAGCTGATCAGAGCAGATCGCGAGGCAGAATCAACGGGGAAATCGCGCGGCGGCGGGATGTGCTTCTACATCAATGAGAGGTGGTGTACAGATGTAACTGTGTTAAAGAAGATGTGCTGTTATGATCTAGAAACGCTCTTCATTAACTGCAAGCCGTTCTATTCACCGCGGGAGTTCTGTTCGTTCATTCTCGTGAGTGTTTACATTCCACCGCACGCGAACGCGAGATCAGCTGTACAGAAAATCGCTGATCAGATCACAGAGACTGAGCAACAACACCCGGATTCTGTTTTAATCATTCTCGGTGACTTTAATAAAGCAAATCTCTCACGCGAACTGCCAAAATACAGACAGCACATCACATGTCCCACCAGAGACAGTAATATATTGGATCACTGTTACACAGCGATAAAGGATGCATATCACTCTGTCCCACGGGCAGCTTTGGGACTCTCTGATCACTGTTTAGTTCATCTTATACCAACCTACAGGCAGAAACTCAAATCTGAAAAACCTGTATTAAAAACTGTTAAAGGATGGACTGTTGAAGCAGAGCAAGATTTAAAAGCTTGTTTTGACCTCACTGATTGGAGTGTTTTTGAAGCTGCTGCCACCGATTTGGACGAACTCACAGAGACTGTAACATCATATATCAGTTTCTGTGAAGATGTTTATTCCTACCAGGACTCGTTTAACCTACAACAACGACAAACCATGGTTCACAGCAAAACTCAGACAGCTCCGTCAGGCCAAAGAAGATGCTTACAGGATGGGGGATAAAGTCTTGTATAAACAGGCCAAATACACACTGGAAAAGGAGATCAGGGTGGCAAAGAGGAATTATTCTGGCAAGCTAAGGATTCAGTTCTCTTCCAGTGATTCTGCTTCAGTGTGGAAAGGTATGAAAGACTTTACAAATTACAAGACACCATCCCCAGCACTGGAGAATCAACAACTAGCAGACGATTTGAATGTATTTTGCTGCAGGTTTGAAAAAACACCCCACACCTGCCCTGAACACCTCTCCACACAACCATTAACACCTCCAGCAACCCCCCTCTCCCCCACACCTGCACTGAAAATAAGCGAAGATGACGTGCGGCAGGTCTTCATAAAGAACAAAAGAAGGAAAGCACCAGGCCCAGATGGTGTGTCACCAGCCTGCCTTAAATCCTGTGCTGACCAGCTAGCCCCCATCTTCACACAGATCTTCAACAGATCACTGGAGCTGTGCGAAGTCCCCTCATGCTTCAAACGCTCCACCATCATCCCCGTCCCAAAGAAACCCAAAATTACTGGACTTAATGACTACAGACCTGTGGCTCTAACGTCTGTGGTCATGAAATCATTTGAAAGACTGGTTTTGGCTTATCTGAAGGCCTCCACTGGACCCTTACTGGACCCCCTGCAGTTTGTCTACAGAGCAAACAGGTCTGTGGATGATGCAGTCAACATGGGACTGCACTTCATCCTGCAGCATCTGGACAGACCAGGGACTTATGTGAGGATCCTGTTTGTAGACTTCAGCTCCGCTTTTAACACCATCATCCCGGACACCCTTCAGAATAAACTGACACAGCTCTCAGTCCCTACCTCCGTCTGTCAGTGGATCAACAGCTTCCTGACAGACAGGCAGCAGCTTGTGAGGCTGGGAAAATTCTCATCCAGCACCCGCACCACCAGCACTGGAGCCCCTCAGGGCTGCGTTCTCTCCCCACTGCTCTTCTCCTTCTACACAAATGACTGCACATCTAAAGACCCCTCTGTCAAGCTCCTGAAGTTTGCAGACAACACCACACTGATCGGCCTCATTCAGGACGGTGACGAGTCTGCCTACAGACAGGAGGTTAAGGAGCTGGCTGTCTGGTGCAGTCTTAACAACCTGGAGCTTAACACGCTCAAAACAGTGGAGATGATCGTGGACTTCAGGAGAAACCCCCCTGCTCTCCCCCCACTCACCATCATGAACAGCACGGTGACTGCAGTGGAGTCATTCAGGTTCCTGGGCACCACCATCTCCCAGGACCAGAAGTGGGACATTCACATAGACTCCATTGTGAGAAAGGCCCAGCAGAGGTTGTACTTCCTTCGCCAGCTGAGGAAGTTTAACCTGCCACAGGAGCTGCTGAAACAGTTCTACTCTGCCATCATTGAATCCGTCCTCTGCACATCAATAACTGTCTGGTTCAGCTCAGCTACCAAATCTGACCTCAGAAGACTACGGAGGGTAGTCCGGACTGCTGAGCGAATCATTGGTACAACCCTCCCTACACTCCAAGAACTGTACTTATCCAGAGTGAGCAAAAGGGCTGACAAAATCACTCTGGACCCCTCACATCCAGCACACTCCCTCTTTGAACTGCTGCCGTCTGGTCGACGCTACAGAGCTCTGAGCACCAGAACGACCAGACACAGGAACAGTTTCTTCCCCCAAGCAATCCATCTCATGAACACTTGACATTAACGTGGAACACACAACACTATTTTACAAATTATTTATTCACCACACATACATATATATATATATATATATATTTTTTTTTCCATTTCAAATTTGCACGTCAGACCTGTACACACATGATTGTCTGTATTGCATAGTGTTTTTGCTATTTTGTACATTGCCTATTTGTATATTGTTCTTTTGTTGTCTGTGTCCTGTCCTGTTGCTGTCATTCTGTTGCACTGTGGAGCTTTTTCACTATAACAAATTCCTCGTATGTGTAAACATACCTGGCCAATAAAGCTCATTCTGATTCTGATTCTGAAAATTTGGTTCTTTGAGTACAATTCTCTCATACTGACCACTGGATGTTAAACATGGTACCTCATGGCAAAGAACTCTCTGAGGATTTGAGAATTAGAATTGTTGCTCTCCACAAAGCTGGCCAATGGCTATAAGAAGTTCGGTAACAGCCTGGAACTGAGTTACAGTACAGTGGCCAGGGTCATACAGAGGTTTTCCAAGACGGGTTTCACTCGGAACTAGTGTTGTTTTTGGCGGCCTGTTTTAATTTTAGTTTTAGTCTAGTCTTTGTGTGAAGCTGTCATTTTAGTTTTTATTAGTTTTAGTCACGTTCATACTCTTTTTAGTCTAGTCAAGTTTTAGTCAACTAAAAGTCTGAGCATTTTAGTCTTATTTTAGTCAGAATTATCCATGACTATTTTCGTCTAGTTTTAGTCGACGAAAACTGATGACTATTTTCGTCTAGTTTTAGTCAACGAAAACTGATGACATTTAGTCTAGTTTTAGTCAATGAAAATTGTATTTTAGTCTCTTTTTAGTAATGCAATTCTATTTAACCCAGTCAATATAGTATAAGTACCTAGCAGTACAGACGAAACCAAAATTTTCTTTTAGCCAAACCCATTTCAAACAAGGTTATCTTATTATATTATTGTTACCTTATAGACTCAAGAATACATCCATTCCAGACACGGAAGATGCTCTGATTTGAATTTACAACATTTATTTTACCAACCAAACATGTTAGAAGTACACACACATAAATTTAAATAAATAAAAACAATAAATAAAATAAAATAGCATCACATGACAATGCCAGAAAAAAATATATAACGTTACATTCAAGTTTAACAAAGAGAAACAAGGTGCTTGAATGCTCGAGCTACAATAACATACTAAAAAGTGCAAATAAAATGTGTGTGTCTGTTACTTGTATTGATTGTAAACTGAAGTCCGATGAAGCCGGCCAATGGTCTCTTTCTCTGTGCAGACTTAACTTTGTTTGTTGTCATCTTCTAAATAATGCCGCGAGTGGGGCGGCTTGAGGAAGTGACGTCGCCTGCGTCTGCGCAGAGTGTTGCCATGTCCCCAAATATTTAGACCCTGGAACTTTACCGGGGAACCCCCCTCGAAATGCGATTGGGCTAGTTTTGAGTAGCAATTGGGCGGGTTTTGTTGCGAAAACCTGGCAACCCTGACAGCCCCTGAACTGAAGTAACGTTAAGTCACATGAAACAGAAATACTGCAAAATAATAACGCGACTAAACGAGACGAAATAACATTATAACATTTCGTTTCGTCTCGTTTTGGTCAACGAAAATGAAGAGACATTTTAGCATAGTTTTTATTTTGTAAACCACATTTAGTCTCGTTTTTATTCGTCAACGATATTGCATTATACATTTAATTATCGTCATCGTCACATGACCAGCATTTACGTCTCGTCTCGTCTCGTTTTCGTCACGTGATAAAGGTTCGTTGACGACGATATTTCGTCATAATTTTCGTTGACGAAAGCAACACTACTCGGAACAGGCCTCGCAAGGGTCGATCAAAGAAGTTGAGTCCTTGTGCTGTGCGTCAGGTGCAGAAGCTGGCTTCAAAAAACAGACGCATGAGTGCTGCCAGCATTGCTTTAGAGGTTGCAGAAGTGGAAGGTCAGCTTGTCAGTGCTCAGACCATACGCCACACACTTCAACAAGTCGGTTTGCATGGCCGTCGTCCCAGAAGGAAGCCTCTTCTGAAGCTGGCTCACAAAAAAGCCTGCAAACAGTTTGCTGAAGACAACCTGGCCAAGAGCATGAATTACTGGAACCATGTCCTGTGGTCTGATGAGTCTAAGGTAAACTTGTTTGACTCAGATGGTGTCCAGCATGTGTGGCGACGCCCTGGTGAGGAGTACCAAGAAAATTGTGCCTTGCCTACAGTCAAGCATGGTGGTGGTAGCATCATGGTCTGGGGCTTAGAGTTGTTTTTGGCGGCCTGTTTTAATTTTAGTTTTAGTCTAGCATTCCGCTTCCGGCTTCGCTACTGTTCGGACGCTCTTGCTTATTGCTCTGCGCTTTGCTCCCTATTTTTGTTTTTTTCTCAGATCTCTCTAAGATTTTAACTTCAGCAGATCAGCACAGTGCTCAAACAACACATTTTTTGGAAAAAGAGGACTCTTTGCCTCCCACTGCCAGCAGTTTACATTCCGGAGACAGAAAAATACAGCTGTCTACATTCAAACAGACGAGAGAAAATGCCTCTAGTGGAATCTACTTGCTGCATGAACTGCCACAAAATTCTACAAAGGATTGCGGTTCTTGAAACAAAGTTACTTGCTGGACTTCCAAAACAGACGGAACATACAGCAGATGGTCACCACGGACCCCCTCAGCATACAGCCGGTGAGTCCTGTGAATCTAGTGAATCTCAACAGTTTATACCAAGTGTAGAGGAACAAGCCGAAACTGATCGACGGACTAATCGATGGCACAAACAGGGAGCGAGACCCAAAGGCCCTCGAGACATCAGATTGTCACGAGTATCTCGTATTGCTGCTGTAGCATCCTCTACCCCAGATACGGCTATGACAAGACTTGTAAACACTGGTATTCTACAACCCCCTATACATCTTGAAAACAGATTTGAAGCATTGATGAATGTGGATGAGGAATCCCAAAATGTGACAAAACTTGGATCGAATGAGCCAGCAGCTAACATTGCTACTAACCGGCGCTCAATGTCGAGCAGACAGCGGCATTCAGCTCAGAGCGCAGCCGAGCCCAGGACTCTGATAGTGGGTGACTCTATTATTAGAAACATCAGTAGCAGGACTACAACTAACTGCTGCTTTACTCAAGCAACCGTCTCTGATGTGAACAAGGAACTTCAGAACATTGTGATGAAGCACAAGACTGCAAATCGAGTCATCATCCATGTGGGGAAGAATGATATTCGGAAAGGGCAGTCAGAACTGCTTAAGCAAGATTTCAGTGAACTCTTTGAAACACTTCAAAGACTTGAAGTTCAGTCGTTCATCAGTGGACCACTCCCAGCAAGGGGAACTAACATGTTTTCACGGTTGCTTGGGCTGAATACATGGCTACAAAGAACCTGCAGTACAAAAGGAGTCAACTTCATCGACAACTTCAATATTTTCTGGGGCCACAGACAACTGTTTAAACTGGATGGCCTCCACCCAAACAAACTTGGTACAAGAGTGCTAAAGGACAATTTCTTTTTCTCCCTCCGTCATCCTTCGGTGGTGTGTGCCAATCCACTCACACACTCACCTGAACAGAATACGAGTGACCACAGGACTTCATATCAGCTTCCGAGTCATCATGTGGTTGAAGAATCCCACAAGGACACTGATAACGCCACGCAGCCAAAACAAGCATTGCTCATGGACATCCCGGCTGAGCCCCGCCCACTGAGCTCATCACATGCAGACTGTGACGTATTACAACAGCTCCAAGACTCAACACCCAAGGACGACTTTCTGGAAAACAGCCTGGGAAGCCAGGACAACACATCACAGTCACCGGAAACACCAGAGCTAGAGCCCCGCTCAGCAGACACACTATCCCTCTCTCCAGCATCTCCACTTCTAAGCTTTTCACAGAAAATGGAGGAACTGGTGTATGCTGGGACCAAACTCTCTGCAAGCCCCCAGATATCAACAAAAAAACGGCGGGCCCCCCAACCACCAAAGACTGCAGGCCCAGCTCTCCCTCCTCCTGTGAGAGCTCTCCGACCTCTGCCACAACGCCAGGGCCCAAACCCTCCTCCATCGGCTGTAGGTGAACCAAAAACAACTGATAACAGCTCTCAGTGATATGTGTCGGGTCCCCGCTTTATTAACAGCAACATTCACAAATGTTTACAAAACAAGCGGGAACCCAGTATGCCTGTAGCTTTCTCTATTTCTGTTTTATCATGTGATAGAAAGTCTAAGGCCTTCTCAAGCCGAACGGCTGACCCATCTAATCTGCGGCCTGTAATGCATCAATCTAAGATTGCTGTAGAGACAAAATGTAATTCCATCAAGTTAGCATTTTTAAACATTCGCTCACTAAAAAATAAATCATTTGTGATCAATGATATAACAGTAATATTCAGTGATCTGAATAACCACAAACAACCTGGATTTTATGTTTCTAAATGAAACATGGCTTGAAGACAGCTGCAGTGCAACAGTCCTAAATGAAACAGCCCCTCCTAACTTTAATTTTATAAGTGTCTGCAGGACTGTTAGGAGAGGTGGAGGTGTAGCTGCTCTATTTAAAGATGTTTATCAATGCAAGCAAGTGTCATTTGGTCAGTACTTGTCTTTTGAATATCTAGGTATTGTGCTGAAAGGTGCCCCACGCATTCTGTTTATCATCATTTACAGGCCTCCAAAATACTCTCCAGCCTTTGTTGAAGAGTTCACAGAACTGTTATCAATGATTTCCTCAGAGTTTGACTGTTTTGCTATTGCAGGGGATTTTAATATTCACATAGATAATGCTGAAATCAAAACTACAAAAGAAATTATAACTGTTTTAAACACTTTTGACCTGATTCAGCATGTGCATGGACCCACACACAATCGTGGACACACTCTAGATTTACTCATCAGTAGAGATCTAAACATTTCATCCATTGTTATTAAGGATGTAGCACTGTCTGATCACTTCTGTATTTTCTTTGATATACTGATCTCTGTCACCACTGAATCTAGATCTGTCTCTGTCAGAAAGAGATGCATTAATGAGAACACTAGTGTGCTATTTATGGAGGCTATATCTTCAACACCACGCATTTCTGCAGACTCTGTTGATCTTCTCCTGGATTCATTTAACTCAAAAGTTAAGAATGTTATTGATGATATAGCTCCGATAAAGATCAGCAAGAAGACAGGCAGACAAAAATCAGTTTGGAGAAAATCAACAGCAGTTCAGAATATGAAAAGGCAATGCAGAAAAGCTGAGCGGATGTGGCGGAAGACGAAACTTGAAATTCACTATAGCATCTATAAAGACAGCCTTCATGCTTTCAATGTGGAACTAGCCACAGCTAGACAGACCTTCTTCTCAAACCTTATAAACAGTAACTTAAACAACACTCGTACTCTTTTTGCTACTGTTGAGAGACTGACAAACCCCCCAAGTCAGATTCCTAGTGAAATGCTCTCCGACAGCAAATGCAATGAGTTTGCTTCCTTCTTTTCAGAGAAGATCAGTAATATCAGAAAGGAGATGGGCACATCTTCCTGTAATACAGAGGTCACACAGATTCGACCGCAATCTCAAAAAGAAGTGACTATGTCTGTTTTTGAAACAATTGATAGCAAAATTTTGGAAGAAATAGTACAGCATCTTAAATCGTCAACCTGCTATCTCGACACACTTCCTACATCTTTTTTCAAAAGTGTGCTTAACAGTTTGGAAGTAGATCTCTTGGAAGTGGTGAACACCTCACTTCTTTCTGGAACTTTTCCAAACTCCCTGAAAACTGCAGTTGTTAAGCCCCTTCTGAAAAAGCGCAATCTTGATAGCACCATGTTGAGCAACTATAGACCAATATCAAATCTTCCTTTCATAGGTAAGATTATTGAAAAGATAGTTTTTAATCAGCTGAACAACTACTTAAACTCAAATGAATACCTGGATAATTTTCAATCTGGTTTCCGTGTGCATCACAGCACAGAGACAGCACTCATTAAGATAATAAATGATATTCGCTTTAATTCTGATTCTGGCAAAATATCAGTGCTGGTACTGCTAGATCTTAGTGCTGCGTTTGACACTGTCGATCATAACATACTTCTAGAGAGACTGGAAAACTGGGTCGGGCTTTCTGGGTTGGCACTCAAATGGTTCAGGTCATACTTAGAAGGGAGAGGTTATTATGTGAGTATAGGAGAGCATAAGTCTAAGTGGACGTCCATGACATGCGGAGTCCCACAAGGCTCAATTCTTGCACCGCTCTTGTTTAGCCTGTATATGCTCCCACTAAGTCAGATAATGAGGAAAAACCAAATTGCCTATCACAGCTATGCTGATGATACCCAGATCTACCTGGCCTTATCTCCAAATGACTATAGCCCCATTGACTCCCTCTGCCAATGCATTGATGAAATTAACAGTTGGATGTGCCAAAACTTTCTTCAGCTAAACAAGGAGAAAACTGAAGTCATTGCATTTGGAAACAAAGATGAAGTTCTCAAGGTGAATGCATACCTTGACTCTAGGGGTCAAACAACTAAAAATCAAGTCAGAAATCTTGGGGTGATTCTGGAGACAGACCTTAGCTTCAGTAGTCATGTCAAAGCAGTAACTAAATCAGCATACTATCATCTCAAAAACATTGCAAGAATTAGATGTTTTGTTTCCAGTCACGACTTGGAGAAACTTGTTCATGCCTTTATCACCAGCAGGGTGGATTATTGTAATGGTCTCCTCACCGGCCTTCCAAAGAAGACCATTAGACAGCTGCAGCTCATCCAGAACGCTGCTGCCAGGATTCTGACTAGAACCAGAAAATCTGAGCATATCACACCAGTCCTCAGGTCCTTACACTGGCTTCCAGTTACATTTAGGATTGATTTTAAAGTACTTTTACTCGTTTATAAGTCACTCAATGGCCTAGGACCTAAATACATTGCAGATATGCTCACTGAATATAAACCTAACAGACCACTCAGATCATTAGGATCGAGTCAGTTAGAAATACCAAGGGTTCACACAAAACAAGGGGAGTCCGCTTTTAGCTATTATGCCGCCCGCAGTTGGAACCAGCTTCCAGAAGAGATCAGATGTGCTAAAACATTAGGCACATTTAAATCCAGACTGAAAACTCATCTGTTTAGCTGTGCATTTGTTGAATGAACACTGTGCTACGTCCGAACTGACTGCACTGTATTTTATGTATAATCATATTCTATTTAACCGTTTTAAATTTCATTTTACATCAATTTCTATAACTTTTTAAAATTCCTTGTTTTTATTATTTTTAATTCCTTGTTTTTATTGCTGTGAATGACTATTTCACTTTCTTTTATGTAAAGCACTTTGAATTACCACTGTGTATGAAATGTGCTATATAAATAAACTTGCCTTGCCTTGCCTTGCCTAGTCTTTGTGTGAAGCTGTCATTTTAGTTTTTATTAGTTTTAGTCACGTTCATACTCTTTTTAGTCTAGTCAAGTTTCAGTCAACTAAAAGTCTGAGCATTTTAGTCTTATTTTAGTCAGAATTATCCATGACTATTTTCGTCTAGTTTTAGTCGACGAAAACTGATGACATTTAGTCTAGTTTTAGTCAATGAAAATTGTATTTGTCTCTTTTTAATAATGCAATTCTATTTAACCCAGTCAATATAGTATAAGTACCTAGTAGTATAGACGAAACCAACATTTTCTTTTAGCCAAACCCATTTCAAACAAGGTTATCTTATTATATTATTGTTACCATTATTGTTACCTTATAGACTCAAGAATACATCCATTCCAGACACGGAAGATGCTCTGATTTGAATTTACAACATTTATTTTACCAACCAAACATGTTAGAAGTACACACACATAAATTTAAATAAATAAAAACAATAAGTAAAATAGCATCACATGACAATGCCAGAAAAAAAAAAAAATACATTCAAGTTTAACAAAGAGAAACAAGGTGCTTGAATGCTCGAGCTACAATAACATACTAAAAAGTGCAAATAAAATGTGTGTCTGTTACTTGTATTGCTTGTAAACTGAAGTCAGATGAAGCCGGCCATCAGTCCCTTTCTCTGTGTCAGACTTAACTTTGTTGTCATCTTCTAAATAATGCGAGTGGAGCTTGAGGAAGTGACGTCGCCTGCGTCTGCGCAGAGTGTTGCCATGTCTGCGGTTTTCCCGCGGAATTGGGCTACTCTAACACTGTTGCGGCGGGTTGTTTTTCATGTCCGCGGGTTGAAGAGATCCCGATAACGTGATATTTAGCCCCTGGAATGCGAACTTTACCGGGGAACCCCCCTCGAAATGCGATAGGGCTAGTTTTGGGCTAGTTTTGAGTAGCAATTGGGCGGGTTTTGTTGCGAAAACCTGGCAACCCTGACAGCCCCTGAAGTGAGACAGAAATACTGCAAAATAATAATAATAATAACGCGACAAAACGAGACGAAATAACGTCATAACATTTCGTTTCGTCTCGTTTTGGTCTACGAAAATGAAGAGACATTTTAGCATAGTTTTTATTTTGTAACCCACATTTAGTCTCATTTTTATTCGTCAACGATATTGCATTATACATTTAATTATCATCATCGTCACATGACCAGCATTTACGCTGCGTCTCGTCTCGTTTTCGTCACGTGATAAAGGTTCGTTGACGACGATATTTAGTCAATTTTCGTTGACGAAAGCAACACTACTGGGGCTGCATGACTACTGCTGGTACTGGGGAGCTGCGGTTCATTGAGGGAAACATGGATTCCAACATGTATTGTGACATTCTGAAGCAGAAGATGATGCGCTCCCTTCAGAACCTGTTTTCCAACATAACCACCCCAAACACACCGCCAAGATGACAACTGCCTTGCTGTTGAAGGTGATGGGAGTGGCCAAGTTTGTCTCAGACCTGAACCCTATTGAGCACATGTGGGGCATCCTCAAGTGGAAGGTGGAGAAGCACCATGTGTCTAACATCCAGCAGCTCCGTCATGTCATTATGGAGGAGTGGAAGAGGATGCCAGCAACAACCTGTGCAGCTCTGGTGAATTCCATGCCCAGGAGGATTAAGGCAGTGCTAGATAACAATGGTGCCCCTACAACATATTGACACTTTGGACACAGTTTTGACATGTTCACTTGGGGTGTACTCATTTTTGTTGCCAGTTATTTGGACAATAATGGTTATATGTTGAGTTATATTTAGAGGACAGTAAATTTGTACTCCTATACAAGCTGCATGATTCTGGAGACAGACCTTAGCTTCAGTAGTCATGTCAAAGCAGTAACTAAATCAGCATACTATCATCTCAAAAACATTGCAAGAATTAGATGTTTTGTTTCCAGTCACGACTTGGAGAAACTTGTTCATGCCTTTATCACCAGCAGGGTGGATTATTGTAATGGTCTCCTCACCGGCCTTCCAAAGAAGACCATTAGACAGCTGCAGCTCATCCAGAACGCTGCTGCCAGGATTCTGACTAGAACCAGAAAATCTGAGCATATCACACCAGTCCTCAGGTCCTTACACTGGCTTCCAGTTACATTTAGGATTGATTTTAAAGTACTTTTACTCGTTTATAAGTCACTCAATGGCCTAGGACCTAAATACATTGCAGATATGCTCACTGAATATAAACCTAACAGACCACTCAGATCATTAGGATCGAGTCAGTTAGAAATACCAAGGGTTCACACAAAACAAGGGGAGTCCGCTTTTAGCTATTATGCCGCCCGCAGTTGGAACCAGCTTCCAGAAGAGATCAGATGTGCTAAAACATTAGGCACATTTAAATCCAGACTGAAAACTCATCTGTTTAGCTGTGCATTTGTTGAATGAACACTGTGCTACGTCCGAACTGACTGCACTGTATTTTATGTATAATCATATTCTATTTAACCGTTTTAAATTTCATTTTACATCAATTTCTATAACTTTTTAAAATTCCTTGTTTTTATTATTTTTAATTCCTTGTTTTTATTGCTGTGAATGACTATTTCACTTTCTTTTATGTAAAGCACTTTGAATTACCACTGTGTATGAAATGTGCTATATAAATAAACTTGCCTTGCCTTGCCTTGCCTAGTCTTTGTGTGAAGCTGTCATTTTAGTTTTTATTAGTTTTAGTCACGTTCATACTCTTTTTAGTCTAGTCAAGTTTCAGTCAACTAAAAGTCTGAGCATTTTAGTCTTATTTTAGTCAGAATTATCCATGACTATTTTCGTCTAGTTTTAGTCGACGAAAACTGATGACATTTAGTCTAGTTTTAGTCAATGAAAATTGTATTTGTCTCTTTTTAATAATGCAATTCTATTTAACCCAGTCAATATAGTATAAGTACCTAGTAGTATAGACGAAACCAACATTTTCTTTTAGCCAAACCCATTTCAAACAAGGTTATCTTATTATATTATTGTTACCATTATTGTTACCTTATAGACTCAAGAATACATCCATTCCAGACACGGAAGATGCTCTGATTTGAATTTACAACATTTATTTTACCAACCAAACATGTTAGAAGTACACACACATAAATTTAAATAAATAAAAACAATAAGTAAAATAGCATCACATGACAATGCCAGAAAAAAAAAAAAATACATTCAAGTTTAACAAAGAGAAACAAGGTGCTTGAATGCTCGAGCTACAATAACATACTAAAAAGTGCAAATAAAATGTGTGTCTGTTACTTGTATTGCTTGTAAACTGAAGTCAGATGAAGCCGGCCATCAGTCCCTTTCTCTGTGTCAGACTTAACTTTGTTGTCATCTTCTAAATAATGCGAGTGGAGCTTGAGGAAGTGACGTCGCCTGCGTCTGCGCAGAGTGTTGCCATGTCTGCGGTTTTCCCGCGGAATTGGGCTACTCTAACACTGTTGCGGCGGGTTGTTTTTCATGTCCGCGGGTTGAAGAGATCCCGATAACGTGATATTTAGCCCCTGGAATGCGAACTTTACCGGGGAACCCCCCTCGAAATGCGATAGGGCTAGTTTTGGGCTAGTTTTGAGTAGCAATTGGGCGGGTTTTGTTGCGAAAACCTGGCAACCCTGACAGCCCCTGAAGTGAGACAGAAATACTGCAAAATAATAATAATAATAACGCGACAAAACGAGACGAAATAACGTCATAACATTTCGTTTCGTCTCGTTTTGGTCTACGAAAATGAAGAGACATTTTAGCATAGTTTTTATTTTGTAACCCACATTTAGTCTCATTTTTATTCGTCAACGATATTGCATTATACATTTAATTATCATCATCGTCACATGACCAGCATTTACGCTGCGTCTCGTCTCGTTTTCGTCACGTGATAAAGGTTCGTTGACGACGATATTTAGTCAATTTTCGTTGACGAAAGCAACACTACTGGGGCTGCATGACTACTGCTGGTACTGGGGAGCTGCGGTTCATTGAGGGAAACATGGATTCCAACATGTATTGTGACATTCTGAAGCAGAAGATGATGCGCTCCCTTCAGAACCTGTTTTCCAACATAACCACCCCAAACACACCGCCAAGATGACAACTGCCTTGCTGTTGAAGGTGATGGGAGTGGCCAAGTTTGTCTCAGACCTGAACCCTATTGAGCACATGTGGGGCATCCTCAAGTGGAAGGTGGAGAAGCACCATGTGTCTAACATCCAGCAGCTCCGTCATGTCATTATGGAGGAGTGGAAGAGGATGCCAGCAACAACCTGTGCAGCTCTGGTGAATTCCATGCCCAGGAGGATTAAGGCAGTGCTAGATAACAATGGTGCCCCTACAACATATTGACACTTTGGACACAGTTTTGACATGTTCACTTGGGGTGTACTCATTTTTGTTGCCAGTTATTTGGACAATAATGGTTATATGTTGAGTTATATTTAGAGGACAGTAAATTTGTACTCCTATACAAGCTGCACATTGACTACTCTAAAATATATCCAAGTTTCATTTGTGCAGTATTGTCCCTTGAGAAATTATACTAAAATTTTTGCTGAAATGTGAGGGGTGTACTCACTTCTGTGAGATACTGTATATATATATATATATATTTTTTTTTTTATATTCAATTAATGCTAAATTTCCCAGTGTTTTGTTGCTATTCGTTTCTTGGTGTTCCAAGTGGTTTTTAGCACTACTCCTTTACCTCCTTCAACACAAGTCTATGTGATTTTTAAAAAACATTTTTTCAACATTTTTCCATTGCAAATATGAATAATTTGTGACTTTTAAATATTACTCACACCATTTGTGCTACTGGTTATTGAGTTTTATATCTCAGGTCAATAGCACAAATGTTATGCAATAAATGTGACCCTGGACAACAAAACCAGTCATAAGGGTCCATTTTTTGAAATTGAGATTTATACACAATCTGAAAGCTGAATATATAAGCTTTCCATTAATGTATGATTTGTTAGGAGAGACAACTATTTGAAAATCTGGAATCTGAGGGTGCAAAAAAAATCTAAATATTGAGAAAATCGCATTTAAAATTGTTCAAATGAAGTTCTTAGCAATGCATATTACTAATTAAAAATTAAGTTTGGATATATTTACGGTAGGAAATTTGCAAAATATACTTAATATACTTAAAATTTGCAAAATGTACTTAATATCCTAATGATTTTTGGCATAAAAGAACAATCAATAATTTTGACCCATACAATGTATGGGCTATTGCTACAAATGTACCCGTGCTACTTATGACTGGTTTTGTGCTCCAGTGTCACAAATGTTATGCAACAAGGTACTTTAATACTTAGGGACAGAAATTTACAATAACAATAACGTCTTAGCAACAACCTCTAATACGAAAACAAACAAAATAACAGAAGTCACTTATCGCTGGTGTAAGCACAAGTTTAATCACCATAATGCTACACACATTTATGGAAAATGAAAGCCATGGGCACACCTTTTTATCCCATTCACCATGGAATGCACAGTATGTTCTTTAAAGGAGTGTCATTAGAAAAATCTCATTAAGAGCATCAATGCCTTCTGCTCGTAGTGAGGAGTGCACTTTAAAAGAAATCTGAGTAGGAGGGTCCTTCTCAAGCATCTTTCTTCAAAGTCTACACATCTCCAGCAGCTGACACTAATTACACAAGGGTTCAGATGTGCCAACAACACTCTGTGTAAAACTTTAATATAGACGTTAATATATCTTAACAATAACTGCAAAAGTTGAATTAACAAGTTACATGGCCACATGATTATGCATATCCATTTTGAAGACATTCAGTGATTACCAGGGTTCTAGCAGTTGGTCAGTGTATATCTCAATTCTACCAAAAGGACTTTGTAGCAGTCAAATTGTAAAAAATGACTGAGAATGTTTCTTGGACTGGTTCATAATAATACATTTTAGATGGTTGCACAGTTATGATTATGATAAACCTGACAGCACAAAATTCTCATAAAATGTGATCTGATTTTCACCAAAGTCATAATAAATATGGTATAAACAGCACACACTGTCCAGAGCCAAATCTTTATTCAGCAAACACTCCAGGTCATTAATGGGAAAGTGTGTGACAAAATAAAACTCCCTATCTTATAATATATTTGCATCAGTTTAATACTGTATATGGAACGTCCTGTTTCAGCTCATGTCACAGTCATTAGTATAAAAGGGCACGATTTCCAGGAATTTTGTTCCAGAACTTTCTTTTTATATCAATTTTAAGGAAAGCCATTCTCTAGCCTTCATATAATGAATATGATTCATAGTATGATCATCATACTGGGGAGAAAATCCACAAAGCAGTTTTTAATGAGGTATTAGCAGGGTCTTTAGAAGTCCTTTTCTAATCTGTTTCACCAATACCACTCAGACTTAACACTTCCACTTCCTCTAAAGTCACAGAGTAAAGAAGTTAAGAAAATGCAACTAAAACCGTACAGTTTTCTTGCATGTAGGGCAAATCAAGAGGAACAACTGACATCAAACCTCTCGCAGAGAGTAAAATGTAATGCATTCTTTGTTAAAGACTTTATTATTATGCCCTAAATGAAAATCTGATCACTGGGTTCATTCAAACATTCACAGTTAAAAGGATTATTCTGGATCTCCGCAGTCTACAATGAAAAACTGCATTATAATTTATTAGCATTATTAGCATGTTAGCATGAAATTCATCAGCGACAGCAACTAAACCATGTCTACATAAATGTCTACAGATGTAAAACAATACAAGGTAACTGAAATGACTTTAAAAGCACATATTTCATGACTGAATCCTCTGTTTTACAAAAAATGACTACTTAAAATGTATTTAGTTTAAAAATAAGTCGCATGCTTTCTTCTGATGTGAGCAGAGGAAAACACAGACACTTTAAATTACTCATTAAAGAAGAACTAGCCTAGACTGTATCATATCGTATTAGAAGTCTAAAGTGAGTAATAACAGAGCAATGCTTGTGTGCAAAACCTTCCACAGACACAGACTCCACAGAAAACATCAAAGTGTATTCCACGCTTTCCCATTAAATGCAGCATAAAAGCCAAACAACAGGAATGTCTCACTGATGGTTAAACATTTTCACACACATGAAATCACAAAAGACTTCAAAAGACATTCACAATTAGCTAATAAAACTTAGATGTAAACAGAGAGCAGAAATAAATGATATATATCCTCCATTTATTTTATAAGATGAGGTACTCATCATTGGTTTTCCTCCGATGCAATCTTTAATTAATCAAGTCCTCGTTTTCTTCAACACCACAGAATTTATCCCATGCTTTCTTTTGGCACCCACCAAATGCCAGACACTGCCTTTGTGAGGAAAACATCGTCCTGTCATCTTCAGAGCACTAAACCTAAAAAAAAATTCTGAATTTTTTCAGCTCCAACGTATCCTGATATTCATTTGTTAGAGCCACATGAGTTCCTTGTCTCATTGAACTGGCATGGTGTAGATTTCAATATTGTGCCCTACATGTGTTCCTGGCAAAACAATAGTGCCCGCAGTGGCACCTGGCACAAGTAACAACAGTCAATAACCCAATGGACTAATGCTTGCACTCATCAGTCATGCTTGCACTGAAATAAGGCATGTGTATGTGTAATAAGGTAGTGCCCATACATGGTAACTAATTAGATACTTTACTGTACTAACTAATGTATATACACTGTAAATATGTAGTACTTACGGACAAGTGGGTACAAACAGGCACGTCCTTACAGTATCCGTATATGGTAACTAATAAGACACATTACTGTACATACAAATGGTATGTACATGGTAAATGTGTAGCACCTACGGAAAAATGTGCTATTATGTGGTAACAAATAAGACACATACTGTACTTGGTATACACGTGGTAAATATGTAGTACTTACAAAAAAGTGTGTGTTAATGTTAATTTGCTCTCCACAACAGTGCTTACAAAGTTTGAAGAATTGGTAATTCCTGTGTAATGTTTATGTAAAATGGTGCACTTTATTTTATAGTCCTATTTCCATATACTTACTATTTAAGTACTGGTGTATGTACCTATTAGTTAATGTACAGAATAAGTTATGCGGTACTCAAGTTGGGGGTATAAACATGGACCAAGGTACTTATTGAGTAATTGATGGTAGATGGTATATAGTAAGTATATGGAAATAGGACTGTAAAATAAAGTGCAACATTTTACATAAACATTATGTAAAGGGAAGTAGGAAGGGAAGTACACATACCATAAAATAAAGTGCTACCCAAATCCAATTGCATCATCCAACTCTCTAAATAAAATAAAATGGAATGAAAATGAAATGAAAACAACCAACCAAAAAATTGTCCTTACCTGAAACTTCCTTTTTTTCCTGGTCAAACTTCCAGTCCAGTCACTAATACGTCTAAATCTGTTCCTGATGGACACATTCTTTCCATTATTGTCTAGAGAAGGCTTTGATTTCCGGCTGGGTAAGGTGAAGGAAGAATATTGCTTTTCCTCTGGGCCCCCCTCTGACCCGAGTTCCTCCATCACAGACACAAAGGAGGACCTGTGCTTTAAATGGCTGTCATTTGAAAACTGCAAATCCTTAACCGTGGGGAAGGTGGCAGCAATTCTGGGATCCCTGTAGAGGTCAGCTGTAGTAATGGCAGGCAACTGCTCAGCAAGAAAACCCACTTTTGTTGAAATACTTTGTCTTTGGCTGTTAGGGGATCCATTGTCTGAATCGTTAACTTCGACACTGGTCCCCCAGGGCAAGTCGTACAAGGAGCCATCTGAGCTCAGAGAGCTACCTTTACTGCTCTTGAACCTGGCAACTGCCTGTGGAGCTCCAAAATGGGCTTCTAATGATGGTGTTACACCAGATAAGCAAGAATTGGACTCTAAGGTGGGGGAAAACTTGAGGAGCTGAACTGGTCCAGTGCAATCATCCAAAATAAGGGCGCTGTTGGAACTGTTGTTGAATTCTACACGTACACTACCATCTTTCTTTATAACGACCCTGGGGCTGCTCTGATCCTCAATTTCCGCAAGCCTGGGACTTTTCTCTAGTGTCTTCATTGTGTTAAAAGCATAATTAAGGTTCCTTTTCTCCTTGTGACTACCATACAAGCAGCCATTTTCAGAAGGCAACGTCAAGCAGCCACCAGGCAACAAGTCCTCAGAAACCCCATTCCACTGACTATTGGCACCACTCTTTAGTTTATGGGTGATGTAGTCATATTGGCGGGACATAAAGGTGCGGTTGCTCTTTGATGGGGAGGAGCTATGACCTATGTTTCTGGGCTTCAATCCAGAGTATTCTGAACCAGCATTCCAAAAGCCTAGAGGTGATACATTGTCTTCTTTGGCAGAGTGGCCCTTGAAAGAATAGGGTTTCTGTCTACTAGGAATGATAAAACTATTGCTTCTAGAACCCTGGATGCTATACTGGCTCTCAGAGTTTCCCATCCCGGATCTAGAAGAGCAAGAAAATTATTCTGTCAGTGACATGCAATGCTTACCTTACGGAGACAATTTATCATTGATCTCCAAGTAAAAGCTACAGTATGGTAATTATTTTAAATCAGGGGTCTCCAACCCTGCTCCTTGAGGGGTACAGTCCCAGAGGTCAGCTCCAACCCCAATCAAACACACTTGAAGCAGCTAATCAAGGTGTTTGGGGTTACTTGATAATTACAGGCAGGTGTGTTGGAGCAGGGTTGGAACTGAAGCAAATCCACTAGAAGGCAACCTTTAGCCAAAAAAGCATAACGGCTAATGCTAACGCTTCTGCTTTGGCAGTACGTGGGAAAGGAGAACAGAGGCCGTTTCTTGAATGGATGTCAATGGAGGAGAGGCTTCACTATGTTGAATAAATGGCTTTTCAGAGGAAACAACAGCCTATCGGCTAATCTTCAACATGTTTTGCACTAAACAATACTTTGGATTGAAATATTTTTAAAGTTTACATAAATAAAAATGCCGTTTTATAAGAGAAGTCACCGACTTTTTGCGACAGGTGGGATTCAGCTTACAGCATTTTTCATTCATTCCTAGTGTCGCACAACTGTTATGCTTTCTCCAATAGTAAGACCCTCTCATCTCCTAATACTAAGACAATCTCTGACTGAAGTCAGCAGGAAGGTAGCCCTCAAGGAACAGATTTGGAGACCCCTGTTTTAAATACATTTCTTATGGACTATAAATAATGTGCATTTTGATTCTGATTTAGTAATGACTTTAGTTTAGAGTCTGCAACAAGTGACTGAGATTGTCCAGTAAAGTACATTGTAAAGCAATTCATGGGGCACATGGCAGTGATATACAGTAGTGTACAGACTTACCAAGGCAGTTAGGCCTGTTATGGCCTTGTTGTCTGCATAATCACCATTCTGTCCTTCTGTTTCAGTTCAACTGTTTTGTGGTTATCTGTGGGACAAAAAAAAAACATGCTGGTCTTAGAAAGACATGAATCACATGCATTAGTTTTACTAAACACTGTAATGTGTTAAGATTTAAAGGGGCATGAACTGAGAAACCAAAATTCCCTCAATCTTTTGACATATATGGGCACGTTCACACTTAGCGTCTTTTTTGACAAACAAAGTTGACTAGTGCTTTTTTAGTAAAAGAAAAAGCTGGCAGCGTTTTGGTTACAAATAGCAGCCGAGGGCGTATTTTGTTGCTATAACAACAGCTGCAACAGTAGCCTGTGTGCTGCAGAAATGTTGAGAAAGAGTAAAAGGTTGGCTCTTGCATTGTCTTTTGAAGTTAACGGGGAGGGTAACGTTGATTCACAACGATGTTTGTGGGTGTGCGACATTATACAGGGAAGAAAACAGTGTGGTGCTTACAACAATTTAGTCCAGGAGCTCCGGTTGGATGATGCACGGTTTGCGGCATATTTTAGACAAGATAGAGTTTTGTGCTAATATCATACAACTCCTCGTGCTCCGAAACTAGTATGATCTATCTACCGGCTATCTTCTCCTTTTTTCTTTTTTTATCATCAACAATTTTTTATTTTATTTTTTCACACACAACACAACATAATATCCAAAATACAACAAAACAAAACAACAGACACATACTCAACATCTCAAGGTCCAATCAAAAGGGAGGGGGAGAGGGAAGGACAACAAGAACACAAAAGTTACTCCTTTATATAATCACGTATATTCAACAAAAAACACTGCCAAGCATCAATGGTCGAAGGCCTGGCCCCACCAACTCGCGCCGTTGTACATTCACATGACACAATTTGCAGGAGGCTATGGATCCAATATGTTTTTCTACACATGTGTGGTGTAAACCAGTTCTGGATTATTGTCTTCTTCACAGCTGTAAAACCAGCAAACAACATTCTCTTTTGCATTGAACTAATACAGAGACCAGAATCATCATTAAGAAGACACAAACTTGGGTTAACAGACCAATCAATTCGCAGTAATGATGACAAAACCAGGTTTACATGTGTCCATAGACTGATGACGACAGGACATTCCCAAAACATATGCAGAAAAGAGCCCGATGATTTAGTGTTACATATATGGCAGTTCAAATTTGACTGCAGTTTCATTTTAAATCTTTTGTAAGGAGTTATGTATGCTCTATGAATGACTTTGAAGTGAATAAGACGATGAGACAGATTTTTAGATGTTAGGCTGAGATTAGACCACACTCTCTCCCAGTCGACAGATAAATTAAGGTCAGATAATTCCCTATTCCAAATAGTTTTAACAGAAAGAGGTTTTGTAATACAATCAATAATTTTATTATATATTAAGGAAACAGATGGCCGACCAGCAGATGGTGCAATCCAGTCCCGCATAGGATGAGAGGAAATGGAAGAAGACCAAGGAACGCCATACGCTTTGAGAGCAGAACGTAATTGAAGAAAAACAAAATATGCAGATGCTGGTAGACAAAATTTGGTTCTTAATGTCTGAAATGAACAGAGGCCCTGGTTATCATATACTGTATATCACCGCACGTGTTTACACCCAAAGTAGACCAAGAGGGTTGGACAAATGGACGATTTCCACATACAAAATTAAAATTGTGCCACAAAGGTGTACTGTTACAGAACTTGAAGGGTCCACCTATCCGACGTTCAACCGTTTTCCAGATTTTAATAGAGTCAGCCACAACCGGACCAAATTTATAATTATCCCCTTTTTTTCCTGTGCCAATAAATAAAATATCTTGAAGTCTATTTGGTTTAACCTTGTCAGCTTCAATCACCCTCCATTAAACTGTAGATTGAGGATCAACCCAATTATGAAGAGCCTTAAGCTGGAACGACCAATAATATAATTCAAAATCTGGTACAGCCAGTCCTCCTGCGCTATTAGGATGTTGTAATGTGGTAAGTTTAATTCTGGGACATTTATCATTCCAGATAAACTTAGAAATTATGGAGTTGATCTCCTTAAAGTAACCTGGAGGGGGAGAAAGTGGTAGCATAGAGAAAAAAAAAAATTAATCGAGGTAACAAATTCATCTTAACAGTGGAGATTCTTCCTTGGAGAGAGACTTTAAGATTCTTCCATCTTTGAACGTAATTTTTGACCTTAACTAAAATGTTATTAAAATTGTCTCTGGCAATCTTATGAATGTTTTTATATATGGTAATGCCCAAATAGATGAAAGATTCCTTAATAGGGATAAATGAGGGAATAGAAAAATTAACCTTAACATTGTTAATTGGCATTAAAGCAGATTTGCTCCAATTTATTTTATACCCTGATAGGCTACTAAAATTATCAAATTCCTTAATTACACGAGACTGAAACATCAAAGTGGTCTAAATATAGAATAATATCATCAGCGTATAATGAAATACTATGATTATGGTCATGAATCTTAATCGATACTTCAGATTTCCTGATGGCTTGTGCTAAGGGTTCAAGAGATAGACAAAACAATAAGGGGGAAAGTGGACACCCCTGCCTCGTTCCCCGCTGTAAAGGGAATGAGGGGGAAATAATATTACCAGTTATGACTGATGCTGCAGGTGAGTGGTATAATGTCTTAATCATAGAAACGAAGTGTTCACCGAAGCCGAAACATTGCAGAACTGCCCACATATAATTCCACTCTAGCCTGTCAAAGGCTTTTTCTGCATCAAGTGAAAAGACCGCACAAGGGGTTGGGTGGGAGTCCGCAAAGTCAAGAATATGAAGGAGTCGACACATATTGTCAGATGCATTGCGCCCCTTGATGAAACCAGTTTGGTTCTCCTTGATCAGACTGTGAATTACCTTCTCCATACGAGAAGCAAAAACTTTAGCATAGATTTTTACATCACATGGGATAAGCGAAATCGGTCTGTAGCTGGAACAATCTAATGGATCTTTCCCTTTTTTAAGAAGTAATGAAATCAGTGATGTTCTTTGATCTCTATGAAATACCCCATGTTCAATTGCAAAATTAAATGAGTTAAGCATAAGTATCCCTACCAAATCCCAAATTTCTAAATATAATTCAGGGGGGAGACCATCTAGACCCGGCGATTTGCCCTTTTGAAGGCTTTTTAGAGAGACGTGAAGTTCCTCTAAACTTAATGGGGCCTCCAAAGATTCTTTATCCATCTGTGAGATCCGAGGCAGTTCCAATTTATCTAAATATTGCTTACAAATTGGTTCATCAAAATCTGTTTCGGCTTTATACAGATTTGTGTAAAAACCTTTAAATATTAAACTTAAAGGATCAGCTGGAGCGACTCACCGAGAAGATGACAGATATGGAGGACAGGTGTAGGAGGAACAACGTGAGGCTGGTGGGGCTCCCATAGGGGATGGAGGGTAACGACGCAGCTGGTTTCCTCAGAGCTAATCTTTCCAAGTGGATTCCTTCCTTGAGGGGCCGTGACATTGAGATTGATCGGGTGCATCGCGTGTATGACGGAGGGAGGGGCTCCGATCGGCCGTGCACTCTCATCTTCCGTGTACTGAGATGGCATGACAGATCAGATATCCTGAAGGGATACACATTTAAAACAATCTGACGTGGCACGTTTCCAGAATAAGTATTACAAATTAGCAGCTTTTTCTAGCGCTCAAAATAAGACTAAGGGGGTGCTTATCCTTGTTAACCGGAAGTTAAATTTAACGATTGAACACCTTGGTAGTGATGAGAAGGGTAGATTTGTTTTTATCCGATGCAAAATATATAATAATAGGTTAGCATTGGTCTCTATTTATGGTCTGAATGAGACAGACAGTGCATTTCTTACACAGATTACCAAAACTTTACTTGAGGAGATTGATTGCCCTCTAGTGGTGGGTGGTGATTTTAATGCGGTCATAAATCCTGCTTTAGATAATTGCCACAGGGTTCGTGGTGACCTGATCATCTGATGATTTTATTGCGCTAATATATGCCTTAGACTCGCATTCTTTCAACCTAAGGGCCAATAAATGACTAGGTCTCTCTGATTCAAAATAATATTTTTGTCTAGTCCTATGTAAAATAAATTCTGCCTTTGAGTGTGAAAGTAAATCATATTCTTCTTTTAAAGAGGACAGCTGTGTAGCCTGTTGCTCAGTAAAATGTTGTTTTTGTAGGTTTTATAATGATTGGATATTATTTTCTAATTGTGTAAACTGGTGAGTTTTCGCTTTGGCAAGAGTAGAAGAGAAAGATATACAGAAACCTCGTATAGCACACTTAGTCGTTTCCCACAGTATTTGAGGATCCACATCAGAGGGCATATTAATTTCAAGAAATTCCTTAATATATTCTTTTAGAGAGGTAATGAAAGTCTGATTACTTAATAATGATATGTTAAAGCGCCATCTAGGGGACTTGGCTTTAACATCGGAAAGAGGAACACTGCACAACACAGCAGAATGATCAGATAATAAAATTGGTAATATAGAGATGGAGGAATTAGACAAAATTAAAGATGGGCTGAGAAATATGTAGTCTATCCTAGAGAAAGTCTTGTGTCTATTAGGAAAAAAAAGTGAAGTCCTTAGCTTTAGTATTCTGAATTCTCCATAGATCGATTAAGTTAAGCTCAGTGATAAATTTATTCAATAATTTAGAGGATGGATTGGCTGTTGTATCAGATTGAGATTTATCTAAAGCAGGATTTATGACCGCATTAAAATCACCACCCACCACTAGAGGGCAATCAATCTCCTCAAGTAAAGTTTTGGTAATCTGTGTAAGAAATGCACTGTCTGTCTCATTCAGACCATAAATAGAGACCAATGCTAACCTATTATTATATATTTTGCATCGGATAAAAACAAATCTACCCTTCTCATCACTACCAAGGTGTTCAATCGTTAAATTTAACTTCCGGTTAACAAGGATAAGCACCCCCTTAGTCTTATTTTGAGCGCTAGAAAAAGCTGCTAATTTGTAATACTTATTCTGGAAACGTGCCACGTCAGATTGTTTTAAATGTGTATCCCTTCAGGATATCTGATCTGTCATGCCATCTCAGTACACGGAAGATGAGAGTGCACGGCCGATCGGAGCCCCTCCCTCCGTCATACACGCGATGCACCCGATCAATCTCAATGTCACGGCCCCTCAAGGAAGGAATCCACTTGGAAAGATTAGCTCTGAGGAAACCAGCTGCGTCGTTACCCTCCATCCCCTATGGGAGCCCCACCAGCCTCACGTTGTTCCTCCTACACCTGTCCTCCATATCTGTCATCTTCTCGGTGAGTCGCTCCAGCTGATCCTTTAAGTCCGTGACTGTTCTCTTATCTTCATGCGCCACTGCCTGAACAGAATCAACGCGGTCATGTGTCTGCTTCGTCTCGGCAGCTATGGCCTCAAACTCCTCTCTTAGCTCTTTAACAGACTTGTTGGTCGCTTGTATGTCCTCACGCAGTTCGCACAATGCTGGAATCAGCACAGAGTCCATCGCATCTCTCACTGCCGAATTCACAACCGAATTCAAAGTGCTTTGGTGTGCTTTAAATGCTACTTCAATGCGGTTAGCAATAGCATTGTCGAGGTCTTCACTGGAGATGGCTGAATCTCTGAATTTTTTCTTCATTGGCGATTGCTCAATCTCTCTTTTCCGATCTCCTTTGTCTGCCTTAGCACTCATAATGGGTCCAATGCAGAGTGGTTCAAATTTTACTGACAGGATCGTAAAATATGTGGCAAAGTGAGCGGAGCGAAAGACTAAGCCTGCATCACCGTCGAGGGGTCACGTGATCCTCCTCCTCCTTTTTTCTTGTTGTTTTTGTTGTTATGGAAACGACTCGCCACTCACTTGTCATTGGGTCAGCTGTCAAAAAGGCGCTTGACGTAGGCCGTTTTTTTCAGAAAAGTTAAACTTTTTTCAATTTGAAAAGACGCTCTGAGCTGCAGAAAAAGACGCCGGCGGTGGCATTTTAAAAAGCGCTCAGGACTTTTTTAAAAACACTGTTTACTCTATAGGATTATAATGTAAAACCGATGCTGGCAGCTTCAAAAAAGACGCCAAGTGTGAACATAGCCTAAGCAGTCATTGTACTATAAAAACATCCTGCAAGTTTCAGAACACAAACTTTGTCATTAGTCTAAAAACAGCTTATATTGAAGGCAGTCTGCCAAAAAGACAGCTTGTGGAATGTTCTACTCTATGATGTAATAGTGTGGATAAGCACCACCTCCACAGAAGAAGATCGACATCACTATTTGTTTAGCCCCTCCCACCGATTCAATGTGCGCATGTAGTGTTTACCAGAGAGGCGAACGCGCAGGTCTACGCAGAAACCAAATGATAAAGATGGCTCTATAGACAACAAGACGCTGTGCAGTGCCAAGTTGTGGAAAAACAGTCTTTGCATTGCCTTCCTTCTGATCCCAACTTTCCAGACCGGGTCAGTAAGAACTCGGTTCTTTGTTCTCTTCATTTTACCACAGATTTGTTTACAAACAAGGCACAATTCGACGTGGAATTTTCAAAAAGATTGAAACTAAAAGACGACGATGATTGGATCCGGCAGTCATGTTGCAACACACAAGTGTGAGTAACAGTTTATATTACATGATCACTATTGCGTGGTCTGTTGAACAGATCGTTTGATTTGTACTGAATATTTATGCGTTTTTAACCTAAATCACAGCAGCATCCATCTGTGAAGTACATAGACTGTCAAACATACACAAGCTATTCATAGCAGTGGGCGTTTACTTCCGAGTCTACAATCCACCACACCTATTCAAACATAGCGTTCTGATGAGGAGGGTCAAAATCAGGACAGAAAATAGCCTATTACTTCTAAGTTATGTTTTTTGAGGTAAAAATCTTGATAGCATTATAAGTGAACCTCAGAGAACAGTACAAAATAAAAAAGAGGCAGTTTATGACCCCTTTAAAGAATAACTTCAGAAAACCTTCGATTTTAAGACTCTGTGGCTTCTGAAAGAGCCACTAGTATATCTCCATATCCTCTTGAAACCTTTCACTTTTTCTTCTGAGCTGAGTTTTTACATCTCGCTCTTTCGGTTGGGAGCGTTTTCCAAACAGATTTCACTTCATTCTCCATTTATTTTTGACATACAAATTCCAACAAGATTTTTGGTCTGCACTGCTAAAAAAGCTTTGAGCTGGATACTAAATAAAGCTGTGGTCAGAATTTTCTCCCAGTAATATCCACAGGACAATACTAACCATACTACACATCTTTACAGTTCTCTCCCAGTCTGTAACCACCCAAAATGAAAATTCAGCTATTTAATCACTTTAATGCCATTTTAAGCCTATATGAATTTAATTCGGTGGAACACAAAAAAAGATACGTTAAAGAATGTTGGTAACAAAAACAGTTTTAGTGACAAAATCAAACAAACAAGCAAAAAAATCTCAAAATATCTTTTTTAATATTCAACAGAAGAACATCATACAGATTTATCTCTTTAAGAAAACAGTGTTCTACACATCACATTTCCAAGAACACCTTTAAACAAGCCAAGAGATGCCGTAACATAGTTAAGAGGTTAAATCCTCATTAGCTTAACAGATTAACAAGAGATCAAGTGATTTCATCAGGTGATTTCCAGAGGTCACTGGAGAATTACAGAGAGCTGAGGGTAACATACTGTGTTTTGAAAGTTTATTTCAAAAGTAACATGTACACTACCATTCAAAATTTTAAGGTCAGTTAGATTTTTTTGATAACACTATTTTACTATGTCCTTGTTACACGTTACATGTACGTACTATTATAATAACAGTAAATTATGCATAATTACATGCAAGTAACCATATGCCAAACCCTATTCCTAACAATATAGTAAGTACATGTAGTTAATTAATATTACTCACTCAATACTTAAATGTATAATAAATTAATACTTTTATTCAGCAAGGATGAATCAAACTGATTAAAACTGATAATAAAAAAAGTATTTTACATTGTTACACAATTCTATTTCACATGTTCGCTTGAACATCATTTTGAAAAAAAAAGATGAAGCAGCACAATTGTTTTCAACTGTGAAAATAAGAAATGTTTCTTAAGCACTAAATCAGCACATTAAAATTAACTCCAAAGGATTGTGAGTTTGAAGACTTGAGAAATGACTGCTGAACATTTTAAAATATATTACAAATAAAAAAACTTATTTAAAATTGTAATAATATTTCACAATATTGCTGTTTGTATTTTTGATCAAATAAATGCAGCCTTGGTGATATCTTTCAAAAACATACAAAAAAAAAAAAAAAAAAAAAACTTACTGACCCCAGACTTTTGAACAGTCTTCTGTTGTCTGTATCTCCAGTTTAAGCTAACAATTCAACAAATTTTTTTTTTTTTGGCGCTTTACTATAACATTCCCCAATCACCAATGAATTCATATAACTTGATACAATAATGCAGTGGTGCTAGAAAGTTGTGAAAGCATAAGTAAAACCTATATTCTAAAGATAATCTGATTATACACACAAACCTTTGTTGTCCTTTGTGAAGGTTATTTAATTTTCCTTTGAAGGAAAAATCAGCAAATCACATTTTATATTTAATTTCGCTGTTTAAAGTTTGCCAAAGGCTATGTGGATAATGCAGAGGACTGTAGGAAAAATGTTCTATGGTTTCATGAGTCCACAATACTTCTTGGATTTAAGTGAGAAGCGTTACATTTGGATAAAACAACATACTGTGTACAATAATAGGAATATAATCCTAACTGTAAAGCACAGTGGTGGCAAGTAAAGGTGACAAGCCTGGTGATAAGCACTTTTCTACAAAAAATCCAAGCTGAAACTGCAAGGCTCAAACTTGCACACTTGCATTGTTAATGCTGAGGCTTCCTGGAAGAAATGTATAGGTCCAGATTGAAGGCCGGAATTAAGTGGACATCTGTCTTTGCCTAAATCTCCCCTCTTTGACCTCCCAATTCACCGCTTAACATCAATGCCAATTAGAGTGTTTGGTACGAAAAAGCTCAGGAAGGAAAATGCTTATTGCATTTACACACAAGAGTGAAATAAAAGGTTTGATGAACAAGCCTGCATCAGCAAGGCAACTGTGAATTAAAATTATAATTTTCCTTTTAAACAATTGAACAGTTAGGTTTACAATTAGGTGGTTACACCTGACAAAAAAAACAAAAAAAACAACAAGCAGAAAGAGTAAGCAGACACATAAATTACAGTATTTCAGTGCCTACTGAATGTTCACAATCAATAAAGACTTTAAAAAAGTCAACAAGATGTTTACAGAACTTTACATGGCAAAAGGTTCATGCGATAAACCGCACAACCTTGACAACACAGCTGATGGAGCAATCTCCAATGCCAAGTTGGCACAAAAAGCATGGCCATGCAAAGGACACATTTACGTACAGAACATAACAGAAGCCTATGGAGCCTCCAACACTGTCACTACCCATTCATATCGTTCTCCGTCACAGTTAGTGTCCTGCTGTTACATAAGAGAATTCTTTATTATTAGACATGCAGCCCCCAGTTCACTTTCTCCCTCGTCATATTACCATCCCCATGACTTGTTAGTTATTAACTGTATTAACTTCATTGATCTGCTATCAACGTCTCAAGCCTCCGTTACAGTTTAAAATCCTATGGCTCAGTGGTAGTGCATTGCGTTAGCAGCGCAAAAGGTTGTGGGTTCAATTCCCAGGGAACACATACTGATAAAAAATGTATAGCCTGAATGCACTGTAAGTCGCTTACGTCTGCTAAATGCATAAATGTAAATGTAAAATTACGTTTTGGAATTAGCAAAGGAGGCGTTGGATGAGATGCGGAAGAAATAATCCTACTCACAATAGCGATTTAAGTAGAAAAACCGGACGAATGCCTTGAAATATATCATCTGATCGATGATATATATGTAAACTGGTGCAACGGGTTATTTCAATAAGTAGATTTTTGGTAGTTATCAGCATAACAGTATGCACATAACCATGCTCAATGGAAGACTAAATTAAGGATAAATATAAAAAAGGGATAAAATTTACCTCCACTGAAAAATACATGAAGTGAAACATGAGAGGAGTCAGAAATACCATGTCTACAAACAATCCAAAATCTAAAAAAATCCATCTTATTTTGCACCACAAAAGTAAACTTTTTAATGTGAATGCCCAAGACTTCCGTTTCATTAGCTGCTATAGGTTATTAACTAGAAGAATCAAGTAACACCACAAACCAATGTGTTTATGATTACAATAATACATTAAAATTAGACAGCAACTTGTCTTTTGAAAAACATATTTCCAATGTTACAAAAACAGCATTCTTCCATCTTAGAAACATTGCCAAGCTACGGAACATGTTACCTGTTTCTGATGCAGAAAAGCTAGTTCATGCATTCATGACCTCTAGACTGGACTATTGTAATGCACTGCTAGGTGGTTGTCCTGCATCTTCAATAAACAAGCTACAGATAGTACAAAATGCAGCGGCTAGAGTCCTTACCAGGTCAAGAAAATATGGTCATATTACCCCAATTTTACAGTCTCTGCACTGGCTACCTATTAAGTTCCGTATCAGTTACAAAATATTATTACTTGCCTATATGGCCCTAAATGGTTTAGCTCCTGCGTACCTAACTAGTCTTCTATCTCGCTACAATCCATCATGCTCCCTAAGGACGCAAAACTCTGGACTCTTGGTAGTACCTAGAATAGCAAAGTCCACTAAAAGGAGGTAGAGCTTTTTCATATTTGGCTCCCAAACTCTGGAATAGCCTTCCTGATAACGTTCGGGGTTCAGACACACTCTCTCATAAATCTAGATTAAAGACATCTCTTTAGCCAAGCATTCACATAATGCATTCATATAATGCATCTCATAATCTTGTACTGCAGTTATATCTGATCAAACGCACATTATTATTCTTTAGCTTGGGTTGAACAAATCATTTTTGCTTGGATGGAACAACAGCTACGCTAATTATGTCTCTTTGTTTCTCTGTTTCTGCCACGGGATTAACATCCCGTGGTAACTAGGAATTACACAAGCTTCAGTCTGGATCCAGCCCTTAAATGATCTGAGATGACCGAACACCTGAGAAGAGATGATGCCAACCCCTCAGAGGACCTCAGAGGATGCCAACCTCTGATCCCCCAACAACATACAGAATTAACTAATTTTGCCATAAGTTAATATATTAAGTTTCTACAATGTATAAATATATTGTAGAAACTTAATTTCATGTAAAGCGCTTTGCAACGATTGTATCGTAAAAAGCGCTATACAAATAAACTTGAATTGAATTGAATTAAAATTATATGATAACATATCAGTTTGCAATATCACGCAGCATAACAGACGTTTTTTGTACAATTAAAATAACCTGAAGCAAATGGCACCAGAAGCCTCACACATTCAAAACGGCCACAAAAAACAAAAAACAAAAAAACAACATTCAGCCGCACCCACTCTTACGTAAGAAATAACGTGGACAGCAGGTATAGTACTCTTCGTGTTTTTTTTTACATTATGGCCTAATAAGTGAGTGCTCAGACTGGGTTCTTCTAATCTCAGTACAGATTGATTGTCCAAGCAAAGTCTCAATGAGCATATGTCTCTGCACTCAAGACACCCCTGTCAAATGTCAACTGATGGAATATTTCAATATCATAATACAAATATTGACACTCTGTGATCATCACCAAAAGCACATTTTTCCATCTCATAAATCTAACTGACATACTGACAATTCAATCTGAACACACTAACCAGAGTTCAATCAATCACAGACCTGCCCCGTGTAGAAGTCTTTAGTTTAAAATGAGCTGTAGGCAAAGGAAGTTTCAATGAAAACTAAATGATTCAGACAGCAATAAAATAAAGTTACCCAACAACAGCAGTAATGCACTAAGCCTACATCTGCAGCCGTTTTTTCTTTTCTTTAATCCAGTTAGAGGCAACAAAGGCAAGGATGAAAAAGACAGACAAAAACACCTTTCCCTCACCTTTGTGTAAAAGCTTTAATCTATAATGCTTTGAAAAGCAAGATGAATCCAGTCTGTCTGATCTCAACCTCAGCTCCCATAGAAAGACATACTTAAACAAGACAAAATGACTCACACAAAACCACACGCGCACACGTGGAAACTCCCTCCCAAACTGTGAGTGAGTGACTCCTGCTCTGGACAGCACTGCTCCGGCATGAGGGGAAAATCTGATGTCTCCTGCTGCAATCAAGCCAGTGTTTCTTGTTTTTAGGTAGCATAAACTCTTTAAGAAGTCCACCTGAAGTTACATCTTGCACATTCTTTAGGCAAAGCTGAGGAGAGAAGCTGAACCTCCTGCAGTTTTCATTGGGGGTTAAGCGCTAACCGAATATGACCATGTCCACAGTGCTATCTGACCCTGAATAGCACCATCACCCCCACACTGAGGGGCAGTCTTCAGCCTGCCTGAAAGACGAGGACAGGAGGAAGGGCAGATGGAAAAAAGGGGGGAAGGACGGGTAAAGGAGGAGGGGTTAAAGCGGGATTCGTTTTCAACTCCATGGGGAACCAAATCCCAAAATCTGATTACAGTGAGGTTGGATGTCAGTATACATACTTATTTTTTGGATATAATCTCAATTCTAACCTGCTCCCTCAAAACACTCTTCATTCTTTCTCATCTGAGGTAAAACAAAACATTCATTCAAACTGTCTCAATCAGACAACCACAATGTCAAGCAGCCAAAAATAGGATCACCAACAAGACAAGTTTATTGCAAAATATCACTTATTGGTGATATAACTTAATGAATGAATGAATGACTAAATGAATGAATGAATGAATGAATAAAATGTATCCCAAGCAAGTATATATAAATGTAAGAAATGCTTTGTTTTAGGAGCAGTGCTATAACTGATCTAAAAATACATAAAAACAAAAGTTTTTAATTCTATATTCATCTTATTAACTGATGGAATATGTAATTAATTAATTAAGATATGAAATACATTAATTTTAAAACGAAGTCACACCACAAGACAATTTGAAATCTGATTTAAATTTGTGATAAACTAGTGACCAGTTATAGACCTAAGATATACATCTTCTATTACACTCTAAAAAATAAAGGTGCTTCACGATGCCATAGAAGAACCTTTTTGTCTAAATGGTTCCATAAAGAACCTTTAACATCTGAAGAGCCTTTCTGTTCCACAAAAGTTTCTTTGTGGTGAAAGAAGGTTCTTCAGATTATAAAAAGGTAAGAAAGAGATGGTTCTTTAAAGAACCTTTGACTGAATGGTTCTTTGTAGAACCAAAAATGGTTCTTCTATGGCATCGCTTGAAGAACCTTTTGAAGCACCTTTATTTTTAAGAGACAGCTTTATTTATTTATTCATTCATTCATTTAAGTTTTCTTTGTGGAATCACTCTCTTTTAGGTTAGACCATACTTGATATTGAAGGAGGGATAACTGGAGAATTCCAGTGAGTTTTTAATGGGATCAGTGATACAAAGCATGATGTTGCAGAAACTTGTTAAAGGGATAGTTCACCCAAAAATTAAAATTCTGTCATTAATTACTCACCCTCATGATGTATAAACCTGTAAGACCTTCGTTCATCTTCGGAACACAAATTAAGATATTTCTGATGCATTCTGAGAGCTCTCTGACCCTCCCATAGACAGCAAAGATGCTAACACAATCAAGGTTCAGAAACGTAGCAAGGAGATCGTTAAAATAATCCATGTGACATTGGTGGTTCAATCGTAATTTTACGAAGCTACAATAATACTTTTTGTGTGCAAAGAAAACAAAAATAACGACTTTATTCAACAATTCGCCTCCTCCGCGTCACCCTATAGCTCTATTTTGGATAGTATCACATAAACAACATATGCTGTCAGCAGCACCGTATGCGGATATGCTGTTTACAACGTATCTGCGTACATACGTTGCATACAGGTGCATCTCAAATTAGAATGTCGTGGAAAAGTTCATTTATTTCAGTAATTCAACTAAAATTGTGAAACTCGTGTATTAAAGAAATGAAATGCACACAGAGTGAAGTAGTTTAAGTCTTTGGTTCTTTTAATTGTGATGATTTAGGCTCACATTTCACAAAAACCCACCAATTCACTTTCTCAACAAATTAGAATACTTCATAAGACCAATAAAAAAAACATTTTTAGTGAATTGTTGGCCTTCTGGAAAGTATGTTCATTTACTGTATATGTACTCAATACTTGGTAGGGGCTCATTTTGCTTTAATTACTGCCTCAATTCGGCGTGGCATGGAGGTGATCAGTTTGTGGCACTGCTGAGGTGGTATGGAAGCCCAGGTTGCTTTGATAGTGGCCTTCAGGTCATCTGCATTGTTGGGTCTGGTGTCTCTCATCTTCCTCTTGACAATACCCCATAGATTCTCTATGGGGTTCAGGTTAGGCGAGTTTGCTGGCCAATCAAGCACAGTAACACCATGGTCATTGAACCAGCTTTTGGTACCTTTGGCAGTGTGGGCAGGTGCCAAGTCCTGCTGGAAAATGGAATCAGCATCTCCATAAAGCTTGTCAGCAGAAGGAAGCATGAAGTGCTCTAAAATTTCCTGGTAGATGGCTGCGCTGACTGTGGACTTCAGAAAACACAGTGGACCAACACCAGCAGATGACATGGCAGCCCAAATCATCACTGACTGTGGAAACTTCACACTGGACTTCAAGCAACATGGATTCTGTCCCTCTCCACTCTTCCTCCAGACTCTGGGACCTTGATTTCCAAATGAAATGTAAAATTTACTTTCATCCGAAAAGAGGACTTTGGACCACTGAGCAACAGTCCAGTTCTTTTTCTCCACAGCCCAGGTAAGACGCTTCTGACGTTGTCTCTGGTTCAGAAGTGGCTTGGTAGCCCTTTACCTGAAGACGTCTGAGCGTGGTGACTCTTGATGCACTGACTCCAGCTTCAGTCCACTCCTTGTGAAGCTCTCTCAAGTGTTTGAATCAGCTTTGCTTGACAGTATTCTCAAGCTTGCAGTCATCCCTGTTGCTTGTGAACCTTTTCCTACCCAAATTCTTCCTTCCAGTCAACTTTGCATTTAATATGCTTTGATACAGCACTCTGTAAACAGCCACGCCTTTCAGTAATGACCCTCTGTGACTTACCCTCTTTATGGAGGGCGTCAATGTTCATCTTCTGGATCATTGCCAAGTCAGCAGTCTTCTCCATTATTGTGGTTTCAAAGAACAAGAGATACCTGGAATTTATACTGTAGGGATGGTCATTAATTGAAACTCAAATGTAAATATTTTAATATTTTGAGATACTGATTTTTTACTTTCATGAGCTCTAATCATTAAAATTAAAACAAAAAAACTTTTGAAATGTTTTACTTTACATGCAATTAATCTAAAATATATGAAAGTTTCACTTTTTGAAATAACTTACAAGAAAAAATGAACTTTTTCACGACATTCTAATTTATTGAGATGCACCTGTATGTTGTTTACGTTTGTGATACTCTCCAAAATGGCGCTATTGGGTGATGCGGAGGAGACGAATTGTTGAATAGAGTCATTATTTTTGTTTTCTTTGCGCACAAATAGTATTCTCGTAGCTTCGTAAAATTACGGTTGAACCACTGATGTTACATGGATTATTTTAACAATCTCCTTGCTACTTTTCTGAGCCTTGATCATGTAAGGATCCTTGCTGTCTATGGAGGGTCAGAGAGCTCACGGAATGCATCAGAAATATCTTAATTTGTGTTCCGAAGATGAACGAAGGTCTAACATGTTTGGAACGACATGAGGGTGAGTAATTAATGACAGAATTTTCATTTTTGGGTGAACTATCCCTTTAATTTGAAAAATCCCTTAGCTTTATCACACCTGGTTACGAAACGGTGTAATATTTTATTATGAATGTGCACCAAGTTCAGTGTGCAAACCAACAAAAACAGCAGTTCAAGCCTCAGAGTTTTTTTTAATTCAAAATTAAATGAAAAAATCTTTGTGGACACTGCAGAGTGATGTTAGTAATGGCAGGCTCAGTAAGACTTTATTCAAAAACATACATAGGACAGAAATGACTTTGCTCATGTTTATTGCAGATAAGATACTACATTTCTGTACAGCCTCCACAATTTACCATTTTCATAAAGATAAGCATTGGATCATTTGGATGATCCAAATTAGTAGATCATGTTTTAAACGTCTTAATGCAGTGACTGGTGATTAGTTCAACATGGAAAGAGCACAATGAGTAAAGAGGATCAGGGTGACAATAAGAGTTGCTATTGTGAATGTTTAAAGGAGCTGGTGCCTTTGAAATGAGAATGTCTTTGTGGGGATTAGGGACACAAGGTCATACATATTCTAAAGGCATGATCCTGCTAATTACACTCAGAACAATACACTTTGGCCTTTACTGGGCTGTGCACAAAACTAATTAACAGCATCTGTCGGTACAATCAAAAGTGCACTAGCTAACATTAAAGAGAGCAAGAACTCACAAGAACTCTTCTATAGCACTGTATGAGACGAGTTTCAATTCCATGGGTTTTATTTAGCTTTAGTTTGGCAAACACAAGCTTCATAGATCAATTGATTTTATTAGCTTCAGCATATGGAACCTTAATTGAACAAATAGAGAATGAAAGGTCTGGACGGTCATCCTGACTGCCATTAATCGTAACAGACGAAACAAACATTAAGCCTGGTCTGTCAACACAACAGAGGATAAAAACATCAGCTGTGTATAGCATTTTAATACACTAAAACTATAACAAAGATGAGCTTAATACAAGTTTTCAATGCGTTAAGGCCTATTACTTTAAAGGCCTATAAAGTCTTATAATTTTTTTTTTTTTAGTTCAATAAAATGTGGACTTGGATGACAATCACGAGGGCTTTTAGGGTGACATTTGGGACAGGGTCATACTTAAATGCTTTTACACAACAAATGATAAAGAAAATGTCTAACTTATGTTCTGATCCACACTGTCAAAAATACAAAATAAAAGAGTGCAAACGATGTACCCTTAGGTTGTTTAGGTACTGCCCCAGTTATAAGCTGTTGTACCCTTCAAGGTAGAGGTCTGCATTCCCGCGGCTGTCCCGACCCGACCAGATTTCTTTTGATGCGGGATTAAATTCCCGAATAAAACGCAGCAGCGGTCGGTAACTCTGGTGCAATTTGAACGGGAGCAGGCGGTCTAACAATATCCCGTTCCCGATGTCCTTTCAGAACAGCATATGTGCACTTTATTCAAGCACAGTACTGCACTCAGGAGTGTTATGCATGCGCTGCACGCATGAACCAGTGCTTCGTTTTATTTGCGAGGTCTGTGCGCAGCATGCGCATAACGATGCTCAGAGCAGGCTAGCCTACCAGTGGTGAATATACGGCCCGCAGACAGAACAGGCAGGTTGTCGATGAGTGACAGAGCAGAATAAAGATGGAGCAAAGTGTGGATGCGCTGTCCTTGAAGTTCAACTCGGTTTTGTTTATATTTTGCTTAGCCTATCATTTTAAATGACAGATGTCGAATTTATTTTAGGGATGTTCATTTCGGTTATTTTTCCTAACCGACAACCGACGCTCCTTAACCGATTATTAACCGTTAACCGACAAGATTATTTTAAATTAGAACAGAATTAAATTAGAAAGAATAAGTGTCTGTGACCCGTTAAAAATACTAACATTTGTTTTCCGGTGATTAATTTTACATGCGCAAAAAGCAGCAAACAACAGAACATGAGGATTCACATGGTCATATCATATCACATCAGGCACCTGCAGAGCTTCTGCTAGCGGAGAAAAACATAATAAAGCTTGGCTCTAATGTGTGCGTGTGTATGTATATATATATATATATATATATGTGTGTGTATGCATGCATGCATGCATGCATGCATGCATGCATGTATGTATATATATATATATATATACACACAACCCCAAATCAGAAAAAGTTGGAACAGTATGGAAAACGCAAATAAAAAAAAGAAAGTAGTGATTTCTAAATTTACTTTGACTTGTATTTCATTGCAGACAATATGAACACAAAATATTTCATGTTTTGTCTGGTCAACTTCATGTCATTTGTAAATATACATCCTTTCCTGTCATTCAGACCTGCAACACATTCCAAAAAAAGTTGGGACAGTAAAGCATTTACCACTTTGTAATGTTGCCATTCCTTTTCACAACACTTAAAAGACGTTTAGGGACTGAAGACACCAAGTGATGAAGTGTTTCAGGTGTAATTTTGTCCCATTCTTCCTGCAAACAAGTCTTAAGGTGGGCAACAGTACGGGGTCTTCGTTGTCGCATTTTGCGCTTCAAAATGCGCCACACATTCTCTATTGGAGACAGGTCGGGACTGCAGGCAGGCCAGTCAAGTACCCGTACCCTCTTCCTCCGCAGCCAGGACTTTGTAATGTGTGCAGAATGTGGTTTTGCATTGTCTTGTTGAAATATGCATGGACGTCCCTGGAAAAGATGTCTTCTTGAAGGCAGCATATTGTGCTCCAAAATCTCTATGTACTTTTCAGCATTAATGGTGCCATCACAGAAGTGCAAGTTACCTTTGCCAAGGGCACTGACACAACCCCATACCATGACAGACCCTGGCTTTTGGACTTGTTGCTGGTAACAGTCTGGATGATCCTTTTCTTCTTTGGTCTGGAGCACACGGCGTCCATTCCTCCCAAAAAATACCTGAAATACTGATTCATCTGACCACAGTACACGTTTCCACTGTGTGATGGTCCATCCCAGATGCCTCCGAGCCCAGAGAAGTCGACGGCGCTTCTGGACACTGTTAACATAGGGCTTCCTTTTGGCACAGTACAGTTTTAACTGGCATTTGTGGATGTAACTACGTATTGTGAATTTTAAATAATTTAAATAATTTTCTCACGTATTTGTTGGCAAACTGGCGATCCTCGGCCCATCTTTGCTCCTAGAGGACTAGACCTTTCTTGGATGCTGCTTTTGTACCAAATCATAATTACAATCACCTGTTGACATCACCTGTTTCAAATCACATCATTATTTAACCAATTTACCTCATTACTAGCCCTAAATTGCTCCTGTCCCAACTTTTTTTGGAATGTGTTGCAGGTCTGAATGACAGGAAAGGATGTATATTTACAAATGACATGAAGTTGACCAGACAAAACATGAAATATTTTGTGTTCATATTGTCTGCAATGAAATACAAGTCAAAGTAAATTTAGAAATCACTACTTTCTTTTTTTATTTGCGTTTTCCATACAGTCCCAACTTTTTCTGATTTGGGGTTTTATATATATATATATATATATATATATATATATATAACCCCAACGTTATAATAACGTTATAATAGTATATATATATATATATATATATATATATATATATATATATATATATACTATTATAACGAATAAATAGGCCTATACAAGAAATATATTTTCACTTAAATAATAATTTATGAAAACGAAAGAAAAACTGTGCAAGTATAGCCTATGCAGAGTTTCTGTTCATTTTTGTGCTGCGCGAAAGGAAACCAGACGGCAGAAAGCGACATGCTATTTTTTTAGGCTTATTTTACAAAAGCGCAAAGATTCGTTTTTATTGTGAATGTACACAAATAAAAGCAAACCTTTTACAATTCCGATTATCTTCATGACTAAAAGGAGTATTTGCTTCCACTGTTGGAAGGGGGAAAAAAAATCAAGTGATTGCTCCAGCCCCGCATGCACAAATACAGTTAAGCATTCTACCTTGACAATGCAGCCTGTTCATTATCATTATAAAAAACAATCAGTCAAACATACGGGAAAAAAAACACACTGCTCAGTTTAAATATGTAGTAAAATCTGTGCCTTTAAGCATCATCACCTTACCGCCATGAAGTTATGCAAAACATTTTGTTTTACTGGATATTGGAACGCGAGTGAAGCAGGCCTACATAAAAGGTAAATAATATTTTGGCATTCAAATACATCGCGAATACAGAAACATTTGATTTTGTGTCGAACGCGAGACCCAACATTGGTTTCAGTTTCGTTTTAGCCTAAATTAATTTGTTTTGTCGTTATTTTTAATTCCTGTTCTTTTCTAAATAGCCTACTGTTAATTGAAAGGATTTGTTGTGGAGTGAGAGGAACTAAAATAGCCTAGCTATGTTTACAGTGTTTATTATAATGTTTGTAATTCGCGTCTGCCTATTTCTGAATGAAATAATAAAATGCAAGGTGACATGTTCTTTTTTTCTCTCTCTCCAAAAAACTTTTTTTTTTTTTTTTTTTACGCGTAGCTTATTTTAACCATGCAGCAAACCTTTTAAAATATTTTGATAAATTACTGAAAAAATAATTTAAACCGTTTAACATTGTATTAATCAGTCAAACTTCTAATCTTCTGAACTACTGTGTTTACAGCAAGATGTTAAACAAATTTAGTTTGACAAGACGAATAAAATTATAATAGGCCATTTTTGTACAACCTAAAAAAAAAATCCTCTGCGACACTTGTTCCTATTGTGTTGTAAAGTTAAAACGAATTGTATCCCGACAAGACGAATAAAAATAAGGAATACAATTTTTGTACATATTAATTTTCTCTGTGACACTTTTTTCCTACTGTGTTGCAGCAAAACATTTTGCTGTCAATAAAAGACTCTTGACAAGACGAATAAAATAAATACAATTTTGTGCAGACTACACTTTTATTTGTTAGCCTATCTCTCTTTCTTTCAGTAGAGGGAATTTAAATGTGTGATTCTGGAAACAAGATCTAAATTTAGCGGGAACGGTCGGGTCGGGAAGAAAATTATTCAAAGCGGACAGCGGGTGAACAAAGACTGAATATATAGCGGGATCGGGTGGGTGCGGGATATAACCTCACGGGAGCGGGACTTAAAAAACAGTCCCGCGCAGACCTCTACTTCAAGGTACCTTTTTTGGACGATGTATAGCAGACCTGGGCATTGTACGGCCCCCTGGCCACATCCGGCCCTCTTGACCGGCCCGCATGAGGTAATTCGTGAATTAAACGTCAATCGCAAATAGGTGTAATTAAGTGCACGCAATACAACCGGACTGCTTTTATTTTCAAGGCAACAGATAAATGAATACCCATGATAAATTAATCTAAATAAACACATTGAAATTCAGATGTACTTTACTGACATATCAAAGTTACACATGCAGCATAGCAGAATTAAATTGATAATTGACAAGAACAACTGTGTAGGTCAGGAACTATGTGGGGCAGCACAAAATACTTTGGTCATGGTGAGTGTGTAAAATATTACTACAGTGAACCAAACACCAAAGGAGTATCAGTCTAGCTGGATTTAGAAGCCAGTATCATTTTCAGAATGACTGAACACTTGGCTCCCTAAACCAGTATTACATCTGCTTGACATTTCAGTCCATTCATGTGTATTCAGTACTGGCACTAGGTTTCCTTCCCCAGGTTTTTTGCTTCAAACAACTTGTTTTCTTGTCAGTCTGTGTTGTTCATGATAGCCATCAGACAGACACTGGAGATCAGCAGAGACAAATCACACTCTTCACTCAACTCTCTAGTTGGAATTTGCTCTTTAAAGACCTAAATGTCAGCAGTGACCCCAAGAGCTATCATGTAGTTCCAGTAAGTCACTGACACACACACACACAAAAAGCAAAATGACAATGGTTGTAAACATCGGTGCGTCCGACCGCATTATTAAACCTCTGGAGTATCTCTTTTGATTGTTTGAGCCTGCTTGTAATAGAGAGAGGATGAAATATTAGTAAACAGGAACAAAGAATATGAAAAGCTAACATGCTTGCTAATTAAATCACACTGCCAGACATTCCGGCCTCCAGAGTCAAACAGAGTATGAGAAACGACGAGTGCCACAAAGGCAAATCTGTTACAGATTTGTGTGCATATATCACTTGAACCACAAGCTAAATCTGTGATGGTTCAGTGATGGCTCAGAAGACCAAATACTGACAAATGAAGAGGAAGAGACAAGAACACGCATGAATATACTTCTTATGAGGTGAACCATTTTTTGAAATTAAATGGGTGTAAAAAATTGTGCCCACAGACATTAGTCCTGTCCACAGCCTTCACCCACTGCAATCTATCTCCACTGACACGCACGCTACACATGGAGGGAACCTAAATCGTCTTATCTAAACCACTAAATTGAATAAGGTTGACCCGACTTGCTCTGTGTCCTTTGCCGAGCAATCTGTCACGTCAAGGTGCTAGAGTCCAATGAAATCAATATTGAATCTGATGTGGTCTGGGTGCTGGAAGACCGATTTTGCCAGTGTCTTGGATGATTTTTCTGTCAATTCTCAGCCGTAAGCCTCATTTACATGAGCGGGGAACCAGAGGAAGTCACTGAGCATGGATACAGGAGCATTAAAGGGATACTTTACCAAAAAGTTAAAAACTCACCCTTAAGTTCTTCCAAACCCATAAGACTTGTTAACATTTTAATAAATACCCAAGGTTTCTGTCAATGAATCTATATAAACTGAGCAGTTTAGACTAAGTCTTGTGAAAAGATACAATTGCTTTATATGGTGAACAGATTTAATTTAGTCTTTTATTCACATAAACACGCATACATACAGCGCTTCACATATGATAAACATGGAAGCTCCTGTGTGTTACGTGTGTATGTTATATGATAAAACAAACCTCACTGCACATTTGAGCCTCTGTGTTTACCATATGTAATGTACTCTATTGTATGCATGTCAACAATTGCTTAGATGTAAATAAAAGCCTAAATTAAATGTGCTTTATATTAAGCAATCGTATATATATTTACAAACCCGATTCCAAAAAAGTTGGGACACTGTACAAATTGTGAATAAAAACAGAATGCAATGATGTGGAAGTTTCAAATTTCAATATTTTATTCAGAATACAACATAGATGACATATCAAATGTTTAAACTGAGAAAATGTATCATTTTAAGGGAAAAATAAGTTGATTTTAAATTTCATGGCATCAACACATCTCAAAAAAGTTGGGACAAGGCCATGTTTACCACTGTGTGGCATCCCCTCTTCTTTTTATAACAGTCTGCAAACGTCTGGGGACTGAGGAGACAAGTTGCTCAAGTTTAGGAATAGGAATGTTGTCCCATTCTTGTCTAATACAGGCTTCTAGTTGCTCAACTGTCTTAGGTCTTCTTTGTCGCATCTTCCTCTTTATGATGCGCCAAATGTTTTCTATGGGTGAAAGATCTGGACTGCAGGCTGGCCATTTCAGTACCCGGATCCTCCTCCTACGCAGCCATGATGTTGTAATTGATGCAGTATGTGGTCTGGCATTGTCATGTTGGAAAATGCAAGGTCTTCCCTGAAAGAGACGACGTCTGGATGGGAGCATATGTTGTTCTAGAACTTGGATATACCTTTCAGCATTGATGGTGCCTTTCCAGATGTGTAAGCTGTCCATGCCACACGCACTCATGCAACCCCATACCATCAGAGATGCAGGCTTCTGAACTGAGCGCTGATAACAACTTGGGTTGTCCTTGTCCTCTTTAGTCCGGATGACATGGCGTCCCAGTTTTCCAAAAAGAACTTCAAATTTTGATTCGTCTGACCACAGAACAGTTTTCCACTTTGCCACAGTCCATTTTAAATGAGCCTTGGCCCAGAGAAAACGCCTGTGCTTCTGGATCATGTTTAGATATGGCTTCTTTTTTGACCTATAGAGTTTTAGCCGGCAACGGCGAATGGCACGGTGGATTGTGTTCACTGACAATGTTTTCTGGAAGTATTCCTGAGCCCATGTTGTGATTTCCATTACAGTAGCATTCCTGTATGTGATGCAGTGCCGTCTAAGGGCCCGAAGATCACGGGCATCCAGTATGGTTTTCCGGCCTTGACCCTTACGCACAGAGATTGTTCCAGATTCTCTGAATCTTTGGATGATATTATGCACTGTAGATGATGATAACTTCAAACTCTTTGCAATTTTTCTCTGAGAAACTCCTTTCTGATATTGCTCCACTATTTTTCGCCACAGCATTGGGGGAATTGGTGATCCTCTTCCCATCTTGACTTCTGAGAGACACTGCCACTCTGAGAGGCTCTTTTTATACCCAATCATGTTGCCAATTGACCTAATAAGTTGCAAATTGGTCCTCCAGCTGTTCCTTATATGTACATTTAACTTTTCCGGCCTCTTATTGCTACCTGTCCCAACTTTTTTGGAATGTGTAGCTCTCATGAAATCCAAAATGAGCCAATATTTGGCATGACATTTCAAAATGTCTCACTTTCAACATTTGATATGTTATCTATATTCTATTGTGAATAAAATATAAGTTTATGAGATTTGTAAATTATTGCATTCCTTTTTTATTCACAATTTGTACAGTGTCCCAACTTTTTTGGAATCGGGTTTGTACAACATGTGGATTAAAACGCTTGATTCAATGTGATTTGTTTTAAGATGCATTTAAGACCTTTTTGCATCTTCTAAGTTTTGTTTATCTGTACCTTCAATGGAAGGACAGAAATCATTTTCTTAAAGGGGTCATATGATGCGATTTCAAGTTTTCCTTTCTCTTTGGAGTGTTACAAGCTGGTAGTACATAGATGAGATCCCTAAAGTTGCAAAGACTAAAGTCTCAAACCCAAAGAGTTATTCTTTATAAAAGTTAAGACTCGTCCACGCCCCCCTAAAATGGCTCTTTCAAACACGCCCCCACATGTCTACGTCACGATGTGGAAATATTTGTGTAATGCCGCCCAAATGTTCACGCAAATAAAGAAGGCGTGGTTTCAGTAACCGCAGTAGTGTTGATGCAGCCATGTCAGGGAGATGCTGTGTGTTTCTATGCGAAAGCAAAAGCACTTTATTTGGCCTTCCGAAAGTAGATGCAATTAGGAATCATTGGTTAAGATGTGTTTACAACACAACAGCACAACACAAATGCTTGAATTTGTGCAACGCATTTTATGGACGACAGTTTCGTGAACCTAGAAGAGTACAAGGCTGGCTATGCACGAAGGCTATTTCTAAAAAAAAAAGGGTAAATTCTGACTTTGCTATGACAATCTGGCGCTTCTGAATCAGCGACTGTAAGTATGTTTTGTTATTAGTTCAAGTATTTGCTATTGACTGTTCAAATGCGGAGTTTTGCACGTAACGCGTCGTGTGTGTGTGTGTGTGTGAGTGGAACAGGGTCACATCACAGCGGAGTGTACAGCCTGTCAGAAATCATAGCACGTCAGCGGTCTTAACCGCAGCTTGTGTACTGCAAATACATACGAGCATCATCACTGTGTCTGTCATGCGACTCTGTTCCCCTTTCGGGCTTGAACTGATAAAACTAACTTGAAAGCTAAAGCTCGCGATTATTATAAGGGGCGTTACATTTCCGACGCATGCTTGTGGTGTTCGGCCAATCACAATGCACTGGGTCAGTTGGCCAATTAAAGCAGACTGCACTTGTTGGAAGGAGGGGCTTTGTAGAAAACGATGCGTTTGAGAGAGGCGGGGCATAGAGGAACTACAATAATGTACAGTATTTGAAAAATAATGTGTTTTTTGAACATTAAAGCATGTCAACATATTCTGTTACACCAAATACACAAAATAATGATCTTTAAAATAGCTTTATATGACCCCTTTAATTAAAGAAATATATATTTTTTTGTGCTACGAAGATTAACCAAATTTTATAATGACATGAAGGGAAGTAAATGACAGATTTTTAAATTTTGGGTGAACTATCTTACATCTGCAATTAAACTCAGGAGTGTAGCAACCATATCCTCCTCACTTTTAGAAATTACTTAATTTGCCATTTATTCTGTCATCCCTCTATACGTAATGTGTGACAAGAGCTCTGAGTGAGGAGCGCGATAACCATAAAACCAGTTGGAAGTAGACATGAACGAGAAGCAGTGAAGCACAGTAGGTAGGTTTAGAGAAAGGCAGAAATAATGTGGTTACCCCGTAAACAAAACAGGTACTGCCTTTTGTTTGTGACACCACTTGTCATGGAGAAGAAAGGAAGTCAAACAAAGATTTACATGTATTTAAACAGTCATTTAGATTTTTGAACTCTCTATGGTGCTTATCAATAAACAGCAAATACTTAAATACTTAATATTTATTTGCAAACATTGGTTTACACAAACTTTTTCTATCTAAAAATGTTTGGATTCTTTATAGTTCTTTCTTTTATAATTTATAGTTCTGAATGCTCTTTATAGTTGTGTTCTTTTGCACATTTTTCTGTTTGAAATATTTGTTTACTTTGAACATTTAAATAAATCAATACACAAAATGTATAAAGTTCTTGACTCACGTCAGACACAAAGCAGGACTCTCCTTGAAATCATCACAGAATACTTTTCATTCATAGTTTATTTTATCTAAAGGTTTAGTTTATAGCACTTAGAAACCAGCTGGTCTTTCTTGATTGAATTTGTAGCCCTTTTCATTCAGACATTCTTGTAAAGTTACAGAAAACTTCCAGTAACTTTTCTGGAATTGCGTGACTTTGTTCATTCTCAATGAACAAAAGTAGGGTCTGATACTGGGATCGAATTTTCCAGCATTTCAACTGAGTGATTCATTGTCTTTCTTTGAGAGCACAGGCACCCAAGTGTCTGAAAGATCAGGCTTTGTACCAAGTTCAAAATATTTTCTGCACTGTCAATATGTCCTTTTTACACACAAGAAACATTAAAGACTGTTTATTTTTTTTTTATGTTACAATACTTTATTCTATCCCAGCTTAATGTGCGAAAAAGAAAAGCTATTTTTGTTGGCCAAAACAATTGTAACAAGAGGGGCTCTGAGGAATTTTTAAAACCTTTTTGTTAAACATTCAAAAACATTAGTTTGAGTGTTCTGACGTGTCACCTTGTAGCTCAACCAATGCTTTGAAGTGAAACTACTTGTTTTTCCAAACAATGGAGAAAAGGAGTGTTGCTTGCAGTTGTGTTTGAAAACAACTTAGCAACAAAAACGTGTTTTTGAATTTGGTTTGAAACAATAAGTTAGACACGTTTTAAATTACTGGGTCCACGTTTACAAAAACAAACACACACCAAGAGCAGCAATGAAGACTGCCAGTAATGTGACCTTCTAACCCAGAGCCCAAAAGGTTAGTTAGGTGTTATACGAACACTGCAAGATAACAGCATGCCATGGCCTCATCACTAAAGACTGCTTGATGTGTTTGTAAATATTCTTTAGGGCTTTCTTCTTTCAGCTCAGTCTTTCATGCATCTTTGAAACATCTCAAAGGCTGAATTTGTAATTCAGTTCAGTACAACAGCCATAACATTTCACTAGAAGCGAGGCTAATAAAAATAAGAATCTCAGAGCCAAATCAGATATGAATCTTGGACTGCAAAGGATATTCCTCAAAGGATAAACAATTCCATTAACAAATGCCTTCTGAAGTTTATAGTGTCTTATCTTTGTTTATGTTAAAGATCTTGTTAATGGAGATACAGTCCGGAGAGTGGAGCAGCGTTTATTTATTTTTTATTCATTTAGCTTAATCATTTTACGGGTATCAGTGTGTGATAGCAGAAGGCAGAAGACTGCTAACATCTCTCCTTTTCAGAGGTGCAAGGTTTCCCTTAACCAAACAGTAGTGATGGGTCGTTCTTGAACGATTCGTTCCTTTTGAACGAATCTTTAATGTGACTCGGGAAGAACGAGTCGTCTCGGGGAGTGATTCGTTCAGTCGCGCATGCGCAACATCCTATAGGTTCTGCACTGAATTAGTTCACCTGTTTCGAGTCTTCAGGTTTGAGTCTTTCGTTCATCACATGACAGCCTCATAAGCTAAACCTATGCAGTCTGAGGGAAAAAGACTTAATAATAATAATTATAACCAACTCTTTAGTTTATTATCTTTGTTACCACATTCAGTGTTATGGAAAAGAACCATCATGACAGAAATTCACACATTTATAAACTGTAAGAAATAAAAAGCTACAATTTGAGACCAGAAACGCATCACGTAATTGTAAGAGTAAATAATAATAATAATAATACTAATAATAACAACAACAACTACAGGTGCATCTCAATAAATTAGAATGTCATGGAAAAGTTCATTTATTTCAGTAATTCAACTCAAATTGTGAAACTCGTGTATTAAATAAATTCAATGCACACAGACTGAAGTAGTTTAAGTCTTTGGTTCTTTTAATTGTGATGATTTAGGCTGACATTTAACAAAAACCCACCAATTCACTATCTCAACAAATTAGAATACTTCATAAAACCAATAAAAAAATTTTTTTTAGTGAATTGTTGGCCTTCTGGAAAGTATGTTAATTTACTGTATATGTACTCAATACTTGGTAGGGGCTCCTTTTGCTTTAATTACTGCCTCAATTCGGCGTGGCATGGAGGTGATCAGTTTGTGGCACTGCTGAGGTGGTATGGAAGCCCAGGTTTCTTTGACAGTGGCCTTCAGGTCATCTGCATTGTTGGGTCTGGTGTCTCTCATCTTCCTCTTGACAATACCCTATAGATTCTCTATGGGGTTCAGGTCAGGCGAGTTTGCTGGCCAATCAAGCACAGTAACACCATGGTCATTGAACCAGCTTTTGGTACCTTTGGCAGTGTGGGCAGGTGCCAAGTCCTGCTGGAAAATGAAATCAGCATCTCCATAAAGCTTGTCAGCAGAAGGAAGCATGAAGTGCTCTAAAATTTCCTGGTAGATGGCTGCGTTGACTGTGGACTTCAGAAAACACAGTGGACCAACACCAGCAGATGACATGGCAGCCCAAATCATCACTGACTGTGGAAACTTCACACTGGACTTCAAGCAACATGGATTCTTTGCCTCTCCACTCTTCCTCCAGACTCTGGGACCATGATTTCCAAATGAAATGCAAAATTTACTTTCATCTGAAAAGAGGACTTTGGACCACTGAGCAACAGTCCAGTTCTTTTTCTCCACAGCCCAGGTAAGATGCTTCTGACGTTGTCTCTGGTTCAGAAGTGGCTTGGTAGCCCTTTTCCTGAAGACGTCGGAGCGTGGTGACTCTTGATGCACTGACTCCAGCTTCAGTCCACTCCTTGTGAAGCTCTCCCAAGTGGTTGAATCAGCTTTGCTTGACTGTATTCTCAAGCTTGCGGTCATCCCTGTTGCTTGTGCACCTTTTCCTACCCAATTTCTTCCTTCCAGTCAACATTGCATTTAATATGCTTTGATACAGCACTCTGTAAACAGCCACACCTTTCAGTAATGACCTTCTGTGACTTACCCTCTTTGTGGAAGGTGTCAATGTTCGTCTTCTGGATCATTGCCAAGTCAGCAGTCTTCCCCATTATTGTGGTTTCAAAGAACAAGAGATACCAAGTAAGTTATACTGTAAGGATGGTCATTTATTGAAACTCAAATGTAAATATTCTAATATTTTGAGATACTGATTTTTGTGAAATCACAAAATGAGCTGTAAGCTCTAATCATCAAAATTAAAACAAAAAAAAAAGTTTTACTTTACATGTAATGAATCTAAAATATATGAAAGTTTCACTTTTTGAAATGAGTTACAAGAAAAAATGAACTTTTTCAGGACATTCTTATTTATTGAGATGCACCTGTATTTATATATTCATCCAAATGCAGCTCAGCAGCTTCAGATTTGTCTGTGTTTGCTCTGAAGTTCTGTGTCTTCTTCTCTTGAATTGCATCCAGGTGGGCTGAATTACAGTCTTGTGCTACAGCGCCCCATTGGTCAAACCACATTAGATCATATGAGATCAAACGACTACTCTACAACAAAAAATTGTTGACAGTTTTTTGTTGTTGTTGATAAGCCCTACATCTAAGGAACATCAAAAGTAACATATGCAGACAGGGTGCCACAAAAAAAAAAAAAAAAAAAAAAAAAATCACATGGTGCACCGCTAGCACGTTGCTATGCTTATGGCACAATATTACACACAAGCATACAACATTAATAACATAAATATACCAGGTGAACAAAAATTTTATAGATAAGCCTATGATGCCTTAAAATGCTCTCTACTGTAGGTGAGCCACTTACTAAGTTCTGGAGAAGTGCTACAGGAGTGCCATAATTTCTCATGGTCATTTATCTTCCTCCTGCAGGACAGGACATCTGAGATGAAGCAGCAGTGATGCTGTTCTGCACAGGAACTGAGCAGACAAACAGATGCCTGAGCGCTGAGAGGTTAGGGCAGGTCAAGCTGTTCATTCACAGAGAAGACGAGAAAGAATTTGCTCCGTGTACCATTTGTTCACGCTTGGAGAGGAGGCAGATATGAGCTTCACCCGAAGGAGCAGAATGACCTCCTTTGACTAGAAAAGGTGACCCTCCTCTGCTTTCAACCCGCTTATCCGCACTCATGAGAAAAAGAGCATTGCTCAAGGTGACGGGGACATGCTAGGCTTTGCTTTTGAAAGGTATTCTGCTGTATATGACAGCAGATTTGTGGCAACCTGATATTGGAGTTGCGGAACAAATTCTTACTGACTAATTTATGCATCTTAAAGTGAGTGAGTTTTTTTGCTAAATGCAATTTAAGCATAATTGAAGTAGGGGGTCCTGTGGTTAAACGTCAATAAAAGACTAGGGGGATCAGAAACAGCTTGTTAATGACACTCACAGTTGGGAATAATCATAAATACGCCTCTGAAACACAAATGGCAGATAGGTTTATAAATGCTACATCGTTACCTGCTCATGGCCATGGAAATAGAAAAAAAAACATGCAGTCATCCAGCAGATTTTTAACAAACATGGAAAAAAAAAATGAGATGATTAACCTGTTAACATGCACCAGGACGCCAGCGCACTGAACGCTCTTTGTTTGCACGTCATTGTTTTCAAATAGATAAAATGAAACGGGACAAAATTAATCTTGACAAACTATATATCATTTTGAAGGTCTAAAGGCCCGTTCACACCAAGCACGATAACGATAACGATAACGATAGCAATAAAGATATAGTTCTAAAAATCGTTCTCAGTATTAAAGAATAGCAGCGTCCACACCACAACTATAACGATAAAGGCACAGAGAAACGATATCGTTGGAATCACTTCCAGAACGATTTTCTTCCAGCTGATGAACGATAAAAACACTGACAGCCAATCAGAATCCATCCTGCTATATTGTGCTCGAGAATTTAAAGCGGCAGACGCACGTGCGCTTAGAATAAACAGACGATATCGTTCGCTGGTGTGGATGCAAATATAGTTATCGTTATAGTTATCTTTATCGTTATCGTGCTTGGTGTGAACGGGGCTTAAGCCTCAAGCATCGACGATAGATCGCTGTTTTTCGATAGAAAGCTTATAAGGAATGTATTTGCTAAATTTGTGTAAGCAGTACACATCAAAACATGTATAAAAAAACCGCAGTACATACCAGATTCATCCTGATAACGACTCTCAAACGTATCCACTGCTGTAAATCCCAGTTTAGTTTGAGAAATAAGGGTCCACGGAACAACATCCCAAAGAGCACTTTTAGTCCAAAGAAACAATAACGTTGTAATTTGGATCGTTATTCCTTTGTTTACGTCTCATCTGTTCAGGGAGAGTTATTGTTTGTGTCCGTTATGGAACAAATTACGCTCAAAAACAGCGTCTTGGTGGTAAAAAAAACAGCATGATTTGGTAGCAGGCAATGTCCCAAACAGAATGAGATCATCCAAAAAAAAAAAAAAAAAAAAAGTCACAGATATGCAGAATATTGTTTATTTGAATTCTGGCGCTCCCTCGTGACGCACGCTGTGATGCACCTGTCATCTGATGGGGGCGTAACTTAGCGATCGCCTTTTTGCACAAATAATCCTTTTTCTTTCTTTTTTTCAATTTTTTTTATTTGTGTGTGTGTGTGTGTGTGTGTGTGTGTGTGTGTGTGTGTGAGATGTGTGGAACATGGCTGTATCTGCATGATTACCATCCATATGAACGCACATCAGCGTGTAATTACCGACTATATGACTGCTATCAGAATGCTGTCAATGACCGGCTATTATTGATGATATGGCCCATCTGTATGATTATCATCTGTATGGACGCACATCAGCGTGTGATTACTGACTGCAATCAGTGTGAATGTCTGGCAATATCAGTTTATGTCTGGTAGTGCAGAGTATTGAGTATGTAGGCTACTACATACAAAGCAAATTCTTTTTTTATTACTCAAATTATTCTTATTGTATTTTTAGTGCTCAAATAAATCACTTATATGATGTCTAAAATTTTGTCTATTATTTTATAATTGAAAAACTATGTATAATGACAAATAGTTTGTGGAATTCTTCAATACATTTGGTGGTAATTTTCATTAAACAAGGGGGGGGGGGGGTATCTGGAAATATTCTCAGAAAATGAAAATGATTGCAAGAATCTCATTTTTCATGGTATTTTCTTCAAATTTGAAATATAAACTCATTAGACATGTGACTTTCAACCCATTACTTTTCTGGATTGCTCCTGGACTTATTTCATGTATTTGTTTATGAAATTAAAAAAACATTCAGTGTGGTAAAACATTTTTCAAGGCATCTACTCTGGATGATGCATAAAGCCTAGAGTGTCTTCTTTCCAAAGATACATAAATGGTGTGTGTAGCACATTATTGTCAGGAAATGTTACCATTTTAATTTAGGTAGGTCATTTTCAGCTGTGAGGCCCAAAATGGGGGGTGCAGGTTAACAGGTTAAACAGCTTGCTGTTAGCCAAGAATAAACAGTGCAGGATCAAATGGGACAAACCAGTTCATGGCTATAATGAACAACATCATTAGGAGCCAGTGAATCGGTTCTTAAACCAAAATAATAATAACTGAGGGCAAAGTTTCCAGAGAGGCACAAGTCTGCACGTGCCATTAGACCACAGGGTTTAACAGCACTTTTTACAGGACAAATAAATCTTTCATTCTGAAAATTACTGAAGGTTTCCTGACAGGAGCCATATAGAGGTGACCCCAGAATGAGAAAAAAAAAAAGTTACAAACCATTACCAAGGATAAAAATACAACTTTAGAAGTATCTTGAAAGAAAAAGAGTATATGAAGACGATGGTTAAATGGATGCCTTCTTAAACTGCTTTCAGCCAGATGACAGGCGGATTATTTGTTACTATACAGGTAGTCTCAGCCTCAGACATCACGCCCACGGAACGTTGACTAAACGTCTGATGCATATGGCACACTTTTCTGGAAACACTTCAGGAATGTCGAAGTTGTCATCTGACTGGTTGAATTAAACCGGATTTCCGGGAGACGCTAGTGTCGCGTTTATTTTCGGTCCACCGGGAGACAAAGATGCCGTGGCGTCAAACGCCCTCACGAAAGAAGAACGCCGTCATGTCTTAAAGGGGTCATATGATGCTTTTTTAAAGATCTTTATTTTGTGTATTTGGTGTAACAGAATATGTTGACATGCTTCAATGTTCAAAAAACACATTATTTTTCAAATACTGTACATTATTGTAGGTCCTCTATGCCCCGCCTCTCTCAAATGCTTCGTTTTCTACAAAGTCCCTCCTTCCGACAAGCACAGTCTGCTCCGATTGGCCAACTGGCACAGTGCATTGTGATTGGCCGAACACCACAAGCCGCGTCCGAAATGTAACCCCCCTTTCCATAATCGCGAGCTTTAGCTTTCAAAATTAAAGTAAAGACAGTTAATAATGTAAGGTTTGAGACTTTAGTCTTTGCAACTTCAGGGATCTTATCTATGCACAATCAGCTTGTAACACTCCGAAGAGAAAGGAAAACTTGAAATCGCATCATATGACCCCTTTAAGGCCATTGAGGCTAAGCTGACATGGATTAGAAGAAAGCTTTTCAAATGACAAGTGAATGTCGCCAGGAATAGCCACAAACATACACTATGCACTTTTACGATCACAATTACATAAGGTCCTCACCAAAATTGCAGTCATCAGTAGCAATATCAGTAACATTTCTTGGTATCTGTACCAAATTTGTTAAGCTATTTTACAAAAAATATATATTAAATAAATTAAATAAAGTAATTATTATTAGCATTATTAATTAAAGAACACAAATTAAGAAAACACTAGCATGTAAATTTCACATTTATTTTGACATCAGATTTTTCCATTGGTATAGTTATCAAGAGTGTTTGAAAGCAGCGCCTATCAGAAGGTACCAGACTGACTCTGTAATAACGGTGTGGCAGAAAAGCTGGTATCATCACATTTCCAAAATTTCAATATCAACTTGGTACTGAGCTACTGGTACTTTGATAACACTAGTCCTCTAACAAAGCAACATTAAAGTAATATCTGAACAAATGAATGAGTGTGTTTACTTCTAATTTCACAATAGCTAAACCTAATTGCTAGGCGACTCAAAATTATTCAGAAAGCAATTTCCAGACATTCAAGTCAGGGTGTCTACTTTTTTCTTCTTCTTTGAAATCTTGCACTGCAGGAGCTTTGTCACACATTTACCAATTAAAAAGTGCCAGAAGGGTGACTGAATAATTGACTGCTTCTGATTTTTCATGAAGCTGGCTGAAATTATAACAGGAGCACTCAACAAACATGAACTACTGTAATGAAATGAACTGGGATAACACGTGAATACATTTGCAGTAGAAAGCGTACGTTCCTTCACAACTTCGGTAAGTTCTGCCTCCCTTATCTATTTAATAAGTGAAGCCCCAAAAAAATGCCTGGTTACATAATTATCATGAGTAACAATCAGCATTCAGGAAACATGGTTTCACGTTTGATGGCAAAGTTGAATTAGATGCAAGCAGGACAGCAGTATTTTTTAAGCTTCTTGGTCACTGCCTCCTTTATTTTCAAACAACAGAAGTTGAGCTGCTGTGACTTAAGCAAGCCTGCTGAGAGTCACGTCTGCATCAGATTGTCATTTTGCTGTGAGTCTCTTGACAAAGCACACAGGCAATCAATGGAAAAATTGTCTTTATGTAATCACACAAACCTAGTTTTCAGTAACTTCTTGTTGTCCTTGAGCCAGTAGATAGAAAGACATGATAAGATTGTTTAGTTTCGTGAGACTGTGGGCCTGTTTCCACCTGGTATTAAGATGGATTTCCACTGATCTAGGAATCCTTATCCTTTTTCATTCACTACTTTTCCCTCCCGCTTGTAATCTGCATAAAAGGGTTCATTCATGCAATAGCATTCATCCACTGCACGCAATGCTCCCAAGAACGTTATGTAAAATGTAAAGAAATATGTGAGTGTTGCAGCGAAATCCAAAAAAACAAGTGGTCACAGAAGACACAATTGAAACACGGGATAATACCAGGTGGAAAAAGTAATGAGTCTCGACTGACCACTGATGATAAGATTGCTGAAAACACAACTTAATACCAGGTGGAAACAAGCCTAACATCTACACGCACTTTGAAGAAAATTATTATTTTCTCATGAAAGGTTAAGTGTAACCTAGAACCCAGCCCACTAAGACATTCAGGCCAAATAAGTCCTGACATAACTATCAGACCTTTTCCTCCAGTCGATTACAGCTCACTATCAGTTGAGCTGTCCTTAAGGGTTTCTGAAGCCCGCAGAGTCAGACAAGGCTACAAATGTTGGTTGAAGGGTGGATGAATGATCACTAGAGAAAGCAAAAATTGAGATGAAAAAAGGGTGCTCCCCTAGAAATGTTTGCAGTTCCACAAAGATTTTGAAACACTTGGAGCTCTGGAAACATATGTTGAGGAGCATGATCAATTAAGTTACTGCGATATATAAAAGCTGTCAATATAGTTTGATTTAGAGAAATGACAGGGAAAGGGATTGAAAGGAATGAATCTGTAGCTTGTGGCTTTACTCCACACATCAATCAAAGAGAACAATAGAGGCTGTCTTAGAAATGCAGCACTTTATTTCAGAGCTTCCTGACCCAGCTGTGTTTACTCTTATGATTAGTGTTAAAAGAACGGCTGCCGGAACCATTGTCAGCTGGATGCACCCTCCTTCCCTCTCTCACACACACACACACACACCTGATCTGCGTTGTGTTATAATAATAATAAAAAAAAAGACAGATGCTCAAAATCAGTAAGAAATGTTTCTGTGTGATTTCCCCCCGCCCCCCATACAATGGAAATCAATGGGCACCAAAACTGTTTGGTTACTGACATTCTTCAAAATTATCTTCTTTTTTTTTTCTGCAGAAGAAATGTCATGTGGGTTTGGAATGACGGCAAGTAAATGACAACTTCATTTTTGGGTGAACAATCCATTTAAAAAAAGCTACTTTTTCACATCATTAGTACTCACAATAACTCTAACAACTAATTGTACACATCTATTTAGCTCTCCGTGACCTGTTGATCTGCTGGCAACTCCTAAGATTTGACATGAAAGAAAATAATTTGGTTTGACTGAGGTATTAGCAATCCTAAAACTTTCAATTTGTCACCATTTATGTCGTCGACCTGGACACGAACAAACCATATGTTTAGCTAGGTTAGTCTCTCTCTGGTGAATCATGAACAGTTGGAATTTATATAGGGATTTGTAACTCAACAAGCCATCGTTTTGTTCGAGATGATGTCATTAGACAGTCTAAAGCAGCAGGGGGGGAAAAAAATATGTTTATTGTTAGACAAACATGTCTGTGATTCGGCAGTCTGTCCTTGGACAGCCTGGAAAGATGGTTAGGAAAAAAAACGTTGACTGGCCACTAGACAGTGGCTCACTGCCTCCAGGACACATTCAACACCCGTCTTACCTCACCTGCTTTTTATAGCCAGCTCTAAACACAGCCAGCCACGTGCTTAGAGGCTGCCCTTGTGCAATTACTTTTGAACCAAATATAATATCCAGAAGACAGAAACACATCATCAAATTGACCAAGATTACCCGTTAATGGTCAGAACATAAAAGACTTAAGTTTAACAGAATTACAAAAGCCTTCTCATTTAAACAAGCTTGAAAACAACATTCTATAAGAAGTGCCTTACAGTGAGCGAACATTAAAAGAATTTGAAATGGAATTCATAATGACTGTCCCACAGAATCTATCTAAACAGTAAGAGACACACATACTCACTGTACAATAGACAATTTACAACACACACCACCTTATATGGGGAAAATGTGTAAAGGGTGGACATGATATATGGTTTTCCAAAGAGTGGTTTGCTTCACAGAATTAGGGCCAGGAACTTTGAGGGCAAGTTGTAAAAATAGGTTTGTAATGTTCCTTGTGGCAATGAATTGAAGTAGTGTTTTAAAACAGACGCTCAAGACATGTAGCACTGAAGACTATGTCCATCAACTCCACAACTTAAATAGGTATAGCATGATCCAGATATCACACAAAAACTATACCAACACTAGAAAAAAGGAGATCCTTCGTCAATTTAGTTCAATAAGGCCCCAAATCATAAATTAGACCACAGTAACCACTCACACTCTAGTCAGCGTTTAAACCATGGTTTTACACTAGTAAAGAAACAGTGAAGATTGGGAACAGCCTCTGTAAGGAAGAGTAAAACCTCTCTAACTACAGCTCTTGGAAATTGAAAAATATTTGAACCAATTCATAAATTAATTCGACCACCCTTAGGAGTTACAAAGCAGACATCAATCATGACAGAGAGCTCCCTGTGCCAAATGGCATGCCTGGACCTTCCTTCTGCGGTCAGCTTGTATTTGTTCTAATTACAGACACTCCACAGGGTTCAATAGCCCTTTTGTCATGATGGTATTCTTCTCAAATTCAACACCACACCCTACCACTACATATTCCCATTTAAAGGTTAACTTTAATGATGCCAACACCATGTAAGACTAACTGTCCACCTTTCATGCAATCAAAAAGTCATACTTCTCACTTCATAAAGGAGTAAAACAAGGCAGACTAGTTAATAAAATAACACATAAGGAATGTACATTATGACTTATATGTGTAACCTAAAGAGAACATGATCAATTTGCCATCCGGTTCTTTTCTTTGTTGGAAAGCTGAATACCAATTTCAATTTGTATATTACAGTTTGCATATCATTTAATGATATTTAATGTAATATAATCGTTTAATTTTTTAATAAAGCAAATTTTCTTAAAACCACAAAAACATTTATTTACATGTAAATTGTCGTATTACGTTATTTCAAGCTGACAACAAAAATAATAAGGTGTTAAAATATATATATAAAAAATATAAGATACTTATATTTAAGTTACAAAATGCAAATTTTAACTTGGACACTTTATTATAAACATTTAAACGTAAGCACAAAACATACAATACGAAACAATTTCATCGTTTTAAACTTCACTAAAAGGAAAGGAAAATAACAAATCTAGTTGTATTTTCCCATATTAAACAAAAATACCGTTACAGATAAAGTCATATTAAACACAATGCACACTAGAATACCTATTTAGATTTTATGAAATACCGCAAACAAAAACACAGAACACTTTTACTTACCAGATATTAAAAACCAGCCACAGGATAAGGTATTAATAGCCACTTCTAGGTGTTATTTTTGAGAGCACATTCATTTGAATCAACGCTTTTTCAAGGAGAAAGTTTTAATCCAGTTCTCTTCTCTAAAGATTGAGCACGCAAACTCTGACTCCTCAACTCTCACTACACTGCGTGAACAGTTTGTCACGCCCCTAAAGTTAAAAGACACCACAGTTCACCAATGAGATTGAAGCTGTCGCAAACCTAATTAGATTATGCGCAGAGAAGAACCAATCTCATTTCAGGAGGAGTGGAGTTCACAGTGTTTATCCGAGTAATGCGTGTTTGGTTGCTGGGTTACATTAAGGTTATTTAAATCGCTGTTTGGTGACAGGCATCTACTCTTAAACTGACTCTTTGTCTGGACCTGTAAGTTTGTGGTTGTGCAGTTTTTATTAGATTTTTGAGAAAGAAGTTCTGAGGCTTCCCAGTGGTGAGTTTCAAAATCCTTCTTCAGTTATTGCACATGAAATCTAAATTAAGTTTGCTCCCATATATATCTGATGATTCACTCTCACATGGTAACAGCTTCAGTTTATCACTACATGGTGGTTTATGAGAAAATTTCTTCTCATTTATGCACTGTACACAGTGTAAGATTAAAAATCTATTGAGCCATTGAAACGTAATCTTTGCCAAAACATATGAAAAAATAAAGTTGCCATATTGTCTATTGTTTCTGCAATAAACAATGAAGGTGAGGATAGTCACACAGGTGCGATAAACATTTACATTTTACATTTACATTGTCATTTAGCAGACACTTTTATCCAAAGCGACTTAACACAGTACACGTATCAAGGTTATTATTTTTTTTTTAATTATATAATAAATAAAAAGAAAACCGATAGAATAGAAAAATAATAGAGCAAGCTAGTGTTAGAGGCCTTTTTTGCTTTTGTTAATTGTATAATAAATAAAAAGAAAACAAATAGATAGAATACAAAAAATTAGAAAAGCTAGTGTTAGTATTTTTTTTTAAGAATAGAATTAGAATATAGAGTGCTAGAGTTAGAGGGTCAAATAAAGATGCAAGAGATGTGTTTTTAGCCGATTCTTGAAGATGGCTAAGGACTCAGCTGCTCAGATTGAATTGGGCAGGTCATTCCACCAGGAGGGAACATTTTATTTAAAAGTCTGTGAAAGTGATTTTTTGCACAATTTTATTTTTGTGTGTTATTTTATAAACAACCTCTTATCAATCCGTCTGGGAGTTCCATGTCAGGATGCAGTCAGAGCTTGCATCCAATTAAAGGTCATGACATCCTGGTTTTTCCATCCACATTTTCCCTAGATAGCGCTGTCTATTCTAGCTCAGATGTGCAACACATGCATGTGTACATTGTTTAGACCAGATAGCATGTTAAAGCGTAAGGGTTATGTCTTAGAGCTATGGTTATCTTCAAGAAAGACAGCAAGCTTGCAGTTGAAAGATGTTGCTGTATCAAGAGATATGACACACTAGTCTGACCTTGTACGCACATGAAATATACACTTAAATTATCATTTAAATCCCCTCACAGAAACAGATGCATTACGGAAATTAAAGCAGACACAATATGTTTGTAAGGTCATAGTGTGTTCATCTTGTGTTGAATGCTGTGGGCTTCTAAGAGTGTGTGAGAGAGAATCTTTGAGGATTTCTGCACATAATAGTGCAGACATTTGAAATGACAATAAATTGATCTCAGGTTTTCTCCGGCCCCTCAGTGCTGGCTCTTAGCAAACCTCAAACCACTCTCTAATCCAAACAACATCTGAACAGCCACAACATTGAGGTCATAAATTATGTAAAAACATTTCATAATACTGCACAAATTTAATTAGCATGCTAAAACTGAATCTTTAATTCAGACGTAACCAAAGATACTTCCTATTAATTAATGATAATAAAAAGATCTATATACTGAGCAGCATTAATATTATCCTTGATTTATTGATTGCTGCAGTATATAATGTATAATGTATATTCTATATATATGCCAAAATGAGCAGTAAAAAAATAAGGCTTATCAGGACTGCAACCATTGTAATGCACTTAATATGACCTTCCATTTCCAGTAGGATGGATAGGAGAGGATTACTGCACTAAGTTGTAGAATCTCTTTCTTGGCATGTAAAATGATAAAGGGAAAGTTCATCCAAAAATAAAAATTCTGTCATCATATACCCATCCAAACCTGGAACATAAGAATGTTGGGATCCAAACAACATTGGACCCAACCCATTGACTTTCATTGTAAGATATTTCCTCTTTTACGTTCCAGTGTTTTCATTATTTGGGTGAACTGTTCTTAAAAAAAACAAACTAAAAAAACATTTCAATACAAAATTGGATTAAAAACAAAATGCATAAAATTCACATTATCTTTTCCCTGGAGACCAACATATATATATTAAAAAAAGATTACATAACTTTCTTATGCACTTAAAATAGACTGTAACCCAGTTAACCAAGTTATATCCCAGTTGCAGCAAGGCACTTATTAACCATTCATATTAAATGTCCTCAGAGGTTATGTTGTAAGGTTAGGTAGCATGTAGTAAACAGTTATGCATCCACAACTTTGATCATATTTTATTTCTTCTTTGGGTGAACTATTCATAGATAAGCAATACACTATGCTTTCTTGTTTTTAATCAGTTTTGAAAGTCAGGATGGTTAAAAAAAATACAAGCAAATGGGTAACAAAGCTTTCTACATAAAAATTATAAGCTTTAGCGGTATTTTTTATTAATTAAAATATTGCTTCTATTATTCTATTTAATTCTATTAAAATGTGTGCAGTTTTAAAGTTTTATCAATACAGTACAAACAGTATGTCTGTTCTTTGTAGATTAATTTTGGTATATTTGAACGATATGTTGGATACTTCTTAATTGCTTTCCAACCCTGGGAAGTGTGACATGCTTTGCTTTCACGAGAAAAAGCAATTACTCTCATGTGCTGAAGAGTCAGAGCAACAGGCTGCTTTCCTTCCAAACAAGCAGCCATTCAAACCTATTCAAAAATCGAGATTTCATCAGCAATATGCTCTAACAAACATCATTCCTTTGCTTCAGCATTATCAGAGTCAGTGTGACAAATGTTCATGTACCCTATCTGTTATTTGCGATGAAGCTTGTTTCTCATTTTCGCGGCTGTCCCCAAGGAAAAGCTCTCTGACTATCAGAGCAGGACAGAAAGGTGTGAGATTAGATTATGCATGCATGAGCTGTTGGGACATCCCCCTTTGTCTTCCCCCAATCAATAAAATAGTCAGCATAGAGACCTAGTGCCCATAGACACACACCCACATATATGTCTCCGGAACAGTGTGCAGGGTCTTTGTGTGTTAAAATGTGTTATGCCCCCCTGATGTCAGTCATTCTCATTCAATTCTCACATGGTCAGACTGGTGTGAGCTGGTGCATTGCTCATGTGGGGTATTTTACGCAAGTAGGATTCCCAGAGGACAGAGAGCGAGCTGGGAGAAAGATCTGAATGATCACAGCTTAGATTTCACGAGCCACAAAAATTAGACTTTATGGGCAGGCAAAAAAAAAAGAGGAGCCTGGATTAGCTGATCTCAAAAATCTAATAGTAATATTCATGCAGTACCAGCCAAAAGTTTAAATGCGCTTGATGGAATTTATATTTCTCATGATCTTAACTCTATAAAGCCTGATGTATCATATTTGAAACACATTTCTAAGGCCTCTATATTATCAACATGAACAAGTCTTTGTTGAAAAACTACAATTTGCATGCCTTCTGCCATCTGACTGATAGCAAATAAAAGGCCTTTTAGAATAATTCAATAATTCATCTCACTTCAGGTTTTGGTACATGTGTCTTTTTGCTGTGAAATCTTTACTGATTTAACACATTTTATGTTGTTAGTAATATTTCACCTACTGCACTGAAGCAACATATTTTATGTGTTTACCCCAAAATTAAAATTACAAAGCTTCTAGCTATCATCTTAAGACATAATATTGGGATATATAGATTGATGACTGATATTTAGATGCATTTTATGCAAGTAGTCAGCTGTAATTATATAAATATTATATCAAATTATATTACAAGCTATGAGAATTTCATTTTACTTTTATATAAATATCAGCATTTTCCTCCTCTAATATGACCTCCATGTTCCCTTATATCATACTATATGCAGTTTTTGTTTACAGATTTTACACACACAATAGAGTAAAAAAACACTTTGATCTAAATACTTGCACTTAAAAGTTTTAAGTTTGTTTCAATACTGCTGGAATAGCATCCCAGGACGTCATGAAGTTAATCAAAACACACTCAACGGGATTTTGTGGGATGTTTTTCTGATTATTGGGGCTCAATTTATTTCTGTGTCTTTTCTCAACAATTGTGCTGATAATTGTGGGGTGTTTGTGTTTTATCAGGCATTATAAGAAGCAAATATTTTACTTAAAATAAATGTGAACTAAATATAAACATGCTTGCATTGCCTTTTGCATCGTTTGGTGGGAGAGACAAGTGTAGGTTGTGATTCAGAGAGATCTCTTGCTAATATTAAATATTACCCTCCCTGTCACTCAAATGGGCCAGTCTCAAAATAATTTGTAAAAATGAAATTCAGCCTTATTTAGTTTACTTTTTTTTTCCCTTCATCTCTAATTTTATTTTATCTTTCTAATCAGGGTTTCAACATCCCAAAAATATTCACACAAATCTGTGCATTTATTCCGTCCCATGCAGGGTGAGCTCCCAGCAGACCAAAGGCCATATGCCAGGTCACAGATTTCAGTACAGAGAGGGTTCTAAAGATCCGGTCCCAGGCCACAAGGGGATCAAAACGGAAAAGGGTTCATTTTCTTATTTCATGCTTTGATGAATCCATATCCAGAGACTTGTTAAATGATGCTGAAGCTCAAACTGCAATCTCTAATCTGACTGCTTGTTTGGCTAGCAGTGTGTGGAGGAGGGCACAGGGGAGCACAGATGCTTGCCGTCATTAATAAGCATGATCATGAATAATTAATCTCCCTAAGTGAGTGTATACTGAAGAGGCAAACTGATGGACCAGATTGAAGTAACCACAGGGGAGGCTATAAGACAAAGTCATGAGAACATTGGCGTCCAAATGTTGGGCTCTACTTGTCAATGCTGTGGATTTGAAACTAAGAGGAAAACTCAGTCCAACACAACATCTGATTTGAGTTATTTAGAGTAAGTTAAGATGCAGTAGCAAAATGTTAGGGGGAAATATATTCAGGCAATCCTTATTTTTTGATCATACCTTGCGGATAGAAAGTAAGATATATTGAAATCAACCAATAATAAATAAACTGACACTCTCTTCAAATGTAAAGACCATTTCTGTTTTCAGTTATTTTATGGTATAATTTGGTTAATTTTCAATAAATATTTTGCATTAAATCATTGCATTTTGCAATTGTGTGTGTGTGTGTATATATATATATATATATATATATATATATATATATATATATATATATACACACTGTATATAGGTGTGCCCTGTGATGGACTAGAACAGTTGGTGTCCTATAAAACCACCCAACTGGTGTTTGTCATGGAAACTTTTCATTGTGGTGACCCAGTCTTAAAATCATATAAGACCTTAAGGAGGGACCAATTACAATGGAATTAAAAGAAAAAAGTAATACAATTTCCTTGGGAAACCTTCAAATGCCTCTTTACATGATCTTTGCACAAGCTGCTGACTAAACCTAAAGCTAAACCCTGACCTCTGCTGAGCTCCTCAATGAGAGCTTGAAGGAAATTTGATGTTATTCTATGGAGCGAAACTGATTTTTTTTCCCCCTCTAAAATTCTGAAGTAGATATACTGTGTCTGAGTGAATTTAGCTGACATGTACATAATATTAATAAAATCTCAAAAGTAATTCAGATATCATAAGCAATGATGCTGCAATGGCATTACATATATTCTTACATCTAGTCCTTTTAGTGTCATTTTATTTTGCGAAAGTTCAATGAGGATAAGCTGCTGACCTGATGCTATTCCCCATTGCTGAGAAGCTTCACATCAGAAATATATCGTGAGTTATAACCACGTCACTATACCTTAAGGAGGGGCCAATTAATGGAATTAAAAAACTCGGGAAACTTTCAAATGCCTGTTTACTCCATCTTTGCACAAGCTACTGATCTAGAACTCTGCAAACTCATGTTTGGTTTGGTCACAATACTATATGCACAAATTCACATACTTTAAAGAGTTTGCGTAAAAGCTAAAAGCCTGTTATTTTTATGCAAGGATTTTTTTATTTATTTATAATTATTATACAAAAGTGTGGTGTTGATGCCATGATTGGACAAGTTTCTGAGTATATTGTAAAATTTTAGGAATTATTTTTGGAATTTTAGATTTTACTGTTTAGCACAGCAGTGCATGAAGACCAGTAGACTGTCCTCAGAAAACCTCCAAGGTCTATAAAGTAACCAGCAGAGGAGTAAGTCTGACCTCTACTGGTTATGCTCTGCATCTGCTAAAAAATATCTTTACTTTGAGGAGTGATTGAGCTCCAATATTGTTATTTTATTTCAGATATTAAAAGTAAATGAAATTCAGATAAACAGCAAATATATTGATTTGAACCACCAGCAACAGTACTGATAGCAATGTCTGAACTCACTGTGAATGCAGTGTCAATGAGGACTCTCACAGTTGTGGTTTTCAGCTTGGCACTGACACATGCAAGTTGCCCTAACAAGACATATTTCCTGAAAGCTACAAAATGTTTTCTAACTTTAAATCCAAATCCAAAACTACAGACTTTAAACTCAGAACAAGACGAAAAACACTTCCAAAATGCAGTATTTATATAAAACCTTGCCTTAGAATGGCTCACAGGGCTGTTAGATGCAGATATACTGCACAATGAACAGCCGTTATACATTTTGCATGGGAAGCGATTCAATAACGTTATATATCTCTACAAATTACAGTAAGTGTGCGACTGACCTCACTACTGTATTGACATACTAATAAAATGAATTATAGAACAGGAAACAACAACGTAGTGTAGGACTTTATGGGATTTTTTTCTTAGGTAATGTGAGCTGCATGTCTGATGAACTGGCTTGACTGCAGCATGGCTTTACATACGTCAGCAGAGACTTGTTGTTCATAGTGTATGACAGAATGAGTTATGACATTTTAATGATTTTGACCAATATTTAATAAAAAAATGCATGGATGAATCATTCATAATTAAACTTAAGTTTTAATCTTTTAAGCAGGCAATGTAAAAAAAAAAAAAAATCAACCATTTACATTAATACTAGAAATTATACAAAGTTTGTATAAATAATGTGAAATATTTTAATAAGGAATGGAATGTCATCTATATTACAGGCAATATTACTGTGATCAGGCACATGGAGAATCAAGGTAGACCTTAATATGATGGATATACGGACTCAACAATAACACTTTCACAAGCAACCTCCATTGCCTTTATTCCCGCTCATAGATTCTGATGCACCCTCCTCTTTCCTCTTCTGCCTTATAGACTTCATCTCTTTAAATATTTCCCGCAGGTTTTAATAAAGGTCCATTTAAGACTTTAAGACCAAGTAAAGTCAATTTAAAGAGCAAATTGAAGGGATTAAAATGTCAATATGTTCTCTATATGTAAAAGTCTAGGGTGCAGAAAATGAGTTGTATTAAGCAACAGTTTGAAAATACAACTTCAACAGATCTCCATTAGTTTTTAAATTCATTATACAAAAAAAGCTTAATGAGAATATAAACAACTTTTACAGTACCTTCTGATCACACTGCAAAACATGCTGTTCTTCCTCAGTATTTTTGTCTTGTTTTTCCAGTGTAAATGTCTGAAGTTTCTTAAAATCAAGACATGTTGAAAAGCAAAATGACAAGTCTTGTTTTCTGAGAAACTGATCAAAATCAAGCGAGTTTATGATTAAAACAAGAAGAAATACTGTATCGGATCAGAAAAATCAACTTAATTCAAAAGGGAAAAACTTCATATTGTCCAATTTCTCAAAAACAAGACTTATTCTATAACTACACTCATAACTATGTTGATTTTTAAGAATATGTATCTTGATTTAAGGCCGTTTGGAATACTGTGGAAGATTTTTTTTTTTTTTGCAATGTTATGCATGCGACATTTAATGTCATGGCTTTACGAATTTAAGACTTTCTGCTTTGATTTAAGACTTGAAGGCCTTAAAGGGATTGTTGTTCCAAAGCTAAATTAATTTATTTCTTTTGCTGAACACAAAAGATGATGTGGGTAACCAAACAGGAACCGCTTGAGGGTGAGTAAATTACATCATTTTCATTTTGGGGTGTACTCTCTCTTTAATTTGTGAAATTTAAAACCATATTAAGACCCGCAGAAACACTGAAAGTCTATTTTGAGCACTTTTAACACTGCCTGGATAAAATGCTAGCACTTTTTACATGGCATTTAGAGATTTTGAAAAAAAAAAAAAAAAAGGTTTAATTGATTTGTAACTTAATCATTGTTTATATCTTTTAGAAATTTGTTTTACCCCCGGTTTCACAGACAAGGCTTAAGCTAGTCCCAGACTAAAATGCACGTCTGAGCTGTCTCAACTGAAAATATCTTGCTCTGACGTTATCTTAAAATATGTCAGTGTCATTGTTCTGTGTCAAGATGCACACCTTAATGTTTTCCAAGGCATTTTTGTAAAAGTTGCTTAAATATCTTAATTTAACTAAGGCCTAGTCCTGGCTTAAGCTAAGCCCCGTTTGTGAAACCAGGCCTTAGAGTGTCAACAATTAAGAAAAAACTAATAAGCTGAGACAGATCTAATGAAGGATCTCTCCTCAACCATTTTGATTGCAGCTTTGTCATGCAGGTAGTAAACTGACTCTTATAATAACATAACAGCCCAACTATTTTGTTTCAAAAATGGGAAGAATGCTACCAGCAATTACAAACATATTCACATTGAGTGCTTCTGAAGTTAGTTTGTATTAAGTGAGATATTGCAAGATAGCTTAGTCAAAAATAAATGTTTGAAGCACTGTTAATTAGACAGAGTTGCTATCTGAGCTTTGGTCCTCAGAGAACAGCTTGAGCTGAGGCCCCATGCTGAGAGCTGAAGAGGTTACAGAACTGCTAGGAATGCATGCTTCACACTCCTCACGTGCTCTGCCACAGGTTATTTTATTTTATACAACTCTAAAACTACCTGAAGACATATGTAGAGATCAGTACGGTATCACATTTGCTAAGCAACTTTCTTGAGCCTGTAAAACAATTTTGCTGAAAAATCTGTTGTGCACAATCGACTACATGCCTTATGTCATCTGATTGATCGTGCATACTTTTTAAGCAAGTAAATGCCTTTTAGTATGATTGTGGTACACGTCTTTTTGCTGCGAAATCTTTACTGATTTAATATATTTCGTGTTGTTAGTAATATTTCAGTTACTAGCTTGAGGCAACTTAGGTTTACTTGGTTATCCATACATATTTATTCATGTTAAAATGAGAGTATGAAATATGATACATCAGGCTTTTGAGGAACATTTCTTTGTAAATCTCTCAATCATCACTGTATTGCACGTTTTGCCCCCACAATAAAAACTACATTATCCATCCATCCATAAAAGCCTGATGCATCAAATATGATAACATTTTATATTTCATCTAAAGGTTAAATTAATTTAAAAGGTTAATGCATCAAATGTGATAATGTTTTGGATTTAATTAATCTAAAGGTTACATTTATTAAAATAAATTGTTTCATATGCCACGTGTTACTGTACTTGGCTCAGTGAATCCATCATTATCTTTCATTGTTAATGTGATAATCTTAGGTCCTCCGTTTTCAATCAGTAGGTCATGGGGTGGTTATGCTGGTTTGTATCTGATCCTTAAAAGAACCTCCATGAAACCAATGGTGGATTTCTGCGGATTAAACAACTTCATAGCCTCAGTGATTTTCTAGAGCTAATAAGACTGTGCCTCCCCCTCCAGTATTAATGCCAGGAGCAGATGGCTGGATAAGCAGCACCATCAAACTGCCAGGTTATAAACCAGAAGTATGTTTGCTGACATATATGGCCAGAGAGTATGATTATTATAAGAGTAATTAGTATTGCACTGGCAATCTCATGAATATTGAGATGTCATTGATATTGGCTTAGAGATTTGCCGTCTGATCAAAATACTATTGGTGCATCTGAAATTGCACACCGTCATAGCAGGTACTACATTTGATAAGACTTACTTTGTTCTATAAAAGAATCCATGCATGTAGTATGAATGTAATCCAGCTGCACTTTTGGCATGGTCAAGCATCAGTTTCATTGCTTCACCACACCATCTATGAATCATGTCCTTGGGCCTCATGGAATAGTTAAGTGTCCACTGGACACATATTTTAGATGGTAGTAGTAGGGCACGCAGGTACTTTTCACCTACTGTTTTAATGAACACTACAAACTTGGATATGCTACTCATTTCACATTGTTTTTTTGGCTACTACATTGCATAGGAATTTTGGTATTCGTAAATCACAGCAGTTGCAGCACTTTTGTAGTTATGTTGATACTTAAGATTTGAAAAGAGTAGGTTCTCTCACATCAAAAAGTTCACAAATACATACAAGTTTCATAAAAGTTATCCATAAGAATAAAGTGGTTTAATCTTCTGAAGAGACATGATCAATTTATATGACGGAAAGATTGAATTTGAGCTTTTATTCACATTAACACTCATCAACGTACATACTTTGAGCACATCAAATATAGTAAATGGAAGTGCAACCGTGCTCACTTCATGCACAAGAACTAATCATGTTTGTCTTCTATTCAAATGTATTATTTTTGACATCTTTTTGAAGCGTGAAAATTTTGGTCTCATGGATTTTTAATGGATAGACAAAAATAATGAGAATACTGTATTAAAACAAAAACCTACTTTATGCACAACTTGGGGGTTTGAAATGATATTGGCGGGAGGTGGTGTAAATGATTAAAGAATTTTCATTTCAACTAACCCTTTAAAGTTCAAATAATGAATTAGGCCTATTTGAGGTGTTATTTGCATTTGGGCCACCCATTTACCACAGTTTTGTTAAAGAATTTCTGGCTGCTTGGCACAACATGGTAATATTCAAACATGTCACCTACCTTCCTGTTACTCCAAAACTGAGAACAAAAACAAAATTTGCTTAAAACAGGGCCTTGCAGACTACATGCTTTAAAAATAATTCTAATAAAAATGTTTTTAAATTAATATATATATATATATATATATGTACAGTATAAATGAGTACACCCCCTCTAATACTTAACAAATTCAGCAAATACTCTTTACTTAGATGACACGTTAGGGTTCTTTGGAGATATAATGTTCCAACAAGCCTGCTTGATCAATTACCAAAGAAGAATGTCAAAATTATTCATCAAAATAAGATTCTTATCAAAGTGATAAAATGTTGTGTTGCAAAAATGAGTACACCCTCCTGAAAGTTTCTAAAAAAAATGTTTAAGGCTATTTTTGATCAACAGGTGAGTATATTGAACCAAAACTTTTAAAGACCAGTAATTTTCTGACAATTAAAAGTGTTACATAGTCCTCTGAATCATACTCAGACTTAATGCTGGCAGCAGTGGAACCAGTTGGGAGAGAACTGCTAGGTGACTTATTCCTTAGCATAAAAGAGGACAATGTTACAAGAGGAATACCAAATTATTGTTTTAAGTGTCAAAATATAGCAGAAGTAGCATCGACATTCAAAAACAATGGACTTGTGACAAGGCTCCTGAAATAATCAGGTCTTTACTTTAAGTTTTCTTTTTTAGTGATTTAGTGATGAGTGAATTTTTGTTAGAAAAAGAGCAGGAGAAATAACATGCAAGTGTCTCAGAGCCGGCAAAAGCTATGAAAAGAGTGACACTTTATCTCACAGAGTATGACGCAGCCTGCAGAAGTGACATGCATGGTTGTTGTCACCACTAGAATTACCCTACTGTAGCCAAAGCAAAATAAACTCATTTAACCTCTTCCAAGGCCCATATTTACAAAATAGAGACTTCTGGGAATCCATACTCTGGTCTCAAGAGACCAAGTCAATCATTTCAGATCCAAAATGTTCTGTTGTTGCTAGAGGAGGAGTACAGCGAGAAGTGTTTGGTACCCACAGTGACATTCAGTGCTAGTAAAGCTCTTCTATAGGGATGAATGAGTGCTGAAGGTGTGAGGGAGTTGTGCTTTATCAACGCTGTCATGAATTCACACACTACTGTGTGATGGAATACAAAAACTTGAAACAGAAGATGCTACCCTCCCCTCATTCCCTGCATTATTGGGCATTTTTTCAGCATGACAATGAAGATATTCATTCTCCCAAGGTGAAAATCCTTCAGTGGACATGTATTTCACTCAATCTTAGCACTCTTGAGCAGCTGTGGGGGATTCTGCAGAGACGAGCTGAGCAAAACTTGCCATTAAAGACCAGAGCATTTAAGGAGGTCGTCCTCCAGGAGTTAAACAGGACAGATGTGAAAATTTGTCATGAACTTGTACACTCAGTGCCAAGAAGGGTCAGAGAAGTATATAAAGTTCTGGAGGACATAAGTACTAGAGTATTATACATTTGCTGAATTAAATCTAGGGTGTACTCATTTCTGCAGTCCTTCATTTAAACTAAATTGGCTAATTTACTTATATTAAAGAAAATGTTGGCATATATTTTGTCGTTTTTATTAAGTATATGTTTAATACATTTCAATTTTGCCATCTTTCCATTAATTATATTTGTGATCATTAAGAAAATACATATTTTATATTTATTCAGATGGGGGTGTACTCATTTATGCTGTGCACTGATATATATATATATATATATATATATATATATATATATATATATATATATATATATATATATATATATATATATATATATATATATATATATATATATATAATTAAAATGATAGCTCAGGAACTACTCAAAGTAATGATTTTCTGTTCATTTTGATTTATACACAAAAAAAAAGAAATTAAACTGATGTCTGAATTAGACTGATTCTTAAACTCAAGTAATTAGTGAATAGGACAGCACTTTTCATAAAGTACTTTTATATAATATTAGGCCTACATGCAATAAATTTAGAAGAAAGCAGGGATACTTTAAATTAATCAAAACTATTCACAAGGAAAAAAATACTCATTTGTAAATTTGCTTTCTAGTTTTTTTATTCCTGCAAGTAAAGGACTCTGTATTAGTCTATTGCAACTTTCACAGTTTTGGAGAAAATAAAGGTGGTTAACTAAGTTCAGAGGGCAGTATTTATGCAAACAATTTTGTGTGACTGAACACTAGCAGTGTATATTTGATCTATTCGGTGTGTGTAAGTGTGAGACAAGTGGAGCTGTATTAAAACAGGTGTGTGCATGACATTTCCAATGCATTAAAGCCATAATGCGGCACTAAAAGCTGATCTATTGGGTAAAAGGGAGTCAGAGGAAATTTCTAAACGCAAACCTAACAGCAAACATCTGGTGGCCGCCCAAAGTTTAGATCAGTTCACAACCAAAAACATTTCATCCCATCCACGACACTTGGGCCATCATCACTTGGCTCATGGCTTTAATGGTTTGTGCAGATGGTTTTTTCTTCTCGATACAAAACACAGTCCTAAAGAAGTTTTTAACAATCAGAGCATGTTTATTTGAAACTAAAACAGATTGCACCCAACATCCATATTTCCTTTGATATCCTTTTCTGAGCTCATGTATTTCCATGGAAGTTTGATGAAGAAAAATCACAGACATTTAATATTGGGATAATACATCGTAGTTTAATTTTTTTTTTTGTAAAGGATCCTTTTCAAAGCAACTAAAACGCAGTACTGTTCTCACTGTATTTGATGTACGTATATTCTGCTTTAGAGACAAGAAGCATTGGACACCACAGAATCATTCATTTAAAATTTTGCAGCTGCAGTTTTGAAAAGAAAAGACGAAAAAAAAGCCAGTGCTGATTTCAAGTAATGCAATCAATCCAAAGGAGACAGCCAGAATCCTTACACTCTTCCATAGGAAGGTCAAACCTCTTTTCCTCCTGCATTTACAATTAGGCTACACAATATTTTGGCAAGCAAGTGTCAAGAAAGAAAAAAAAAAAAACACCTAGTTAAAACAATGGGGCTGCTTTAAAAACTAAAAACAGGGAATAAAATAAAATATTAAAATCCCACCTACCATTTAAATCCTCTAGTGTGAGCCGCCTAGAATGCATATACATTTGAAGCTTGAGAGGCAAGAATCATTTGTTAAGGTGTCTGCTATAATCTAGCGAACTGAGTGGGTCCTGTGAGAGCTTTCAAAACGATTACAGAGATGACTATACAAAATTATCTTTACCTACTGAGTGATGATTATGTTTCCTCAGTGTCTGTTTTCTCTAGCTCAGGTTCAGTCTCAGCGTTCACCTTTGGCCCAGTCTGTTCAGTGTCTGCATCCACAAAGGAGGAAACAGACATTTCTGAGGTCTTCTCTCCTTTCAAGGGCTCGCTCTGGAAGCAGGTGGGTGTGGAGGTAAGGGATGGAGAGGGGCTACGAGAGGGCTCTGCAGCTCTCTGGGATGCAGTTTCCAAAATGTTTAGCTGAGGTTTTGAATCGGTCTCCATTCCATTGACACATGACGCTCCCTCTTGCTCTTGACTTCTTGACGTCTCTTCAGGGGGGCTGAGTGACTTGGGCTGTGACTGCAGCTCTGGCGTTACCTCTGGTTGAGGTTCAGCATCTCGTTCTGGATGAGGCTGGTGTTGGGGCACCGGTGGAGACAGTGACTTCATTTGCGCTTGTTCTTGTGCTTGAGGCTGAGCGACCAAGGGGGTCGGCAGAGGGAGCAGCGGCTGAGACTGGGGAAGCAGCGGTTGAGGCTGAGATTGTGAAGAAAGGGGTGTCCAGCGCTCTTTGTCCTTCTCGTTCTCCCTCTCTCTGTCCCTTTCACGCTCCCGTTCTCTCTCGCGATTCCGCTCTCTGCCGCGTTCACGGTCCCGATTCCTGTCCCTCTCCCTTTCGCGGTCTCTGTTTTGCTCCCGGCTATGACGATTGCCGTTCATTTCACCCCGGAAGTCCATGTCCCTTTCATCTCGGTCCTTCTGTCTTTCCCAAGGTCTGCGACGATCATCGTAGTCCTGGTGCATGTTGGCGTTAAAAGAAGGCCCAGTTCCGCGATTCCAAGCGGGTCCTGATGAACTTCCGCTGCGGCCCTCGAATCGATTCTGAAAGTTAGGGTTGGGACGATCCTCTTGGAAACCCTTTGGAGGTCCACCAGACATACCCCTCATGTCTCGCTCATCAAAGTCCCCCCTGGGTGGTCCCCAGCGACTTTCTGCCCTGAAACCTCCAGACATATTTTCTCTTCTACCCTCTCGACCTTCGGCTTGCAAGACTGTTCTCGGAGGTCGTTCTAGTAAAGGTGGTCTGGCAGGCACAGGCTCAGTACGCATCTCCAAAGGAGGCGTCTTCAACAACCCCGTGCTCTGCTTCTCTGGTGGTGGAAAGCGATAGTCCTGATCTCCTTCTTGTTGGGCACCTACATCTGACCTGGGTGGCGTTTCATTATCAGTCTTGGCCAGACTGTCAGCTCCAGCAGATATAGGGTTAGGTGCCCTTGCGAAAGTGCCTTCAGTGCTGTTGAACTGCTCCATTTGAGAGAATGGAACACGAACGCGGGCTTGGAGTGAAGCATCCAGGACGTTGTTGGTCTGATGTGCAAGGCCTGGCTGCATGAGCAGGGGGAAGTGGCCCCCAGGACCCTGGAGCAGGTTGGGTCGCAGTTCCAGGGGAAGCAGCCCTGCCATCCTCTGGCCAGAGAGAGGATGTGTTAGAGATGCAGAAGGGTGCATACCGAGGAGACCCATTCCACTGCGCACTGCATTTTGCATTCCTGCAAAAAAAAAAAAAAAGTACAAAGATAAATACAAAATGTCTCATACTGGTGTTAATGAAAATGTGCTCAATCACAATCTTCCTCTCCACCAAATCCATAAAATATCACTGGCATCCATGTTTAGACAGCACGCAGATGCATCATGCCAAGCTTAAAATATAACACACAAGTCATGAATTGCTGCAAGATTCTCTACAGAAAAATATAACAGCATATGGTTTACTAGCTGTATATGACTTGTACTGACATTATGTAAAATGTTCTTATAAACCCATTTACCCTGTATTGTTATCTCAGAAGCGGTCTCCATCGTTTCTGCCGACTGAGGTGTTTTGTCTGTGCAGCTCTGCTGATGCTGTAATCCCACAGGCTTAAAGATTCCTGCCCCGGGCATTGCTGATGGAATAAAACTCCCAGGAATAGTACTGGTGGGAGGAATCATGGCTCCAAATGGAGAATCCTTGCTGTTCTCTTGACTGGCTGGCAACGAAGGCTGCACTAGAGCTATAAAGGCGATAGAGTGATAAAAGGCCCATTTAGTAGCTTGAAAATTGGACCTTAAAGGAACACTCCACTTTTTTTGAAAATAGGCTTATTTTACAACTCCCCTAGAGTTAAATAGTTGAGTTTTACCATTTTTGAATCCATTCAGCCGATCTCCGGGTCTGGCGGTAGCACTTTTAGCTTAGCATAGATCATTGAATCGGATTAGACCATTAGCATCTCGCTCAAAAATGACTAAAGTGTTTAGATAATTTTCCTATTTAAAGCTTGACTTTTCTGTAGTTACATCGTGTACTAAGACCGACGGAAAATGCAAAGTTGCGATGTGGCTAGGAACTATACTCTCATTCTGGCGTAACAGTCAAGGAACTTTGCTAGAAATAGCTAGGGAATACTTTCAGGTGCTGCGTAATATCATTGCGCCTGCTGCACCCATGGTACGGCAGCAAAGTTCCTTGACTATTACGCTGGAATGAGAGTATAGTTCCTTGCCATATCGGCCTAGAAAATCGCAACTTTTCATTTTCCGTCGGTCTTAGTACACGATGTAACTACAGAAAAGTCAAGCTTTAAATAGGAAAATTATCGAAACTCTTTGGTCATTTTTGAGCGAGATGCTAATGGTCTAATCCGATTCAATGATCTATGCTAAGCTAAAAGTGCTACCGCCAGACCCAGAGATCGGCTGAATGGATTCAAAAACGGTAAAACTCAACTGTTTCACTCTAGGGGAGTTGTAAAATGAGCCTATTTTCAAAAAAAGTGGAGTGTTCCTTTAAGGACAGTGCTTTCACAAGCAACATTATGCAAAATAAGAATAACTTATTTTAGAGACTAGTTAACATACAGGTTTGAGCTGAAGCAAGACTGGTTCCAACTGCTGACGGTCCTACTCCTGGCGTGGCCATGTAACCTGTGAAAGAAATTTACAAATTGTTGTATATATATTAAAAAAAATCCATCGGACAGTTAAAAGCTTCATTATTTAGTATTCATGTTGGCACCATGTACCTGGAGGAGGCTGCGAGGCATTAAACCCTGCCCTTAAAAATGGTGGTGGGGGACCAAAGCCTGGTGGGGGCATTGCCATGGTGACAGGGAAGGATGGAGGCACAAGGCCAACAGCAGGGACCGTCTGCGCCACTGGAATCTAAACCAAAATAAGCCATCCAGCATCAGGTTGACTAATTACTGGTTGTGAAGGTACAAATAAACTATAAACTAGAGCGAGCGAGCAAAATAAGCATAAACACTTGGAATATGGAATGAGTTGCATGGGATAGTTTTATGTTTGTAAAAAGATTGGAAATTTATTAAATGGACAAGTGCACGCATTTTTCTTTTTTTTCAATAATGTCTTCCTTTTGTGATCAGAAAAAAAAAAATAAGGTAGCCTAATTTGGCTTTAGAACAACAGCAGGTTGACTAATTACTGATTGTGAAGGGATAAATAAACTATAAACTAGAGCGAGCGAGCAAAATAAGGGTTAAGCATAAAAGGACACATAGTTATTGTGTGGGGGCCCCATACCTGGAATTTGCTTAGGGCCCCCAAATCACTAAGTCCGCCCCATTTTTCATTTTTGTGCTGCGCGAAAGGAAACCAGACGGCAGAAAGCGGAATCCTATTTTTTAGGCTTAATTTACAAAAGCGCAAATATTTGTTTTTATTGTGAATGTACACAAATAAAAGCAAACCTTTTACAATTCCGATTATCTTTATGACTAATAGGAGTATTTGCTTCCACTGTTAGAAGGAAAAAAAAAGTAAAGGGATTGCTCCAGCGCCGCATGCGCGCACACGGTTAAACATTCTACCTTGACAATGCAGCCTGTTCATTATCATTATAAAAAACATGGGAAAAAAAAAAACACACTGCTCAGTTTAAATATACATGTAGTAAAATCTGTGCCGTTAAGCAATATCACCGTACCGCCGTGAAGTTATGCAAAACATTTTGTTTTACGTGGATATTGGAATAGGAGTGAAGCAGGCCTACATAAAAGGTAAATAATATTTTGGCATTCAAATACATCGCGAGTACGGAAACATTTGATTTTGTGTCAAACGAGAGACCCAAAATTGGTTTCAGTTTCGTTTTAACCTAAATTAATTAATTAATTAATTAATTAATAATTATATAGCTATAGCTTCTTACATTTTTAATTCTTGTTCTTTTCTAACTAGCCTACTGTTAATTGAAAGGATTTGTTTTGGAGTGAGAGGAACTAAAATAGCCTAGCTATGTTTACAGTGTTTATTATAATGTTTGTAAATCGCGTCGGTCTATTTCTGAATGAAATGATAAAATGCGATTTGTTTTTTTTTCCCTCTCTTTAAAAAACTTTTTTTTATACGCGTAGCTTATTTTAACCATGCAGCAAACCTTTTAAAATATTTTGATAAATTACTGAAAAAAAAAAAAAAAAAAAAGTGACTTTAAACCGTTTAAATGATTGTATTAATCGGTCAAAATTCTTATCGGTCGGTTAACGGTTAAACGGTTAAAATGAACATCCCTATACCTTACCTTATATTTTATTACTCTTATTTTTAATTCCGTGGCACCTGAACAGGAATGTGCAGAGAGTTCCTCAGGGGCAGGGGCTCAAATGTACCCCTGCCCTTTTTCATAATTATTCAAAAGTGCCCCTCTCAGACAAATATCAATGATATTGTGGTCAATAAAACAATGCATTTGAATTATAATTACATGGATAAAAGCAAAAAAAAAAAAAATCTTCTGACTGAAAATTTTTCCTCTGCCAAACCCCATTCCACAGCCATACCTTTCACACACCCAGTTTAAGAGCCGTGTTTTTCTTTTTGTAATTACGAGCACTTGTCTTTCTAATTTAAAAAATTTAGGATCACCTTCTAATCAATAGGCCTAATAAAACAATTCTGATAAAAAAATGTTGCCTTCTTAATACAAGGTGACATTTGACATTTACAGAGGCATTTTCTTTTTACCTTTGTAAATGCATTTTTCTAATTTTATTAAAAGTTTGCAGTGTTTCCTCTAGGACAGGGGTGGGGAACGTTGATCCTGGAGGGCCACTCTCCTGCAGAGTTTAGCTCCAAAAAAAAAAAAATAACTAGCCTACTGTTAATTGAAAGGATTTGTTTTGGAGTGAGAGGAACTAAAATAGCCTAGCTATGTTTACAGTGTTTATTATAATGTTTGTAAATCGCGTCGGTCTATTTCTGAATGAAATGATAAAATGCGATTTGTTTTTTTTTCCCCTCTTTAAAAAACTTTTTTTATACGCGTAGCTTATATTTGACTCAGTGATTTACAGAGGCATTTTCTTTTTACCTTTGTAAATGCATTTTTCTAATTTTATTAAAAGTTTGCAGTGTTTCCTCTAGGACAGGGGTGGGGAACGTTGATCCTGGAGGGCCACTCTCCTGCAGAGTTTAGCTCCAAAAAAAAAAAAATACCTAACTGCACCCTGAAGACCTTGATTAGCTGGTTCAGGTGTGTTTGATTAGGGTTGGAGCTAAACTCTGCAGGAGAGTGGCCCTCCAGGATCAACGTTCCCCACCCCTGCTCTAGGATATTTTCCAGCTGTGGTGGCAGGACTATTCCCCATGGACCACGCCCCCTCCCTACCCAAGATTCACGCGCACTTACAATTTAATTTATTTTAACTAAAAAAGACAAGTAAATAGTAAATAAAATAAGAACAAATAAATTTATTACAATCAATAGCACAAACAAAAACAATAAGATACAAATTAAATTATTAGTACTTAAATGTTTTCAGTTAGGTCTAACTATAATCTATTCAACTGTAAAATAACACTAGATAGTCTTCACTGTATAATGAAAGACAGCAGCAGGTTTATTTAGGCTGCTGTCTCTTTAAGACCTCATGCATGGCTCTAATATGTTACACATGACTATGCTTACTTTTCTTTTTAGGAGCACTTGTCCTCCTAATTTAAAATAATTAGGAGCACCTTCTGATCAATAATCAAAAATTCTGATCAAAAATTAGCCTTCCTAAATAATACGAGGTGACATTTGACTCCTTAAAGTGACTTACCGGGGTATTTTCCTTTTACCTTTGCAATGGCATCATTTTCATCTTTGTCAAATTCAAAACTTTATGGTTATAAGCTTTTTTAAATTTCTATTTAAAATAATATAATAAGTAGAATAAGACAAATAAGTTACCAATCATATGAAATTAGTATTAATAAAAAATTAATTTGTACTACAGAGGTGGCACCGAAGAACACAAAAGTGGCTTGTAGTTGTAGGTACATTTTCAGACGTTTAATGAGGCTCAGAGGTGGCATGAGTGCAATTAAATTCATAGATTCATGTGGAGATTAATGTTTTAAATATAACATTTTTAATACAGAATTATTAAATGAATTAAATAACTGAAATGATACGCTAAAAATGAAACCGAAACACCCAGCAGGTGGCGGCAAGTCACTGATTTTTTCACTGAATCATTTATTCAATTGATTCGTTCAAACGGCTGATTCATTCCAGAATGACGCAAGTGACTGTCTTTATGAATGGGTAATCATGAATCACTGACTCACTAGATTCGTTCAAAAACGCACTTTCATTAATGAATGAAACACCGCTGTGTTTGCTTTTAGAGATGCGCAACGGCTCAGCTGTTACTTTATTTGGAACTATTTTCGTTGATGATATAGAGTAAAATCATGCAGTACTTGTTTACTGATCTGTTGTATTAAATCAATATCACATTTGCAAACTCCCTTAATAATAATTAAAAGCTAAAATCTATCACTCTCCTTATCGCGATCTGTGGGAGATCGTTATCGCGAGTTATCAAGACTCAAAAGCACGTGCAAATGTGATGCATTCCGTCGGAACCTGCGGGAATGAGTATAATTATTATTAATATCCGCAATCCCGCGCCGAAATTCAAGTTCTGCTCTGTGTTCTCTGCTAATAACCCGACTGTGAATGATGCGAGCGGCGTTACTATGTTGTCAGTGAGAAGCTGCAGCCGTGGCGGGGATGATTTTTGGTGTGCCGGCAGAACAACAACAGTGCGTTACATGTTTCTTTACCCCTCATTTTTTCCAATTGATGGAAATTCATCGTAGCGACAGAAAACTTTAATCCCTGATAACTTTTAAAATGAAGTGAACACGGAGCAGTTTTTCCGTGAGTGGACCCAGAGCGGAGTGATTACAGCAGTAGAGTGGAGAGAGGAACGTGCTTTCATTTAATTCCTGTTTATTATTACATATCTGTCAATCTGAAGCATTGCTATGGGTTGCGTGCATTTTGCTTGACTGACTGATATTCCACAGTCCGTTCAGAAACCATGGCTCTCAAGCCATATATGGTTCTTTCAATGAGTGGGTCGACAGAAGGAAAAAAATAAACCAAACAATATTTTAAACTTTTTTTCATCAATAATCAAAGCTAGTGTGTCGATTTAATAAAAAATCCATATATTGTACATTTTAGAATATTACATAATTCATCAATGCCCGTTTGTCATGTATAATACACCAAACAATCATGATCTGGCACAAGTTCAAATTTCATTGGACAACAATGTGAAGTGGAGCGGTCATTTTCCGTTCTTATTCATAAATCGGTAGAAAATGACATGGGACAGACGAGCTTATTTGTGGAGCGATCTGGATCTGCGGTTTGTCTCATTTTATAAATCAAATTACATCGCTGAGAAAATGGATGCTGAATGACTACAAAAGCACTGCACAAAACAAAAAAGTCACAATAATGGTAATCAGTAGGCTATTCAATTCACTTATATTGTATGATATCCTACAACGTTTACTATTTCATGAAACTCTCATAGTTAATGAAGCCCAAGTGCCACCTATTATGTGAAATGTAGGCTGGCGAAATGGTGACGTGAAAGAACTTTATTATATTACCATTTTTGATAATTATGCAGCATTATGAAAGTGTCTTGTGCTCATCAAGCCTGCATTTATTTGATCAAAAATACAGAAAAACTGTAATATTGTGAAATATTACAATTTAAAAGAATGTTTTTCTATTTTAATATACTTTAAAATATAATTTATTTCTGTGATTCAAAGCTGAATTTTCAGTATCATTACTCCAGTCTTCAATGCATGGTCCTTCAAAAATCATTATAATATGCTGATTTGTTATCAATGTTGGAAACAGTTGTGCTGCTTAATGTTTTGCTTTTTATTTTAATTTTATTTATTTTGGAACCTGTGATACTTTTTGGGGTTCATTGATAAATAAAAAGTTAAAAAGAACAGCATTTATTCAAAATAGAGATGTTTTCTAACAATATCGATCTTTACTATCACCGTTTCTATCAATTTAACAAATCCTTGCTGAATAAAAACTAATTTCTTTAAAAAAAAAAAAAAATACTGACCGCAAGCTTTTGAACGGTAGTATATTGTTACAAAAATTATATTTTAAATAAATGCTGTTCTTATTTAAATTTTTATTCAAAGAATCCTGAAAAAAGTATGACAGGTTTCCAACATTCAAGATTCTTTATTATTGTCACTATACTGTACAGCGAAATTAGAGCAATCCGTACAGTGCAAAAAAATAAATAAATAAAATAAAAGTCAGATATTGCACAGGAATATTGCACAGTGAGCAGAAAGTGCTGCATGATATTGCACTCAATAAAGGAGAGGTATGTGCAACAGAATATACGCACAACACAAACTGAACAATATACGATGTAAACTTATACTAATAGACTAAATAGACACACCGAGAGGTATACAGAGGGTGCCATGTCGGTTGAGGTATAAGATGCCCCATCAGATTGGTGCATTTCTCATTTATTATGCGTTTGTGTGTGTGTGTGTGTGTGTATGCTGACGGTGTTCAGCTCCCGTATAGTGCTGGGGTAAAAGCTGTTCTTCAGTCTATTGGTCCTTGATTTAATGGACCCAAAACGTTTACCAGAGGGCAGCAATTCAAACAAATGATGTCCAGGATGGAAGGGATCCTTTAAAATGTTCGCCGCCCTTCCGAGGCAGCGTACAGTGTAAAGCTCCTTTAAGGAGTGCAGAGGACAGCCAATAATTTTTTGTGCTGAATTGATCACCCACTGGAGAGCTTTCTTCTTTCTTTTCAGCTGCTGGCGTACCACATAGAGATGCAGTAAGTTATCACGCTTTCAATGGCACAGCGATAGAAGGACACTAACAACTGCTCTTGCAGATGATTCTTCCTCAGTGTCCTCAAGAAATAGAGTCGCTGCTGTGCTTTTTTGACCGCTGCTTAAGTGTTTGTGTTCCAGGAAAGATCCTCAGTGATGTTTATGCCCAAGAATCTAAAAGCCGGAACCCTCTCCACGCAGACCCCGCTGATGTGCAATGGTGTAAGGTTTGTGTTGTGCTTTCGGAAGTCAATGATGAGCTCTTTGGTATTCAGAGCCAGGTTATTTGCTGTGCACCATTCCGTCAGTCTCTGAATTTCATCTCTGTAAGCCGTTTCATCTCCTCCTGAGATGAGTCCAACTATGGTTGTGTCATCTGCGAATTTGATGATAGTGTTGGTAGGATGGATTGAAATACAGTCATGAGTATAAAGGACGTAGAGAAGTGGACTCAACACTAGGGCTGAACGATTAATTGCATTAGCGATAATATGAGAAAACACGACTCTTCAACCGCAGAGGCTGCGATTACACTTTGTCACGTGACACGCGAGAGTAGGAGTAAAGCTGTGTGTTCGACTTGAAGATCGATCATATGACATCAAAGTACGGCGAGAGAAAGCATAAGGAGACGTCCGCTCTCTTATAGCTCTCACAGTACTTTGATGACACACACACCGATCGGTCCAGCAGCGCTTCTTCAAGTCGAACACATCTAAGCAGTCTTCAGAGGAAGCATCAAGTTGGCACGCTATGTTGCCAAGTCCGCAGTTTGCTGCGGGTTATTTTCGTGTCCGCGGGTCTTACATAACATGCAGAATTGACGCGCTACATGTAAACGATATCCTTTGTTGTATCTTCCTGTCAAAATAACGGAGTTCCTTTGGAATTCTTCAGCTTTTAAGAACTGCCAGGTTCTCCGCTAGTGGGCGGAGCTAATGCGAAAAACGGCAATCTCATTGGCCGGCGCTCACCTATCATCGTCCCTGTTTTGATTTCAGCGAATCAGTTCGAGCGAACGCAGACAACCTGATTAACATTCATGAACCCAGCAGCTCAATAATCCTTAGTGCGTTTTATACTGTTATTAGTAGTAGAATTCGTTGTAGTTTTGTTATCTTATCAGTATTATTTGTAGTTTTCTTTTTCCTTTTTTTATAGAAACATTAAATGACAAACAATATCTTAAGCACCACCACCAGTCCTAAATTCAGTCAACATGACAAATACATTCATACATGGCTATTCTAATTACTAAAGTTCTATCATCATATACTGCTCAAATTTAATGCTAAATTATCACAATATCATTGTGATCACGCTATTTTCCCCTTGTTGCACATTTGATATGCTGATGGAATTTGGGAAGAACTCTAAGTCTGCATGATTAAAATCCCCTGCTACGATGTGAACAGCGTCAGGATGAATAGTCTGATTGGAGTTTAGAGCATGCAGCAAGTAGCTTTGAGCCGTGTTTGCGTTAGCGTCAGGTGGGATGTAAACAGCTGTAACCAAAACAGCGGCAAACTCCCGAGGCAGATAGGAAGGCCTGCATTTAACAGTTAAATATTCCAAGTCATGAGAACAGTGATTGTCTATGATTTTAGCGTTGGTGCACCAGTCCTCGTGTATGTAAATGTAGAGCCCACCACCCCTGGTCTTACCAGAATCTTTGTTTCTGTCCCAGCGGAATGCTATCCATCCAGCTAGCTCCATAGCGGCGTCAGGTATGAGCGGGTTCAGCCATGTCTCGGTTATAACAAGAATGCAGCAGTCCTTCATGATATTGTTCGTGGCGATCAGCAGTTGTAGTTCGTCCCTTTTGTTGGCAAGTGATCTGGCGTTAGTGAGAAATGCACTCTGAAGCGGTGGTTTACGTGGTTGTTTCTTTAGCCGAACTAGCAGGCCCGACCGGCATCCGCGCTTTTGTTTCCTGTATCTCCTCCGCCTTCGTCGCTTGCTAGAGCCGATAACAATCCATGGAGACCCCAGTGTCCTGGCTATCTCCTCCGGTATGTTATGTAGCTCCATAAATTCACTTGTAACCACTTGATTACATCGAGAAAAAATAATTAAGATATATAATCGCCTGTAACTGTAATTCGCCTGACTGATTTCAACAATTACGAGTAGACAAACAAACAAAAACACCAACAAAAAGCACCGAACGGGAGAGCTTAAAGCCGCTGCGTCTGTGCACGCCGCCATCTTGCAATCTAAAAGTCAACATGGCTAATAAATCAGCATTGCATAAAACGTATTTTAAAGTATATAAAAATTTTGATCAAATAAATGCAGGCTTGATGACCATAAGTGACTTGTTGCAAAAATATAAAATATTAATGTATCCAAACTTTTGGCCTATAATTCTTTATTTTTTTTCACATTGCCCTTTTTATTTTATTTTTTTACATTTGAGCCCCTGAGGAACTCTCTGCACGTCCCTGTCAGGTGCCATGGAACACGCGCTATTTTACAGATTAAAAATAAGAGTAATAAAATATAAGGTAAGGCAGTAAATAAGTGTAGAATAGCACTGTCTGTTTGCTTATGTGCATCAATCCGAGTGTAAACTGTGAGCGATGTTTAGGCAAGTGAAAAGCGTTTGGTTAATGGTGAATATTGACCTATCGTGCGTCCTGTTGCAGAGCAAAAAAAACTTTGTTACATCAAAAAATCTTGATGTAATGATTGACAGCTAGGGGGCGTGCTCGGCTCAGAATGCATTTTCAAATCCACAATTCATCGCAGGGTATTTAATGAAAATGCGATTGAAACGTCATATATGTAAGTGTCAATGCATTTAAAAAAAATAAATAAAGACATTTAAATCACCATTTTGCTACCCTTTTGCTGCACCTTTGGCTCAGAATGCATTTTGAAACTCTCGCTGCATTTTGCTACAATTATCACGCGGTATCACGATGAAAATGCAATCCCAAGTCTAAATACATTTAGGAAAAACAGCATTTAAATAATTTTGCTACAGTTTTTGCTTGGACATGTTAAACATATCTAATCAATTTGGGTAATACATTTTAATTTTGCAACTTATAAAGCTTTAAAATATGTTTTTAATATGCATATTAAAACTAGTGGAGAAAATGGCAAATTTAAATTATATAATTGAATTTTCATTTTCACTTTGCACTAAATGTTGCACATATGCAGAGCTGGGTAGTAACTGATTACATGTAATCTGGATTACGTAATCAGATTCCAAAAATTAAGTACTTGTAATTAGAGTAAGTTACATTTTAAAATACTCGTAATCAGACTACAGTTACTTTATGGATTACATGATTACATATTATTAACACAATAGCAATAAATTATTCATAATTCATTGATTCTCCCTAATTTCTCTTTTTCATCTTTTAAATTATCCTTTCTAAAATAGCCTACCGATTATAAACATATTATATACAGTGGTGTGAAAAAGTGTTGGCCCCCTTCCTGATTTTTTATTTTTTTGCATGTTTGTCACACTTTAATGTTTCAGATCAAACAAATTTAAATATTAATCAAAGATAACACAACATGCAGTTTTTGAATGAAGTTTTTTATTATGAAGGGAAAACAAAATCCAAACCCACATGGCCCTGTGTGAAAAAGTGTTTGCCCCCTAAACCTAATAACTGGTTGGGCCACCCTTAGCAGCAACAACTGCAATCAAGCGTTTGCGATAACTTGCAATGAGTCTGTTACAGCGCTGTGGAGGAATTTTGGCCCACTCATCTTGGCAGAATAGTTGTAATTCAGCCACATTGGAGAGTTTGAGCATGACCCGCCTTTTTAAGGTCATGCCACAGCATCTCAATAGGATTCAGGTCAGGACTTTGACTAGGCCACTCCAAAGTCTTCATTTTGTTTTTCTTCAGCCATTCAGAGGTGGATTTGCTGGTGTGTTTTGGATCATTGTCCTGCTGCAGAACCCAAGTTCGCTTCAGCATGAGGTCACGAACAGATGGCCGGACATTGGGTCTCATTCACTAAGCATGCGTACGCACTAATTTGTGCGTGAAATGTGAGTACGAATGATTTTAAGAACAAACCACGATTCACCAAAAATTTCGTACTAAAATTTATTCTACATTTACGAAAAATTATAGGAACAACTGAAACCACACGTACGCAGAAAGCACTTACTCTGCACGGCCTTATAATCATGTTAAGATGTTATATTTAATCTAAATACAATACAATTTAATCTTGTCATCATACATTTCATCATATAGTGAAAGTGTAAGAAAAGTTGCGTTTTGTTCAGCTGCGAGGTTTCTCTGAATAAGCCGTATGTAGAGCTGGCTGCCGAGAGGTCTGTAGTCTGGGTCTGTATGAAAGTTTGTTTTGTGTTTGAACTGGTGAGAATGGTACACTTGAATGCTCAAAGATCTGGCGAGAGCGCGTTTGCTCTCAATAAATGCGGAAAGCCCTTATATGGAGATAATTTGGGCGTGTTTTATGCAAATGACTAACCTCGTGCACGCGGCCGCTCATTTAGAATTACTCCAAATTCACTAACATAAGAACGAGGTAAGAACAAATTCATGTGCGTACGCACGTGTTGTGAATTAGGCGGAAAGTTTTCGTGAGAAGTTCAAATGTGCGTATAAATACGAAAAACGTACGCAATTATTAGTGAATGAGACCCATTGTCCTTCAGGATTTTTTGGTAGACAGCAGAATTCATGGTTCCATTTATCACAGCAAGTCTTCCAGGTCCTGAAGCAGCAAAACAGCCCCAGACCATCACACTACCACCACCATATTTTACTGTTGGTATGATGTTCTTTTTCTGAAATGCTGTTACTTTTACGCCAGATGTAATGGGACACACACCTTCCAAAAAGTTCAACTTTTGTCTCGTCAGTCCACAGAGTATTTTCCCAAAAGTCTTAGGGATCATCAAGATGTTTTCTGGCAAAACTGAGATGAGCCTTTGTTCTTTTTGCTCAGCAGCGGTTTTCGTCTTGGAACTCTGCCATGCAGGCCATTTTTGCCCAGTCTCTTTCTTATGGTGGAGTCATGAACACTGACCTTAACTGAGGCAAGTGAGGCCTGCAGTTCTTAAGATGTTGTTGTGGGGTCTTTTATGACCTCTTGGATGAGTCGACGCTGCGCTCTTGGGGTAATTTTGGTCGGCTGGCCACTCCTGGGAAGGTTCACCACTGTTCCATGTTTTCGCCATTTGTGGATAATGGCTCTCACTGTGGTTCGCTGGAGTCCCAAAGCTTTAGAAATGGCTTTATAACCTTTTCCAGGCTGATAAATCTCAATTACATTTACATTTACATTTATGCATTTAGCAGACGCTTTTATCCAAAGCGACTTACATTGCATTCAAGTTACAGTTTTACATTTGATCAGCTCTTGCTTTCCCTGGGAATCGAACCCATGATCTTGGCGTTGCTAGCGCCATGCTCTACCATTTGAGCTACAGGAAAGCAATTACTTTCTCATTTGTTCCTGAATTTCTTTGGATCTCAACATGTGTAGCTTTTGAGGATATTTTGGTCTACTTCACTTTGTCAGGCAGGTCCTATTTAAGTGATTTCTTGATTGCGAACAGGTGTGGCAGTAATCAGGCCTGGGTGTGGCTAGAGAAACTGAACGCAGGTGTGAAACCACTTTTTCACACAAGGGCCATGTGGGTTTGGATTTTGTTTTCCCTTCATAAAAAAAACCCTTCAATTACAAACTGCATGTTGTGTTTACTTTTAACCATGTATTATTAATTATAACTAATTAAAATGCACAAATTCACGTTATTTCTTAGTTACATGCAATTGCATGCAGGCATTCCAAAACGTTTTGTCATCTAAACCTTATTCACCAAATATATTTGCTTTAAGTACCCCTGAGATTTTAAAATAAATATTTCAATAATTATCACATTTGCATGTTCACGGTTTCTTGATCACATGGCATGCAGGTAAATAAAAATATTTCATATTTTTAATAAGTGTTTTATTTACTCCTTATACTTATGAATGGGAGAAACTCCCATATTGAGCAACACGCAATATGGAGGAATAGTCCCACCTTCTAAATGAAAGAGCCAAATTTCCCATAGAAACCTGACTAGACCAGCCAATGCACATGCGCAGTCATAAGCACGTTATGACTCCGCATGCACATTGGCTGGTCTAGCCTGAAAAATAAGCTTTTTAAACGCTATTTAGCATAAGAAACAACATTCATGGGGCAATTAAGTTCAGATTTTTGTTGCTGATTTGACATATGTAATTTAATTGTGAGTTCAACGAGCAGTTTTTGAGATTTCAGGATTCCCCCATTCATTAGGATAGATCTTGTACGAGCTGCCCGGAGGCATTGCAAATATGGCCGCCGAGTGAAGAGACTTTCCTCGAAAGGGAGTTTGTGTTAAATGATTTATTTTCATTTTTTTGTGATTTAATTGTCAGCCTTTCATTAAACTCACAACCCCCCTGCAGTTCCTTTACGAACCCTAGTTTGGGAAACCTTGATGTAATATAATGTTTAATGCACTTCATGTTGTAAATTACAATGAATGGAACAAGTTTTCTTACACTTTGCATTTTTTAAATAAGATAATGCTATTTAAATCAATGTGATAAACGAGTTAAATCAAAAGTAATCTAAAAGTAATCCAAAAGTAATCTGATTATATTACCTAAAATGTGTAATGTAACGGATTACGTTACTGACTACAATTTGTCATGTAATCTGGAATCAGTAACGGATTACAATTTGTAAGTAATCTACCCAGCTCTGCACATATGTATGGGAAAATATAAATTTAAATACAGAAATAAATTGCCATTTTACATATTGCATTGCCATTTTGCATATTACATTGCAAATTGAATTTTGCTACACATATGCTTCCATAATCCTCATGCCCTATTGACTATTTTAAAGATGTCCTTGCAACCTTTCTGGGCCTTGAACGTGCATTGTGTTGCCATCTATACAAGGTCATAGAGCTTTCAGATTCCATCAAAAATTTCTTAATTTGTTTTCCCGAAGATGAACAAAGGTCTTACAAGTTTGGAATGACATGAGGATTTTCATTTTAGGGTATCCCTTTCTGTTACGGTCATAGATTAATGGCTAAACACCATCCCTATCATCTAGTAATTAATTCACATACAATATACAGGACATCTTTAAAATTTATAATAATCCAAGATGGAGGCGCGATCGGACGCTGCGGCCGCTCCGGGTCCCAAAGACGGTGCTTTTATGTCTTTTAATGTTGTTTGTTCGTCTCAAAATATTGTCGATTTACCAGCAATTCATAAGGAATTCTCTACAGAACACATCTATGACCGCCAAAGCCTTTTGGACATCGGCAACGCATGCAAACACAAACTCTCGCCGGCGGCTGCTGAGAAGCTACAAGACCTTTGTTTACTGCTGAAGCCGGACCTCGAGACCGCAGCCTCGCCTACTGACGCTACCCGCACAAGGCGGCGTCGCAAGCGGTGTGAGAGAGGACGGAAGCGCGGAGGTATACGAGCTAGGCTAAGAGCTAATCCCACAAGACCGGCTCTCCCAACACTCATGCTCTCAAACGTTCGCTCTCTGGAAAACAAACTGGTCTTAATTCAACTCAGTCGGTCTACACAACATGAGGCAAGGGATTGTTGTGTGTTTGTTTTCTCTGAAACATGGCTAAACGACAACATCCCGGACTCCGCCATTCAGTTGAACAGGCTAACCTGCTACCGAGCAGACAGAGACACAACACTTTCTGGTAAGAGCCATGGTGGTGGCTTGTGTGTTTATATCAACAAAGAATGGTGTAACAATGCTGCGGTATTATCAAAACACTGTTCACCGCTGGTGGAGTCTATGTTTGTGAAGTGTCGACCATTCTATCTGCCGCGGGAGTTCACGGCCATTGTTATTGTCGCAGTTTACATTCCATCATGTGCAAACGCTAAGGATGTGCTTCGTGAACTGTATAGTGCCATCAGTGAACAAAAATAATCCCGACGGCTTTTTCATCATAGCCGGTGACTTCAACCACGCAAATTTAAAGACAGTTTTGCCAAAGTTCTACCAACATGTAAACTTTGCAACAAGGGGAAAAAAATACACTGGACTTTGTTTACACAACAGTTAAGAACGCTTACAAGGCTGTACCCCGCCCCCACCTCGGGTACTCGGACCACATCTCTGTAATGCTAATCCCAGCATATAGATCACTTCTGAAACTCGCCAAACCGGTTCAAAAACTCATCACAATTTGGCCAGAGAATGCTACCTCAACACTACAGGACTGCTTTCAGTGCACAGACTGGAACATGTTTAAAGAGGTGGCCACCTACAACAACCACACAGACCTGCAGGAGTACACTGAAACTGTGACTGCTTACATCAAAAAGTGCATGGATGATGTGACAGTCACTAAGACCATCACCACACGTGCAAACCAAAAGCCGTGGATGACAGCAGAGACAGCATAAACATCTACAGGACTCATTTAATTAACTGCGACACCCATCATTCTCCATCATCCGCATTGCTGCTATGTGTACATACCCGGTACAACCTGTTTGCACATTCATCTTGCACATCCCTGGTTATATTAATATTTATTAAACCCTCAGTTGACTGTATTGCACATTTTAGTTCATTGCACATTTTACTCCTTATTTTATTTCTTGTTTGTACTATTATTATTATTATTATTACTTTTATTTTTATCTTATTCCTACCTATATTTATAGACATGCTCCTGTGTTATGTATAATCTTTTATTTTTATTTTTTGCACTGTCCATTGAGCGGACCCGTCCTGATCTACATTTCACTACTGATTATACCCTGTATGATTGTGTATGTGACAAATAAACAAGAACCTTGAACCTTGAAGAGGTTCGTGGGCTGCTAAAGACCAGAGATGAAGCATTCAGATCAGGAGATAAAGCAGCCCTCAAAACAGCAAGAGCCAATCTGTCCTGTGGCATCAAAAATGCAAAACGGTCACATGCTCAAAAAATCAACAATCACTTCACGGACAGCAGAGACACACGGAGCCTGTGACAAGCCATTCAGACCATCACTTTCTACAAGCCCCCGCCACAGGCCTGTGATGATGATCCATCCCTCCCCGATACACTCAACCACTTTTATTCACGGTTTGAAATGCAGAATGACACCTGCACAAAAACTGCCCACACCTCCCAACGACCAGGCGCTCTGTCTATCTGCAGCAGATGTAAGGAAGACCTTATCCATTTACATTTACATTTAATCATTTAGCAGACGCTTTTATCCAAAGCGACGTACAAATGAGGAGAACAATAGAAGCAATCAGGCCATCGAGAGAGCAACAGTATACAAGTGCCATGACAAGTCTCAGTTAGTCTAGCACAGTACACGTAGCTAGGAATTTTTTTTTTTGTTTTTTTTTTTTAAATAGAATAGGTAAGTGTTAGTATTAGTTAGTCAGGTGCTGGCGAAAAAATATGTGTCTTTAGATGTTTTTTGAAAATGGCTAAAGACTCAGCTGTTGGAATTGAGATCGGGAGGTCATTCCACCAGCTGGGCACAGTCCAGGAAAAGGTCCGTGAGAGTGATTTGGTACCTCTTTGGGATGGCACCACAAGGCGTCGTTCACTTGCAGAATGCAAGCTTCTGGAGGGCGCATAAGTTTGAACTAGCAAGTTTAGGTATATTGGTGCAGTGCAAGTTGTGGTCTTGTAGGCAAACATCAGTACCTTGAATTTGATGCGAGCGGCTATTGGTAGCCAGTGTAACCTGATGAAGAGAGGGGTAACGTGAGATTTTTTCGGCTCATTAAAGACCACTCTGGCTGCTGCATTCTGGATCAGTTGCAGAGGCTTGATAGTACATGTGGGAAGGCCCGCCAAGAGAGCATTACAATAGTCCAGTCTGGAGAGAACAAGAGCTTGGACAAGGAGTTGTGCAGCTTGCTCTGACAGGAAGGGCCTAATCTTCCTAATGTTGTATAAGGCAAATCTGCAGGACCGGGCCCGTTGTAGCAATATGGTCTGTGAAGCTTAACTGATCATCGATCACAACTCCAAGGTTCCTGGCTGTCCTGGAAGGAGTTATGGTTGATGAACCCAGCTGTATAGAGAAGTTGTGGTGAAGTGATGGGTTGGCTGAGACCACGAGCAGTTCTGTCTTAGCAAGATTGAGCTGAAGGTGATGGTCCATCATCCAGCTAGAAATGTCACTCAGACAGGCTGCAATGCGAGCAGTTACCATCGGATCATCTGGTTGGAATGAGAAGTAGAGTTGAGTGTCATCAGCATAGCAGTGGTAGGAAAAGCCATGCTTCTGAATGACCGATCCTAATGACGACATGTAGATGGAGAAGAGAAGTGGTCCAAGCACTGAGCCTTGAGGAACTCCAGTAGCAAGAAGTTGTGACTTTGAAACCTCACCCCTCCAAGACACCCTGAAGGACCTATCTGAGAGGTAAGACTCGAACCACAGGAGGGCGGTTCCTGAGATGCCCATCTTTCTGAGGATGGACATGAGGATCTGGTGGTTAACTGTGTCAAAGGCAGCAGACAGATCCAGCAAGATGAGTGCAGAGGATTTGGAAGCTGCTCTTGCCAGTCTCAGGGCCTCTGTAACCGAGAGTAGGGCAGTCTCAGTTGAGTGGCCACTTCTGAAGCCAGATTGGTTGTTGTCCAGAATGTTGTTCTGTGCAAGAAACAGAGAGAGTTGGTTGAACACAACTCGCTCAAGTGTCTTTGCAATGAATGGAAGGGATACCGGTCTGTAGTTTTCTAAAAGTGCTGGATTTAGAGCATGTTTTTTAAGCAGTGGGCTTACCCGAGCCTGCTTAAATGCTGTGGGAAATGTACCAGTGTGAAGCGAGGTGTTGATAATGTGAGTAAGCGTAGGTATGACTGAAGAAGAAATGGCTTGAAGGAGGTGAGTGGGGATAGGATCTAGTGGACAAGTAGTAGTGGGATGATTGGAAAGGATGAGTTTGGAAACTTCCGTCTCCTAGAGAGGAGAAAAGGAGGTGAGAGATTGTGTATTTGTCGTTATGAAGTTATTATTAGTTTGTGGTGTGAGGAATTGGTCACTGATGGTTTTTGTTTTATTTGTGAAGAAAGTTGCAAAGTCATCAGCTGTAAGAGTTGATGAAGGAGGAGGGGGAGGAGGACAGAGAAGAGAAAGCTTTGAAGAGTGCGCGAGAGTCGGAACAGTTGTTAATTTTGTTGTGGTAGTATGTCATTTTAGCAGTGGAGACATTTGCAGAGAAGGAAGAGAGGTGTGACTGATACACACTAAGGTCGGTAGAGTTTTTGGATTTGTGCCATTTCCTCTCTGCAGCCCTTAGTTTAGCACGATGTTCTGGACAACCAGGGGGCAGAGGGGGTAGGGGTCTGGATGAAAGGGGGCAGAAGTTGTCTAAGCAAGATGTTAGAGTGAAGCAAAGAGTGTCAGTAGCCCTGTTTGTGTCGAGTGCTGAAAACTGAGAGGGTGAAGGTAGTGCGGATGAAACCATTGAGGATAGGCGAGAGGGAGAGAGCGAGCGTAGGTTACGCCGAAAGGTGACCTGCGGAGGAGCGTGTGCTATGTCAGGAGTTAGTGTGAGGTTAGAAGTGATGAGGAAGTGGTCTGAGGTGTGCAGTGGAGTTACTAATGTGTTGTCAGTGGAGCAGTAGCGTGTGTAGATGAGGTCCAGTTGGTTACCTGATTTGTGAGTAGCCGTAGTAGACACTCGTTTGAGGTCAAATGAAGTGAGAAGAGTGTTGAAGTCAGTAGCCTGGGGTTTTTCTAGGTGGATGTTGAAGTCGCCGAGCAGTACCAGAGGAGTACCATCCTCAGGAAAGTTTGACAGTAACACATCCAACTCCTCCAAGAAGTTACCCAGTTGACCTGGGGGACGATACACAACTATAAAGTGTATTTTAGCAGGGTGGGTAATAGTAATTGCATGAGATTCAAATGAACTGTTGCCTGTAGGAGATGGTAGAAGATCAAATTTCCATTCATTTGAAATAAGGAGACCAGTGCCTCCACCCCTCCCAATCGTGCGAGGGGTGTGGGAAAAAGTGAAATTAGTGGAGAGGGCTGCAGGAGTGGCAGTGTCCTCAGGTTTGATCCAAGTCTCAGTTAGGGCCATGAGGTTTAGACCGGAATGAGTAGCAATAGAAGGAATAAAATCTGCTTTGTTTACAGCAGACTGGCAGTTCCAAAGACCAATTGGAACAGAGAGTAAAGTAGTAGAGGACAGAGGGACTGTTCGTAGATTATTAGGATTGGCCTGCCTCCAACGTACAGTGCGTGCTCTCCGAGTGTTAGTAGTAATAGTACAGATTTGAGAGCACATAGTGAGTACAATTGACTAAACAAGTAGATGAGTACAAGTTAGACAAAAAGTAAAGAAAGGGGAGGAAGCAATACTCAAGTGCGTTGTCGGTGTCCTTGATCGGTGGAGTCATGCAAGGTAGAGTCGATCGTCTTTACACTCGTCGGTCTTCATACGAGGGCTGCCGCGACCGCTACCGCGGTGTACAAACCAGTTTTATACTTGCCTAATTACTCGTCCCTGAAGTCAGCTGACCACGCCTTCCTACTTAGCAAACCGAAACTGGGAACTCCCGCGATATGCACGAGAACAAACGCGACTTGCGAATGCATTTACCAGGTAAAACACAGTATGCAAAACAATGTTTCCTAGCAACGACAACTGAGCTGAAATCTAATGAGAAAACAAGACAAAACACTTACAAACTGCTGTTCTCTTCTGCTGTTCGACTGCTATCCAGGATTAACCCACGAAAGTCTGCGGGTCCTGACAACATACCTGGCCGTGTACTGAAAGACTGTGCTGCACAGCTGACGGATGTCCTAACAGATATCTTCAACACCTCGCTGAGCCAGGCAGTCGTCCCCACATGTCTCAAATCCACAACAATCATACCGGTGCCAAAGAAATCACCTGTGTCCTGTCTAAACGACTACCGTCCCATAGCACTGACTCCAATCATGATGAAGTGCTTTGAGAGGTTAGTCATGCAAAAAATCAAAAACAGCCTCCCCAACACACTCGATCCGCTTCAGTTTGCATACCGTCCAAACCGCTCTACGGATGATGCAATTTCCTCCACCCTCCACCTGGCTCTTACCCACCTAGAAAATAAAGACTCCTATGTTAGAATGCTGTTCATTGACTTCAGCTCGGCATTCAACACAATAATCTCACAACAGCTCATAAATAAACTAAACCTGCTGGGCCTTAACAATTCCCTCTGTAATTGGATCCTGGACTTTTTAACCGGAAGACCTCAGTCAGTCCGTGTCGGCCACAACACCTCAAGCACTACCACACTGAGCACAGGTGCCCCACAAGGCTGTGTGCTCAGCCTGCTGCTCTTCACGCTGCTGACCCACGACTGCACTGCCAAGTTCAGCTCCAACCACATCATCAAGCTCGCTGATGACACAACAGTGGTAGGTCTCATCAGCAACAACGATGAAACGCACTACAGAGAGGAAGTGGCACAGCTGGCTGAGTGGTGTGGCGCTAACAATCTGTCCCTCAATGTGGAGAAGACAAAGGAGGTTGTGTTGGACTTCAGGAGGAAGAACTCCATTGACCACCCCCCACTGACCATCGACAACGGAGAGAGTCAGCAGCACTAAATTCCTGGGGGTGCACATTTACATTTATGCATTTAGCAGACGCTTTTATCCAAAGCGACTTACAGTGCATTCAGGCTATACATTTTTTTATCAGTATGCGTCACATCACGGAGGATCTCACCTGGACCACTAACACCATGTCACTCTCCAAGAAGGCACAACAGCGCCTACTCTTTCTCCGCTGCCTGAAAAGAGCAAGTCTCCCACCACCCATCCTCACCACATTCTACAGGGGCACCATTGAGAGTGTGCTGACCAGCTGCATCACTGTCTGGTACGGGAACTGCAGTGATGCTGACCGCAAGACCCTCCAGCGGACAGTGAACACAGCTGCAAAGATCATCGGTGCCCCTCTCCCATCCATCCTGGACATTTTCCTTGCACGATGCTCCAGCAAAACCAACAGCATCGTGAAGGACCCCACCCACCCCTCCCACAGTCTCTTCCAGCTCCTACCATCAGGAAGACCGTACCGGAGCATCAGAGCCCGCTCCGCCAGGCTGCTCAACAGCTTTTTCCCCCAGGCTGTGAGAGCCCTGAACCCAAATCACCCCGCCCTCCTCTAAAAAAACCCATGCAAACCCCTACCTCCTGAAACATGGACCCCCCCCTCTCCAAACACCCCCCAACCTTACCACACCAAAAAAAAAAAAAAAAAAAAAAAAAGTGAACTTTTTTTTGTGCAATTCAAGTGTGCCACACACAGGTGAATGGGCCTGTACAAACCACCTGTAGTAACACACTCTCCTCTATGCGCACTAGACACTTTTCCTCAAACTGCTGTGTGTACACAATCCCACAAAAGACTCAGCAATATATGTATGTTTACATCTCATGCACTACTACAAATCATCTTGTACTGTTCCCCAGCCAGCTGCTTGACTCACAATGTTTCTCTCTGCACATGTACAGTATTTATGTGAAGTATTCGCATAGTTTGTATATTTTATCTTTCATCTTTAGTTGTATAGGGTAAACATTTATATATAGTATACTTAGTCAAAATCTGTCAGTAGGTTAGTGTTCGTGTTTTACTTCATTGTTGTATGTCTGTATTTATGTAGCACCGTGGACCTGTGAGGCACGACATTTCATTCCACTGTATGTCCCCACATGTAGCGGAATGACAATAAAGCTCAACTTGAACTTGAACTGTAAGAAACCTAAACATGTTTTGCTCAATTTGTCATGGCAATGACACACCTTAATTAGTGTTAGCATCATACCTGCATGGGCATCATAGTGACAGGCTGGGTAAAGGCCTCACTGGGTGTGCTGCTTGCTGTACTGGTTTCAGCTGTAACAGCCTGGCTCTGAGTCTCTTTGGCGGTCTCAGTATTTCTCTGGGATTCCCATTCTGCATCATAAAAAAACAGTACTGTTATGAATTGGAAATGTACTGTGTAGAAGATCAAATATATACACAATACATATCAAACGTTCAGCTGCTGAACAAGTAAATTCTTCTCACCATTGTTGACGGTCTCCTGGTCAATCATGCCTCCCTCTGCAAAGTCATCCAGATCATCCAGTTTGACCTTCTCCCATGGGATGTAAGTCACCCCAAGGTCCACATCCCAGAACTGCTTATACTCCTGTTTCACCCCTTTATTGAGGGCCCAAGCAATCTGCAAAGCAATGCAACATGTTTAGACACATTCCCCTCCCAAAAATGTTATCGAACATTGCAAAGATTTCAAGTCAGTGAACATTCTTCACACATACTTTGATGACCTTTGAACCGATTTTGTAGGAGCCTGTGCTCAGTTTCTGAAGGGCACGGTATGCATCCTGACGATGAACCATACAGATGTAAGCACAGCCTCTGGGAGGAATCATCTAGAGGAAAAAAAAAAAAAAAAACATTAAATTCAGACTTATGCAGTGAAAGCTTTAGTTTCCAGATTCACCAACTCTATTAAAAAAAACACAGAAGACCTACTGAGCTGTCCTAAAACAATTCCCATTTTAGGGTATTCCTAATTAAACTTCAGCCAAAAATATCTGGAGACTCCAAAAATGCCTCTTGGCTAGATGGCATAACTGATCTAATTAAAAAGTAAACTAATTTAAAGAGCATTCAAGTGCTCAAGTTTACAGAAACTCAACTCACATTGATAGATTCAATCTGGCCAAACTCTTCGAAGAGGTTAGTAAGATCTTGTTGGGTGGCTTTCTTGTCCACTTGGCCGACCCACAGAGTAGTGCTGCAAACTGAAAGAGGCAGAAAGAAATAAAAGGTAACTGACATGCTACTTTACACTTTATGTGTGCGTGTGTCTGTATAAATAAACATAAGGAAATTAACTTGTATTTCAGTTGCGAAAAGGACATAAAATTATCAAGACATTTGCAAGAACTCTGCAATCATGTTCATCCGTGAGATGGAAAAGTCTTAATGAATGTAACATTTTCAGTGGCAATACATAACTGGCCAGAAAATGCAAGTAACAGTTCTGTCAACTGTCCTGAAAGAACAATGGACCAACTGGCACAGTACATGTAATTACATTATAATTTTTGGATGAATTATTGCTTTAAGCTCAAAGACCAAAGCAACAGTCAGTCAGTAAATGAGGAGGCTTGTGATTTTCCCACTCATATGAACATGATTTAATACAAATCTTAACTGTCTCATCCATCGCACAATTACATTTCACAAGATCTTTCTATAATTCTTTAATTTATTTTATGTCAACTTAACCCTTTAAAACATGTCTGATGTGACTATTACAAAGCAGTAATTTCTTAAACTTGACCCTTATAAATTCAGAAAGCACAGGTGGACCTCTGTAATCGTACCACTTAGAACCCTTGAGCGGATAGGAGGAAGTCCTTTTTTCTGCCGTTCCTTTTCTCTTTCCCGTGCTCGTCGCTCACTGGAATAAGAACGTGAGGACTTCCTCTTTCTGTCCCTTGAGCGAGACCGTGATCTCTTCCTGTGTTTGCGCTTTCGTGACCCTGATCGAGACCTTGACCTCCTTCTCTTAGGTGACCTGGGGATGTAAAGAGATTTTCATATGAGAGCTCTTTACCTGCGTCTGGAAAAATGGAAATAAGACAAGAACTATTTGGTGAAATTGCTACACCAACCTGGACCGAGATCTTGAAAGTGTCCTTGAACGGGTGCTGCTGGTTTTCTTCTCCTCAGCCTCAAAGAGCTCCTCATCTACAGTATCCTGTCCCTCATCAATATCCATGTCCTGCAAAATACATGTTTCCACTATCCACTTGTCACTCAGCTTCAATTATTAATCATTGAGTATTACAGACATCCAACAGAAGACAGCGATTTCATCAATTCTAATATAGGCTTATCCTTGCAACTAAAGTTTAATTTCCGATCATACCTGTTGCTGGTTATCAATGGAGTCATCCATTTTTGCTTCTTGTTCTGGGAGCTGTAGTGGGGCGCTGCTCTGGCCAGGAGGGGCCGAATTTTCAGGACCAAAGATGGCATCCTGACCCTCCATGGTAATAGACGGTCAAAAAAAACAAGGCACATTAATAAATATCAAGGTACAAGAATGACATAAGGGCTCTGACACATTATGCAAAGAAAGCAGCACAGTTTTATGTACCTTCTGTTGATGCTGCTGGTGCTCCATTAGCTGCTTCTGAAACTGCTCGAGGTTTTGCTGCTGAAGATGCTCGGCCAGCTGATGAAATATTGAGTTATTGATGGACTCTGGCACCACAGGTCTAAAAGAGACAGTAAGAACATGTTTTACAAAAATAACATAACAGGGAACAGCTTTTCTTCAAAGTAGCATAAAAAAAACAAACAAACAAACAAAAAAAAACATACAACTGAGATGTAGCATCTTTCTTAGAATCCTCGCTGTGTTCCGACTCATTCCCAAAATCAAACTGACCCAACAGCTTCTACAACACAATGGAATAATAATGTGTTATGCAAGGGTTAAACTAAGGATTAAACCATTTCAGCCAGCAGTGTTCCTAAAAGCTCCCTCACCTTGTTAAATGAGGAAACTCTCTGCTCCAGCGGGTTGAGCGTGTTGGCTGCTGCGGCTGCAGTGAGCTGCGCAGTCAGGGCCTGCAGCTGCACCACCAAACCTGCATCCAGCGCCTGCAGCAGAGAGGGCTGAGATTTCTGCTGCTGCATCTGGAGGCTCTGAACCAGCTGCTGCAACTAGAAACACACGTACACACCAGTCAGAAATACAGCTGTGCAGTGAACAGTGTTTTCAGTAATGGAGGAATCTAACCTGTTGGCCCTGGGGACTCTGTAAGATCTGGGCGACCGCAGCCACTGTGTCTGTGTTGGAGATCTGAGACGCCCAGTCTGGGAGACTCTGCACTATGTTGGCTGGAGTGGCAGGAGTTGCTGGGGTTCCTTTAGGGAGCAGGAGAAAATATACCGATTTAAGAATGTTTTAGAGTTTTTACAAATATTTGTGCGGTAAAGGAGCGGAAATGGATGAGACAGACTTTTAAACAAGTTGTCATACTCCATTTTTGCCTCAAGGTGTCAGCATAAACTAGAAGATGCTAAAAGTTCAATCAGAATTTTGAGTACTAGGGAAAACTTATGTGATTAGGGGTTTATGTGATTAACGGGTTGACATATACTGAAAAAAAAAAAAAAGGAGTATACTGTATAGACAGGAAAAAATTTGTACATCAGAGCATCAACCAGACTATCCTGCCCTTCAGTCAAGATGAATGTGAAAAGGGCTATTAATTATGAAACAGTATAGAGTAGGGCTGCCACTAACAACTATTTTTATTTCGATTAATCTGTAGACTAATTTATCGATTAATCGATTAATCTAAACGATTAATTTCCCGCCAAAAAAACAACAATTTTACTTAAGAATATTTTATTAAACCAAATTAAATCCAAATTTCTATGAAATCCTTTTTTAAAGCAAAAGTAAAGTGCAACAGAGTGCAAGAAGCAAGTGTCCATCTCATCTCAGTCCAAACCACTGAAATCAGTTCAGTATTATAGTGTAAGAATGACAACATATCCACGTGTTCTAGTCTAACAATAAAATTATAATCAGTATTTTAAATAAAGGAGTATTTACCAGAAATATTATTTACCAGAATTTATTTAGGAGAAAAATGTAAATGTGCAGTATTTCTAGAAAGAAAAAAAAAAAGTTTTTTAACATAAAATCTATTAATTGGAGATGCTTTTGATTATTAAAATTTAATGGAACCATTAAAATGGAATCCAGAAAATAATGGAAACAGAATTTGGTACAGATAAAACTGTAAAACTCAATTAATTAGACAGGCTTTTTGATTAATAAAATTTTATTTAACCATTAAAACAGAGTATAGAAAAATTAAAATGGAAAAAACTGAATTTGGAAATATATTTTTTTGTGGTAATAAAAATAGATGTAAGTGAACAATAGCTTTTAAAATGACTTAAAATACATATATAATAGCAATGATGCAATAATAATTAGTTCAAATAAAGTATCAAAAGCAATAAATCATATGGTTTTATTGAACAAAACTGTTAAAATACATAATGTATTATAAACAATAGAGCTAATATAGATTACGCATAACAACAAAGGCCTGCAGGGGGCGCAGGTGGCCTGATGATTATTTTTAAACATTACTGCGTGATCTAATCCTTGTTTAATATTGACCAAGCACCATTTAATTCAAATGTCCACTTAATCTTTAATATTTTGCCATTTCTTTAGGACAGAAATGCTATAGCCGCTGTAATTAAATGAATATGTGGACATCAAAACGTGTAAACTCAGAGTGAGGGTTTGAGCTTTTATTTTGAAATCGCGATATATTCTCCTGTGTTTGCTTAGGTTTATAAATGATTTATCTTACAAATCTGATGAAATGGCGCACGTTGCGTTCCCAGATGAACGTTATAATAAACCCAAACTCACAACAACATGCAGAGATGGAGTTTGAGATGCTCCACACATGTAAATGATAAGTTTCTGTGGAACTACTGTGAACGGAGCCTCTGTGAGACGCACGTGCTTAACCTACACGCATGTAAATAATTAAAGCGCATATACAGTGTTAGAACTGCATCGCATATAATTAATTAAATCATAGCATTTGTGAATTCACAATTATGCTTAATTGTGATTTTTAAATGGGTTTAATATCATGCAGTAGTGTTGTCACGGTACCAATTTCAGTATTCGGTACCAATACCAGTGAAAATCCACGGTTCTCGGTACCAATTTCGGTACCAAAGCAAAACACAAAAATATGCTAATTAAAAAACACATTTTTATTAATAAAGTTAAACAAAAATAAACTGCACAAAAACCAATGCCATTTTTTATGCTCATTTAAAATTATTTCAAGTTTTTCCACAATTAATAAAAATATGAAAAAAAGTAAACAAGTTCCACTCAAAAGTTATCATATTTCTGCTGCCGCTGAAAAACAACTGTAAACTGTTGTCTGTTTTAGGGTTTGCTGGTGCTTCATGATCTTCCTGCAGCTGTAAAAGGAAAATATAATATAAGTAAAGCAGTGGACATTACTTATATATAGTGGACATTACTTATATATAACATTAGATCATTGACTCCAGCTAAAATATAACATTTCAGTAAATAACAAACCTCAGCTTTTATAATAAATTTAGATAAGATTATATATTTTAAGACAAGTGCATATCAAATAGAAGGAAACTGTAGTATTAAAAACACTTTACAATAAGATTCCATTTTTTAGATAGCATGACCTATCACATAAACAGTTATATATTGCAATTATTCTTCTTAGGGTTAATTTCAAAATTTACAAATACATAAAATCAATCAATCAATCAAAGTTCAATCTGTTAAAATTATTTAATGCACAATGATCATGTGTTTGTATTAAATAACATTCACAAACATTAATTAATGTTGTAAAAATATATTGTTCACTCACTGTAAGTTGATGTTAGATAATAACATGAAGTCATTGTAAAGTCTATACAGGAGATAGAATTTGACTGTACTTTCATTTAATACAAACTGTGTACATATTTAATTTTAAAGGGCTTTTAAAACTGCTAGTTATCCAGCCAAGAATAACAACAACTAGCAACTAACTAGCAAAAAAAAAAAAAAAAAAAAAAACAGGCCAGAACTGTTTTCTGTGGACTGATATGACAAACACTGTTAACTGTTTGTACATTCTCCAACACGCATATTTTAGATTCACAATTCATTTAAAAGCCTCTGGTGTGTAACAATAGTAAATACCATCATGTCCTCCTGTTGTTTTTACCCTAATAAAAGATATAGGCGCATTAAGTAGTTAATAAAGAAACTTCATTCTAATGCTCATTATATTAGCGTTAGCCGCGCTTATGCTAAGGATTAACTCCGCTATAACGGCAATGTTTATTTTAATCCGACATTCAAATTCAAATATGGAATAATATTCATAACAGAATATCTAAATATTAAATATTAAATAGAAACTTACCTGCTTGAACTCTTTCATTTGATCCGGGTGTCAGTCTTTAAAGTGTTGTTAGTTTGATGCATTTCCTCCTTTGGATGTCACCCTGTCACAGTGCTTTTATGAAGCGAGCGCATCTGCGCAGCTTTCAGATCACGCAGCAAGAACCGGGTTGACCCGGGTACTCGGTACCACCGGGACTTAAAGACACCTGGTACCGTGACGTTTTCATTTTTTTTGTACCGACTTGGTACCGAAGTACCGGGTCTTTTGACAACACTATCATGCAGCCTTGGAAAATAGTCTAATAATGTGTTTTATGGATTCTCGTCCGTGAAATGCGGCACTTCCGGTATTTTGCCGGTTGATATTTCAAAATCGACTAGTCGACTAAAATCGACTAGTCGACTAAAATCGACGAATCGCGACAGCTCTAGTATAGAGCATTTGTAACCACTCAAACTGCCATAGCTTTGGATTTCTAACATTAATTTTAGGTTACTATAGCAACATTTTAGTTAATGAGTTAGTCTGTTACACATTTGACATATTAACCTAGGTTACATTGAACTTCCCGCACCATAAGGAACGCAGCTGTGCCCGAGTATGCTAAAGGCATGATGAGACTTTGTTTTAGAAGACTAGATATTTGGTCATAGTTAGTTGATTACACAAAAAAAAAAAAAAGTGTTTGTTCAATAAACTTAAAGGAAAACTTTTCCACGGAATTAGTAAATCATTACAACAAGAATAAAACAATTTAAACAAATTGTTGTACAAACTTAATAAAATTAAGTTCCCGTGTCGTCCATACTAGCAATAGTGCATCCAATAAGCTAAAGACAGTTTAGTTTATTATTATATACAATATATAAGGTGTGTAAGTAACTGTGACTTTTCTCAGTACTGGCATTAGCACAGTTTTTGCTCTTAGAGTGAAGCATCATGGCCGTCATGTAGCAGAAACTCTTCTAAATCGCCAATATTACTGAACATTAAACACTAACAATCTTTCTCTTTACTGAAAAACAACAAATAACACTTATAAACTGACTTTCTTAATGCCATCCCATGCAAAGAATGCTGGGAACTACAGACCCACTGCCCAGTTAGTTATGTCACCAAAAATGATTCATGTAGTCCCAATAAAACGAATATAAAACATGTTGCCACAACAGTGTATTGTTTCACCGAGGATGCATTATGAGTGAATAACTTACCAGGAGTAGTGCTGTTGATGGGTACGGCACTGCTGGCAGAGACGGGCGTAACGCTGGGGGGTGGGAGCCCTGCGGCCATATCCAGTAGAGGCTGGATGATGTCACTCTTGAAGACATTGTTTTTCTGCCATAGATTTAGTACTCGGACAATCTTACTCTGCAACCCAACATTGAATATGGAAAATAAGCAAATGGAAAAAAAAGTGTTTAGACAAGACCTTTACCATTTGATTACAAGGGCATGAGAAACAAACGCACCTTGTCATCAGCTGGGCAGCGGTAGAGGTTTTGGAACGTGGTAATGATGTTCTTACTGAAGCGTGGAGCGAAAACATCTTTCTCTTGACCAAACTGGTGACGAGACTGCCGTACAATGGAGTCGATGACGTACAGACCGGGGACTTTGTATTCAGGCTTGCACTAACACACAAAAGAAAGAGAAGTAATGAATGATGAAAAAGTGTGTGGGTTCTGGGCTTCAAATCACCACATAATACATTGTTTTTGAAAGCAAACTTGACAGCCAGTGATATTCCATGCATTAAAAATCACAACCATCAGGCATATTTAAAATATCTAATTTTTAGTCTTTGGTGGTCTTGGGCTGACAAATTAACCTTTTAATAAGATACTTTAAGTAAGATTTAGAGACATTTAGAGACAAAACGGTGAATTTCACCGAATGGTGACAGTGTTGCTGCACAATAACACTATATAATCATACAAATGAAGTTAAGATACTTTCCTTTATGATTAAATAAGTCATGCATTAGAGGGTTAATACGTTAAGTCTTAATGCTATTAACTGACTTTATTCTACATGACGCACTTCACATGAAAATAAAAATACAGTTTGGAAACATCTGAGCTCTCTCTAGGCATTTTCCAAATATCTATTAGTTTATTTTACATTTGCAAGATAATAACAACTGACCTTTTGAACAAATTTCTCCACACTTTGGACGACATGTTTGTAGAACTGAAAAAGATAAAAAAAGAAGAAAAAAAATAATAATATGAAGATTAAGAGGTACACATTAACAGCATGAACTGACGATGAGCATTCACCTTCATCAACTAAAAGAACCAGAGCTAGACATTATGTGACAAAGACCATTAAAATATATCAGTTTCAGTTTCTCAGTGATTATGTCACGTGTATTCAACAGAAATATCCACTGTTTCCTCACCAGTGCATTGCATTTGGGTTAGTTGACAAACATAAGTGGACTCTTTTTTCACATACATATGCTTAAGGAAAAACACTTTCTTAAATGCTTTGACCTTTAAGCAATATTTGTACATCACTAGTTCATGGTCCTTTGGTGTGATTCATTTTTAAAAGAATGTTCCATGTTCCATGCATGCCTCATAAATATGAGCTCATGAAAAAATTAAATACAATGTAATTAGGGTTGGGTACCGAACTCGGTACTTTTAAGGGCACATACCGAATTGCGTCAGTACTACCAAGTATCTATTCACATTAAATCATTCGGTACCAAATTTCGGTACCTGAGAACGCATTTGGGCGCATACGAGAGAGAGAGAGAGAGAGAGAGAGAGAGAGAGAGAGAGAGAGAGAGAGAGAGAGAGAGAGAGAGAGAGAGAGAGAGAGAGAGAGAGAGAGAGAGAGAGAGAGAGAGAGAGAGAGAGAGAGAGAGAGAGAGAGAGAGAGAGAGAGAGAGAAGGAGAGAGAGAGAGAGAGAGAGAGAGAGAGAGAGAGAGAGAGAGACCCTGTGACATGTCACCCCTGCAACTCTTTAAAACACAACACACAGGGCAAAACAAAATGTTCTGAAGTGTGCTTACATTTCTAGGGTCATATGGTTTCCGCGAAAACACGGACAGGATGGCGGAGTCCATTCATAAAAACGGAATTTACTCTAAAGCGCGGAATGCCACAGAATTCGTAAATTTTTGGACGAATAAAAAAAGGTCTGTCACTTAATTCGAATCGCGATAAGAACTAGTGTATATGCTGAATATTAAAACGCAAAAAGATGGTTTAAATATGAATCCTGCATGTTCCGTTAGCCTCGGTATGTATGAATGGCTGAGACGCGGTTTTGTTAACTACACAGATACTGAAGCACACGTGAACTCACGGTGATTTTCTCTGCATCTCACTACATGAACACATGAACACTTACAGCAGGGGTCACCACACTCTGTCCTGGAGGGCCGGTGTCCTGCAGAGTTTAGCTCCAACTTGCCTCAACACACCTGCCTTGAAGTTTCAAGTATACCAAGCAAGACCTTGATTAGCTGGTTCAGGTGTGCTTGATTAGGGTTGGAGCTAAACTCTGCAGGACACCGGCCCTCCAGGAACAAGTTTGGTGACCCCTGACTTACAGGCTGTGAGAGTCACTTCATGAGAATTTTACCGTTTCATTTGAGAAAACTAGCATCATATCATACTGTATACACAGAAACTTCACGGCAACCTGTCAAAATAAAAGTGCGGTTTAACATGTAAAATATATTACTCTTGTACAGTATAATGTACGTCTTTATATATTCCATTTATTGTCAAATTTAAATAAAACAATTAAATTATACAAATAATTATTACAACTACATTAACCACTTAATTGTCAAAAAAATAAAATTATTATAAAAACTTTTTTAAAGGAATATTCACACAATTTTTCTACCATTGATTAAATTTTAACAGGAAACCTCTGTTTGTTTGCCAAAAAAATAAAAGGGTTTCATTTTCAGGGATTAAAGCAAAAAAAAAAAATATATATCTTCAGACTGAATTTTTCCTCGGCCAAACCTCATTCCACAGCCATACCTGTCACACACCCAGTTTAAGAGCCGTGTTTTTCTTTTTAATTAGGAGCGCTTGTCCTTCTAATTTAAGAAATTTAGGAGCACCTTCTAATCAATAATAAAACAATTCTGATCAAAAAAAAGTGCCTTCTTAATACAAGGTGACATTTGACTCAAAGTGATTTACAGGGGCATTTTCTTTTTACCTTTGTAAATGCATTTTTCTAATCTTATTAAATGTATGCAGTGTTTCCTCTAGGATATTTTCCAGCTGTGGTGGCAGGACTATTTCCCATGGATCACGCCCCCTCCCCACCCAAGAACCACGTGCACTTTGAATTTATTTTAACTAAAAAAGACAAATGGTAAATAATAAAATAACAACAAATAAACTAATTACAATCAATAGCACAAACAAAAACAATAACAAGATACAAATTAAATTATTAGTACTTACATTTTTTCAGTTAAGTCTAACTATAATCTATTCAACTAAAATAACACTGGATAGTCTTCACTGTATAATGAAAGACAGCAGCAGGTTTATTTAGGCTGCTGTCTCTTTAAGACCTCATGCATGGATCTAATATGTTACACATGGCTCTATGCTTACTTTTCTTTTTAGGAGCGCTTGTCCTCCTAATTAAAAAAATTTAAGAGCACCTTCTGATCAATAATCAAAAATTCTGATTAAAAATTAGCCTTCCAAATACGAGGTGACATTTGACTCAGTGATTTACCGGGGTATTTTCCTTTTACCTTTGCAATGGCATCATTTTCAGCTTTGTCAAATTCAAAAATGTATGGTTAAGCTTTTTAAAACAATATAATAAGAAGTAGAAGGCATAAGTTACCAATCATATGAAATTAGTATTAATAAAAAAATGATTTGTACTACAGAGGTGGCACAGAAGAACACAAAAGTGGCTTGTAGTTGTAGGTACATTTTCAGACGTTTAATGAGGCTCAAAGGTGGATTGAGTGCAATTAAATTCATAGATTCCTGTGGAGATTGAGGTTTTAAATATAAAACTTTGAATACAGAAATATTAAATTAATTAAATAACTGAAATGATATGCTAAAAATGAAACTGAAACCACCAGCAGGTGGCGGTAAGTCACTGATTTCATTTATCATGAAATCCATAATTTATTCAATTGATTCGTTTGAACGGTTGATTCATTCCGGAATGAAGCAAGTGACTGTCTTTATGAATGGGGAATCATGAATCACTGACTCACTAGATTCGTTCAGAAACGCAGTTCATTCATGAATGAAACACCGCTGTGTTTGCTTTGAGATGTGCAGCGCTCAGCTGTTACTTTATTTGGAACTATTTTCGTTGATAGAGTAAAATCATGCAGTACTTGTTTATTGATCTGTTGTATTAAACCAATATCACATTTGCAAACTCCCTTAATTATTAAAAGCTGTCACTCTCCTTATCGCGATCTGTGGGAGCACAGAAAATGAGAGCTCGCGAGTGAGTTATCAAGACACAAAAGCACGTGCAAATATGATACATTCCGTCGGAACCTGCGGGAATGAGTAGAATTATTATTAATATCCGCAATCAAGTTCTGTTCTGTGTTCTCTACTAATAACCCGACTGTGAATGATGCGAGCGGCGTTACTATGTTGTCAGTGAGAAGCTGCAGCCATGGCGGGGATGATTTTTGGTGTGGTGGCAGAACAACAACATGTTTCTTTTCCCCTCATTTTTTCCAATTGATGGAAATCCGTCGTAGCGACAGAAAACATTAATCCCTGATAACTTTTAAAATGGAGTGAACACGGAGCAGTTTTTCCGTGAGTGGACCCAGAGCGGAGTGATTACAGAACGGAGAGAGAACGTGCTTTCGCTCCACTCCAGGCTCTGATCACATCCCCCTCAGCAGGCTGAATACACCTCGTCTTTCCTTAATTTAAGACCTATTCAAACTAAAATGAAGATGTTTATTACACTATTATGATAAATGTAAGCATATTTATGGTCTTAAAATTATGAAAAGTGAATTTAAGACATTAAGGACAGGCGGAACCCTGCAATTGACAGAAATCCGTCTTAGACCCGCAGCAATTGACGTTAATCCGTCGTAGCGACGGAGAACTTTAATCCCTGAATTTTCATTTGATTAAAAATAAATGTTTCATGTCTTCATTTGATTATCAGAAAAAAATAAAAAATTTCTGGAAGAAAAAAAAAAGCCCTATTGTTCAAAATGTTGAAATTGAGAGTTTTGGACATTTTTTTCACTGAAATAAATGTTTTTGTTATTACACAGAGTAAAGTACCGAAAAAAGGTACCGTTGGGTACCGGTACCGAATTTCAGGTACCGGTACCGGTTCAAATGTGAACGGTACCCAACCCTAAACGTAATACATGCTATACAAAATATGTTTTATGGATTTCAGCATAACAGGCCATTTAAAAATATTAAAGCTATTGTTTAAACATACAAGGTCTCTGACATTCTGCATAAATTTACAATATTTACAATATTATGAAACTGAAAATGAATGCCCTTGGCCAAAAACTGAAAATGTCCATTAATAATCAATTAAATAAATGTATTTAATAATGAACACTGAAATAGTTGTACAAATGTTTAAATTGCACACAAGGCAGTTTCTTGATCAACATTTAAATAACAGAACTTTCCACTAAATTGGTTGATGAAATATAAACATTTAAACAGTGGCTGTAATAAAAACTTGTTTTACTAACAGATTAAAACATACATTAAAGAAGACAATAGGCCAAGTAAAAATAAACTGCATATCTTTGTGTATATTTATCAGAATGCTCCTGTTTAGTTATTTTTTTCTTGCTAGTAACTAACCAGTTTGAAAGTGTCAAAATAACCACAAAGAGTTTACCGTTTGCGTTTTGTGAGCACATACATGATAAATATATCTATAGAAAACTTTAAATTACTACTTAAAATAAAACAAATCGAAAACAAAAACTCTTTCATTATAATCATAATCCATAAAGATGCATTTCTCTCTAAAGGTAACAAAGCTTATTGTGATTAGTAATAGACTAGACAGATCTTGAGATCTAAGAATCCATATTGGTATCGATTGAAAACAAGAAATTGATATTGTTAATCCAGCACTAGAATCCACACAGCTAACATGTTCACCTGTTGTAGTTTGTCCATGTTGTGTGCACTAAATAAACACTCGCATAGTCAAAACACACCATCAGAGAAATGCTAATTAAACCTCAAATAAAATGTAGGTTTAAATTTCAACATGATGCAGGATTAAGGACTACAGCAAAAGATTTAGCATGCTTATAGTATTTCCTTGATTGTATACTGCATTTATGAATAAATTAAATGTAAAATGTCAACATTTTGCCCTACACATAAGAAACATTAAAACAGCTATGATACATTTAAAATTATTTCAGAAATACCAATCCACAATCCATACTTCTAGTCATCTTGCATTCTAGTCTCAGACGTCACCGCTGGCTGAACGTCTGATGCATATGGCACACAAAAGTGGAAACGCTTCAGGAGTTTCGAAGTCGTCATGGGATTGGTTGAATTATACAGGATTTCCGGGAGACGTGAGTGTCGCTTTCTTTAACGCTCCGCCTGGAAACAAAGAGGCTATGGCGCCTAACCCCCTCACGAAAGAAGAAAGCCGTCGTGTTTACAACTGTGATGACGAACGCTTATCAGGATCAACTAAACACTGGAGTATGTGAAATATTCAAAGTTCATGGCATAGAATCTTTAAAATGCGTCTGAGAGTTTTACTGTTATTGTGGCGACATTTCCACACCCCGAAACGTGACGCTGAACGAAACACTGTGATTGGTTGTTTGACATGTCGGTCAAACGGCATCATGGGCGGGCTTTGGCCAATGAAAGCTGCCATGCATTCCATTCTCTATGCATGCATGCCTGAGAAATGCTTTCTGAAACTTGACAGTTTCAAAAGAACAACCACAAATATTGTTTCAGAGACTTTTTTGCCAATTAACATGTTACACAAAAAGAAAATGAAGCATGAGATGGAGAGGTCAAGTTAAACCTAAGAGACAAATTAATAAAAAGAACTTAGCTTCAAAAAAAACATTTTTATCATCTAATTATTACTTTTTTAAACAATAGCTAGTTTGTAAAAGGAAGATACAACATTTGAACCAATGGACTGGGCAATCTGACAATTTCATGACTGATCCTGAAGACAATCAATCTACTTTTTAAGCGAATCATAGAGATTGTGATATTTCATGTCCTGTTAAAACTACGGCAAATATGGAAGCAGTACTTGTCATGTCAAAGCTGACGATCTATAGTAGCATCTAGCAATCCACAGCTGTTTGTTTCACGCATTTGTGATGGACCATAATTATTCATTATCATTTGCTGCAGGTTCTATCAATCAAATATAACACCACTATGCAAAAATGACCGTGTAGGTGAACACAGCAACTCCCATGATCCCATGCTCTGTTATGGTGTCATCTAGCTACGTCTTTGTTATTGTTTTAAGCAAACTCTAGCAGCGAAACCCACACATAACACATACTGTAAGACATAAAACAGTCATGTCTTAAGTAGGAATGTCCCAAGCTGATCTCAAGGATCAGTAGGGCTGGGTATCAATTCAGATGTCCAGCTCTTGATTCGATTCTTGATTTGATTCTCGATTTTTTGATTACATTCAGTGGATATAGCTAGTTAATACAAATGCTAGTGATATTTCTAAAAAATGAACAGTAAACAGTTTACAAATGGTGAATTAATAAAAAGAAATTAAGAGCCACAGACCTGTAATTTAAACCTATTCTTTTTTTGTAAAGGGTCCTTTTTTTCCCCCAATAATAGGGCCCTATAATATGTTTTTCTTAAAGGGGTCATATGATGCGATTTCAAGTTTTCCTTTCTCTTTGGAGTGTTACAAGCTGATTGTGCACATATAAATCCCTGAAGTTGCAAAGACTAAAGTCTCAAACCCAAGAGATATTCTTTATAAAAGTTAAGACTTTGCCACGCCCCCCTAAAATGGCTCATTCAAACACACCCCCACATGTCTACATCACGATGTGGAAATATTTGCATAATGCAGCCCAAATGTTCACGCAAAGAAAGGCGGCGTGGTTTCAGTAACTGCAGTAGTGTTGAAGCAGCCATGTCAGGGAGAACTGTGTGTTTCTAGGCGAAAGCAAAAGCACTTTATTTGGCCTTCTGAAAGTAGATGCATTTAGGAATCATTAAGATTACTTACAACAGAACAGCAACGCATTTTATGGACGACAGTTTCGTGAACCTAGGAGAGGAGGTAATTCTGACTGTGCTATGACAAACTGGCGCTTCTGAATCAGTGACTATGTTTTGTTATTAGTTTAAGTATTTGCTATTGACTGTTCAAATGCAGAGTTTTGCGCGTCGTGTGTGTGCGCGTGTGTGTGAGAGAGAGCGAGAGAAGGTCACAGCGCAGCGCCGTGTGTGTGTGTGTGTGCGCTCGCGTGAGAGAGGGAGACACGGTCACATCACAACCGCAGCTTGTGTGCAAACACATAAGAGCTTCATCACTGTGTCTGTCACTGTTCTCTGTTCCTCTTTCGGGCTTGAACTGATGGTAAAACTAAGGACATTATTAACGGTCTTTACTTTTATTTTGAAAGCTAAAGCTCACGATTATGGAAAGGGAGTTACATTTCTGACGTGGCTTATGGTGTTTGGCCAATCACAATGCACTGTGCCAGTTGGCCAATCAGAGCAGACTGCGCTTGTCTGAAGGAGGGACTTTGCAAAAAAACAAAGCGTTTGAGAGAGGCGGGGCATAGAGGACCTAAAATAGGGTTGGGTACCGTTCACATTTGAACCGGTACGGTACCTGAAATTCGGTACCGGTACCCAACGGTACCTTTTTTCGGTACTTTACACTGTGTAATAAACAAAAACATTTATTTCAGTTTAAAAATTAGTCCAAAACTCTCAATTTCAACATTTTGAACAATAGGGCCCTCCAATTTTTATTATTATTTTTTTTCCTTCCAGAAATTGTTTTATTTTTTTCTGATAATCAAATGAAGGCATGAAACATTTATTTTTAATCAAATGAAAATTAAACCCTTTTATTTTTTTTGGCAGACAAACAGAGGTTTACTGTTAAAATTAATAAATGGTAGAAAAATTGTGAGAAAAATCCTTTAAAAAAAGTTAATATAATTGTATTTTTTTCTACAATTAAGTGGTTAATGTAGTTGTAATTATTTTTATCATTTAATTGTTTTATTTAAATTTGACAGTAAATGGAATATATAAAGACGTACATTATACTGTACAAAAGTAATACAAGAGTAATATATTTCTCTTACATGTTAAACCGCACTTTTATTTTGACAGGTTGCCGTGAAGTTTCTGTGTAAACAGTATGATATGATGCTGGTTTTCTCAAATGAAACGGTAAAATTCTCATGAAGTGACTCTCACAGCCTGTAAGTTCATGTGTTCATGTCGTTATGTAGTGAGATGCATAGGCCGAAAATCACCACGCGTCTCCGCCATTCAAACATACCGAGGCTAACGGAACATGCAGGATTCATATTTAAACCATCTTTTTGCTTTTTAATATTCGCATACACTAGTTCATATCGCGATTCGAATTAAGTGACAGACCTTTTATTCATCCAAAAATTTACGAATTCCGTGGCATTCCGCGCTTTAGTGTAAATTCCGTTTTTATGAATTGACTCCGCCATCCTGTCCGCGTTTTCACGGAAACAATATGACCCTAGAAATACAAGCACACTTCAGAACATTTCGGTTTGCCCTGTGTGTTGCGTTTTAAAGAGTTGCAGTGGTGACATGTCACAGTCTCTCTCTCTCGTAGGCGCCCAAATGCGTTCTCAGGTACCGAAATTTGGTATCGAATGATTTAATATGAATTGGTACTCTGTAGTGCCGACGCAATTCGGTATGTACCCTTAAAAGTACCGAGTTCGGTACCCAACCCTACATATGACCCCTTTAATTTTTCTGGTAAATCAAATGAAGGCATAAAACATTAATTTAATTTATCCTAATCAAAAGAAAATTAAGCCCTTTTTTTTGGGCAAACAAAGTGCTGCACAACAGAGGTTTACTGTTAAAATTAAAAATAAAACAAATGACATTATTCTTTTAAAAATAAAGTTTTACTAATATTTATTAGTAGTAGCAGTAGTATTGTTGTTGCATTGAGACTAAAGACTGCACTAAAGCCGCTTTTCCACCGAACGTTTCAGGAACTTTTTTTTTTTTTTTACCCCAGACCTGTCTGAAATCTGCATTTCCATCACGGTCTAAAGTACCGAGAAGATTAGGCAAATAGTCTGGTGACGTAGGTCTGCGTGCGTTTCTCAATATACAGTGGGTACGGAAAGTATTCAGACCCCCTTAAATTTTTCACTCTTTGTTATATTGCAGCCATTTGCTACACAGAATTGTTGACATTTTTGCAGATTTATTAAAAAAGAAAAACTGAAATATCACATGGTCCTAAGTATTCAGACCCTTTGCTCAGTATTTAGTAGAAGCACCCTTTTGATTTAATACAGCCATGAGTCTTTTTGGGAAAGATGCAACAAGTTTTTCACACCTGGATTTGGGGATCCTCTGCCATTCCTCCTTGCAGATCCTCTCCAGTTCTGTCAGGTTGGATGGTAAACGTTGGTGGACAGCCATTTTTAGGTCTCTCCAGAGATGCTCAATTGGGTTTAAGTCAGGGCTCTGGCTGGGCCATTCAAGAACAGTCACGGAGTTGTTGTGAAGCCACTCCTTCGTTATTTTAGCGGTGTGCTTAGGGTCATTGTCTTGTTGGAAGGTAAACCTTCGGCCCAGTCTGAGGTCCTGAGCACTCTGGAGAAGGTTTTCGTCCAGGATATCCCTGTACTTGGCCGCATTCATCTTTCCCTCGATTGCAACCAGTCGTCCTGTCCCTGCAGCTGAAAAACACCCCCACAGCATGATGCTGCCACCACCATGCTTCACTGTTGGGACTGTATTGGACAGGTGATGAGCAGTGCCTGGTTTTCTCCACACATACCGCTTAGAATTAAGGCCAAAAAGTTCTATCTTGGTCTCATCAGACCAGAGAATCTTATTTGTCACCATCTTGGAGTCCTTCAGGTGTTTTTTAGCAAACTCCATGCGGGCTTTCATGTGTCTTGCACTGAGGAGAGGCTTCCGTCGGGCCACTCTGCCATAAAGCCCCGACTGGTGGAGGGCTGCAGTGATGGTTGACTTTCTACAACTTTCTCCCATCTCCCGAATGCATCTCTGGAGCTCAGCCACAGTGATCTTTGGGTTCTTCTTTACCTCTCTCACCAAGGCTCTTCTCCCCCGATAGCTCAGTTTGGCCGGATGGCCAGCTCTAGGAAGGGTTCTGGTCGTCCCAAACGTCTTCCATTTAAGGATTATGGAGGCCACTGTGCTCTTAGGAACCTTAAGTGCAGCAGAAATTTTTTTGTAACCTTGGCCAGATCTGTGCCTTGCCACAATTCTGTCTCTGAGCTCTTCAGGTAGTTCCTTTGACCTCATGATTCTCATTTGCTCTGACATGCACTGTGAGCTGTAAGGTCTTATATAGACAGGTGTGTGGCTTTCCTAATCAAGTCCAATCAGTATAATCAAACACAGCTGGACTCAAATGAAGGTGTAGAACCATCTCAAGGATGATCAGAAGAAATGGACAGCACCTGAGTTAAATATATGAGTGTCACAGCAAAGGGTCTGAATACTTAGGACCATGTGATATTTCAGTTTTTCTTTTTTAATAAATCTGCAAAAATGTCAACAATTCTGTGTTTTTCTGTCAATATGGGGTGCTGTGTGTACATTAATGAGGAAAAAAAATGAACAAATGATTTTAGCAAATGGCTGCAATATAACAAAGAGTGAAAAATTTAAGGGGGTCTGAATAATTTCCGTACCCACTGTATATGCAAATTTCGGACTTGCATCCTCGGTAGTTCGGACTTCGCAAGTTTGACTCGGGAGTGTGAATTCCCGCAGACGGGACGACGCAAGTCCGGTAATTCTGCAGACAGCTGCGTACTTGATAACGTCAGTCAGCTCGCCTTGGCTACTGCAATTTTCCCTCACTGTATTTACAATAAGATGAAATATGATATCAAACACCGGTGGAAACACACCGAGTTAGGCCCAAAGTCCCTAGTTCCTGGGGAAAGTTCCTGCGGCGGAAACGGGGCTTAAAGTCGGCATGAAATCAAAATTGACTATTCTTATTTTTTGATGGAATGTGCTATTATAAATAATTTATCCGTGCACTTCATTATTTTTTTTAAATTCATGTGCCCTCGTAATCTTTAATCAAAAATGTTAACCTCCCCTCCCCCTCAAAACGACTCCTCTACTCTTCCGGTCACGAGTAATGGCGCAAGGGCGGAGCTAGTGACGTAAGGGGTAAACGCTGGGATAAACAACAGGGAAAAGCTAAAGCTGATGCTTCACTTTATAGCACTGACACCAGTCATGAGGGAGTACGTTACCCTTAAACACTGAAAAGATATTAGGATATTACGACAACATTCCTCTTAGGACATCGCAAACTAATTTGTTTCATATGACTTAACCTGATGGAGGACGCGCTCAGTCATTCAGGCAGTTTCTCTCTCGTGCGCGTGCTGTTTAGACATGTTTTGTGCCGTTGATCGTGGTCATCATCCCTAATAAATAAAACATTTATGCATGCTTGGGTGTCGGCGGTGAATCCAGTGGCGAGAAATCCCCCACCACTAACTGCAAACTGGCATTTCAGATCTGCCTTCATTTTGTTAGTAAAGCCCCAACTTCCAACGATTCAATCAATTCTTGAAGGACGAAATCAAGTCCCGCCCTCTCATTTCAGATGCCGTTTCACTCGGATATACGTCACAATAGAGAAGAAAAGAATCGAATCGCAACTTCCGTTTCATGCCGACTTTAAGTAATATATTTCTTTCTTCACATAAAACCAAACTTTTATTTTGACGGGTTGCCGGAAGAACTTGCATCTACTGTGTATGTGATATGACCGTGGATTTTTCAAATTAAAAAGGTAAAATGCTAATGAAGTGACTCTCAGAGCAGCTGGAGATGATATTCGTGTGTTCTAGACATGTGCCGGTATTCGGTAATGCGATATATCACGATAATGAATATGTACGATATTGTTATCGTGGGCACATCAAAATACAGCGAATAATTATTTATTACAAATTATTCAGAATTCTGAATGCATTTTAAGAATAGCATTCCCATCAGCTGGTCACAATGCACAAGACACTTCCAAATGCTGTTTGGAAGTGTGCTGTTTCACAGACGCATGCGCTCTCATGTAAACGAGCACGGATGAGAAGCGCATGCAGAACGCGTGAGTCGCTCTGAATGAAAGCACATTCACTCTCTGAGAGCAGATGGTGCTGAACAGCAGAAATGCAGCCGTTACCCCGGAAAAACCGGAAACTTTCCGAAACATGTTTAAATTATTTAAATGGCCATTCACATTTTTGTATTCACTATGGTGTTCATCACAGCGCCAAATACTTAAAAGGGGTCATCGGATGCCCATTTTCCACAAGTTGATATGATTCTTTAGGGTCTTAATGAAAAGTCTATAACATACTTTGGTTAAAATTTCTCAATGGTAGTGTAAAAAACCTTTTTACCCTGTCAAAATCAGCTCTGTTTTCACCAAACTGTTTTTTCGTCCATTTCGCTTTAAATGCTAAAGAGCTCTGCTGACCCCGCCCCTCTCTTCCGTGGGGTGACGAGCAGTACTGTTTACTTTAGCCACGAAACTGGATAACTAGTACATTATTAGGAAAGGCGATTTGCAAATATTCATAAAAAACGTTATACTCACTTATTCTGTAGATGAAGCTGGATCACGAATGATTCGCGTGAACATAGATATTGAAAGTGTTTTGATTCTTTATTGTTCGGTCACACTTTACATTAGGGCTTCGTTAGTTGACATTAGTTAATTCATTAGTTAACAAACTGCCAATGAAAAATTCTTCTAAACATTAATTAATCTTAGGTAATTCCAATATTTAATAACACGTTGTTAAAATCAAGTTGAAACTTATTTAAAGAGTTTTTTTTATTTTACCAAAGATTAATAACTTCTGTAGCAAATGTAGGTATTGCTCATTGTGAATGTTAATGCATTAACTAAGGTTAACTAATGAGATCTTATTGTAAAGTGATACTTATTGGTCTTTATAATTCTTTCGCACTTTAATCTGTGTAACATTTTTAAAGTCCCCCTAGTCAAATATTTTATCCCTTAAAACTCATCTTTGATCATCAAAATAACATTTAAATGTGTTTTCTTGTGAAAATAATTCTCATGCCTTAAAATAGCTTGAATGTAACTAAACCCTTGCCTCGTTTACTATACGCGGATCTATGAATATGCAAATTAGCCTCGCCTCCACTCAGTCACACAGCCAGCGCCTGCTGATCCACTGAACTGTAGTAAACGCGAAACAATGGCATACACGGATAATGACTGATAAAACTGTTTTTACTAGCAGACAACTACAGTGAATACTGTAACATTCGTTAAAGTTACTTACTTGACTATGTTGTGGCCTAAAATGGCTTTAAGACTGAATGCAGCCGTTTGTGATTCTAATTCGCGCCCGTGAGCAACGCTAACGCGTGTGAAGTGCAGACGCCGATGCAGGAGAGGTGGGTCTGACTCCAGCTTACTTTTACACTGTTTGGTTTTGTGCTGGTATTGGTATATTTCGCATGCTAGTGATAGGAATCTATCCCTTGACATGATTGGTTTTTGAAATTTGTGACGTAGCAAACCGAGGGCTGTTTCAAACCGCGTTTCTGGGTCAGCCTTTGGGGAAACTACAGTTTTAAGGAGAAAATACTCAGCAATGGTGCTGATTAATGGATTGGCACATGGTTTGTCTAAAAGCATATTAAAAACACCACATACACAAACAACATAAACTTGATTTGTCACTACAGGGGGACTTAAACTTATTTTTTTGTGTATTGCTTTGCTGTATTTAAATGTTCAGTTATTTTAGTTATAAGAAAAGTTATTAAACCTGTTATACTGTATTATGACTAGGGTTGTCACGATACCATAAAAATGTCTTACGATACTATACCAGCTGAAGTATCACGATACAATGCGGTATTGTGTTAATTTAAAATTCAATTCTACAAAATGAATCAAAATTTCATAAATAGATGTAAATGAAACAGACAATATTTTTCTCTGAATACTTGATGTGAATGATTGAATGACTGGCTATTGTTATCCATGAAATGATCTAAACAAAACTTATCTAAGCACTGCACAGAAGCTGCATGATGTGACATTTAGATGTGCATTTATACATTTAGACTATTTATAATTGCATAAATAATGTTATGAGATTAATGTTTTAAATACTAAATTCTGAATATAGAAATATGTTGGAAAATAATGTAATATGCCTACTTTTAGATGGGAAACTTAAAACGGCCAGCAGGTGGCAGAAGTTCGTGATTGAATCACTGAGTCATTCAAACGATGCTTTCAAAACGGCTGAATCCTTCAGGAGCGAAAGAAAGGACTGTTTTTATGAATGGCTTAGTGAATCAGTGATTCGCCCAAGCCAACGCAGATTTGGATTCGAACACAGAAACGAAACAAAAACAGCACTCTTGCTCGTGTCATATTGCCGAACTGTCAGAAGCATTTTTTGCTCGCATATCTTGAAATTTCCAAGTTAGCAGAATGCATATAAAAACATAACATTATAAATGAATAAAAATATATACAGTGGGTACGGAAAGTATTCAGATCCCCTTAAATTTCACTCTTTGTTATATTGAAGCCATTTGCTAAAATCATTTAAGTTCATTTTTTTTCCTCATTAATGTACACACAGCACCCCATATTGACAGAAAAACACAGAATTGTTGACATTTTTGCAGATTTATTAAAAAAGAAAAACTGAAATATCACATGGTCCTAAGTATTCAGACCCTTTGCTGTGACACTCATATATTTAACTCAGGTGCTGTCCATTTCTTCTGATCATCCTTGAGATGGTTTCTACACCTTCATTTGAGTCCAGCTGTGTTTGATTATACTGATTGGACTTGATTAGGAAAGCCACACACCTGTCTATATAAGACCTTACAGCTCACAGTGCATGTCAGAGCAAATGAGAATCATGAGGTCAAAGGAACTGCCTGAAGAGCTCAGAGACAGAATTGTGGCAAGGCACAGATCTGGCCAAGGTTACAAAAAAAATTCTGCTGCACTTAAGGTTCCTAAGAGCACAGTGGCCTCCATAATCCTTAAATGGAAGACGTTTGGGACGACCAGAACCCTTCCTAGAGCTGGCCGTCCAGCCAAACTGAGCTATCGGGGGAGAAGAGCCTTGGTGAGAGAGGTAAAGAAGAACCCAAAGATCACTGTGGCTGAGCTCCAGAGATGCATTCGGGAGATGGGAGAAAGTTGTAGAAAGTCAACCATCACTGCAGCCCTCCACCAGTCGGGGCTTTATGGCAGAGTGGCAAGACACATGAAAGCCCGCATGGAGTTTGCAAAAAAACAACTGAAGGACTCCAAGATGGTGACAAATAAGATTCTCTGGTCTGATGAGACCAAGATAGAACTTTTTGGCCTTAATTCTAAGCGTTATGTGTGGAGAAAACCAGGCACTGCTCATCACCTGTCCAATACAGTCCCAACAGTGAAGCATGGTGGTGGCAGCATCATGCTGTGGGGGTGTTTTTCAGCTGCAGGGACAGGACGACTGGTTGCAATCGAGGGAAAGATGAATGCGGCCAAGTACAGGGATATCCTGGACGAAAACCTTCTCCAGAGTGCTCAGGACCTCAGACTGGGCCGAAGGTTTACCTTCCAACAAGACAATGACCCTAAGCACACAGCTAAAATAACGAAGGAGTGGCTTCACAACAACTCCGTGACTGTTCTTGAATGGCCCAGCCAGAGCCCTGACTTAAACCCAATTGAGCATCTCTGGAGAGACCTAAAAATGGCTGTCCACCAACGTTTACCATCCAACCTGACAGAACTGGAGAGGATCTGCAAGGAGGAATGGCAGAGGATCCCCAAATCCAGGTGTGAAAAACTTGTTGCATCTTTCCCAAAAAGACTCATGGCTGTATTAAATCAAAAGGGTGCTTCTACTAAATACTGAGCAAAGGGTCTGAATACTTAGGACCATGTGATATTTCAGTTTTTCTTTTTTAATAAATCTGCAAAAATGTCAACAATTCTGTGTTTTTCTGTCAATATGGGGTGCTGTGTGTACATTGAGGAAAAAAAATGAACTTAAATGATTTTAGCAAATGGCTGCAATATAACAAAGAGTGAAAAATTTAAGGGGGTCTGAATACTTTCCGTACCCACTGTATATAATGATTGATAAGAACCAAGTGCAAAGCCGCTATGTTGATGAATGGAACTGCGTTCGTGATCGCAAAGATGCTTCCAGAAACGAACTATTACACCTGTTCTAGAAGTGGTCAAGTGAATAAAACTGCGAGAATACTTTCTTGTAAGATATTATGATGTTGAATAAGTGATGCTTGAGCTGCTGTTTTTTAAAATGACATCAGACGGTCTGAATCAGACCCTTTCTTCTGATAAACTGCAGCATGAACAACGACGTGCAAGTGCAACTTCTCATTGCAAACGGAACTGAAGCGTCGGGAAACTCAATACCATATAAAACGTATACACAGACTATACTACACCGAGCACAGCAGAAAGACATTTGGCAATCAACTTGTAATGTTTCTGCAGGCATGCATGTTCAAATGAACGTTTTAAACAGTGTTACTGCCGTGCATACTACATATCTTACGGTACTACCTTATGGACGATACTACCGTTTAGGGCTGAACGATTAATTACATTTGCGATAATATCGCGATATGAGAAAACGCGATTCTTCAACCGCAGAGGCTGCGATTACACTTTGCCACGTGACAAGCGAGAGTAGGAGTAAAGTGGTGTGTTCGACTTGAAGATCGATCGTATGACATCAAAGTACGGCGAGAGAAAGCATAAGGAGACGTCCGCTCTCTTATAGCTCTCACAGTACTTTGATGACACACACCGATCGGTCTATCAGTGCTGCTTCAAGTCAAACACATCTAAGCAGTCTTCAGAGGAAGCATCAAGTTGGCACGCTATGTTGCCAAGTCCGCAGTTGGCCGCGGGTTGTTTTCGTGTCCGCGGGTCTTTCATAACATGCAGAATTGACGCGCTACATGTAAACGATATCCTTTGTTGTATTTTCCTGTCAAAATAACGGAGTTCCTTTGGAGTTCTTCAGCTTTTAAGAACTGCCGGGTTCTCCGCTAGTGGGCGGAGCTAATGCGCAAACGGCAATCTCATTGGCCGGCGCTCACCTATCATCGTCCCTGTTTTGATTTCAGCGAATCAGTTCGAGCGAACGCAGACAACCTGATTAATATTCATGAACCCAGCAGCTCAATAATCCTTAGTGCGTTTTATACTGTTATTAGTAGTAGAATTCGTTGTAGTTTTGTTATCTTATCAGTATTATTTGTAGTTTTCTTTTTCCTTTTTTTATAGAAACTAAATGACAAACAATATCTTAAGCACCACCACCAGTCCTAAATTCAGTCAACATGACAAATATGCATTCATACATGGTTATTCTAATTACTAAAGTTCTATCATCATATACTGCTCAAATTTAATGCTAAATTATCATAATATCATATTATAATGTTTAGACTGACTGATGCTAAGTGAGATTTTTAAAAAAAACTGCCATTTTACAAACATAAGCTTTATATAGATATAATTGAAAATCATTCAATTGATTATTGTAAATATTATCAACCCTCTATGGACACCTTGGCAATATAATCTCCATTGGCTTGTCATTTTTTTAGTTTACTCACCAGACCAATATTAATTATCTGATATACTATAAAAAATGACAAGCCAATGGAGATTCTATTGCCAAGGTGTCCATAGAGGGTTGATAATATTTACAATAATCAATTGAATTTGATAGGTGTCTCTCACATTGTCCCACAGAAACATTAAAATAGTGTAGATTAGTGTGCAATGTTTTATAATAACAATGCATTCTATTTAGTGTCCATTTCATTCATTTAACATTTAATATTGGGGACATCCAAGTTATTTGACATTTGAACATTTAAAAAAAAAAAAAAAAAAAGTAACAATAGTTACTTTCCCTGGTAATTAGTTTATTTTATAATGATGTAACTCGGTTACTATTTGTGAGAAGTAACTAGTAATATAACTAATTACTTTTTTAAAGTAGCGTGCCCAACACTGCATACTATACAATGATTTATTGCTTGTCTTTGTTGAATACAGAATATAAAGAGCTTTAAAAAAAATAATCGCATATTAAATCGCAATATTGGTAAAAAAAAATAAAAAATAAATAAATAAATAAATCGCAATTAGATTATTTTCCAAAATCGTTCAGCCCTACTACCGTTTAAAAAATGCAATGGCACCATGGGTATTTTTAAGCTTTATTATCGCGATACTACCGTAGTACCGGTGTATCGTGCAACTCTAATTATGACAACACTTTTTTGCAACAATTTCAATATCGTGATAATACCGTATACCGTGATAAAAGAATTAGCAATTAATTGCAACATGAAAATTTGATAACGGCATATCCCTAGTGTGTTCATATAGTCATATAGTGAGACAGCAGAGGCTTAAAAACCCCGCAAGCATCATCCGCGCTTTAGTATGCGTGTAGTAAACAAAACCGTGCATCTGCGCCATCCGCAATCATGGTGCTTTATGCATGATGTCAAATGCTTCAGCAGATTTGAAGTATTACTATAGCATTTCACCTGAGCATTGCAAATCACGCATATTGTTTTGTTCTTGTCAACAGTATCTCTGCCATGATAAGCACTGAATGAATGAAAGGCTTTCTGTTGTAACAGCGCGCAAGGTAAATAAGAGGGTGACATCTAGTGGAGAAGACTAATGATAAGATTCACGTTAATCTGATCTTGTGTTAAATGTTTGCTGAAATAAATACCGGAAAATATCAAGTCACGACTTTTGAGAATCGATATTGAACAAGCGTTTTTGAAAAAAGTTGCCAGCCACCACCACCATTTTTATCATTTTCCCTAGCATTCCATGACCCCAAGAATATTTTGTACTCCATCTTCAAGCATTCATTTTTAATCAACACTTGAATGAAACATTGCTGAAACATCTTTGATCAAAAAGCTGAGAAAATTGCGTTTATCAAATGCTACAATTAATTTTTAAAAGTTACAATCAATAACAATAATATAGACTGTCAACATCAACAAAAGCAATCTTAACTGCAAAAGCAGAACAGAAGCTGCATTAGACATGGCATTTATGTTTATTTTCACAGACTCTTTAATGCTGATCATGTACATGTATTTACTCAAAAAACTGTTTACTCAATGTAAATAGCCAATAAATTAAAAAACAGGAACTCAGAGGATGAAGCTTCAAAACTACAAAGATCATTGTTGATTATTGCTATTGATATTGTAATAATGATTATTAATGGTGATGGACCACTTCAGTGTTGATACAAAATGAGACGATACCATTTTTATCAATATAGGCCTACATTAGTTTGAAATGTGTACCTGAAAAATAGCGGAGGACACAGAGTGTGGCAGTTTGAGACATGCTTTATATCAAGGGCTTTAAAATAACTCATAAAATAGAGTTAACATACAGTTTAAAGTGGCTTGCCCCGTCAGATGCTCTGACAGATACATGTGCTGCTGACAGACAGGCTACTTGCGCTTTTTAACGTATTTGAGATGAAAGTTATGCACTGAGGAAAACCGCAGATTTCACAGGTATATTCTTCATCTGTAAAAGTTTTGCATTTTTTTAGTTTAGAGAATTTAAATTCTGCTTTAAAGAGCATAATTTTTAGTTTTTAGATCGCAATGTTACAATGTTAGAATGTAATGTAATTTTAATCCTTTTTTTTTTTGCACATAGGCTATTATAGCTAACAGTAACATTCACTATACTTGTTTTCATAGCCTTTAATATGAACATTGTTTCATTAGATAACAAGGGCAGGATGTAAAATAAATTTTCAAAATAAATACAGATTTTGTTTCCATCCAAATAGAAAAAGGTTGAAAATACAGAGATATATACTGTATATTGCAGTTCAGCCAAAAAGTTCAGTGTTTTTTTTTTTTGTGTGGCTATATCGCCCAGCCCTACATCTTATCTGCACTTTGTTTAAAGGGGTCCTATATCGTGGTTTTTCACTTTTTGAATTTTAGTCGGTGTGTAGAGTGCATGTTTGGGCATAAAATGATCTACAAAGTTACAAATCTCAAAGTCCACTCCAAAGGGAGATATTTCGTTTTAAAAAAAAATCCCTTTTCAAGAACTACAACGAACGGCTCGTTTGGACTACAAAGTTGTTTTCCTGTATTTGTGACATCACAAATTGTAAATCCCGCCTACGGAAATTCGAATGGTTGGCAGGTGGGGAGAACGCTTGGTTGAGCACTGCACGTTTCAAAATCGAAACCCAGTGCGGGTGTTTTTATATCACTGTATTTCTGATGGAAACCAACTGTTTTCAGAAAATTTTGGATGTCATTTTCATTTCATCTTGCATATAATAGGACCCCTTTAATGAGGATGAGAGAATTTGCAAATGTGGATTCAGAATTCAGCCAGTGAGCACACACACAGAACTCAAATCAAAAATGCCTCTGATTGGACAATGCATTCATAAGCTCAATAGAAACTTGTATGATTGGTTATAACTAGGCCCGTCACGATAACTTTTTGTTGTGCGATATATTGCCCCAGAAATAACTGCGATAAACGATTTTATTGTTATTTTAAGACCATTTTATGCCACTTAATATATATAATCATAATATAACAGCATAATAATGCAAGAAGGCCTGCACACTTTCAAATGACAACAAACTTTTAATTCTTAAGAATATTTAGATCATGGAAATTAAGTATCAAAATATTAGACACCTTAAAAGACTTGAATAAATAGTAAAACATTTTAACAAATTTCAAAGTAACAAGTAGAAGAAAGAAAAATGCACAAAGAACTTGTATGGAGATTTTTCCATCTACAGATTTTTCCCTGACCTTCATTTCTCTGTAAATTAAGGGTGCACACTATTGCTGAAAAACACAATCACAACTTAGTCGTCAGATCCCTAAACAAGGCCATATCTGCAGATGAAACCTTTTTTTGTAGAAGCACTTTTTAAATTTGAACTAGCATCTCATGACTACACCACGTTATGTAAAGAAGCTGCAAAAGACACAGGTTCAAGTGGAATGCAAAAAACATGGTGACATTAATTTTTATGCAAGTATAATGGGCAATATATTGCATCACCAAAAATTATTGGAGGTCATGTACATATATTGTGCGATATATTGATTATTGCGACAGGCCTAGTTATAACGCTCAATGCTGTAAATTGTGTGTAAAAAAAAAAATGTATGCAACGTGAGCAAATCTACTGAATGTAATGCCACAATTGATACTTTTTAGTTAATTCACATTTCATTTTATTCGTGACCGGCATAACAGATCTAGCTTAATTGTGCAGTGGCATCTTTTGCCCTCTTATCTTGGATTCGGCGTGCATTTTTGTTAATTTGTGGTGGCATTTTCCCCCCCAAGCCCCTGTTAATTTCCAACCCTGGTCTATATATGCTGTAAAAAATATAAATTCAAATATTTATACAATACAGACTGTTTCAAAGCACCTTCACAGTAATAAACAGGAAAATAACCTATGCAAACTTCAAATATTTTACAAATTTTAATAACAGTTGTCGGTTTTTGCAAATTAACTCTTCATTTATGTTCTTTTAATTCAGATAGGAGATCATGCTGTGACGTATCGATCTGCTGTTGGTCACACGGTATCACGTGATGCAAATTCGCAGGCCAGAGTTCACCAAGCTTGAACTTTGCTATGCAGCGAAATATCTTCACACGTGCTTGCGTTTCCGGTCTGACGCATTCGCATGCGTATGAATGGAAGTCAATGGAACGAAAAGTCTAGTGTAAGTCACCTATATCTTACGTAAATTAACAGCAATTTTTCATTTTTGGTTGATTTATTCCTTTAACTAGGCCTGAGCAATAAAACGGTATCAGTTTTTAATCGACGGTACACCTTTATCAATAACAATAGAAAAAAAGTTCGATATAGCGCACTATATAGGCACTACACAAACGCATGCAAAAATGAGTGCTATGACTGCCTGTGATGAGGAGATTGTGAATAAAAAAAATGAATGTTAGTTAAATTTATAATAAAAATTTGCATTTGAATGCAAAAACGGTGCAACTAAATTTTAGGTGTGCATCAGGGAGCCTTAACAGTGGTGTACGAGATACGGTGATGATGATGTAAGTGTCGTTGTTGCATTTTAATGTTTTGTTAGTCTATCCAGTTGAAACCCATGAGATGTGCCTCTGCTGCGTGATTCATTCGAAATATTAGAGAAATATAGAAGCTTAACGCAAAGAAGATTTTGATTAGCTTAAAACCGAAACAAAGCCATTCACACAGGACGCATATTCTGCACTTTTTTTTTTAGACGGACAACTATGACTGCTGCAATCACGTCTCACACGAGATGTATAGAAAGCCATGCAAAGTTAAAAGAGGTTCAACTTTTAGAATACACGTCGCAAATTTGTGGATATTTATTCCATCTCATATGTTTTTAAATGCAATCTGTATGATTGACGCTTCTGCTCTTTGTCTTAAGCTATGCATAAATACAAGATGCTTTTTTGTTCATAATTGTTAATGCAATTTACAAAATTATATTTGATTTATACATGTAATTTAGACATTATGCACGTTTTTAAAGACAGTTTGTTATTTCATTGCATTGACAATTTAAACGCGCTACATTATTTTGCTCATTGCGCCCTCCTGTGGCCTCGGGAGACAAGCCAAAAGTTTCCTTAAAGCTGCAGTCCGTAAGTTTTGTCTCTTTAGCCCGATTCGGATGGTAATCGTTTCTCATATGGACGTCTGTAAAAATACTGTAAAAAAACACCTCAGTGATAAAACTCATGGATTCGGATGGCGATTTTAATAGATTAACTTTATTGTCCCCCAAGAGGGAAATTATTTTCCACAGCACTGCACTTATTTGACACACACAACATAAACATAGTACAATTATATTATAATTACACAAAAAAAAACAAAAAAACAGCTAAGATAACCTCAGCGATGTCTGTTGTTGCGATATGTGATGGCTGAAGGAATCAGGCTTCTTCCAAAGCGGGCCCTCCTACACCTCATAGCCCTATACCTGCACCCTGAGGGCAGTGGGGCTAAATACTCATTAAGTGGATGTGTGGAATCCTGCTCTATTGAAATTGCAATGCGTGTAATAGCTCTATTGAGTTCTGTGAGATTGGGTGTTGAAAGACCTATAACTTTTGCAGCAATATTAGACACCTTTATAAGTTTGCTCCGGTTTTTAACAGAAAGCATATTGTAAAAACACGAAGAACAAAACAATAGAATTGGCAGAATAATGCTTTGATAAAGTAACAATAATAATCGAGGAGCAACATTATTTATTGAACAATTGAACAATTTATTCACAGTGAAGGAGCGAGTTCTGCGATCCTACGAACCCGGGAATGTGCTGCTCACGCGGCCAGTCACATGATTGTCTGCTGTAAATAAAATTAATTTTAATTCATGCTTCCTTCGAACTGGTTTTCTTTAAAATACAAATCTTGTGTAATTGCAGGCTATCTGTAATCAGAAGCATATTTAAAACTGGAATATAATTTAATTTCATTCACATGCGTTTCATAAACAATCCTTTCTGGATTACAATCCGCCATCAAAATTATAAATTTAATTATTCTAGCTGCTGTGAGAAAAGTCTGTAAACGATCTGCTACCTGCAGGATCCTCACATGTGATATAGTCTATTAGCCGGGACAAATTCTTTATGTTTACAGACGTGACGTAGTGACAGTGCCATGCTCGAATTTCCCACGAAAATCTACCTGTACCACTCAAATCAGAAAACATTATTATAAGCTTACAGTTGTGAATCGGGCTAAAGTAAGGCGATAGTTTTGAACGCTGGCTGGTAATGTACTTGCTCAAATATTGATTTCGGATCATTTTTAACCAAAAAAAAAAATGTACGGACTGCAGCTTTAAAGTCGGCATGAAATCAAAATTGACAATTCTTATTTTTATGGAATACTGTAGTGTTTATTATAAATAATTTATCCGTGCACTTCATTTAAAAAAAATTCATGTGCCCTCGTAATCTTTAATCAAAAACGTTAACCAGTCATGAGGGAGTACGTTACCCTTAAACACTGAAAAGATATTAGGATATTACGACAACATTACTCTTAGGACATCGCAAACTAATTTGTTTCATGAATATATGACTTAACCTGATGGAGGACGCGCTCAGTCATTCAGGCAGTCTCTCTCTCGGGCGCGCTGTTTAGACATGTTTTGTGCCATTGATCGGGGTCATCATCCCTAATAAAAAAAACATTTATTCATGCTTGGGTGTCGGCGGTGAATCCAGTGGCGAGAAATCCCCCACCACTAGCTGCAAACTGGCATTTCAGATCTGCCTCCATTTTGTTAGTAACGCCCCAACTTCCAACGATCCAATCAATTCCCGAAGGACGAAATCAAGTCCCGCCCTCTCATTTCAGATGCCGTTTCACTCGGATATACGTCACAGTAGAGAAAAGAATCGCAACTTCCGTTTCATGCCGACTTTAAGACTGGTTTAATCTAAAACTTAAGGAGATATTTGTAAATGATTTGTTGCTTGTCGTAATTAAAAACGCAGTGGTTAAATTTAAACATTTTCCCTATTGCTCCGTTTCAAAAAAGGTTATAAAAAATTTCAATAATTATTAATACTGAACGATATGAAGCATCATTGATAAAAAAAATTTTTTTAGCTATATCGCCCAGCCCTACCTTTAACAATGATTAACTTTTGTTCGAGTTCGAGCACTGACCCAAGTACAAGATGATATTTAAATATTCACTGACCAGCAGTGATGGGAATAACGGCGTTATAAATAAACGGCGTTACTAACAGCGTTATCGTTTTCAGTAACGAGTAATCAAACTAATTACTGTTTCCCCCGTTACAACGCCGTTACCGTTACTGACAATAAAATGCGGCGTTACTATAATTTATTATAATATTATCATCATTTTATTTTTCAGTTCATCTGAATGGATGCGCAGTGTAGCTATATTTGACGTACCGTAAACTGTAGTGTGAAGCGCATGGCTCGCCATAGCTTTGTCTCTCTCTCTCACACACACACACACACACAAGTCAAAGTCAAAAGTCAAAGTCTGCTTTATTTACACATACGCGCACGCAAAGAAAGATACAGAGCGAGAGAGTCTTTCATAACATGCAGAATTGACGAAACGACAATCTCATTGGCCGGCTCACCTATTATCATCCCTGTTTTGATTTCAGCAAATCAATTCGAGCGAACGCAGACAACCTGATTAATATTAATGAACCCAGCAGCTCCTTTATCCTTAGTGCGTTTTATATTGTTATCAGTGGTATAATCCTATGGGTATAATTCGTAGTAGTTTTGTTATCTTATCATTTTCCCCCCCTTTTTTTTATAGAAACACTAAATGACAAACAATATCTTAAGCACCACCACCAGTCCTAAGTTCAGTCAACATGACAAATATGAATTCATACTTGGTTATTCTAATTACTAAAGTTATATGATCATATAATGCTAAATTATCATAATATCATATTATAATGCTGGACTAACTGATGCTAAGTGTCAATAGATAAATAGTGTTGATTAATGTACAATGTTTTATAATAATAATTTATTCTATTTAGTGTCCATTTCATTCATTTAACATTTAATATTGGGGCATCCAAGTTATTTGACATTTGAACATTTTTTAACAAAGTAATGCAATAGTTACTTTCCCTGGTAATTAGTTACTTTTATAATGATGTAATTCAGTTACTATTTGTGAGAAGTAACTAGTAACTATAACTAATTACTTTTTTAAAGTAACGTGCCCAACACTGCTGACCAGTGATTAACAAATGACAAAAGTAAGGATGCTCCGATCGATATCTACATTTAAATCACTCTTTGCCGATAAATACATTTTATGACTCGATCGGGACTCACTACACTTGGCCGATCTCACGAACTGATCGCAATTTGATGACGTCAATGCGTGAGGACAAATGATTTGCCGCCGGTGTGGAAATGCTATGACATTTAGAGAAGCAATGAAAAATTTGCTATTTGTCGTGTATGTTTTGCATGATGATATGATGAATGGATGGTTTCATTATATCAATGTATGATGGGTAATTACATAAGTTCCGTGAAAAGCAATAATGCTAATACCACAAAATGAACCTGTGAATGTCTGTGGGTGAGCATGTCTTCGCCATTCAAAAATCAAAGTGCACTTTTTCATTTTATAATGCCGTCTTATTGCTCTTCTTCACAGTAGGTGCATTTTAAAAAGGTTTACCCGATGAATCCTGGACTCCTGCTCAAAATGATAAATTAATATAACGACAGCTACAAAAAAACAACAACAACAAGCCCACGAAGCTGTTGTCGTTCAATCCTGACGGATGACAGCTGTGACAGCTATGAGTGGAATCCCGGAAAATAAACCGTCGAACTTTGACCAATGAGAGAACAGTTTACTCGCACGTGACTTGTATTAACAAATTTGGTCAGTTTAGAAACTTTGCTGTGTGAAAGCGAACCACACCAAGAATAAAAAGCAACATTGTAATAATTTTAATCCCTGTTTCGGAACAAAGCAATCGATCTACAGGTGTGAAAGCACCCTTAATCCAGTGAACAATTCTTAGATTCCTGAAAAGAACCCATAACAGTGTCCCAAAAGTGTCCCATAACAGATAAGTGGTCATAACTTGTCAGTTGCAAAAAGGTAGATCTAGGTCTAAATTGAATCTGAAAAGTAAGACTAATTATCCTTTAGCTAACTGCTAGTTGGCCAAACTAGTTCCTAATGATGAAGTGATGAAGTGTTCCGTGTTGACAACTTTTATTGTTCTTACAACCGGAATCAAGCGCACAACGCATCCATATCCGCTAATGTTCGATTCGTGGCATAACGACTCATTTGAACCGATTTATTTTAATGAATATTTAAAACAACTGATCTGTCCAACACTGAACTCACAAGACGTCACTGTCTGAATCGGTTTATAACAATAACAAATCATTTACTCAGAACAGCTCAGAAATTAGATTGTAAGTGTGATTTAGCCTTAAGATTTAACCTTAATCTTAAAAGATTTAGCCTTCATAATCCAGAGTAATTTCAGGTTATTTATATGACAATGTGTAGTAAATTACCTATAAAATCATTTAGTATAGACTGGAGTGAGGTGAAACCAGCATTTTCATGGTAAAAAATTTGACTATCAGGTTAGTTAAAATAAACTTTTAAATTTTCTTTCATGAATAAATACAAGCAAAAATCACAAACGGTTTCTTTGCATTTATTTTAGTTATGGTCAGTATTGGGCTCGCAGATCATGTGGATGTAGGGTACTTTTTACTGTGTGTGCATGACCATCAGCCACTACCGAAGACCTTTTTTGACCCAGGAAAAATCCTGAATGAACAACCAATATCAAGCTCCTATTCTAATGACAACCACTAAATATCAACAGTAACCATAGTGTCAGTTGCAAAAGTAAATAGATTAAAGATAGTGACATCCATAACACCAGAATGTCTTATATCGAAGTATTCAAATTAGGGCTGGGTATCGATTCAGATGTCCCGATTCGATTTCGATTCGCAAGCTCTCGATTCGATTCTTTGATTATATTCAGTGAATATAGTTTTAATACAAAAGCTAATTATTTTTTTAATTCTAAAAAAATAACAGTAAACATCAGTTTACAAATGGTGAATTAATAAAAAAAAATTAAGAACCACAGGCCTGTATTTTAAAACATGTAATTTTTTTGTATCTCCTTTCTTAAACAATAATAGGACCCTATAAAATGTTCTTAATTTTTCTAGTAATCAGATGAAGGCATAAAACATTAATTTAATTTATCCTAATCAAATGAAAATTAAACCCATTTATTTTTTGGCAAACAAAGTGCTGCACAACAGAGGTTTACTGTTAAAATTAAAAAGAAAACAAATGGGATTATTCATTTAAAAATAAAGATTTATTAATATTTATTAGCACCGAGTCTTAAAACTGCTAAATAGTAATATATTCTGCCAGTTTCTTAATGTTAACGTTCTTAACGTTAAACTAAACTTTTTTGACGGGTTGCTGTGAGGAACTTGCAGCTGCTGTGTATGTGATATGACGGTAGTTTTCTCAAATTAAACGGTAAAATGCAAATGGAAATTACTCTCAGAGTAGCTGGAGATGATATTTGTGTGTTAATATCATCATATAGTGAGATGGCAGAAGATGAAAACACCGCGAGCGTCGTCCGCGCTTATGTGTGTTGTTAGTAAACACAACATTGCGTCGCGCCATCCGCCATTCATTCATTGCAGAAATCATGGCGCATTATGCGTGATATCAAATGCTTCCGCAGATTTATATTGCTACAGCATTTCACCTGAGCATTACGAATCACGCGTATGGCTTTGTTCTTGGTTCCTTTCAACAGTATCTCTGCCATGAAAAGCACTGAATGAATGACAGGCTTTCTGTTGTAACATCGTGTGAGGTAAATAAGGGTGACATCTAGTGGAGATGACTAATGATAAGAATCACATTAATCAGATCTCGTTTTAAATGTGTGCTGAAATAAATACCGGAAAAGATCGATTCGCGGCTTTTGAGAATCGATATCGAATCGACGTCATTAAAAAAAACGATTAATCGAAAAATCAGGGTTTTTTTGCCCAGCCCTAATTCAAATTGCATGTTCATTAGGGGTGGGACGGTTCGACTTTTTCACGGTTCGGTTCGTATCACTGTTTTAGAGTCACGGTTTCGGTATGGTTCGGTACGTTTAGGGAAAAACTATACTGTCAAATAAAAATAAAGAAAATAAGAATAATTTATCTAACTACAAGCAACAGCACAAGATACAAATAAAATAAACAGTGACTTTCATTTTTTTTTTTTTTAGGTAGGTCTATAGCATTAGTTTTTAGGTTCAGAAATTGAATAACGTAATCAAATGTAAAACAGCATTGCATATTTGACTGTATAAATTAAAGATGAATCTTTATTAAAGTTAAAAAAGCGATTAAATCAAGAGCAGTGAGTGATTTCTTTGTTGTTGCTTTTTGATTAATATTAAGAAAGTGCTGTCACTTTAAGAGAGTGCACTGATCCAGTGCACTGATACTGTACGTTCAGCCGGCTATGTCTTGCTATAGGATACCTACCAAGACGGGCATTTTGACATCATTTTTGTGTGAATTTGTCCATTCAAACAATACTTCAGAGAGAGCTTAATGCACGCGTTCTGAGGCGCGGGTTTGCGCGCTTCTGATAAACGCATGCACAAATTTTCTCACTGCGCGTGAGCTCGCGTTCTCTGGCTCTTAAATGTTTAAACTGGCAAAGCTTACATGAGTTTAGTTTAAACACAGATATCAACGTGTGCTGTTCAGGTTTCACCTGTGTGCGCGCGCTATCAGCACCAGGGTGATGACGGAATAAATGACAGCTCATAATCCAGCATACGGCATTGAACAACAGTGAATGGTTTGTCCACGTTTTATTTTTTATTTTTTTCCCCATCGCTGTTGTTGTGATGTACTGGGAAACCAGAATGTGCATCCATTAGCAGAAGCATACATTAGCCAAACCCTGTTTTTTTTTTTAAGGGTTATTTATAACAAACCATATTACAGATGCGTTGTCAGATTTAAATTGAGCCGCGGTCCTAGCACATCCCGAACAGTGTGTGAAGAACCGTAAGGTTCGGGTTTTTTCCGCGAACCGTGCCACCCCTAATGTTCATCCATCAAATCTTAATTAAAAGATTCTCAAATGAACTAGGTGTGAAAGAGGTCTGCATTCCCGCGGGACCCAACCTAACAATATCCCGTTCCCAACGTCCTTTCAGAACAGCATATATGTGCTTTACTCGTTCTTATTGACCACCGGTACAGCCTGCACTCGGGACTATTATGTATACGCTGCACGCATGGACCTGTGCTTTCTGCGTTATGCATTTTATTTGCCCAATCTGTACGCGCAGCATTTGCATAACAGTCCTCAGAGCAGGCTGTACCGGTGGTGAATATACGATTCCAGACAGAACAGGCAGGTTGTCGATGAGTGACAGAGCAGAATAAGGATGGCAGATGTCGTATTTATACATTTATTTTTTCTCTGCGACACTTCTTTCCTACTGTGTAGACAGCAAAATGTTAAACAAATTTAATAAATAAAACAAATACAATTTTTGTTCAGATTACATTTTTATCATCTCCCTCTTTCAGTAGTGAAAATTTAAATGTGAGATTCTGGAAACAAGATCTAAATTTAGCGGGAACGGTCGGGTAGAAAATTATTCTAAGTGTACAGCAAATGAACAAATAGTGAATATATAGCGAAGTCCCCCACAGACCTCTAGTGTGAAACTCTATTTAGCACTCCAATAGCACTGACAACCATATTCTACTGCTGTGTCAACGTGGCCCTTTTGAAAACAATGGAATATTTCACTCCACCCAAGTAGCACTTAAGACACTCTTTGCAAGCCTTCATAGAGATTTAAGAAGAAAATTGAACAACATACATCAGATTTACTATAATATTTTGATTAAAATCTAATTTTTTGTTGTTCAGATATATAGTCCCATTGTTTCCCACAGGATTTTGAGAGACTATGGTGGGTGGACATCAGACTGGGGCCATGGTAATTGAAAGAAAATATTTAGATTAATTGCATCGATCCGGTTAGCTCAGAGAACAAACCTATTCAGCAACCAAATAGAACAGCCTAAAAATGTCTGCATTGATGTTTACCTGGACCTTATAGTGGTCTCAAACCTCTTTTTACTTCGTTTATTTAAATTTCTACTGTAATTTTTTTATTTGAATTTCTACTATAATAAAAATGCACTGTAAAAATAAGTATAATATTTTTATTTTACAGTAGCAAGATTACAATACTATTTGTCTTAATTCCTTCAATTACAAGAGTTAAAACCTTGCAGGGGAGTAAACTGCAGGGAGACCTATCCATTTCTGTCACAGCAGATTTTGAAATGACAAAAATCACAAAAATTTGAGTTTGTGGCCTTTACTGTGATCTGAGCTGCTCTCTGAAACACCGGATCATGAGCAGCATGGTGTAAATGAACACACAATGCCACACTTCATTCAGTCTGAAACACAAAGCGCAATGGACTATATACTTATGCTTACTACATACATAATTATCGCACAGCCTTTTGCGATTTGATAATCACAAATTATTTTGAATGTCACATTAGCCTTTTAGTCTTCTCTCTCCAAGTGTGCACGCATGTGTTTGTGTGCATTAGAGTGAGACAGAGCGAAGTAGTTCTGTAGCATTCTACTTCCACTCCCTAGTCCTTGCAGACACATTGGATGTGCCAAGCTTTTTACCTCTTATATGCTTTCATTTTTCCCAGCAGCTTTCATGGTGTCGAAAAGTAAGCTATTTTGTGCATACTGTGGCACTGCTTTAGGTTAGCGACACGTTAACAAGTTAGAGCAAAGAGAGAAAAAAAAAAATTGCATAAATTAGAAAAGGCACAGGATGCTATTATGCACAAGTAAGCCACAAAAAGAACTCACAAAGTCCCAATGTGGACACATACAGCTTCCACAGCATGCAATTCAGTAGACCGTTTAAGTCTCAAGTAGGGCTGGGTATTGAGACAATTTCATGATTCAATTCGATTTTGGCTCACAAGCTTGTGATTCAATTCAATTTGATATAGATTAATTTGGATATGCGCAATCAGGTACAGACAGTACTTACTGTTCATGTCAATATGTTTTCCAAAGAAAAAAATATTTTGCAACTAATGCTGTAAACTATAAAATAAACCATATCAGTTGGCATATTACTATATTGAAGAGATATGTAAACAAACATTTAAACTGCATATAAAGCAGTTTTTAATAATAAAAAAAAGTATATATACTATCATAACGTTTTATTCAAATATACATTAAATACTGAAAAACAGGTTAAGTAAAAATATAACAACTATGTAATCAGTGCATACACTTAGAAAAACACCCTTTGAGTTAATTTTTTCTAGTCAACTATTGAATTTTTGGTCACTGATGGTATTTCCTGAGAAAAATGTGTCATGATACTATATATTTTGATGTCTTTCCACGGTTGAATCTAGGGCTGGCACTAATGACTATTTTTATTTCGATTAATCTATCGACTAATTTATCGATTAATCTAAACAATTAATTTCCCGCAAAAAAAAAAAATCAACAATTTTACTTAAGAATTTTATTAAACCAAATTAAATCCAAATTTCTATGAAATCCTTTTTTAAAGCACAAGTAAAGTGCAACAGAGTGCAAGAAACAAGTGTCCATCTCATAGTCCAAATCACTGAAATCAGTTCAGTATTATAGTGTAAGAATGACAACATATCCGGTCCCACGTGTTCTAGTCTAATAATAAAATTATAATCAGTATTTTAAATAAAGGAATATTTACCAGAATGTATTTAGGAGAAAAATGCAAATGTGCAGTATTTCTGGAAAAAAAAACAAAAAACTTTTTTTAACAAAATCAATTAACTGGAGATGATTTTGATTATTAAAATTTAATAGAGCCATTAAAATGGAATCCAGAAAATAATGGAAAACAGAATTTGGTAAAGATAAAACTGTAAAACTCAATTAATTAGACAGGCTTTTTGATTAATAAAATTTACTTTAACCATTAAAACAGAGTATAGAAAAATGAAAATGGAAAAAAATGAATTTGGAAATAAAACAGATTTCATAGGGCCCTATAATTATAATATATATTTTTTGTGGTAATAAAAATAGATGTAAGTGAACAATAGCATTTAAAATGACTTAAAATACATATACAATAGCAATGATGCAATAATAATTAGTTCAAATAAAGTATCAAAAGCAAGAAATCATATGGTTTTATTGAACAAAACTGTTAAAATACATAATGTATTATAAACAATAGAGCTAATGTAGATTACGCATAACAACAAAGGCCTGAAGGGGGCGCTGACAGCCTGATGATTATTTTTAAACATTACTGCGCGATCTAATCCTTGTTTAATATTGACCAAGCACCATTTGATTCAAATGTCCACTTAATCTTTAATATTTGGCCATTTCTTTAGGACAGAAATGCTATAGCCGCTGTAATTAAATGAATATGTGGACATCAAAACGTGTAAACTCAGAGTGAGGGTTTGAGCTTTTATTTTGAAATCGCGATATATTCTCCTGTGTTTGTGTAGATTTATAAATGATTTACCTTACAAATCTGATGAAATGGCCCATGTTGCATTCCCAGATGAACGTTATAATAAACCCAAACGCACAACAACATGCAGAGATGGAGTTTGAGACGCTCCACATGTAAATTATAAGTTTCTGTGGAACTACTGTGAACGGAGCGCTGTGTGACGCACGTACTTAACCTACACACGCATGTAAATAATTAAAGTGCATATACTGTATTAGAACTGCATCTCATATATTTAATTAAATCATAGCTTTGGGAATTCACAATTATGCTTAATTATGATTTTAAATGGGTTTAATATCATGCAGCCTTGGAAAATAGTCTAATAATGTGTTTTATGGATTCTCGTCGGTGAAATGCGGCACTTCCGGTATTTTGCCGGTTAGTCGACGCTAGCAAAATTAAGTCAATGATTTTTCGAAATCGACTAGTCGACGAATCGCGACAGCTCTAGTTGAATCAATTAAAATCAATTTAAATTAAAATTTTCAACCCAGCCCAGGAGTTTAGTAAATGTCAACAGTTGGGAAAGAAATTGGATGTGTATAACATACTTCATACTTGTGATACAATTGTGTGGCCTACAAAACTCTCTGTAGCACAAAAAAGAATGTACAGCTCTGAGAAATGCTATAATATAATGCATATCAGTGTTTCCCCTACCATTATCTTAGGAGGGCGGCCCGCCCTCCCAACGGCACCCCCCGCCCCCCTTGAAGCTCAAGTTCATTTTATTTAATTTTATTTTCTCTATAGCGCCAGATCACAACAGAAGTCATTTAAAGTTACCTTTCCTATAGAACAGGTCTATACCTTGTTATTTTATTAAACAAACCAAATAGCCTTACGCTATGTCTTATTTACACAACGGCATGTTATTTCTGTCTCTAACGTTACATTACATTCGCGCTCTCTGTATGCGCACAGCGGAGTTCTGCCCCACACACACACACACACGCACACACACATACAAACTTACGCGCACACACAAGTGAGCCCACTCCCACTAGTATTTGTAAATATTAAGCCGCAAAACGACTATTTAAATATGACTTCTGCCTGTCTCTGTGTTAATGTATGGCGCATTTGCTACTCATACAGAAGCGCGCGTGAGGCTTGCGGTGATATTAACGTCTGCCGCCTCACTAAATGAGGACATAAATACATGAACAACATCTCCAGAACTGCTCTAAGAGTCACTTCACTTCATCAGCGTTTCACCGTTTCATTTGAGTAAAACTATCCTCATATCATATACACACAGAAATGTAAAGGTATTCACGGCAACCCGTCAAAATAAAAGTTCGGGTTTCAATTGTAAACATTGCAGCAGAACTATATTCCTATTCCTAGGGGAAACACTGCATATGTTCCTCAACTCAAGAGCAGAACACTGGTTTCTCCAGACTTGTTGTCAGTGGTCCATGATTTCCTTTTATAATCTTTATTAATCTTCAGTTTGTGTGTTCCAGGTAATTGTAGTGCAGAACTGTGCTAGACAGACAACGACTAGAATGTGATATAGGCCTAAATTGTCTAATAATGACTGATGAAGCATAACATAGCATACTTCACTCATCTTGCGAGATTACATTTTTCTAAAAACTTGCAGACCTATACAGTAGTTAAAAAAATAATTTTACTTAAAACAAGGCCAAATCACAAAGAAAATGTTCTAAAGTAGAATGGTTTAGTACTTGCACTGATAAAAATGATTTTATGGTGAAGAAAATACTACATAAAAACAAATGTAATTTCTACATTAAATAATTTAGTTCAGGCAAGAATTAAAAAATTAAAGTAAATTCTATATTAGTACTCAATTTAAGCTTGTAGAAATTAAAGTTTGAACTTATAAGTATATTTTACTTGGAATTGTTTGTTATATTTACAAGGATTCTTTAAGTAAATATCAAAGTTATGATCCCGTTTTTCCCATCATGCACTGGGGCATGAATAACAGGGCTCCAGACAAAAAAAATCGAGTAGGGAGCCATTGGCTCCTATAAGAGAAAAACTTAGGCGCCAAATAATTTTTTTAGGTGCCGCAGAATAAGTGTTTTATTTTATTATTATCATTTTATTTTTTTTCCCTACATTTTAACATTTCAATCATTCTGTCATGTGTTTATGTCTCATCTTTTCTCGACTTTATCAGCATTTTAATCCATCTTGTAGATGATCAGGTCGACCTGGGAACTAAGGTTCACTTAAAGTGGGAACTAAATGTCTTTTCCAGCTTGAAATATACAGTCACAAAGAATTGTTCGTTACACAGAATCTGTACCAATATCATGGACCATAAGCATCACTTGGCCACTGAGTGTAGTTTGGGCTCCTCCTCAGTGCATCCTATAAATGTTGTCATGTCTTTCACACATTCAGTCTGTTTTTCTTCATTAGTAAAATGCAATTTTATAGGAGGAGTTGAATCATGTAGACAGCAGATTAAGTAAAAATATTAATATGCAATAGCGCATAAATATAGCAAAATGCTCCTCTTTATAGTTATTTTTCTAGCTAACTGATGAGCTTATGGACATGAGTGGTTATTCTGAGGTAAATGTATTATTACAATGCAATGTTTACAAGCTTTACACGTTTTCCTCAGTTTGAAACACTGAAGGAGCTTTTACATGAAACATTTCAGTAAGTTGTACTGTAGGCTCTCTTATAGCCTACCTTTTGATGTTAAATCATGTTCATTTCGTACTATAGTAGTACATAGAAAGATATAATGGGTTCACTTGCTGCTTTAACTGAGGCGCTAAAGAGATCGCGCCTGCCACATTAAGCCTGTGTTATACTTTCCGCGTGCGCAATCCGGACGCATACACGGACAGCGTGGCCGCAGACTACTTGTATTTATACTACCGAAAGTGTACGCTGGAGGTCCGCATTAAAGAGTGCCAAAACCGTATTGTTTGAATTTCGTTATGAATTTGGCATCATTTTAAAGCTTATATTTTGTTTATTAAAAAGTAACAAAGCACAAAGCTTTTTGCGATTACTGGATGGCAAGTGCGCTTTAAATAACCAACATGAAGTCCACGCATTAACAGAACACAGCATATAGACTAAGATCTCGATAAGAAGAAGCCATATTAGTAATGATTATAAATGAGAATTGTTGACAATATTGCCAGTATCCACAGAGCTGACAGCTTTACCTGTTGAAGTTTGTTCAAGTTGTGCACGAAATATACGTCTCCATTTCAATCTCTCTCGCGCTGCACAACTGAGCTGCGTTTAGCAGACTGTGTGCGTCAGCGCTGCTGTGTGGCAGAGACGAGGACTGTTTGAAACTTTTTTCCACTAAAACTTTGATGCGTATCGTCTTTTAATTTTAAGTTTAATACGTGAACAAAGCAAAAGATGTTGATCGCAAAACAATCAGGAAAAAAGTCCTTACATGCAAATTTTTATGTCATGTAAATATATATAGTCGCCAGTGGCGACCTCAGCAAAAACCTCACTCGCAAATTAATATTTTGGGTCGCAAATGTGACCGTTTTAGTCGCAGTCTGGAGCCCTGAATAATTAAAAAGGTTACATTTTTCACTGTTTTTGAGTTGTATTTACACTGTTTTATGGTTGCTTTTATTGTTAGGTTTAGTAACTTACTGTTTTGTGACATCTGGAGTTGATTTTCTACTCAAAATGACCCATTCATACTCAAACAATAACCACTGATTGTTACCGTCATTGTCTATGGTGTACCAAGTATTGATGTCTCTGTGTTCATTTGGGTAATAATTCTATTGCGTGGACATTATCTTAAAAGGATAACAAGCTGTCTACTTGCTTACTTACATGTTTCACTCACATGCTTTAATAGCATATTTATTTCCAAGTTCTTCATCGATTGAGTAAATTTTAGAAGCTATGATTGAGTGAAATGTACTTAAGTATTGCAGATTTAACTTAAAATAATTAAGTAAAAATTACTCATCAAACTCTAACTGGCCATGTTAAATTTACTTATTTCCTTTGCTAATTTGACCTAACTTAGTTAAGTAGATTTTACTTAATTCAATACTTACATTTTACTTAATTTATGTGCAAAAACTTGCAAAACAAAAATTAAGTAAATCTTACTTGTTTTTTTCAGTGCACACATGCCCTGACAATATTAGACAGATACTGAAAATTTAATTCAGAAGTTTAATCATTTAAATGCCACTACTGGCTGATAGAGAAAAAAATTGAATATAATGCATAACAAACAGAACAAGTTTTTCCACATACTACTTCAGGGGCATTCAAAAAGAGGTAGGCCTAATTCTTTAAAATTTATGTTCAAGATGACAACCAACACATCTTCCTCAGAGACATGCCATGCTCACGAACTACATCTCTCACTTGGCTAAATGCAAACTAACAGCCTAAACGATCTAAAACTGAAGTGTAACATCTCCCAACAAACTCAAGTTAAAAGAACTTTCCAGGCACACTTGTTACACAGACGTTGTCAACACCATGAAGCAATACTAAGATTAGCACCTGCGGGAATAGAACTAAGCACTGCCATTCAAAAGACTCTTCAAACGCCATCGGTCCACACTTGCAATTAATAAATACAGTTGTGAAGCAGTGAACCCAGGGGACCATAAGTGCCCCCTTACACTTCTGCCTGTATTAAAAGAGCGTTTTGAGTCATGTCTTATACGGCTTCTTCCATCCTCCTTTTGAAACAGCCCATCTCCTACCTAAGCTGGTTAGGGGTTCCCTTATCTCTTTGAAACTCTCTCTCGCCCCATCCTCCTGCTTCACTTTCAGTGCTTTGGGGGAGCTGGGAGAGCTGCTGAGGGAAGGGGAAAGAGGTGTTATTCACAGAAAAACAAACAAGACATTAGGAGTTCAATATACCAAGTATGCAACAACGGCAATGTCGCAAAAACACCAGCAAGTGAGAGATAACGCACATACACATGACCTGTAATCAGCTTTTGCCATGATTTATACACAGAATGAGTGAAAAACATAAAGAGGACATTGTAAATTAAAGTACTGGAGTGGTCCATTGTATTTTGCATATTGCATTATCCAAATCAGTTACACTAGTACTCACAGTAGCTACTGTATTTTTTAGCGTTATTTCACTAATCTGATATCTAAACTGTTTCGAGCTGATGGTTTTTATTATTCATGCTTGCCTCCACTTGTGTCATATCTCAAAGAAAAACCTTACAATATTGCTGAAGCACCAAACAACAGAAAAATATTTAGTTCAAGCTAGGTGTACCGCTGCCATTCCCACAGAAAAAAAAGACAGATTTTGAAGCATTTGAAGACACCTGTGTGACCCTGATTCTATTAGGCATAAGACACATTTTCAGTGACCAAATCAAAAGTGGTCAGCCAAGACACGCTGCCGTTTACACTAATGTTCTTTCTTTTTTCTTTATCTTTTTTTTTGGATTTAGTCTTAGTCCTGGACCAAACATCCTTTGTAGTTCTCTAGTGATGCGCCGATCGATTGGCATTGGCCGATAATCACATTTTATGACTCGATCAGTACTCGCTACACTTGGCCGAAAATGTGCCTATTTAAGGGGATTTAAACTATTGATATCTGGCAAACTCAAGCATGAAACTTCTAGGAGGTCTGTATTTTTCCTCTTTTTTATTGAAGATAAGAGAAATTTAGGATACAGAGAGATTTTATTTTTTTATACTACATTTTACTCGTCTTTTTTTTCTTTGATGATATTGCACGTTGATATGGTCATAGTTGGTGTTTAATGATGTCAGGGTTGGAAAGTCGTGGAAAAATGGTTGTCAACAAATATTTCATTAACGAAATACACTAGTTTAAACTAGGGATGCAACGATACCATTTTTTCAGATCCGATCCGATCCAGAAAATTCTGAGTATCGCCGATTCCGATCCGATCCGATCCTAGCGCAGTTTTTTTTTTTTTTTTTTATCAATGTAGAGTTTCTATACTTCTGTGTCACTCTTTTGTGTGTTAAACACAATCTACTAGACAACTTCATTTTAATGAAAAATAACATGAAAATATATATAGGGGCTGTTTACACCTGGTCACTTCATGCGTTTTGTAATATAAATCCGATCGCTCAAACCACTTCAGGAGGTGGTCTGGGCCGCATTCCAGACAAACTGGACAAGTGTAAATGCATCTGGTTGTTGAAACCACATATGTGAATTTTATTCCTCCCAAAATGTAAAAATAATAAACGTGTGAGACCGTGTTATAGACTATATGACATTTTAGTCAGATATGACTGCGCTAAAGCAACAAGCCTCACCGCGGATGAGTAGCTGAGCATCGCAGACGCGCAAACTGCCGCGAATGAAACTGAAAGAAAGACGCAGACGCTCAACACACTCATCTTCATTAAAAGTATAAGACAGGCTTATCTCTCCAGTGCTGATGCCGTGCGCTCTCCTATTGCGGTCTTTGATCTGGAAATGAGCTGATAATTAATAAAATGCAGCGCTTTTGATTTCGTTGAGGTGAACTTCGTTAAATTTATGTACAGCGCGGGAATTGAAGATCGGATTTATATCCATTTTGTGAAGATTTATGTGGCCAAGTGTAAATGGAAACGTTTAAACAAATCAGATAGATATCAGATCAGAGAAAACACATGACGTGCAGGTGTAAACAGACCCATTCATAATCTATGACAAAAATAATATTATAAACTAGGTTAGTGGATAATTTAGCAGCAAAATTTATTCTAGAAAAATCATGAGTGCACAATTTTATAAAATCTAAACATTTAGTGAAATAACATTATTTAGTGGGGAACAAATAAAAGTGAATATGTGAAGGACTAAATCTGGTAAAATGTTACACCTTGCTCTTTGCATTGTTGTAAAATACATTAATGAAAACAAGTAAATGTATTTATTTATAAATATAAACTACAAAATTAAAATACATTTCTTTTAAATATATAGCACAGTAATGAAGGCAGCAACATATGATAGAGGAGTCCTGCCTCCATTACTGTGCTATACATTAGATTATTAATAGCCTTGATAGGACAGTACAAGAAACGCTATAAATAATATTTCATTGCGCAAAAGTATTATAATACGAAAAGCTCCAATAGAGAGCGGTACAAAGCGCTTATGCGCATCCCGTGCGCAGAATGATGCGCTTGAAGCAGCACGGAGTCACAGCGCGCAGCTCCGGATAGAGAAGTTCAAAGCACAGAGGAAAGAGAGATTGATGCGTAGCTTATTAAATCTGCGCGATAGTTTATTGAGCCTTTTCTTTTAACGGTTTTAAATCTCAGTTATTGAGCGCTCTTGAAGAGAGTTTCATTGTTTTGACTGTAGTAACAGAACGCAACACGCAGTTTGAACGCTGAACGGAGGATAACGGACAGCCGCAGCAGAGAGAAGAGTTTACCTGAACTTGAATTTAACGACTTAAATATTCATTTGTAACGTTACCTCACATTAAACTATGAAACGGCTTCAGAACACTTGGACTTTGACTTTATGGTGCTTTATAATGCTTTTGTGCTTTCGTGTGACTTAACAATAACACAGAATAGTATACACACAATATCGGATTTGGATCGGTCTTGTCTCTCCGATACCCGATCCGCGGAAAATGACCGGATCGGAGCCGATACCGATCCTGAGTATTGGATCGATGCATCCCTAGTTTAAACTTGGTATTAATCTCTTAAATATGACCCCATTTCATCAAGATCCTTCCCTCTTATTACATAACCTACATGAATGCATGAATGGACTCTCAGTTCTCAACCCAAAAGTCTCATTTGCACCTTGTATCACTTGTATCAGTTTTTCCTCTGTGACAATTGCAAAGTTGGTAAGTGTATGATGTCCAGCTGATCTGTTCAGATTGTAAAAGTCTTGTAGTGTAATCCAGCCTTTAGTATTGCCCTGAATAAGCTACATGACAGATATTACCATATCGCCAAAAGACAAAACAACCTCGAAAATTTACCCTTGGTTCTTAATAGGGATGTAAGTTTTAGCAAATTCGGTAACACTTTATGGTCAAGCTTACAGATCATGTGGGTAGGGTACTTTTTACTGTGTGTGTGGATGGCCATCAGCCACCACCAAAGACCTGTTCTGACTAGTGTTGTCAAAAGACCCGGTACTTCGGTACCAAGTCGGTACTAAAAAAATTAAAACGTCACGGTACCAGGTTTCTGTCAACCCGGTTCTTGCTGCGCGATCTGAAAGCTGCGCAGATGCACTCGCTTCATAAAAGCACTGAGACGTGCCGACATCAAAAGGAGGAAATGCATCAAACTAACAACACTTTAAAGACTGACACCCGGATCAAATGAAAGAGTTCAAGCAGGTACGTTTCAATTTAATATTTAGATATTCTGTTATGAATATTATTCCATATTTGAATTTGAATGTCGGATTAAAATAAACTGCCGTTATAGCGGAGTTAATCCTTAGCATAAGCGCGGCTAACGCTAATATAATGAGCATTAGAATGAAGTTTCTTTATTAACTACTTAATGCGCCTATAACTTTTATTAGGGTAAAAACAACAGGAGGACATGATGGTATTTACTACTGTTACACACCAGAGGCTTTTAAATGAATTGTGAATCTAAAATATGCGTGTTGGAGAATGTACAAACGGTTAACAGTGTTTGTTATATCAGTCCGTCAGGAAAAAAAAACAGTTCTGGCCTTTTTTTTCTTATTAAATTTGTTTTGCTAGTTAGTTGCTAGTTGTTGTTATTCTTGACTGGATAACTAGCAGGTTTAAAAGCCCTTTAAAATTAAATATGTACACAGTTTGTATTAAATGAAAGTACAGTCAAATTTTATCTCCTGTATATACTTTACAATGACTTCATGTTATAATCTAACATCAACTTACAGTGAGTGAACAATATATTTTTACAACATTAATGTTTGTGAATGTTATTTAATACAAACACTTGATCATTCATGTTTGTTCATTGTGCATTAAATAATTTTAACAGATTGAACTTTGATTGATTGATTTTATGTATTTGTAAATTTTGAAATTAACACTAAGAAGAAGAATTGCAATATATAACTATTGTTTATTTGATAGGTCATGTTATCTAAAAAATGGAATCTTATTGTAAAGTGTTTTTAATACTACAGTTTCCTTCCATTTGATATGCATTTGTCTTAAAATATATGTAATCGTATCTAAATTTATTATAAAAGCTGAGGTTTGTGATTTACTGAAATGTTATATTTTAGCTGGAGTCAATGATATAATGTTGCATTTGGTCAGACTCAGCCCACTGCTTTACTAATATTATATTTTCCTTTTACAGCTGCAGGAAGATCATGAAGCACCAGCAAACCCTAAAACAGACAACAGTTTACAGTTGTTTTTCAGCGGCAGCAGAAATATGACAAAAACTTTTGGGTGGAACTTGTTTACTTTTTTCCATACTTTTATTACTTGTGGAAAAACTTGAAATAATTTTAAATAAGCATAAAGAATGGCATTGGTTTTTGTGCAGTTTATTTTTATTTAAATTTATTAATAAAAATGTGTTTTTTAATTAGCATGTTTTTGTGTTTTGCTTTGGTACCGAAATTGGTACCGAGAACCGTGGATTTTCACTGGTATTGGTACCGAATACTGAAATTTTGGTACCATGACAACACTAGTTCTGACCCAGGAAAAACCCTGTTACACATGACATATAGTGTGATACTGCAGTAACAACAATAAATTATGAATAAATAAATGTAACTACCTCTAAACTAAACACTAATCTTAACCCTATAGTAACTGCATCCCTTAAACTAAAGCATCAACAAATTCTTTTAACCAATTAGCCAGCATCATAAACCGGTTAAAATGCATGAGCACGCGCAGGTAAGACAGACTAAACTAGGGCTGTCGCGATTCGTCGATTTTATTAGACTATTCGATTTTTTTAAATCCTCGACTTAATTTTGCTCGCGTCGACCAAGTACGGGAAGTGGTGCATTTCACGGACGAGAATCCATAGAACACATTATTAGACCGTTTTCCAAGGCTGCATGATATATTAAACCCATTTAAAAATAATAATTAAGCATAATTGTGAACTCACAAACGCTACGATTTAATTAAATAATTATATGCGATGCAGTTCTAATACAGTATATGAGCTGTAATTATTTACATGCATGTAGGTTAAGTATGTGCGTCACACAGCGGCTCCGTTCACAGTAGTTTCACAGGAACTGTTATAATTTACATGTGTGGAGCGTCTCAAACTCCATCTCTGCATGTTGTTGTGAGTTTGGGTTTATTACAGCGTTCATCTGGGAACGCAACGTGCGCCATTTCATCAGATTGGTAAGGTAAATCATTTATAAATCTACACAAACACAGGAGAATACATCACGGTTTCAAAATAAATGCTCAAACCCTCACTCTGAGTTTACACGTTTTGATGTCCACATTCATTTAATTACAGTGGCTATAGCATTTCTGTCCTAAAGAAATGGCCAAATATTAAAGATTAAGTGGACATTTGAATTAAATGGTGCTTGGTCAATATTAAACAAGGATTAGATGCTCAGTAATGTGTAAAATCAATCATCAAGCCGTTGGCGGCACCTGCAGGCCTTTTTTGTAATGCGTAATGTACATTAGCTCTATTGGTTAGAATACATTATGTATTTTAACAGTTTTGTTCAATAAAACCATATGATTTCTTGCTTTTGATACTTTATTTGAACTAATTATTATTGCCTCATTGCTATTATATGTATTTTAAGTAATTTTAAAAGTCTATTGTTCACTTACATCTATTTTTATTACCACAAAAAAATATATATTATAATTATAGGGCCCTATGAAATCCGTTTTATTTCCAAATTCATTTTTTTCCATTTTCATTTTTCTATACTCCGTTTTAATAGTTAAATTAAATTGTATTAATCAAACAGCCTGTCTAATTAATTGAGTTTTACAGTTTTATCTTTACCAAATTCTCTTTTCCATTATTTTCTGGATTCCATTTTAATGGTTCCATTAAATTTTAATAATCAAAAGCATCTCAAATTAATTGATTTTATTTAAAAAAAAGTATTATTATTTCTTTCTCAGAAATACTGCGTATTTACATTTTCCCCCTAAATAAATTCTGGTAAATACTCCTTTAAAAAGTGTTTTTTAAACCCAACTGTTGGGGTTGATTGAAACAGTTTTTTTCCTTTGTAGGTGCACTCACAGCTGTAATGAACAGAAGCCCAGAACATGTGGATATATTGACATTAAGAACATGCTGACTTTCTCAGACTTTTGATATTTTCTTTTTTTCATTTTTATTAGGTTTGTTTACATTTTTACTCTTACATTTCGTCAATGGCTTGTTTATATTTATACTTTTTTTATGGTACACTAGTGAATGGTAAAGTTGCAAGTTTAATAAAATATTAAGTAAAATTGTTGATTTTTTTGGTGGGAAATTAATCATTTAGATTAATCGTTAAATTAGTCGATAGATTAATCGAAATAAAAATAGTCGTTAGTGGCAGCCCTAGACTAAACAATGAAATTAATAATTTAATAACATGCTATTTTCCACACAAAATAAAATGCAAAAGTTCAGTTTTCAGTTACATATGTTCTAAGGATGCACCGATCTGATATTCAGTATCATGTCATGGGCACGTTCCCATGACAGATTTCTTCAAACAAACATTAAAAATGAAGGTTTTAAATTTCGGTCGATACGATATAATTCCGATATCGATATGAACACTTAAAAAAAGCCTCATAAACACTGCCAAGAATGCCCACAACAGATGTCTTATGAAAAATGAACTTGCCAAGTCTATGAACTCCTATTAAACTATATCATATTTTAGGGGGAGAAAAACAACACAAATAAATTAATGTTCACCTTTTATTTGTATTTAGCCTTCATACAAACAAGAAATGCAAAATCACTGTTAAATAAACATCTCAGACTCACCTTATTAATATTAATCTCTTTAACTTCAAACTATAGGCTAACATACACTACCAGTCAAAAGTTTTTGAACAGTAAGATTAGTTTTTTAAAGAATTCTCTTCTGCTCACCAAGCCTGCATTTATTTGATCCAAAATACAGCAAAAACAGTAACATTTTGAATTTTTTTTTACCATTTAAAATAACTGTTTTCTATTTGAAAATATTTTAAAATGAGTTATTCCTGTGATTTCAAAGCTGATTTTTTAGCATCATTACTCCAGTCACATGATCCTTCAGAAATCATTCTAATATTCTGATTTGCTGCTCAAAAAACATTAATTATTATGTTGAAAACAGCAGAGTAGATTTTTTTTTAGGTTTCTTTGATGAATAGAAAGTTCAGAAGAACAGCATCTATCTGAAATAGAAATATTTTGTAACATTATAAATGTCTTTATCATCACTTTTGATCAATTTAAAGCATCCTTCCTAAATAAAAGTATTAATTTCTATAATTTCATATATACTGATTTATTCATTAATGTGTAATATGTTATATTTTTAAAACAAATTATGAGCTCTAAAAGATTTTCAGAATTTTTATAACTTTTTGCTTAAGACCATCTACAAATCTTAAATCTTAAAATAAAATGTTAAGATTACTACTGCATCTTTTTGGGGAAAAAAAATGATTGATATATAGTTTATTTATAGTTATTTTCAAAGCTTCAATGTCATTATAAAAGATCTTCATTATTGTTTATTTAATCCTAACAAATAAGTTCTTGTTAAACTAACCAAAATTAAAAATGATTTGCTTATAATTTCCACACAGGAGAGACTTGGTGTTGTTTTGTTTGGAAAAGGAAATATATCTGTATCGGCATCGGCTATCAGCAAAAATGAGTTGAAAAATATCGGCATATCGGATATCGGCAAAAATCCAATATCGTGCATACCTATACATGAGTGTTGTAACAATAACAAAAGGAGGATCTTTGGATTTCCCCCTTTCTTTAAAAGGAATGCTTATTTTGTGGTTAATTTTTTATTTATTTTTTTCATGAAAAAAAACACCAATAAAACAAAGACAAACTCACTTACATTAAACACAGAAAGTCTGCCAAATATGCTTTTCGCATTGACACCAAATCCTCTGCCATCACCTTGTCAGTCATCTGTCCTTACTCTACTCACATGATAAGTTTGTTTGTTTATTTTCTTCTTAATGCCATTCAAGCATCTATGGCTATATCCATGGCAAGAACCAGCTAATCCATACACAAATCTGTCTTACACACAAGTTGGGGGGGGAATCCCCCAACAGTTGATTCAAGATTCAACTTGAATCTTCAATTCACCTAAGCTGCATGTATTTGGGCTGTGGGAGGAAACCGGAGTAAACCCACGCTTACACAGGGAGAACACAAACTCCACACAGAAAGCCCTCCCATCTCACATAAGTGAAATCTGACTCCTATATAAATTGTAGCATCCAAATGAACTAAATAGCTTTTATCTCGATAAAAATGCAAACCAACGATGGGGGGAGTGGGCAAGTAATGTAATTGGTGTATGTTCGAACATTGTGTAACATTGATAACACAGACTACCCTAATTTCATTGTTTAACATTTCTAATAATTTATTAGACATAGCTGTTAAGCAAATACAGTAAACTAATGAAGTCCAAGAATGTGAGCTCCAATCTGTCTGCGCCAAAGTGCCGGCGTTCTGAGTGCTATCAAAATAAAAGTCCTGCTTTACACTTAGCCAAGCAGAATAACTTATCGGCCAGTGCTGATAAATTGAAAAATGTCAAATCGGCCGATATATCAGCTGATAAGTCAGCTAATAAATGTATAAAAGTTTTTTTTTCTTGCAGTGATGCAGCACCGATCCTGCATAGAAATGCACATAACACTGGTTTATACGGTTTTATTTCACTTTTTAAAAAAAAGACTGACGAAAAGTAGGAAGAATGTTATTTACCATCAAGGCCTAACGTTTAAGATGGCTTAGGATAAAGTTTTCCAATTACCTAAGGACTTCCAATTATCTAACACCAGAAATTCATCAAGTACATGACATTTTACTGCTAAAGGCAATTTTATCTATTCACACCACACAACAAGGTTACATCACGCAACAAAATTACTCACAAATCACAGCCAATCAGAAGAGCGTGTGGGCGGGCACTTTCTCTCTGCTAGCACTCTGCTGTCTCATACTCTCAATAAAATGGATAAATACATAATCAAATTGATGCAACTATTTCTCCATCTGTTTATCTGAAGATGAGCTAAACAAAACACTTGCAGAAGACACAAGAGAGAGCACCCACTTCATTCAAAAAGATAGAGGGCTTACCAGAAATACTCACACACAGACTAAATTACATCACTCTTAGTACAACATGGGGGCCCAAACACTAAGAAGCCCAAATTTTAATAAAAGGGACACAACGACAGTGTGGATGGATGCAAGTGTTACCCAGCTAATTACTATTCACAGCCCCATGCCAAAATGTGTTGAAAGATTTGTGTAAAAAAAAATCGGGAAGTCTGATTTGACTTTTCTGAATTTCTGAAATGTGTACATAAGGTATATGCTATTTTTCTTAAAAAAATAAATAAATAAAAATAAAAACCTTATTCCACATATTCTCCAGCATTCTCCTTCAAACTGTGTTAATTTACGTCAAATCACATTTATTTCCAGTGTTTCCCCTACCATTATTTTAGGGGGGGCGGTAGTGCTGTGTTCGAAATATCGATACGACGATGTATCGTCACAGAGATTTGATATTGTGGCACGTGTGCAGCAGTGGACCGCGCTTAATTTGAATACAAGAACACCGTTTAAAATGTTTAACAACAAGGTTTAATCTGGCTGCAGAGGAACACAACTGGGTTGCCTGATATAAAGAGACGTAATCCCCGAAATAGAGCTACCCACTTGCTGTGTATGAATGAATGACCACCGCAACAGTAAAGCAGTGGCTTTAATTCCTTCAGAAACAACGATGTTACCAGCTCCTTGTTGAGAAATATAATGTAGCTCTTGAGCGATTAAGCTATTTTATTGATAAAATTGAGGGGCAGCGCTAAAAACATTGTTGCTGAATGTCTGTGTGCAGCCGCAACGTGATCTGTGTGTGTGACTGAGCGTGTGTGTGTGTGCGTGAGATACAGTGAGCATTAGTTTAGAACTCTTTTAATTTTAAATGTAGAGAGTATGTTAATTTGTGCAATGATAACCAGCAATGTTAAGATGATTTTTTTATATATTAATATGAGTACATTACAATATAAATTTATTAGAAGAGTACATTATTATTTATGGGCTTAAAAACAAGATGCAAGCAATCAGAATATTTTACCTGGTAAGAGTGCCCAATGTAAATATGAAACATATGCCATTACCTGTATTGTACTGTGGTACAGTTAAGGAGGCCCTTCATAATGCAGAGGTCAACTGCCTGCTCTGCCTATAGTTAGCAATGGCCCTATAGTATGCAGTGTTCAATAAACAGCTGTTTTACTAAATTTTTCTGAGGTGAAATTCAGTGCAGTCCCGTATCGTGATATGTATCGTATCGTGGCACGTATCGTATCGTGACTTTGCTGGTGATACACAGCACTAGGGGGCGGGGGCAATTTTATTGGGCAGAAATATATTACTATTGTTCAGTAGAACGTACGTAATAGGCTACTACTACTAAAACTATTAAAACCTTATTTTTAAGGAATAATCATACAATATGTCTTCAATGTTTTAATTGTAACAGGGCTCTAGACTGCAACCAAAATTTTGAGCACTTGCGAGCATTTTTTGAGAGTGTGCGAGTAAAAATTTGAGGTGGTCGCACTTGTGCGAGTGCATGGTATGCGCTGCTCCAAAGCGTCTGCTTCATACAGCGCGCGCTGCCAGCTACAGCACATTGTAGCAGGACTCAGATTTCACTGATCACGTGAAGAGGCGCTTTTTTTTTTTCGTGGGTAGAGCCTGGTTTATACTCGCTGCATCAGCACGAGCGCGAAGGTGCGCGCAGCAGACGGAGCGCAACGGAGGATTTGGTTTTCAAACAAAAGTAAAAGACCGCTTCTTAAACCAGAGAAGGTGAACATGTTGGTATTCTTGTAGAAAAAAAAACATGCAAGTCCTGTCAGCGACAGCCAGTTTAGTTTTACTTTTCGTTTTGTTTTCATTTTGAAAAGCTTGTTATCTTTGCTGTTTACCTCACGTTACGCTATGGAGGCTTTCCTTAATTTTTTTTATATTATTATTATTTGATTCCTCGGTGTTTGCTAAACATTCTGTAATTTATTAATCGGTATATAATACAGCATGTGATGTGTCCTATGCCATGCCTCATCTTATTCATTTTTGTTAATAAATATTATGTAAGCTAGTTTGTCATTGTAACCTACTGTTTTATTGTTGTTGTGCTTTTTAATTAAGAATAACAATGAATCCATTTTTTGTTTTAGTCTTAAAAAGTGAAAGGTGTATAGATATAAGCAAAACAGACGATTATCTTTTCTTGTAAAACGTGATACCAAGATCGCGAATTTGAAAGTGAATGTGAAAGCAAAAAGAGGAATTCCTGTCACAAAATTTAAATCGCAAATAATACTGATGAAAAAGAACGGGTTGAATGTTGAACACTTTCGTTACCATATAACTATAAACCATGATAAAAGTTAATCAGCATGCATTGATTAATGAAATTTTGTATCAAATAAATAAATATTAAAATTGCGACCAAATTATATGCTTGTGCGACCAACTGAGAAAGTTAGTCGCACAAGTGCGACCAGTGGGAAGAATGAGTCTAGAGCCCTGTGTAATATTAAATCCCCTTTATTTTCCCAAAAAATATGATGTTTAATTTTCATTCATTAAAAGATAAATTAAATGAATGTTTTTATGCCGGAAAAAACAGACCCCCATCATGAAACCCCATGTTTCAGCACTAGTTCGTTTTCACCACAGTTTTGAAAGGAGGAAGAGGGGAGTCAGACAACTTCGGTTTCAGACAGTTTCATTTCGCTCCCATCGAGTTAAAAACACAAATAAATGTGCAGTTACAAAATAAAAGTTACCGCTTTTATTCCAACAGAGGGCGAAATGTATACGTGTGTTCGACTTGAAGCAGCAGCGCGCAGACCGATCGGCGTATGACATCAAAGTACCACGAGAGTGATTCGAAAGCATGCGGAGCATCTGCTCTCTGTAGCTCTTGGGGTTGCTTTGATGTCATACAACGATCGGTCTGCACAAGCACCACTGTGTTAGATGACGTCGTATCCGTTTCAAGCCGCCGCGAGAAAGCAAAACCATGACGAGGCAGAGGATCAAACCCCTTTGAGAACTCTTTCTGCACCTTCACGTTTTGAATCCCAAGAAACACTTTGGATTTTACACACTGCCGGGAAACATGACTAAAACGGTAAGCAAAATAAATAATACTCCGTTTTATTTCAGAGAGTATTTTTTCTACTCATTTTGTTGAACATTTGACTATAATATTCATGTGCAAGTTCAGGGTTTTGGTACTTTAAAGTTTCATGGTTCTGGTACTTGAAAGTTTCATGGTTCAAGGTACTTTAAAATATACACTGTGTATGTGTATGCTCCTGAAATAAAAGTTCAGAAAGATGTGATGCATTGTTTTTGTTAATATGACTCATCATATAGAGTCTCTTTAAGGGTATGTTCAAGTATTTTCCATTGTCTAGTCTTTAATAAGCAAACAAAAATCACAAATTGTAATATCCAATCGCAATACTGTGACCTACATTTCACTACTGATTATACCCTGTATGATTGTGTATGTGACAAATAATAAAGAACCAGAACCAATAGTTATATCAGGGGTGCCCAAACTCAGTCCTGGAGGGCCGGTGTCCTGCAGAGTTTAGCTCCAACTTGCCTCAACACACCAGCCTGGAAGTTTCTAGCATGCCTAGTAAGAGCTTGATTAGCTGGTTCAGGCATGTTTAATTGGGGTTGGAGCTAAACTCTGCAGGACACCGGCCCTCCAGGACTGAGTTTGGGCACCCCTGAGTTATATAAATCGCAATAATTATAGCAATATATATTGAATTGGCAAACAAGTATCGGGATAGCATCAAATCGGCAGATTAGAGTATCGTCCCAGCCCTAATATATATTATGTATATAGTCCTTTACCACATCACAAACTGTGATGTCAACACAATGTAGGTTTTAAACCCGGAAGATGAAAATAGCACATAAAAGCTCAAAATTAACCAGTTCTCTCCAACAATTAAAATTAAAGGATGCTTATGTCTTCTATGATTGGCAACAAAAACACCTCTGCTAAAATCTCAGAAAAAGTAGTTTGTGGTTTCATGACCCTTTAAAGAGCACATGCAATCTGTCCAAAACAACTGATTAAACTGCTTATGACTATCTTTCAAGCAGTAAATAAATTGCTCTCATTGTTTGGATGGCTTAGATCGGTCTCTTTCCCACAGCAGCATACTCTGCAACTATTTTTTCTATTTTGATCAACTGATTTTGCCAGCTTCTGTGGCTATTTTCAAGGCGAGAAAATTTATGGCTGAATTATATCATGTTTTAAAAAAAAAAAAAATTCTAAAAACTCTAAAACTATATTTGTCTTAACTATGAAAAATCTCTTCAAAAGTTTACTGAATAAAAATGTTTTCTCAAAGAGTTAAAATGAGGACAATCTAATAAAAAATGTCTCATGGACAAAGGGTTTGGGCAGAGAGAACACGTTGGAGGATCTTCTAGTATTAAAAACTTGTGTCATCCTGGAAGGACCTGTTCAACAGCGGGTATAAACAATCTGGTCCCATCGGTTTGAAAATTTATAGAAATTTCTTTCTCCAACATTGGGGCTAATTTCATGCAGTCTATTCATTGTATATAGATCCCACTCTGTTTGCCATTTGTTATTAACAGGAACAAATTATTGGTTTTAAATCCATAAGAGGTACTACACAAATTTAGAGTTCTGTCGATAATGCTTCTTTTGCATATCAACTGATTTTAATTGCACAGAACTGCATTTTAAACTACAGTAAAAAGAAATCAGTGACAGAGGTTCTCGGTTCATCGCTCACAGACCAGATTAATCAATGATGAAATTAATTTGCCTATTTTCATTATCAAATGAGTCACTGCAACCATAGCTTAATCCTTCATACAGACACACAACATTTTAATGTTTATTTACATTAAATTATAATGTAAATTGACGATGATAGCCTCGTGGTTAATACACCAACATGTAGCACAACTACATCCGACGACCCGAGTTCGAACATTACTACAGTGATGTGAAAAAGTGTTGGCCCCCTTCCTGATTTTTTTTTTTTGCATGTTTGTCACACTTTAATGTTTCAGATCATCAAACAAATTTAAATATTAATCAAAGATAATGCAAGTAAACAACATGCAGTTTTTGAATTAAGTTTTTTATTATGAAGGGAAAACAAAATCCAAACCCACATGGCCCTGTGTGAAAAAGTGCTTGCCCCTAAACCTAATAACTGGTTGGGCCACCCTTGCAATGAGTCTGTTACAGCGCTGTGGAGGAATTTTGGCCCACTCATCTTGGCAGAATTGTTGTAATTCTGCCACATTGGAGGGTTTGAGCATGAACCACCTTTTTAAGGTCATGCCACAGCATCTCAATAGGATTCAGGTCAGGACTTTGAATAGGCCACTCCAAAGTCTTCATTTTGTTTTTCTTCAGCCATTCAGAGGTGGATTTGCTGGTGTGTTTTGGATCATTGTCCTGCTGCAGAACCCAAATTCGCTTCAGCTTGAGGTCACGAACAGATGGCCGGACATTGTCCTTCAGGATTTTTTGGCAGACAGCAGAATTCATGGTTACATTTATCACAGCAAGTCTTCCAGGTCCTGAAGCAGCAAAACAGCCCCATCACACTACCACCACCATATTTTACTGTTGGTATGATGTTCTTTTTCTGATATGCTGTGTTACTTTTACGCCAGATGTAATGGGACACACCTTCCAAAAAGTTCAACTTTTGTCTCGTCAGTCCACAGAGTATTTTCCCAAAAGTCTTGGGGATCATCAAGATGTTTTCTGGCAAAACTGAGATGAGCTTTTATGTTCTTTTTGCTCAGCAGCGGTTTTCGTCTTGGAACTCTGCCATGCAGGCCATTTTTGCCCAGTCTCTTTCTTATGGTGGAGTCATGAACACTGACCTTAACTGAGGCAAGTGAGGCCTGCAGTTCTTTAGATGTTGTTGTGGGGTCTTTTGTGACCTCTTGGATGAGTCGTCGCTGCACTCTTGGGGTAATTTTGGTCACCCGGCCACTCCTGGGAAGGTTCACCACTGTTCCATGTTTTCGCCATTTGTGGATAATGGCTCTCACTGTGGTTCGCTGGAGTCCCAAAGCTTTAGAAATGGCTTTATAACCTTTTCCAGACTGATAGATCTAAATTACTTTCTCATTTGTTCCCGAATTTCTTTGGATCTCAACATGATGTGTAGCTTTTGAGGATCTACTTCACTTTGTTAGGCAGGTCCTATTTAAGTGATTTCTTGATTGCGAACAGGTGTAGCAGTAATCAGGCCTGGGTGTGGCTAGAGAAACTGAACTCAGGTGTGATAAACCACAGTTATGTTTTAACAGGGGGAGGGGGGGGTTGGATTTTGTTTTCCCTTCATAAAAAAAACCCTTCATTTAAAAACTGCATGTTGTGTTTACTTGTGTTATCTTTGATTAATATTTAAATTTGTTTGATGATCTGAAACATTAAAGTGTGACAAACATGCAATAAAATAAAAAATCAGGAAGGGGGCCAACACTTTTTCACACCACTGTACATGCTCTGTATTTCTCTGTAGTAAAGAAAACTACTAAAGATTCACCCTGGTTAAAAGAAGTCAGTTGTATGTCAACCCTTTGGCAGGCTCAGTTTATACAATGTTATAAGTTATCTTTAATAATTATAATTCAAATCCATTCATTTTCATTTTTGGCTGAACTTTAGCTAAGTCTTTTGGAAAGAATCCAATAATGCCATTATTGGCTTGTGCACTGCTTGTGTCAAAATGATAAATTATCCCAATTTATGTGTTGGGATAAATCTAAGACTACATCATAAATGGGAATTGAGTAAAAAGCTGATCGACTCAAAGACTGTTGTAATTTTATGTTACCTTGTTATTAAACTTACCTTTATAGCTTTAATTGCTGATTTTGTAATCTGGGTCATCTTTGCTTTGGAGATCGGTGGCTTGTATTCATTCAGCGAGTACAGCTGAAAAACAAAACATTGCAATTTTACATTTTTTATTATCCATGTTATCAATTTATACCAATGTGATCTGGATGCATTCATGTATTTACACTATATATACACACACTAGTCAGTAGGTAAATTCATTTTTTAATAACAGACAACAAATAACAAAAAATACTGTAATACTTCAACCTTGTGCATTAAAATCTCATTGTCCTCTTTTAGACAACAGTCTGCTTTAAGTCATTAAGAAGATATGATCTACTTTTAATTTAGATTATTTTGGGGCATTTTCACTAAATGTATATAATTCACACTGCTTAACATACAAATACATATAATAGCTCATTAAGTGTTTTTATTTCCAATTTCAAATGCAGATAGCCCAAGTGGATTCATACAGAAAACACTTTAGTTAAATAATATGACCTACATAAGCTACTTCATACAAAAAGTTAAGTCTATCATAAAACTGAGGTTAAAGCTATTTTTCACTTTTAAATTAAGGTTTCAAAGGCTGTGTGTGGAGGACACAACGATGCCATAGAAGAACCATTTGGGTCCCTCAAAGAACCTTTTAGTAAGCAGTTCTTAAAAGAACCATTTTTACTTCATGTAAAGAACATTTTATTAACCTAAAGAACCTTTTTTTTCCCTACCATAGAGAACCTTTTGTGAAATTAAAAGGTTCCATGGATGTTCTTCATAGAACTAACGTTACTGATGCCAATAAATATCAGTGGCACTTCTGATCGTCTGCTGTTAACTGTTAGCAATCCGGCTGCAAAAAACAAAAGCCGTGTCTCAAAGCCTATTAGGACAACCTACGATATTTTAGGGCATCACATACCTTTCACAGGGGCTGCAGCATTTTTGTGCTCATTCGAAACGCTCATGTGATGCCGAAAAACGCTGTTAACTAGGGCCTATGCCCTAACGTAGATGCCCTAACGTTGTCTAGGTAGGCTGCTCACCAAGCAGCACATGAAGCGGAAACATTAGCATTTGTATTAACAGTACTTCATAAAATAGGGCTAAATATAACTAAGCAATAAAATACTATAGATAATTAAATACATACATATTAGTTTTAGTTGCCTGACCAGTTTTCGTCAACATGCTGAGTACGTTACTGATGACGAACAAAAAAAGCCAAGCTAACGTTAACTCCAGTAATCAGGAGTAACGTTATGAAGTATTTTATCTTTCAATGTTTAAAGTGCAACGCAAAGATTCAAACATGCCTAATACACTTTTAAAGATAAAATGTTGTGCTTTTGTAAGAAATATATGGCCTGCACCATGAAACCGGCTTGATGACAACAGCGGCCTACCCTCGAGTTTATCGTGTCTACATTCATACAAATGAATATCACACAAACCTCGCCGTTAAACGCCTTGACGGCCTCCATTGTGTGGATGTGATACCGTTCTTTCAAACAGATCGAAAACGTTTAGCCTCTTCGTCCCTACAGCCTGCCTGACACACGCATGTCCTGGAGTTAGCGGTGGTCGAGATGGAGCAGGGCGCTAATATGGCTGACAACGCGGAGACAAACACAGACCGAAGCATTGCTGAGTCGACTCCTCCAGAGAGATTCAAGATTCATTGGTCGGGGAAATGAACAATGCCCTGTAAATCATCTATCTCAGAGCCTGAGGTGCCCAAACTATTTAATATGAGAGGGGCCAACAACCAACAAACTTGATTTAAAGTCGTGAGTCTAATGTAAATGTTGCATTATATCTAGCTATATTATATTAAAATATACACAATTAAATTTATTCTACATTTCAAAATAAAACAAAAAAATGTTCAAACAAAAAAATGTATTAGAAATGAAAATAGCCTACTGTATGTTTCAGTGTCTGAATTGGGCATCTCTGATCAAGCTAATTAAATGGGATATATCAATAATTTATTATTTTTATTATTATGTTGCTTCAAGGTGCCTTTTAGTCGCATTTGGCAGACATTTGGATGTTAATTTTTGCTGCTTAATGCAATTTTCTGCTGCATGGTTTCTGATGAAGAAATGTTTGATATATTACTAATTGTTTGTCAAGCAAATTTCCTTTAGCACAGATCTGAAACAGACAGCTGAAGTGTGGCCCAGATTAGTCTGACGGCCCAAATCTGGTCCACATCTTTTTAGTCAGAACCAAAACAGTGCCATAATTCCACCCGTAGTGAGCCAAATAATAAAAACACAAGTGGCCCATACATGTATATGCCTGTAAAGGGCTGACGACATATGGCTGATTGACCAAAAAACATTATTTAACTTTTTCAACAGCACACCTATTATTTTATTTAAAATACTCATTAGTGTTAAAATCAGGTAACTGAACACTTTGATTAGCTGATTCTGGATGTGTCGGAGCTGAAATCTGCAGGGCAGTAGCTCTCCAGGAGCAGGGTTGAAGACCCCTGCATTGATATAATTAATATCATATATTATAAAAACAATAAAGGCATAATCTGAAATAATAAGCATTGTGCATTATGGGGAATAATATTTAGATATTTTTACAGTTGTTTTGATACCTTTAAATCAAATGGTGTTGTTGTTTAATGGATTTGTATTATTGCATTCATTAAAAGTTGTAAAATTATTATAAAACACATAAAATGCTAATTCCAAAAACAGAGCCTTGTGCAATAACAGGGATGTTTTTCTGAACATTTTAGTATTGGTTTTATAGTATAATGTAATGTAGTTAAATTGTTTAATTAATTTATATGGTTAATTTTTTATAATTTTTTTCTAAAAATTACGCCTTGTGCAACGTAAAGGGCATATATTTATGTCTATCTGAGTTAGTTACGGCTCAAAACATAACAGGCGTTAAGAGTTTACCTCAGGAGAGTTAATGAGGCTGTGTATGGGAAAGAAAGCGCACGAGATGAAACCACTACAATCTGTAACGGTCTAAACATATACATTTTGACTATATTTATTTGATACATAATTGTGAATGTATTTTATATGCGTTTAAATTTGAAAGTAAAATAAATTACAATATTTATTTATGTTATATCATAATCTGCGTGACCCTGCCGTTGATTTTCTTTGATGACGTTGCAGGGCGTTCCAAATGAGCGATTATTTTCAGCAAAGTCCACTTCAACATATATCCCGTGCTTAGGGAGTAGGGAGCAGTGAACACTGCGTAGGGATCCTGTCAATCGGAATGCACCTTATGATTATATCTACCTTTTTCTTCAATGCGGAAGTAAGCCTATGGGTGAGACTTCCGGTTCATTAGCCGCTATAGATAAATAACGAGAAGAATAACAACGTGAAGTAAATGGTAAAACTGTTTGCACTACAAACCAGTGTGTTCATAATTAAGATAATACATTAAAATAATATTTTAATAATAAATACAAATTTTCAATATCAAGCAGCAAAATGAACTGCTTTGTACAGCTAAAAATAGCTGTAAGTGGATGAGACCGGAAGCTAGACCCATAGAATTTACAGATGGCCGCGCCCATTTTTACAGCAAGAAAAAGGTGGATAAAGATCAGTGAGTGTCATACATATAGAGGGCAGAGCGTCACGTTATTTAAAGGGGAAGTTCAATGAGTTCGCGTCAATGAGTAATAAAAGGACAAGTAGCTGCATTCTGATTACTTTTATATCACTGATCAGGCTTTTATAGGCCTATGTAGTTTGGGGTAACAAAGGGTTTTATAGGTTTGACTGAAATAATAATGCAATAACTGACACAACAACAACAAAACAATTGAACAAAAAAAACACAGATAAAGTCAAAAAGTAGCCGTTGATAATATCTAAACATGTATCCAAATCGAAATGTAATAAAATGTATTTATGTGTGATGACAATTTCTTAGCAACTAGGGATTGTTACATAGAGCTATACAGGCATCCAGTGGCTATAATGGTATCACAGATAATAAACTGTGCAAAATGTTTTATCTTAACAGTCAATTTACAAATAGGCCTTATGCATTCAGATTTGTGGAACTCACAATGCGCTGAACTTCTACAAATTTGTGTCGTTACTATGACAACCAATTTGAATGTGACAAGAAACTGGTGTCTGAAAAAGAAATATATATATATATATATATACACACATATATACAGTGGGTACGGAAAGTATTCAGACCCCCTTAAATTTTTCACTCTTTGTTATATTGCAGCCATTTGCTAAAATCATTTAAGTTCATTTTTTTTCCTCATTAATGTACACACAGCACCCCATATTGACAGAAAAACACAGAATTGTTGACATTTTTGCAGATTTATTAAAAAAGAAAAACTGAAATATCACATGGTCCTAAGTATTCAGACCCTTTGCTCAGTATTTAGTAGAAGCACCCTTTTGATTTAATACAGCCATGAGTCTTTTTGGGAAAGATGCAACAAGTTTTTCACACCTGGATTTGGGGATCCTCTGCCATTCCTCCTTGCAGATCCTCTCCAGTTCTGTCAGGTTGGATGGTAAACGTTGGTGGACAGCCATTTTTAGGTCTCTCCAGAGATGTCCGAAAGGCAAGGCAAAGGGTTAATCCAGGAAACACGGGTAAGAATCAAAACACGCAAGGCAAGACTAAGACAACTACGTGGGCTCCGTAGAGTAGCTATCGCTTGGAGAGTGATAAACGCTATACAATACTCAGCGATGACAGAGAGGAAGTCCAAGGCTTATAAAGTGTGTGAGATTGTGTAATCAGCTGTGTGATCAGTGAAAACAGCTGTGTGTGTCATCAGTGCAATGGATGATGGGAACTGTAGTGTAGTGCAAGAGTCCATGTGGTGAGTGGGTGACCTCTGGTGGTGAGTGAACGGAAGTTCATGGAACGGATTTGTGACAGAGCCCCCCACAAGGAGCGGCTTCCAGACGCTCCTATACAATCCAGGAGGGCGGTGGAGCGGTGGCGGAACAGGGGGAGGGACGGAGGGCACAGGTCCATGTGGAAATAGAGAGATTGGGCATTGAGGCAGAGCGGACCACCACGGCAGAGCAGATGACCACCAGACCTGAGCAGACGAAGCAGAAGACCACCACGGCGGAGCAGAAGACCACCAGAGTGGGACAGAAGACCACCAGAGCCAGACAGCCGACCTCTATGGCAGAGCAGACAGAGCAGGAGCCCACCAGTGCGGAGCAGACAGGGCAGGAGACCTCCACGGCGGATCAGACAGAGCAGGAGCCCACCAGTGCGGAGTAGACAGGGCAGGAGAGCACCACGACGGATCAGGAGAACACCACGATGGATCAGGAACCCACAGCAGAGATTGGAGCCTAGGGAAAACTGAGACACACGAGACAGGCATAGAATTTATGGTCTCATGGACTGAGGCAAGGACCATAAATAGTTAATCTACAGTTTCCCCGGTGACAACTGAGCGGGCAGGCATTTCACAAACAGACTCACTGATAGACACTGAACCTGCAACCAGTTCAAAATCAGGATCACATGCTGACAATACACACTTAGGCTTATTAGTAGGAACTGGAAAGACAGATAATTCAGAATCCAATTTTAGTGCAGAATTTAAACCAACAGGCAGTTCACAGTTGGGTGTATTGACTGGTAATGGATTGACAGACAGCTCAGTGATTGAAGCTGGATGGATAGACTGTCCATAATTGGGTCCTTCGACTGTAACTGGAAACACAGACAGTTCATGATTAAATACATTGGTGGGGGTAGGACTGGAAGATAGTTCACAATCAAGAGCATTAATTGAGGCTGGAGTAGACAGTTTAGTGACTGAAACTGGCAAGACAGACAGTTCAAAAACAGACTCTCTGGTCGAAACGGGACAGACAGATAATTCTAAATCAAGAGTATTAGTGACAACTGAACAGGCAAACTCAGATTCATAGGTTGAAACTGCACAGACATGGGGTGCATTTATAGTTTCTGAGTTCATGACAGGCAGGGTAAAGAGTTCACAAACGGCCCCTAGAGGCGCAACGGAACAGTCAGGAAGTTCACCCATAACCCCCTCAGTTGTGACTGACAGTACTGGTAATTCACAACCAGCCTCCTCGGCTGACTCAGGGCAGGACAATAGTTTATAGGCTGTGACATGGGCAAAAGAAGGTTCATTAATGGCCTCCGTGGCCAGTTCAAAGCAAGGCAAGAGCTCACAGATGGCCTCTACAGCTGCAACAGGACAGGACAAGGATTCACAGACGGCCTCCGTAGCCATGACAGGGCAGGACAAGGATTCACAGACGGCCTCCGTAGCCATGACAGGGCAGGACAAGGATTCATAGACGGCCTCCATAGCCGTGACAGGGCAGGACGAGGATTCATAGACAGCCTCCATAGCCGTGACAGGGCAGGACGAGGATTCATAGACGGCCTCCATAGCCGTGACAGGGCAGGACGAGGATTCATAGACGGCCTCGATAGCCGTGACAGGGCAGGACGAGGATTCATAGACGGCCTCCATAGCCATGACAGGGCAGGACGAGGACTGATACGTGTATACCACTGACACCTCTGGAGGTTCTGCAGCAGATGCCGCCACCTCTAAAGGTTCTACAGCAGTACCATCAGAAGTTTCAGAGAGTTTAGCAATGGTACCTTCGACCGTGACATGACAAGCTGGGAGTGCATTACTGGGCGCCACCACCATGCAAGGAACTGAAGAGAGTACCGCCGCTTCAGGAGGTTCTGCAGCATCAGCCGCCACCTCTGAAGACACAATAGTGGCCACCGTTACCTCTGGGAGTTCTGTGGTGGTGTACGCAGCCCAAACACACCAAAAAGCGATCCTCATCATGGGAAGCACTTCAGACAAGAGAATTAGTTCTGGAACAGGAGGGTTAGCGTGAGTAGGTTTGGGGATACCAGCTGCGCGTGCAGACACCAGCGGTGCATCCCTCACACTGGAAACCAGACTGGGAAATCGAAGCACTGACCTTGAATATCTGGGTGTGACGGACAGGATGTCACAAGACTCTGGATGATCAGCTGTGACGTGACGTGGTTCTGGATGGTCAGCGGTGACGTGAAGAGACTCCGGAAGATCCGCTGAGACGTGACTTGACTCGTGACGATCAGCAGAGACGTGACTTGACTCGTGACGATCAGAAGAGACGTGACGGGACCCTGGCAGATCAGCTGTGAGGTGGTTTGATTCATGACGATCAACGGTGACTTAGCTTGACTCACAAAGATCAACTGTGACTTGACTTGGCTCTTTAACATCAACTGTGACTTTACTTGACTTACGAAGATCAACTGTGGCTTGGCTTGACTCACGAAGATCAACTGTGGCTTGGCTTGACTCACGAAGATCAACTGTGGCTTGGCTTGACTCACGAAGATCAACTGTGGCTTGGCTTGACTCACAAAGGTCAACTGTGGCTTGGCTTGACTCACGAAGATCAACTGTGGCTTGGCTTGACTCACGAAGATCAACTGTGGCTTGGCTTGACTCACGAAGATCAACTGTGGCTTGACTTGGCTCGTTAACATCAGCTGTGACTTGACTTGGCTCTTTAACATCAACCGTGACTTGACTTGGCTCTTTAACATCAACCGTGATTTGAATTGACTCATGACTGGCAGCAATAGCCGTGTTTCCACTGTCGGGCCAAAAGCGGGCGTGCTAGTGCGTGCCAGGGCCAGTCGCGTTTCCACTGTCACTTCCGGGGCTTGATCGTGCCTCGTCGATGCTTCCTCGGGGCCAACGGCCTGGGTTTTTTGGCCCAACGAAAACCTTGGGCCAAAGCGGGCCAGCTGGGGCTAGAGGCGTGGTCAAGGTGAAAGGCGGAGTTTATCTCCGGTAAGCAAGATGCGCATTTCGCTGTATTACGTCGTGGAAAGAACTCAAACTTTTAAACTTAAAATGGAGAATCGCCAGTACTGGTCTGTGGAAGATACAAGGGCTCTTCTAAGCATTTGGGCCGAGGACAATGTACAACGCCAGTTTGACGGTGTCTGCAGGAACGAAGACGTAATAAAATACATCGTTGCTGAACTCGCAAAGCTAAGTATCCAGCGCACTACGATGCAAGTTTGAGATAAGTTAAAGAAATTGCGGGCGCAGTATAAAGCCATAAAAACGCACAATGGACAAAGCGGTGCCCAGAGAAGGTCCTTTCTGTGGTTCGAGATTATGGACTGTGTGCTGGGTCACCGTCCCTCCGTTACTGGGGAGACCACTTGGGATACTATGGCAGCTACAACAGTCGGTGAGTGAATTTACCTTGCTAGCAACCCAACGTTTACTTGCAAAACAGATCAAATATTGCTAGTGACTAACATGCATGTGTACGTATTTATGTATTTATTTATTTTTTTGTGTTAGAATTGGAATCTCAAAGCGATTTCTTGGAGTCTGAAGTTGAGCAGGGACCATCTACACCTCTGCTGCTAACATCTACACCTAGTATGCTACTATAAACAGATTCCACCAAAGAATGATTGCATATTTGTATGTTTCTTGTCAGTACATAATTATGCCTAAATGTATGTTAATTACAGAGAGACACGACGGTCCCCAAGACATTACAGTAATCAGAGGGGGATCACATCATATTCCACAAAGGACCAGACCAGGTAATTTGGAGTTTAATGTACCTGCTAAATAGATGGCTCCAACTTTATAGATCTCCCATTACCTGAATTCAGAGTACATCCCAGATGTTCATGTATTTTTTTTTTCCTTTTCTGTTTTTCAGAATGTCGCAAACGCAAAGCTGCTAATTTGGCATCAAGGGAGTTTTTGCAGTGCATGCGTGACTTAACACAGCAACAGCTGGAAGAAGAGAAGAAATGAACAAAGAACTGATGATGAGAAGAGAGGAGCTGGATTATGAGGCACAACTCAGACGGGAAGAGATGTCTCAGAGAGAGAAGGAATCTGAGGCTTTTGCTTCGGTCTTCGCAAATTTGTCAGCAGCACTTCTCCAGAGAAAGTAGATGGACACTACAGCTTTTCTGTTTGCTTTTATTTTTTATTTTTTATTTTTTTATTTAGTTTGACAGGGACATTGTACATTAATAAAAACACTCCTGTAAATGTACCAGAATTAGCCAAAGGCTATTTTTCATCCGTAGTCCCTGGACAAGATGTTACAAGTCACCCTAAAGAAAATGTGATTAACAATACATAATAGAAAATTTAATAATTACACAATACAATAGAAAGCTATTTAAACAATTTAGGATCAATTAAAAACAATGCAAACAAAATACAAACAATAATAGGATGGCTAGCAGATATAAGATTCTAGTGTTGACAAATCTGAGTACTGATTAACCAATTCTTCAATTGAACCCTAAATAAAGCATATGTGTCTAGATCTCTTATAGTTGTCGGAATAGTATTCCATTCTCGTGCAGCTTTGACAGAAAAAGCAGACTGACTAAATTTACTTCGTCTAAGCGGTATGATACAGTCTCCTCTTAATGCGCCTCTTGTAAAGCGATAATCAGTTGTTCTAATACGAACTAACTGACCAAGAGGGGGAGAAGATAAACCATAAATAATTTTATACGTCAAGCATACATTTGCATACTTAATCATGTTTTCCCAACTTAAATTATATTTTTTCAGTATTGGACAATGATGATAATGTACCGATTTCTTATCGAAGACTTTAAGTGTACGTTTGTATAAGGACTCTAATGGTTTTAGAGTCACTGAACTCGCCTGAGACCAGGTGGTTAAACAGAAAGTCATGTGAGAAATAACCATAGAAAACATATACATCTTAGCTGCTTCTAATGACATGCAATCTCTAATAAACTTAAAATTATAGAGATTAAACTTAACCTGCTTACAAACCTTTTTAACTTGAGCTTTAAATGTAAGTTTAGAATCAATCAGTATTCCCAGATATTTATATTGAGGCACTACACTCTTAAAAATAAAGGTGCTTCAAAAGGTTCTTCAAGCGATGCCATAGAAGAACCATTTTTGGTTCCACAAAGAACCATTCAGTCAAAGGTTCTTTAAAGAACCGTCTCTTGCTTACCTTTTTATAATCCGAAGAACCTTTTTTCACCACAAAGAACCTTTTGTGAAACAGAAAGGTTCTTCAGATGTTAAAGGTTCTTTATGGAACCATTTAGACAAAAAGGTTCTCTATGGCCGTGAAGCACCAGCCTCAGCCTCACCCCTGACACGTAAACATCCGGCTCTTTAATAATACTGTTAGACTTAGAGAAAAACATGCATACTGTTTTGGACACATTTAGTTGCAAGCAATTCTCTTTTAGCCATGCCGACACATTAACCATAGAATTCGCAAGTTAATTTGCAACTTGTGTCAGACTACTACCATGTATGTAAATCACTGTATCGTCCGCATACATTTGTATATTAATGCCAGGACATGAAAGATGAAAATCATTTATATACATAGCAAAAAGCATTGGACCCAAGATAGATCCTTGCGGAACACCAGTTGATGTACCTAAATCATTGGATAAGTGATTGTGTACTCTAACACACTGAAATCTATCTGATAGATATGACTCTATCCAGTTAAGTGTATGTGATGAGAAATTAAAACAAGATAACTTGTTTTAACAAGACATAAGGATTCCCTATAACAAGACATAAGGATTCCATGATTAATGGTGTCAAAGGCTTTCTTTAAATCAAGGAACACTGCTCCAACTACACCACCTTTATCTAAGAGAGTTTTAATATTTTCTATAAGAAAACAATTTGCGGTTTCTGTTGAGTATTTTGCTCTAAAACCAAACTGCATTGGATGCATTGAAAATGAACTACTACTCAAGTAACTGCTAATCTGTTCTGCAACTAGTTTCTCCATAATTTTAGAAACGGTGGGTAAAATACTAATTGGCCTATAATTATCAATAAAAAGGGGATCTCCACTTTTGAATATTGGAACAACAATCGCCGACTTCCAAACACTTGGGAATTTTCCCTGGGAAATTGAAAGATTAATAACTTTACTAATAGGTTTAATTAGGGTCAAACTAGACTCTTTGAGCATAACAACATCCATGCCATATTTATCTTTTGCCCTAGATGACTTAAGAGATCTAATTGTTCTCATAACATCAGAATCACTAACAGGCCTTATTCTAAAAACAGGTTCCACTGTTGTAACTGGACAGACATTAGTATACGCAGGCGGAAAACAACGAGTAATAGTTTTTACGGAATCAACAAAATGATGATTAAAAATCTCTACCATCTCAGCTGGATTTTTTATTGATTTCCCTTTTACTTTAAGTTCTAGAATTTTCTTATCTTCATTTTGTTGGCCTGTTAATTTTTTTAACTGATTCCAAATGATTCTAGGATTGCCTCTTGCTTTTTCTATCATAGTGAGGAAAAAATCTGCTTTAGCTTTTTGTAATTTCTTTACCACAGAGTTCCTTAACATAGTAAATTGATATCTATCACTACTCAATTTAGTTTTAAGTGAGGTTTTCAAAGCATGATCCCTTTCTTTCATCAAATTCACAATATCTACATTTATCCATGGGACCATATAGACATAGCACACTGTCTTCGTTTCTTCTTTTTTTGTTATTATTATGTTTCTAAATGGTATGTTTCACAAACACCTGTTTGTTGTGTATGCACATTTTCAAAGCACACTTGTATTTGTTCACTGATACACATTTAATATATAAAGTTATAACTTTGCTGTTTTACCCGAGGCTATTGGAAGTTATTTCATAAGGGGCGCATTGTCCAAAATATAAACATTACATATATTTGTGTTAGTCCATGTCAGTTCACGGTACATATGTGTGACAATGCATAAGTTGATTTGCATCGTCAAAAAAAATTAAAAATAAAACCAACAAACCTTACTAACATGTTAATGCACACATCTGTACCTAAATAAAGATAAGTTATACTAGAAGTAGAACTGTATTTAAAAAAAATAAAAAAAAAAAATAAAATTGTATAACTGTGTAGTTATACTATTTTTAAATAGTATGATGTTAACAGTGTGTTTTATTGTATTATTGAACTGATTTTTTTTTTTTTATGTAATACCAGTCTGTGTGTAGGTCATAAAAATAGAGAAAACCAAAGCTTCTTTTCAAGTGATTTATTTGTAGCACACACAATGTAATAACGTATTACAAACACTGCTGTTGCATAAACAACTGTTGCAGAGCGCTTCTTACATCAGAACGGACATCACCAACATTACAAGGTGGGCGTTCAGCATCTTCATCACGGCCACCACCCCATTCTGGCACAAATCTATCCATGTATAATTCACACAGGTTGTGCAGTGTACAACATGTCTCCACCATATCAACAACAACATTTACATTGCAGTCATTTCTTTTACTGAGACACTTCCACCGTCCTTTCAACCTCCCAAATGCATGCTCAACCACGCAACGGGCTCGACTTGTTCTCACGTTGTATAGTTCTTGACCCTCTGTAAGCCGGCCAGTGTCAGGATATGGTTTTAACAACCATTCCTGCAATGGGTAAGCAGAGTCACCAAGAATAAAGTAGCCTACATCACTTCCACAAATATTTTTTACTCTGCCAGGCAAAGCATTACTGTCTGTGGCCCAAGTCCAAAGGCGTGACTTTCTGAGGACGCTAGCGTCATGTTCCCTTCCTGGCTGTCCAACATTCAGGTCCCAGAACATACCTTTACCATCTACAACTGCTTGTAGAATGATGGAATGCCAGCCTTTTCTGTTGTGAAAATCAGATTGGTACTGTGGAGGTTTCAAAATAGGGATGCGAGAACCATCAATAGCACCCAAGCACTGTGGAATTCCAAACCTCTCCTCAAAATAATCTGCCATCGCAGACAGTTGGGCTTGATCAGGTGTTTTGATAAATTTTGGGCGAAGTATTGCAATCACAGCCTTGCAAAAGTCATGCACACAGCAGCAAACAGAGGTCCGACTGACAGCAAACAGGTTCGCGACTGTCCTGTACTCGGTGGTTGAAGCAAGTTTATACAATGCAATGGCTACCCGTTTCTCCAGAGGAATGCATAACCGGTATGATGTGTCTTGTCGCTGTAGTGCAGGCTTCAGAGTTGTACTAATGTACTTGAACGTTTCTCTGGAAACTCTGAAGTCCTCCAGCCACTGTTCATCTGTGAATCTTTGAGCAGTGTTCTCCCACCAGTCACTAGTTCGGGGATAGGCCCACACCTCTGAGGTCCGCATTATATTGGTGTAGTAGTGATGCATCATCTGAAAAATAATAGAATGAAAGATAAACATTAATTATATAGTTATGTTATAGATCTACATATGTACAGTATATAAATGTCAAAACATAAATATATCCATCATTTGCAAGATAACAATATAAAAGGTAAACAATACATCCCTAGTAATGTTAAATATCTGTATATTAACATACACATGTATAAATAGATGTACTGAATCATCAGAAAAATACTACAATGAAAGGTATGCTTTACTGCCCTAATTATCATAAAGATCTATATTAACAAAAATGTTTAAACATGCATGTATAAACAGATGTACTATCCGAAGAATAGTCCAATGAATGTCTAACATTACTTATCTAATTATGTGGTGTCATGCTAGCAAAACATCTGTTTTTGAGCATTAAAGAGCTTAAGCTTACGTTAGAGGACGATAATAATAATAATGATAATCAGAACAACTCCGTATGTTACTTATATCTCATAGGACTAAGTTATATGTTATCAGGTTAGGGTCGCACCGAATATAAGATAACAATAATTAACTATCTTATGCAAGTAAATAACATTTACCATTTCCATCCATTGTTGGCGTTTCTGCTTTCGCTGTAACCAGCTTGCACGTCGCTGTATTGCTCTTTTTCGCCTTGCAGCTAACATAAGCTTTCGGTTTAAACGCCGCTGAGCCTCCATCTTCGCATCTTGGCTTCGCTGCCTCATCTTCCACCAAGAAAACACCAAAAGGAGCAAACAAACAAGCCGCTTCGGTTCTCTCCATGTTGTTCTTTTGATGATCACATTATAGTGCCCTACCTGAATAAACTTTAATTCTTCCCGGTTCCCGCTGAAAGGGGAGGGGATTTGTGATGTTTCATCCAAGGAGGTGTGTAAAGGGCGGGCTTTAGGTTTGCACTGCGGGGCTACTGGCTCGACAGTGGAAACGCAGCTTGCTTTTGGTCTTGGTGCTTGCGGCTCGAGGCCATGGCCCCGCCCGGCACGCTCTTAGCCCTGGCTCGCACTGGCCCGACAGTGGAAAAGCGGCTAATGACATGACGGGGTGTTGTTGTGGCCGCCATTTCGCCATCCGTATCTGCGACACCCACAGTGAATAGAGCCAACAGTCAACAAAACAAAATCCAAAAAAACACTCAGTGACGAACGCGGACCCTCGCGTCTAAACTGAGATCGCAATGGCTGATTAATGCCATCACAAAAATTCTCAATCAAGATAATGTCAGGTAAATCAGAATAATGAGCGATGGCTAAAAACTCTAATATGGTTCTCCAGTGATCGTGGGCCTTGTTTAAGGGCAAACAATAGTCTTGTAGTGTCCATACCTGACAAATGTCCGTCTGAAAAGTTGCTGGATCCTTGTGTGGCCGAGTATTCTGTAATGGTGCCAATGAGACATGAAGCGTATGGATCCATTTGCAAGCTTTTATTCCAAAACATGGTCAAACACAGGCAGGGTCAAACATCAGTAGACAGATATGTAGAGGGCAAGACACAAGAGTATTCCGAGAGCAAGCGTGGGTCGACGATCAGGGAACAATATCCATAGGGCTTGACAATAGGGGTAATCCGGTAACATGAGCAGTAATCCAAACAGGGGCAAACAGAGTCCGAAAGGCAAGGCAAAGGGTTAATCCAGGAAACATGGGGAAGAATCAAAACACGCAAGGCAAGACTAAGACAACTACGTGGGCTCCGTAGAGGAGCTATCGCTTGGAGAGTGATAAACGCTATTCAATACTCAACGATGACAGAGAGGAAGTCCAAGGCTTATAAAGTGTGTGTGATTGTGTAATCAGCTGTGTGATCAGTGAAAACAGCTGTGTGTGTTGTCAGTGCAATGGATGATGGGAACTGTAGTGTAGTGTGAGTTGTGGTGAGTGGGTGACCTCTGGTGGTGAGTGAACGAAAGTTCATGGAACGGATTTGTGACATAGGCGAAAACCCGGAAGCTAGTTAGCATTTTAGCACTTCCGGTTCCATCGTCCCAGAGTCAGTGGGTTTTTTGAATGGGATTTTGGTTAAATCCCTTAAATAAGGTTTGTGGTTCACACAGGCTCAAGATACTTTCACGTTTTATTCTATGACATAAAACACACCAGTTACACCACACGCTTGATTTTTTTAAGCAGTTACATTTCTTAAAAAAGACGGTTGCTAACAAGTTGCTAAATGGGACTACAGGCGCTGTCGGAGACATTCAACGTCATCACGCCGAACAGTTTATCAATTTACAGTATTTTCCAGTTGTAGTATAATTTGTAATTCAATTAATTGTAGAATAACCAATGAATAGTTTCCCGCATTTTATATTGTTGTTCGACAATGTTTTTTTTGCTTTGCCCTGAAATGCGAGACATGTCTTTGGATGGAAGATGCTCGTTTTATCGCTTTCCTACTGATGCAGAAACTCTGGGTTCGTACCATAAGGTAAACTCATATTACGATTATTACATGTAAACACCACGTTTGCCGGCTTTACTTGGTGAAAGTGAAACTTTAATGATGCATAGTGCTTAAAGCCACGTTAAAATTAAATGTTTACGGCCACATGAAGCTGTTAGAAAGCATATAGATTGAGGATTTCCTAGAAGCAAGGATAAAATAACATTTTGTGTAACTACCCTAACAAAATGAGAGCTGAAATGTGGTACTTTATTCACTAAAATAAGTTTAATCTTACCATATCCAAAACTCGCTCACTCTGCTTATATTTAAAAGACTAAATACGTGGGGATACGGTTTTAATTAAAATATTCATATTAATCAAGGATTTATTGACTTTTAATGCACCTCATTTCGAAATGTACAGAAATACGTGCTTTAAATGTCCTTTAGTTAAGATTATTTCATTTATTCACTATACTATTTATTACTAATGTCTCATTTCAGTTTTAGTTTGGCTCTAGTTTTGTATTTATTCCAGTTTATATGAAAACGTTCATGTAGCGTGGATTAAAATTCATATTACAGAGTAAATACTTATTTACTTACAGAGTAATACTTAATATTTACAGAGTAAATACTTTTCACTGAACATGTTAAAAATAATTTTGAGAAAGTTGTCGGGAGCGATGTGGTGATGTTGAAGGCGAGCGACCATGGTGCAGTAGTTCGTTTATAGCCTAAATTTAGCTTTTTAGTTCTGGCGCTTTTATTTATGCTTCAAAATTTGTCAAAGTTATATTATTTTGTGAAGATTATCTTGATGGACAAAACGTGTAAGTTTCATGAACCATGACTGAACTCAGAGCTTATTTTTTGCGATAATCCAAAAGCCTATGGGAAAATCCTATCGTCTTTTTGTCGAGGGAACCAGTTTCATGCTAACAGCCGATCCACATACAAAGTGACGTCATAGTTTCCCCACTCTATTGGGAGATGAGAGGGTCTGTATTACTTACTATTGGAGAAAGCGTAATGGCTAACTCAGACCGTGTGTCCCTTAATAACCAATCACATTACAGCCTTGACGTCATTGAATTTCAGTCTGAGTTGTGCGACACTCAATCGCCGTTTATGGATCACATAGGAATGAATGAGAAGTGCCGTAAGCTGAATCCCACCTGTCGCAAAAAGTCAGTGACTTCTTTTATAAAACTGCATTTTTCCGTGGTAAACTCTCTTAAGTCAAAAATAGTTCAATCCAAAAGTATTGTTTAGTGTAAAACATTTTGAAGATTAGCAGATAGGCTGTCGATTCATTAAATTATATAATCATCTCCTCCAAGGGCGTAGGTTTGCTTTCGACATTGGTGGGGACATAAACCCGACCCAACACATATACATATTAGGGGTGTCCCCGACTAAGGATTTTCATAGTCGAATCGGAATTTTCGAATCTTGCCGATAGTCGACTGATAGTCGAATCATATGTTTGGGGGCGTGGTCAAAATACATTACCACGAGTCAAGTCAGACACAGTCATAATTACTGACTTAACACACAGGGAAAATGTGTAACTGACGCCAGATACAAATGGGGTAAATAATGTTTTATGTTTTGATTAAAAGATAGTTAACATTAAACGTCAGCGAAACTCTAAGAATTCACAAAAAAAAATTTTTTCAATAGTGCTCTCATTATAACGTTATGTCCCTGCTGAAAAAAACAATAGAACCCTGCCCAAAACACAATAGAAAATGTAATGGATTTAATGGTTATAATGGGAATTGTATTGGTTTTAATGGAAACTATAATGGGGTCTACTGGTATGTGATGGATTCTATTGGTGGGATGTTAAATCCTATTGGGAAAATGCCCAAAACACACTACAAAAAGGGATTTTGTAATGGTTTTACTGGAAAAAGCTAATGGTTTATAATGGTATTTTAATGGAAACCATTGGAATTTCTGTGATGGTTTCTATTGGGCTTCTATTGCTTTTGCCTATATGAGTTATTAATGTTCTGCATTAGCTACTGTTTTGAGCTGCGCGTGCTGAAAATGACCAGAATGAAGCATATGATAGCAGGGTTTTAATCAATGGGATTTAACTAATTTATCTCATATAGAATACGCTTCGTTATTTATACAACATAACGTTAATATTACGACTTATAGGCTATCTGCACAAAATGCCCCGAATGCATGAGCGTGTCTGCGCTGCTCTGAATGAAGTCCTTTTGTGGATGTGTTCTTCACGCAACAACGTGCAGAAACACTACAACTAAACTCTAAAAATTCACAGTGTTTTATTATAATAGTGTTCTCATTATAATGTTATGTATATGACAGTCCCAGTCATAGTTATTAATACTCTGCATTGTTGTTTGTCCTGCTCGCGCTGCGCGCTGAAGAGATAATCACTGTAGTACAATGAAGCGCTTTACTGCAGCGCAACTCAACCAAATGCATCTTATACGAGATAAAGAATATATACACGATATACAGATAATAAACCAGCTGAAATGTTTTGAAATCACTTGTAACCTAACTGATCGCAAAAATCCAGTCTTTCACTCTGCCTGTGTCAGTTTGAATCTTGTTAAAGATTTAAATCCCTGCCACAGATCATCAAAAGTGAAACTTACATCTATAGGGGTGGTTGGATTTATTCACGCACGTTAAAATATTTATTTAAAGCTTCTTTCTTTTCAGATTCTTATTAACAGCATTTTCATATTATGCTGTATATTAACTTATTGGGAGAAAACCGGTAGTTCTGTGTGAAATCAGACATTGAGCACCCCCCCATATAGCCAAAATGGTATGATCATAACACCCCGCGAATGTGAGATTGGGAGTCGAATCAGGCTCCTCCTATCGAAGCATCGAATCGTCGACTATTCGGGGTCACCCCTAATACAAATATTTAATTATTTGATCAAAATATTGCTAGGGACAGTTTGGTAGTGGCTGGATATTGGTAGGGACACGTCCCTAGCGTCCCCCCCCTAATTCTACGCCCCTGCTCTCCTCCATTGATATCCATTCAAAAAATCAGCCTCAAGGTTCTCAAGGTTCAAGGTTCTTGTTTATTTGTCACATACACAATCATACAGGGTATAATCAGTAGTGAAATGTAGGTCAGGACGGGTCCGCTCAATGGACAGTGCAAAAAAATAAAATAAAAGATGAAACATAACACAGGAGAGTATATATAAATATAGGTAGGAATAAGATAAAAAATAAGTAAAAAATAAAATAAAATAAAATAAGGAGTAAAATGTGCAATGAACTAAAATGTGCAATACAGTCTACTGTGGATTTAATAAATATTAATATAAACAGGGATGTGCAAGAGGAATGTGCAAACAGGTTGTACCGGGCATGTACACATAGCAGCAATGCGGATGATGGAGAATGATGGGTGTTTTTTACAGTTAATTAAATTGAGTCCTGTAGATGTTATGAGACTGAGTTTAGGAGCCTGATGGCCTGAGGGTAGAAGCTCCTCCTCAGTCTCTCAGTTTTTGCCATCATGCTCCTGAAGCGCTTGCCAGATGGCAGCAGAGTGAAAAGACGGTTAACGGGGTGATTTGAGTCCTTGATTATTTTTGCAGCTCTGCTTTTGCAGCGTTTGAGGTAGATGTCCTGCAGAGAGGGGAGGGCAGACCCAGAGATGCGCTCAGCTAAGCGCACGACTCTCTGCAGGGCTTTGCAGTCCTGATTTGTGGCGTTACTGTACCACACTGAGATGCACTGAGTCAATACACTTTCTATGGCCCCTGAATAGAAAGTTTTCAGGATTGCTGGTGAGACCCTGAATTTCCTCAGCTGTCGCAGATGGTACAGTCTTTGCCTGGCTTTCTTGACCTGTGTTTGAATGTGTGCAGTCCAAGTCAGGTCCTCGGAGATGTTTACACCGAGGTACTTGAAGCTGCTCACCCTTTCCACAGGGGTCCCGCTGATCATAAGAGGAGTGTAGGGCCGCTGCTGTCTCTTCCTGAAGTCTACAATAAGCTCTTTAGTTTTGCTCACGTTCAGAGAGAGACAGTTGTCCTGGCACCATGATGTTAGTCTCTCTACCTCACTCAAGTATGCGGTCTCATCATTGTTGGAAATGAGGCCCAGAACCACAGTATCATCAGCAAATTTAACAATAGAAGTGGAGCTGTGAGAGGACACACAGTCGTGTGTGTAGAGAGAGTAGAGCAGGGGACTCAGAACGCAGCCCTGCGGGGCTCCTACGTTCAGGGTGATGGAGTTGGAGGTGAACTGGCCCATTTTCACCACTTGTGGTCTGCCGGTGAGGAAGTCTTGAATCCAGTCACAGAGTGTAGTGTTTAGGCCGAGGTCTGAGAGTTTGACAGCTAGCTTGGTGGGGACTATAGTATTGAAAGCTGAGCTATAGTCAATGAATAGCAGTCTGACATAGTTGCCATTTTTGCTGTCAATATGTGTGAGGGAGGAGTGCAGTACCTGAGAGATGGCATCATCAGTAGACCTATTTGGGCGATAGGCAAACTGAAGAGGGTCCAAGGTAGCAGGGATGGAGGAGCATATGTGTTTCTTTAAAAGTCTCTCAAAAACCTTCATGACTGTTGATGTGAGGGCAACTGGACGATAGTCATTCAGGCAAGAGGGTTTACTGTTCTTAGGCACAGAGGTGATGACAGATTTCTTAAATGAGGTGGGAATCACAGAGGTAGCAAGGGACTCATTAAAGATGGAAGTAAACAAACCAGCAAGCTGATCGGCGCATGACCTTAGAACGCGGCCAGTAATCCCATCAGGTCCGGCGGCTTTCCTGATGTTTACTCTCCTTAATTCTCTCCGAACCTCGTCCTCCGACACGGTGATAACATGATCAACATCGCTGCTCTGTCTGCCGCTTCCTGACGCGCTGATCGGCAGAGTCGCGCCGCCGTTGCATTCGAAGCGGCCGTAGAAGGTGTTTAGCTCTTCGGCCAGCAATGGATCTGCTCTCACCTCGGCGGAGGGGTTATTTCCAGAGGAACAGATGGTCTTCAGTCCCTGCCACATGCGTCGAGAGTCATTGAGCTGAAAATGTGACTCAATTCTCTCTCTGTATCGGAGTTTAGCAGCTCTAACTGCCCGTCGGAGAGCATAACATGATGCTTTGTACTCGCTCATGTTTCCTGACAAAAGACCGGCGTTGTATGCGGCAGTGCGTTCGTCAACCGCAGCACGGATTGTTCTGTCCACCCACGGTTTCTGATTAGAGAATGTCCTTATTGTTACCGTTTCAGTGGCTTGGTCGGTTAGCATGTAAACAAAGCTTAATGCTACATCCGTGAATTCGCTGACGTCAGCTGAACTCGCCCGGAACATGTCCCAGTCGACGTCATCAAGAGACGCCTGTAGCATAGCTTCAGAGTGGGAGGACCAGCGCGTCACTTCCCTCTTCCCCGGGGATTCCTGAACGATCCTTTGTTTATATTCCGGTGTGAGGAAAATGGCCGCGTGGTCCAATTTACAAAAGCCGGCAGGGAACGAGCTTTATAGGCATTCTTAAACTGAGTGTAGCAATGATCCAGTGTATTCGGTCCTCTAGTTGGACAGGATACATGCTGATGGAAGGTTGGCATGACCTTCCTGAAAAATGGGAGGAAAGGTCTCCTTTCCCACGTACTCCCAGACCGGAAGCTTTAGCTTTAGCCATTACGCGTTTTCGGCTAATGTTTTTTTTTAAATTTTATTAATTGCCACAAAGAACGTACAAAAAATGAAATAACCAAAAAAGGGCTTTTAAGGGCTCTGGAATTGTTGGATGTAAGAAGAGTGTCCAGGTAAGATTTAAGGTCCTTACAGAAAACAGGAAAGTAGGGCTTAGCACCTTGAAACTTACATTTGTGTAAAAATAATTTTTCAAGAAAACTAAATAAGTTTATCAGATAATATTTGTCCTTGTCTTCTTTAGAAAAGTTATGACAACCAAATAAGACATCTTTATATAACAAAAAGAAACTCTGTGAAGAGAAAGCATGTACAAAAATCCTTCCAAAATAAATTAGTATACTGTATGTACATTCCCAAAAAAGATGGGACATAGATTTATCTTCAGCCTCACAAAAGGAGCATAAAGAATCAATATCTGGAAACATTTTTTTTCATATAATGCTTATCAAGGTAAAAAAGATGAAGTAATTTGTAAGAAACATCCTTTACCTTATTAGTTATTAAATATTTATATGACAAAGTCCACACTTTCTTCCATGGAATGTTATCGTATAGGCCATTCCAGTGGGATACAATATATGGGAGAGAAGTTATCTCAGCCTGAAACAGTTGTCTAATTATTTTGTTCCGACCGGAAGAGGGAGATAAAAAGCAAATCTTCCCAATCACTGTATCAAAAGGATGAATCTTTGAAAAAGAAAACTGGGATCTAGCAGAGCCCTTGAGAAGAGTTATGGCCCCACAGGGAATGGCGTCCATTACAATGGCGAACTCTTGAGGAGTGACAGGAATATTATATTTACTTAGGAATTCTGAATAAGAATATAAGTAACCATCAGAGTTTAATAACTGAGAAACTAGAATAATATTATTATTGACCCAATTTGGGAAAATAAAGTTTTACTTTTATAAAGAATATCACCATTATTCCAAATAAAATAACTGTGAGGACTAAAATTATGTTTATATATCAGATGCCACGCCAAAAGCATTTGTTTATGAAAATTTGATAATTTAAGGGGCAACTTAGTGATATTGTAATTACATAACAATAAGGAAGACCTCCCACCTTAGAGAAAACAATATTAGGAAGAATATTCCAAAATGAATCAGGATTTGTTAAATACTGCTTTAACCAATTTATCTTAAAATTATTATTTAAAGAAGCAAAATCTAAAAAATGTAAGCCACCATATTCATATTTATTTATAATAACAGATTTCTTGACATAATGTCTCCAATGTTTCCACAGAAAGTCAAATAACATTCTATCAATGTCTGCACATAGAGGTTTATCTACGTATAAAGAAAGTGTCACGAATCCGGTCTGTGGCCTTCCGCCCGATCGCCACCAGAGGTCACTCCTCCATCACATTGACTTTCACTCCACACAGGCTGTTAGATATGACTCTGGACTGCAATTCCCATCATCCACTGCACTGACGTCACACACACAGCTGTTCGCACTGATCACGCTCACACCTGAGAATCATCTTACAATTACACAGCTTACTTAAACCTGGGACTTCCTCTTGCTCTCTGCCGAGTATTGTTTAGCCATAGCTACTCTACAGAGCGTTCCTAGTTGTCAGTTTGCCTTGTCAGTTTTCCCGTGTTTGATTCCTGCCCGTGTTTTCTGGATTTACACTTATAGCCTTGCCCTTTGGACTCTGTTTGCATCTCGTTTGGATTATTGCTCGTATACCTGGATTATCTCTCTGCCTAGCCCTTGTTGGATATTGTTTGCTGATCGTCGACCCACGCTTGCCCTAGGACCACTCTTCTGTCTTGCCCTCTATATACCTGTTTGCCAATGTTTGACCCATGCTTGTTTCCGACCACTCATGTTAATAAAGCCTTGCAAATGGATCCCCATGACTCACGTGTCGTAACAGAATACTCGGCCAAACAAGGATCTAGCGGCTTTTCATGTGGATATTGGCCAGGTATGGACACTGCACGAATGTTATTAACCCTCAAGCAGGGCTTGCGATCGCTTGAGGATTATACAACCCCAAATCAGAAAAAGTTGGGACAGTATGGAAAACGCAAATAAAAAAAGAAAGTAGTGATTTCTAAATTTACTTTGACTTGTATTTCATTGCAGACAATATGAACACAATATTTCATGTTTTGTCTGGTCAACTTCATGTCATTTGTAAATATACATCCTTTCCTGTCATTCAGACCTGCAACACATTCCAAAAAAAGTTGGGACAGGAGCAATTTAGGGCTAGTAATGAGGTAAATTGGTAAAAAAAAATGATGTGATTTGAAACAGGTGATGTCAACAGGTGATTGTAATTATGATTTGGTACAAAAACAGCATCCAAGAAAGGTCTAGTCCTTTAGGAGCAAAGATGGGCCGAGGATCGCCAGTTTGCCAACAAATACGTGAGAAAATTATTGAAATGTTTAAAAACAATGTTCCTCAAAGAAAGATAGGAAGAGATTTGGATATTTCACCTTCAACAGTGCATAACATAATTAAAAGATTCAAGGAATCTGGAGGAATTTCAGTGCGTAAAGGACAAGGGCGCAAGCCTAAGCTGAACAACCGTGATCTCCGATCCCTCAGGCGTCAAGAATCGTCATTCATCTATAAACGATATCACCACATGGGCTCAGGACTACTTTGGCAAACCTTTGTCAAGTACCACAATACGTAGTTACATCCACAAATGCCAGTAAAAACTGTACTGTGCCAAAAGGAAGCCCTATGTTAACAGTGTCCAGAAGCGCCGTCGACTTCTCTGGGGCTCGGAGGCATCTGGGATGGACCATCACAGTGGAAACGTGTACTGTGGTCAGATGAATCAGTATTTCAGGTATTTTTTGGGAGGAATGGACGCCATGTGCTCCGGACCAAAGAAGAAAAGGATCATCCAGACTGTTACCAGCAACAAGTCCAAAAGCCAGGGTCTGTCATGGTATGGGGTTGTGTCAGTGCCCTTGGCAAAGGTAACTTGCACTTCTGTGATGGCACCATTAATGCTGAAAAGTACATAGAGATTTTGGAGCACAATATGCTGCCTTCAAGAAGACATCTTTTCCAGGGACGTCCATGCATATTTCAACAAGACAATGCAAAACCACATTCTGCACACATTACAAAGTCCTGGCTGCGGAGGAAGAGGGTACGGGTACTTGACTGGCCTGCCTGCAGTCCTGACCTGTCTCCAATAGAGAATGTGTGGCGCATTTTGAAGTGCAAAATGCGACAACGAAGACCCCGTACTGTTGCCCACCTTAAGACTTGTTTGCAGGAAGAATGGGACAAAATTACACCTGAAACACTTCATCACTTGGTGTCTTCAGTCCCTAAACGTCTTTTAAGTGTTGTGAAAAGGAATGGCAACATTACAAAGTGGTAAACGCTTTACTGTCTTTTTTTGGAATGTGTTGCAGGTCTGAATGACAGGAAAGGATGTATATTTACAAATGACATTAAGTTGACCAGACAAAACATGAAATATTTTGTGTTCATATTGTCTGCAATGAAATACAAGTCAAAGTAAATTTAGAAATCACTGCTTTCTTTTTTTATTTGTGTTTTCCATACTGTCCCAACTTTTTCTGATTTGGGGTTGTATACAAGAGTATTTAGATCTCGCCCATTTTTCCGATCTGCCGGACTGTATGCTTATAGACTTCTTTTGTGAGGGCATTAATCAGCCGCTCAAATCACGTTTAATCCGTGAGGGTCCCCGTTCATCTCTCAGTCAGTTTATGGACTATGCTTTGTTGACGGTTGGTTCAGCGTTCACTGTGGGTGTCGACGAGGAACGTGACACCGCGCCGGTGACTGAGATGGCGGATGCACCAGAATGTACTCACAAAATGGCGGACACAACAACACACCGTCACTTCTCAGTTTATGTTAAAGAGCCAAGTCAAATCACAGCCGATGTTAAAGAGCCAAGTCAAGTCACAGCTGATGTTAAAGAGCCAAGTCAAGTCACAACCGTTGTTAAAGAACCAAGTCAAATCACAGCCGATGTTAAAGAGCCAAGTCAAGTCACAGCTGATGTTAAAGAGCCAAGTCAAGTCACAGCCGTTGTTAAAGGAACAAGTCAAGTCACAACTGATGTTAACGAGTCAGACCAAGTCACCGTTGATCGTCATGAATCAACCCATCCCACAACTGATCAGCCAGAGTCACACCACGTCTCAGCTCATCAGCCAGAGTCTCTTCACGTCTCAGCTCTTCAGCCAGAGTCTCTTCACGTCTCAGCTCTTCCGCCAGAGCCTCTTCACGTCTCAGCTCTTCCGCCAGAGCCTCTTCACGTCTCAGCTCTTCAGCCAGAGCCTCTTCACGTCTCAGCTCTTCAGCCAGAGCCTCTTCACGTCTCCGCTGAGCTGCCAGAGCCTCTTCACGTCTCCGCTGAGCTGCCATAGTCTATCACACCCAGAGATTTAAGGTTAGTCCTTCGTACTCCCTGTCTGGTGTCCAGCGTGAGGGATGCACCGCTGGTGTCTGCACGCGCAGCTGGTATCCCCAAATCCACTCATGTTAACCCTCCTGTCCCTGAACTTATTCCTCTGTCTGAAGCGCTTCCCATGATAGGGATCGCTTTATGTTGCATTTGGGCTGCGTACACCACCACAGAACTGCCCAAGGTGGCGACGTCCACTGTGATGTCTCCAGAGGTAGCGGCTGATGCTGCAGAACCTCCTGAAGCGGCGGTGCTCGTTTCATCTCCTTGTATGGTGGTGGCGCCCAAGAACGTACTCTCAACCTGTCATGTTGCGGTCAAGGAGACCATTACTGAACACTACCTATCTCCTGGTGTTACCACTGTAGAACCTCCAGAGGTGTCAGTGGTGCCCTTCTACGAATCCCTGTCCTGCCCTGTCACGGCTATGGAGGCTGTCTGCAAACCCTTGTCCTGCCCGTCACGGCTATGGAGGCCGTCTGCGAATCCCTGTCCTGCCCTGTCACGGCTATGGAGGCCGTCTGCGAATCCCTGTCCTGCCCTGTCACGGCTATGGAGGCCGTGTGCGAACCCTTGTCCTGCCCTGTCACGGCCACAGAGGTCGCCTTTGAACATATGCTCTGCTCTGAACCAGCCAATGTGTCCGATTCTGAACTGCCTGTCTCTGTCAAGGAATATACACCTGAACTGTCTACCATGAACTCAGAAACTGTGAATGCACCGCCAGTGTTGTCTGTCTCTGCTCTCTCTGTGTTGTCTGTCTCTGTTCCCCCCAGATCTCAGACTCTGCCATGGTTTCCTGCCCGGTCTGCTTTCCTGCGGTGGTCTTCTGCTTCAGTCTGGTGTTCTACTGCTCAGGTCTGGTGGTCTTCTGCCCCGCCGTGGTGGTCTTCTGCTCGGGTCTGGTGGTCTTCCGCTCCGCCGTGGTGATCTTCTACTCCGGTCTGGTGGTTTCCTGCTCCACCTGCTCCGCCCTGGTGGGCTCCGGTCCCGTCTGCTCCACCCTGGTGGGCTCCGGTCCCGTCCGCTCCGCCCTGGTGGGCTCCAGTTCCATCGTCTCTGCCCTGGATTCCCGCTCTGCCTCAGTCTCCAGTCTTTCCATTTGCACATGGACCTGGCCCTCCGTCCCTCCCCCTGTTCCACCTCCGCTCTACCTCCCTCCTGGATCGCATTGGAGCGTCTGGAAGCCGCTCTTTGGGGGGGGGGGGCTCTGTCACGAATCCGGTCTGTGGCCTTCCGCCCGATCGCCACCAGAGGTCACTCCTCCATCATATTGACTTTCACTCCACACAGGCTGTTAGATATGACTCTGGACTGCAATTCCCATCATCCACTGCACTGACGTCACACACACAGCTGTTCGCACTGATCACGCTCACACCTGAGAATCATCTTACAATTACACAGCTTACTTAAACCTGGGACTTCCTCTTGCTCTCTGCCGAGTATTGTTTAGCCATAGCTACTCTACAGAGCATTCCTAGTTGTCAGTTTGCCTTGTCAGTTTTCCCGTGTTTGATTCCTGCTGCCCGTGTTTTCTGGATTTACCCTTATAGCCTTGCCCTTTGGACTCTGTTTGCATCTCGTTTGGATTATTGCTCGTATACCTGGATTATCTCTCTGCCTAGCCCTTGTTGGATATTGTTTGCTGATCGTCGACCCACGCTTGCCCTAGGACCACTCTTCTGTCTTGCCCTCTATATACCTGTTTGCCAATGTTTGACCCATGCTTGTTTCCGACCACTCATGTTAATAAAGCCTTGCAAATGGATCCCCATGACTCACGTGTCGTAACAGAATACTCGGCCAAACAAGGATCTAGCGGCTTTTCATGTGGATATTGGCCAGGTATGGACACTGCACGAATGTTATTAACCCTCAAGCAGGGCTTGCGATCGCTTGAGGATTATACAACCCCAAATCAGAAAAAGTTGGGACAGTATAGAAAACGCAAATAAAAAAAGAAAGTAGTGATTTCTAAATTTACTTTGACTTGTATTTCATTGCAGACAATATGAACACAATATTTCATGTTTTGTCTGGTCAACTTCATGTCATTAGTAAATATACATCCTTTCCTGTCATTCAGACCTGCAACACATTCCAAAAAAAGTTGGGACAGGAGCAATTTAGGGCTAGTAATGAGGTAAATTGGTAAAAAAAATGATGTGATTTGAAACAGGTGATGTCAACAGGTGATTGTAATTATGATTTGGTACAAAAACAGCATCCAAGAAAGGTCTAGTCCTTTAGGAGCAAAGATGGGCCGAGGATCGCCAGTTTGCCAACAAATACGTGAGAAAATTATTGAAATGTTTAAAAACAATGTTCCTCAAAGAAAGATAGGAAGAGATTTGGATATTTCACCTTCAACAGTGCATAACATAATTAAAAGATTCAAGGAATCTGGAGGAATTTCAGTGCGTAAAGGACAAGGGCGCAAGCCTAAGTTGAACAACCGTGATCTCCGATCCCTCAGGCGGCACTGCATCAAGAATTGTCATTCATCTATAAGCGATATCACCACATGGGCTCAGGACTACTTTGGCAAACCTTTGTCAAGTACCACAATACGTAGTTACATCCACAAATGCCAGTTAAAACTGTACTGTGCCAAAAGGAAGCCCTATGTTAACAGTGTCCAGAAGCGCCGTCGACTTCTCTGGGGCTCGGAGGCTCACACCTGAGAATCATCTCACAATTACACAGCTTACTTAAACCTGGGACTTCCTCTTGCTCTCTGCCGAGTATTGTTTAGCCATAGCTACTCTACAGAGCGTTCCTAGTTGTCAGTTTGCCTTGTCAGTTTTCCCGTGTTTGATTCCTGCTGCCCGTGTTTTCTGGATTTACCCTTATAGCCTTGCCCTTTGGACTCTGTTTGCATCTCGTTTGGATTATTGCTCGTATACCTGGATTATCTCTCTGCCTAGCCCTTGTTGGATATTGTTTGCTGATCGTCGACCCACGCTTGCCCTAGGACCACTCTTCTGTCTTGCCCTCTATATACCTGTTTGCCAATGTTTGACCCATGCTTGTTTCCGACCACTCATGTTAATAAAGCCTTGCAAATGGATCCCCATGACTCACGTGTCGTAACAGAAAGAGCGGGGTAAGTCATTCTTGAAATACCCTCAGCTTTAGCGATGAGGGTTCGGCCTCTTAACGATAAATCTCTCTGTAACCATGAATTGAATTTCCTTTTAGCTTTTTCAACAACTGGGTCAAAGTTTAATCTGCATCTGGCTTTATCATCCTTACATATAGACACACCAAGATAGGTCACCTGTGATTTAATTGGGATACTGTAAAGAGAAGAAGAACAAGTTTTAATAGCTAATAATTCACATTTATCAAGATTTAGCTTTAAACCGGAAGCTTTAGAAAAACATTTAATGAGTTCGATAGCGACTGGAATTTGTGATTTATCTTTAAAAAACAAAGTAGTGTCATCGGCTAGCTGACTAATAAGTATATGCTTATTGGCAACAGTAATACCCTGTAGATCACTACTTGAAAGGGAGGAGGAAAGAAGTTGTGCAGCTATAATAAATAAATAAGGTGAGACAGGGCAACCCTGACGAACTCCTCTTGACAACTGAAATCTAGGAGAGGTACCCCTCTAGGAGCAGAATCTAGAAGCAAAATCTAGGAGCAGTTGGCTAAATCTAGGAGCAGTTGGTGTCATTGTAGAGAGTTCTTATACATTTACAGAATGGATCACCAAATCCAAGCTTTTTGAGAGATAAGAAGATAAATTCGTGATTGAGAGAGTCAAACGCTTTGTAAAAATCTAAAAAGAGAATAAAACTGTCATCATTAACTAACTCTAAATCTAAAACAAGTCGGATATTATTAGCTATGTGTCTTTTTGGCACATATTAAATTTGGCACAATTAAATGATCAGGCATCAACTAATTTGTAAACTGACCTAAATTATTTTTACAAATTGACCTAAAAGCAATGTCCAAATATATCAACTTGATATCCAGTATCCTTATAGAAACTTGATATGAAAGGACATGAGGACACATGTAACAGGGCAAACGAGACAAGAGAAGTGCAGATCCATTTGCAAGACAGAGAGGTGGTCAAAAACACAGGCAGGGTCGAAACACCAGCAAACAGGTATGGCACGGGCAAAACACAAGAGAGATAATCCAGGTACATGATAATAGTCCAGACAGGGGCAAACAGAGTCCAAACGACAAGACGAGAGAGAGATATACCCAAGGCAGGCAATAAACTTCAGGGCAGGCAGAGAACAGACAAGAAATGAGATACACAGGCTAGGATCAAGACACGAATGACTCAGGCAATAAACAGGATAAACTAGATTTAGACTCAGACTCAGAAAACACGGAATGGCTCCTTAATGTAGCTATCACTAGGAGAGTGATAAACGCTAAACAATACTCGGCAGTTTGAGAAGGACCTGAGTGAGTGTAATATAGGGTGACCATACATGCCATTTTTCCCAGAAGCGTCCTGGCCAGGATTTCTATATTGCTTTGATTCAAAGTACCTCGAGAGCGTTTCGAAAACATAAGGAAACAATGTCATACACTGATCGGTAGTGATGTGACGTTCGACACCGAGGGTTATTCATTTTTATGACCACAAGATGGCCACAGCATGAACCGTTTTAAAAAGCTTTGAGTAATGAACCTTTTTCCGATACAATTGGGTTGAAAGCTTTACTGGTTCAGAACGTTTCACTTCGCCATCACTACTGATCGGTCTGCACACGCAAACAAAGCAAATCCTAGATATTTTAGGCAATATAGAAATCCTGGCCAGGACGCGTCTGGGAAAAATGGCACGTATGGTCACCCTAGTGTAATATAGTGTGTGTGTGATTGCTTACAGCTGTGTGCAATCAGTGCAATGGATGATGGGAAATGCAGTCCAGAGTGATGTGCAACAATCTGTGTGGTGTGAGAGTCATTATGATGGAAGGGCGACCTCTGGTGGTAATTGGGCGGAAGTCCATGAACCGGATTCGTGACAACACGACAACAAAGTTATCAAATTTTATTTTAGCATATAAGTTACAATATATTTGTTTCATATTGTTATTATTGTTGTTATATAGTGTATAATTTCTGATGCTTAGGGGGCTATTAGCAATTTCTAAAGTATTAAACAATTATATTGCACAGCAATTATATTGCTGTGCCTTCAACTGAAAATTGAGTGTTTAATCTTGTCATTTTACATTATTGACACACTATTTTCCTATTCTGATATTGTGCAGTTGCTTTGACACCATTTGTATTGTTAAAAGCGCTATATAAATAAAGGTGACTTGACTTGACTTGACTATACAAATGGAAATGATATATAAAAGTAATAATAACAATAATAATGAGCCTGTCACGCCCCTGGGGCCCATTTCAGAAAGGAGGTTAAGTGAAAACTCTGAGTATGTTAACCCTGAAATGAGGGAAACTCTGGGTTTTCCGTTTCAAAATGGGAGGTTTGTCAAACCCGGGAAAGCAGGGTAAGTCAAGCCTGTTTCTGAAAGAGAGGTAACTTATACTCAGAGTCAGTTACCGTGGTAACTTACTCTATGAACCTAACCTGGTCGGGAGCAGGTTTTCTTTCCGTCTCCTCCCCCTTTTTAAAGTGTAAGCGATGTTTTAATACCTCATTCATTCATTCACGCTGCAAAATTGCTTTTCTTACTGAGTATTTTTGTCTATTTCAAGTACAAATATTAAAAAATTCTTAAGTTAAAATGCATTTTCTATAGATGAAAAATTATCTCTAGATATAGTCTTGTTAAAATATAAAATTGTTCTCCATAGGGTAAGAAAAAAAATAATCTTCATGCAAACGGAAACAATAATAGGCTATTTTTAATAGGTCTTACCCCATTGCCAGATAATTTGCAAAATAAAAAAAAAATCACTTAAATAAGTTTTATTTTTTTCATTCATGGAAACAAGACTAAATACCTTATATTATTTATTTTATTATATATATATTTTTTACACCGTATTCCTGTGCATATTTATTTGAGCGGTACCATTTTAAATGGTAGTTTTCTTCAAAACATCGGAGATGCAGAGCACATTATAAGTCCGCTGAATGCAGAATTTAAGGAAAGTGTGCATCCCTCTCACTCATTCTGAGATTGTTTTTCATGAGCACAAATCTGTCAAAGAGGAGTATCACAGGACTGTAGGTCAGTGGTGTAGAAATCGGTTTAAATGAGGCTAATCTGATAAATGACGTTCACTTGATAACATCTTTCTGTGACGTCTGGAAGTAACCCAATAATCAGAATTTCCTTCAGGATCTCCAGTGTGGTTGGATGCATTGATGACAAGCATATCCCCAGCATCGCACCTTTTGAAAATGAAACTGATTATTACTGTATGGAATGGGAGGATGCCAGATGGAGGGGTAGTACGAGCCGTAACCACCACCACGGCTGTTAAATAAACAAATTATTCACAATTTTTTGGTCATCTTTATTTCCTAATACAAAACCAAAAGTTATTCTTTTTACTTTTTGGATTGTAGAAATCTTCCAATACTTGACCATCTCCTATTCATCTGTCAGTGGTGCTGCTGCAGGTTCTCCCTCTGCCTTCTTGCTGTCGACAAGCCAGTAGTTAATTTTATTACTCTAATTAAGAAATGTAACAGGTTGGATTAGAGAATATTTAATTATGTGAAAAGAGTGTTAGACTGTGGAAAAAGCTGCAGAGCGTTGAAATAAATATTGAATGATATTTAATGTCAAATGTTTGTAAAGTCATTTAGCCCACACCCATGAACCTTTCATGTTTAAAGCTTTACCTTGATTGAATTGTGTTTTTATACTTCATTTTTAGCTGCTGCCACGTTCTTGTTTCTTCTTTCTGTCTTTTTCCTTTTTCTTTTTTTTTGTGGCCATGGGATACCATTAAAATGAATATTATTTCAATAATTTACAGTTTTCACCTCTGATATTATTTATAACAGTTATTAAGTTATTGACAGTTATTAAGAATTAAAGTTACGCATTGAAGGAAGTATGCGCGTTGACGTCTTTTTGGCGGGAGCTGTTGCCATGGTGAATCGTAATTTCGGAGCTCCACTGATCATGACTTTTCATAGTCGTGGTGCATGCGCTAAACTCAGAGTCAACCTACTTAGAGTTGAGTAAACTAACACAATTCAGCCGTTCTGAAACCGAAAACTCAGAGTTTCCCATCTCAGAGTAAGTCAACTCTGAGTTCAAGTTTAAACTCAGAGTTGGTTGAACCTCCTTATTGAAACGGGCCCCTGGACAGTTTTGTTGTGTTTTTGCTCCACATGTGTTCTGTGACCCAGTTTCTCACTCATGTCTGATTGTTAATTGTTCCCAGGTGTGTCTCCTTAGTTCCCTTATTATCCTGTGTTTAAAAGCCCCAGTCATTTCAGTGAGTGTTTGTTGGTCCTTAAATGTCTTCCTTGCCTGTGCTCCCTGTCGACAAGTTGGATATTAAAGACTTCTGTGTTTGTGAACTCCTTGTTCCTTGCTCCTTGCTCCCTGAGAACTGTGACAGAAGGACCAACCAAAAACAGTTACCTCTGTGTCTACCCTCCGTTTTGTTTACCCTTTTTACTCAGTTTTTTATTTCCGTAGTGTTACCTGATGGCTCCCCTCCTCCGGCCCGAATTCCTCCTCCTCCTGCTGGAGCAGGGGGACCGATCTCTCTAGGACCATACCAGACTGTTCCTCTTGTTAGCAAACGCCACCAGCTACCCGGACGACGCGCTCTGCTCATTCTATGATGCAAGTCTGAACGCCGTGAGCAGAGCGCTGTCGTCCGAAGATGGTCCACGAGAGTATTTCGCCGCCTTCATGGAGTGGACTCTGGCGAGAAACGGATCGCCTTTCACCGTCTCTGTTGTGGATGATCTCGCCAGATCCACTCCTGACCCAGAGCCCAGCCCACCATCTCCCCACGGTGCGGAGTTCCAGCCCGAGCCCACCGGTGACAGAGAGCCATTTCCCGCTGCGATTAACAAGCCAGCGCAAAGCCGAGCGACTGAGTGGAAGATCGCCCCAGAAGTTGAGCCCAACCCGTCAGACCAGGTGCGAGAGCCGGCGACATTGCCCACCACGAGGGAGCCAGCCGTGGATGGTGTGAGCGCGGAGTGGAGCTCCACACCGTGGCTGAGGGTGAGCTGATTCTACATCTGGGACTGCTGGACATGGAGGGGGATTTGATTGACTGGGAGACTGAGCTGAAGTTCGAACTGCCCCCTCTCCTCTCTCCGTCGTCCCCGCTGGTCCCGTCCAGCCTTGAGGGGGCTTCAGATCCTCCAGTGCCCACTCCTCGAAAATGCCCTCCAGTGCCCGCTCCTCGAAAATGCCTGCCCTCCCACCCGCTCCTGCCTCCTCCACCGCTGTCGTCTGGCAGCCCCTCTGCTCGCTCTCAGCCCACCATCATTACGGTGCGAGCCCCGTGAGACTGTCATCCTCCAGCGTAGTCTGGGCTGGAGTATCCCTCACCTCTGCCTCCAGCCTCTGAGGCCCGGACTCCGCCTCGGCCCGTAGACCCAGCGGCTCCACCTCGGCTCCTAGCTCCCTCGCCTTCACCGTCAACCGTCGATCCATCAGCTCCATCGGGCTCCCTCGTCCCTCCGGCTCCGCCTTGGCCATCTCCTCTGGCTGCGCCTCGTCGCTCCATTCCACCGCCTGAACAAAACAGTCCAGGGGCGTGACATTACTCCCCCCTCCCGGAAGGTGCATCCTCACACCGTGGAACAACAGGGGGGGGGGGAGACGGGTGGGAACAAAGGCGGAGGCTCAGGAGGAGGACGAACACCCGGGAGGGGGCCGGCTAACAGAGACCAGGGAGGTGACGAAGGAGGGAGGAGCCAGGGAAGAAACAGGAGGGACCCGGAGCAGGAGGGGCACAGCTGGACCCAGGCCCACAGCCATGATGATGGCCCACGGTGGAGCCGACTCCAGGTTGCTGACCAACGGCGGCGGAGCAGGTGGTGGAGGAGCCCGAGGCGGAGACAGAGAGCCAACGAGCCAGGGGGATGCCGAGGGGCCAGGGTGGAGCCGATGGCTCTGGCGACCGTGGCGAAGGGGGAGATCCGGAGATCCGCGGCGGAGCCGGAGCGACTGAGGACCAAGGTGGAGCTGGCGGGAGGAAGGAGCCCAACGGAAGCCACAGAATAAGTTTTTTTTTTTTTTTTTTTTAGGTTTCAAAAATTAAAATTGGTGTAAATGGTTAATAGATTAACTATTATGTGAAAAAAGTAATTGTCCCCTAAATATGTGAAAAAAGTAATTGTTCCCTAAATCTAATAACTGGTTGTGCCACCCTTTGCAGCATCAACTACAATCAAGCATTTGCAATAACTGGCAATGAGTCTTTCACATCGCTCTGGATGAATTTTGGCCCACTCTTCTTTGCAGAATTGTTTTAATTCAACCACATTGAAGGGTTTTCGAGCATGAATGGACTGTTTAAGGTCATGCCACAGCATCTCAGTTAGATTTAAGGCCGGACTTTTACTTGGTCACTCCAAAACCTTAATTTTGTTTTTCTTGAGCCATTCAGAGGTGAACTTGCTGGTGTGTTTCAGATCATTGTCCTGCTGCATAACCCAAGTGCGCTTGAGCTTGAGGTCACAAACTGACGGCGGACATTCTCCTTCAGGATTTTCTGATAGAGTGCAGTTCCATCAATTATGGCAAGTCGTCCAGGTCCTGAAGCTGCAAAGCAGCCCCAGACGATCACACTACCACCACCATGTTTGACTGTTGGTATGATGTTCATTTTATGAAATCCCTCATCAGTCCACAGAATATTTGCCCAAAAGTCTTGGGGATAATCAGGATATTTTTTGGCAAATGTGAGACGAGCCTTTGTGTTCTTTTTGGTCAGCAGTGGCTTTTGCCTTGGAACTCTCCCATGGATGCTGTTTTTGCCCTGTCACTTTCTTATTGTTGAATCATGAACACTGACCTTAATTGAGACAAGTGGGGCCTGCAGTTCTTCAGATGTTGTTCTGGGTTCTTTTTTATGACCTCCTGGATGAGTTGTTGTTGCGCTCTTGGGAGTAATTTTGGTTGGGAAGGTTCACCACTGTTCCAAGTTTTCTTTTTTCATTTGTGGATAATGGCTCTGACCGTGGTTCGTTGGCCTTAGAAATGGCTTTATAAGCCTTTCCAGACTGATACATGTCAACTATTTTGTTTCTCATCTGTTCTTGAATTTCTTTAGATTGTGGCATGATGTGTTACTCTTTAAGCATGCTTCACTTTGTCAGACAGGTTCTATTTAAGTGATTTCTGGAGTCAACAGGTCTGGCAGTAATCAGGCCTGGGTTTGGCTAGTGAAATTTAACTCGGCTTTCTAAAATAATGTGGTTAATCACAGTTCTTTCATGATTTAACAGGAGGGGGGAATTAATTTTTCATATAGGGCCAGGTAGGTTTGGACAGCTTTTTTTCCTTAATAAATGAAATCATCATTTAAAAACTGCATTTTGTATTTACTCAATTTTTTAATTTTTTTTTACTGCATTTTATCTTTGTGTAATATTAAAATTTGCTTGATGATCTGAATAATTCAAGTGTGACAAATATGCAAAAAATTAAAAAAACAGGAAGGGGGCAAAAACTTTTTCACACCACTGTATGTGTCTCTTTTAATATAATACAAGGAATGATACTTCCATAAAGAGACATTTAATAACTGTGATACTGTTGCCATTTTTTCTACATGAGCCGTTGGTGCCTGGACTCCAAAGTTCCCTGTTTGTGGTTATATTTATGATTGGGGTTATGCAATTTATATATTTGGACGTGGTTAAATGCTGATGCTTTGTTACACAAAAAAAACGTTGGGATCACTATACAATAAGGTCTGATTTGTTAATGTTAGCTAATGCATTAACTAACATGAACTAACAGTGAGCAATATATTTGTTACCGTATTTATTCATCTTTGTTAATGTCAGTTAATGTTCAGGTCCATAAAATAATATTACCAGATTTAAAATGTACATTGCATTAAACAAAACAAAACAAAACAAAAAAATCAGTACAACATAAGTAATGATGAACCACTATATTTCTTACAGATGTAGAAGCTGATCTAAAATTACTTCTAAATATTGTTACAGTCAGAAGATGTTTGCTTGAAGCTAAGCTGTTAGCAAGAATCCACAAAGCACCACTGTTAAAATTTAAAATTTTGTTTCTTCACAGGAACTGTAGAATGTAGAATCTTACTGTAAAGTTTTACCAAAAGATGAATCAAGAATAGTTACTATCAAAGTTTTTTTACCTTGCCATCTGTTTCTTAAAAAAGCAATTATTCATATTTAGATTTTGACTTTCATATAGAGAAATGTATGATTTGAAGAATAGAACTAAGTGATTTTTTTTCTCTCTTCAAACATATTTAGAATTGTGAGAACCTATAACATCTGAATTACAAATACATTGAATTTGACAGGTCTGTTCCCTCGGCATTACAGGTTTTTGGCAGTTGGTGCTACCTCTAGGAACAGTTGAAGGAAGACTGTGAGTTTATTTAACAAACCTGGGAACAGTTTCAAATGAATAAAAGGGATGTAAATCACAATGCCACTCAGCATGAAGAGGGTCACATAGAGGTACTCAATCTGAGGGTCATCAATGATGGGTGCCAGTACCAGGAACACTGCGGCCACCAACACCAGGATGGGAATAATTATAGGTACCTTGGAAGGGTATATAGAAAGACAATGGTTGAATGTTAACTTGTTTCTCTGTCAAGGTGCAGTATATACATATTGTTGTTGTTGTTTTTTTGTTTGTTTTTTTATGTTTGAACTGAATGTTTGTTCATACTGTATATGTTTACATATGTAGCACCGTTGTCCTGTGAGGCATGAAATTTCATTCCTCTGTATGTCTCTACAAATAGCTAAATGACAATAAAGCTCACTTGAATGTGTGCACATTTTGTGCTAGCTAAGTCAAATCACATTTATTTAAATAGTGTTTGATACAATACATTCTGTTTCAAGGCAGCTTCACAGTAATACAAAGAAAAATAATGAAAATAATGTTAATTCAACAGTGTTAGTCAAATTGATAATACTACTAAATTCATAGGTTCACTCATAACAGCATCAGTAGCTGATGCTATAGCAAAATGCCTTCCAGGTGTGATATTTGACTTAAGCCTGTATAAACCTCACAAACATGCCTCAAAAAGATGTGCCCATGCCATCAATTCTCAGATTTATCTTTTTCAGGAAGCTTTTTTTCCTAGGCCGTGCATTGTGTTGATTTCCGCATTATTAGAGTGGAAAACAATGTTGCTGTGCTCGTTTAGTGAGTGTTACGAGTGTTTAGGTATTCAGCATGCGCGAGCTGTGCTTGATAGCACCTCCAGTTGCATATAATGATAATTTAAAGATGAAAAACTTCCAACCTATGCCATGAGTCACAGTAGAGGTCTGCATTGCGGGAACCCGACCAGATTTCTTGCGACGTGGGATTACATTTCTGAATAAAACACGGTAGCGATCAGTAGCTCTGGTGTAATTTGAATGGGAGCGGGTGGTCTAACAATATCCCGTTCCTGACGTCCTTTCAGAACAGCATATCTGTGCTTTACTTGTTCTTATTGACCACCGGTACAGCCTGCACTCAGGACTGTTATGCACGCGCTGCACACATGGACCAGTGCTTTCTGCGTCATGCATTTATTTTCGGGGTCTGTGCTTGCAGCATGTGCATAACAGTCCTCAGAGCAGGCTGTACCGGTGGTAAATATACAGTCCTCAGACAGAACAGGCAGGTTGTCGATGAGTGACAGAGCAGAATAAAGTGTGGATGCGCTGTCCATGAAGGACGTTAAACTTGGACTGGAAAATGGTTAGTGAGTTTACTGCTAAGAAACCCACGTCAGGCATGTAAATTTCGCAATGGCTACAAGCCAACGGTTTTGTTCATATTTTACTTATAATTTTAAATGACAGATGTTGTATTTTTGCGACACTTTTCCTATACTGTGTTGACAGCAAAATGTTAAAGGGGTCATCAGATGCAAAATTCACTTTTACATGTTGTTTGAACTGAAATGTTTCTTGGCAGTGTGTTTACACAACCACCCTATAATGATAAAAACACTGCAAAAAATGGCTTATCTTACCTAGTATTTTTGTCTTGTTTCTAGTCAAAATATCTACAAAAAAATTTAAAGGGACATGCAACAAAACGGTTGCTGCGAAAAGAGCTGTTTTTGACAGGGTAAAAAGGTTGTTGTTTTGCACTACCATTGAGAAAGTACATTCCCAAAGTATGGGTAAAAGTATTCATTAAGACCCTAAAGAATCATATCAACTTATGAAAAATGGGCATCCGATAACAAGTCGAATAAAAATAACAAATAGGCTACAATTTTTGTAGCCTACAACCTATATATTTATTTTTTTCTCTGTGACACGTTTTTTTCCTAATGTGTTGACAGCAAAATGTTAAACGAATTGTATCTTGACAAGATGAATAAAAATAAGAAATTTAATTTTTGAACAACCTACATTTTTTATTTCTATTTTCTCTGCGACACTTTTTTTAATACTGTTGACAGCAAAAGAATAAACAAATTTTGTATCTTGACAAGAAGCATACTAAAATAACAAATAGTCTACAATTTTTGTGCAGACAACATTTTTATTTGTTATCTCTCTCTTTCAAAAAAAAATCTCTCTCTTTCAGTAGTGGAAATTTAAATGTGAGATTCTGGAAACGAGATCTAAATTTAGCGGGAATAGTCGGGTCAGGAAGAAAATTATTCTAAGCGGACAGCGGGTGAACAAAGAGTGAATATATAGCAGGAGCAGGTGGGTCCGTGACGAGACAGACAGAAGACAATGGCGGTATGAAGCCATGCTGTTGTAATAGCTGCAGTATGTGGTTTTGCATTGTCCTGCTGAAATAGACTTTGTCTGGAGGGGAGCATATGTTGCTCTAAAACCTTTATATAACTTTTAGCATTCATAGTGCCTTCCAAAATATGCAAGCTGCCCATACTGTATGCACTTATGCACCCCCATACCATCAGAGATGCTGGCTTTTGAACTGAACACTGATAACACGCTGGAAGGTCTCCCTCCTCTTTAGCCCGGAGGACACGGCGTCCGTGAATTCCAACAAGAATGTCAAATTTGGACTCGTCTGACCATAGAACACTTTTCCACTTTGAAACAGTCCATTTTAAATGAGCCTTGACCCACAGGACACGATGGCGCTTTTGGACCATGTTCACATATGGCTTCCTTTTTGCATGATAGAGCTGTAGTTGGCATCTGCAGATGGTACGGCAGATTGTGTTTACCAACAGTGGTTTCTGGAAGTATTCCTGGGCCCATTTAGTAATGTCAATGACAGAATCATGCCGATAAGTGATGCAGTGTCGTCTGAGGGCCCGAAGACCACAGGCATCCAACAAAGGTCTTCGGCCTTGTCCCTTACGCACAGAGATTTCTCCAGTTTCTCTGAACCTTTTGATGATGTTATGCACTGTAGATGATGAGATTTGCAAAGCCTTTTTGTCCCAACATTTCTGGAATTCGGGTTGTAATTTATTCAAAAAGTATTAATATTCCAAGTCTTCCAAGGCAAAACTATTGATTTGTGAGAGGAATAAACGCGATCGCCGTCTCCATCCGCCGTAAAGCTCAAATCCTGTGTGCAGTCTGTGTGCAAATTCAAAAAATGCAGCCAGAAGAAGCCTTACGTCAGCCTTGGTTGTGAAATGCTATTGGCTCTTGTGTGTCTTGTGACCGATTGCGTCATGCTGCGGGAGTATCTTTTTGAATGAGATGTGAGCGCGTTAACGGAGTGGGATTAAAACCTTATGTTTTACTCTCTTCTTTGCATAAAGACATCGTATGAGGATTTGGAATGCAACACGACTTGTTTGTAATGCTTTTATACTGCTTGTTTATGGTCAGTTTTAGCAATAAATACCTGTGACTGCACTTATATTTGCCTGTTACGTGTTTTATATTGTTCAGAAGTGGGTAGGTTTAGGGTAGGGGTGGGGTTAGGTGCTCCAATGAAAGTATAAATTTATATAAAATTATTTCTATTTTTTACAAATGCATGCAAACCATTAAATTAAGACAAACAACTGAAAACAAAGGAGGACCCTGCACGTCGAAAAATTACGCTAAAGGTGTAATTGACAATATTATGCAAATGGATCCCTGTGCATCTAAAAGGGACGCCAAGGGATCCTGACCAAGCGTCAATATGTGATGAGTTGGGAGTGAGAACGTGTTGTCCACTCAAATACTGCAGTATAGTGAATGAAGTGAACGGTCTTTTACACTCTCCTATATAGCTATAACCTATATTATAGCTATAGCTATAATAATAAAAGCATTGTTTTTCATGGTGCTAAGAGGACTGACAGCCAATCGTTTTGGAAGTGACATCTTCATATAAATGCATGATTCACTCTGAAGCTGCGATTGACATGGTAATTCTAGCACGGGACAAAAATATGGCATGTCAAAATTGATACGCGCAGTGAAAATGCAGACTAATAGTTTAGCCCACTAGAAAAATATTCGTATCGATATATTTTTTAAATTCCATTCCAATTATTTGTAAAAGTAATGCCTATAATAATAATAATAATCTTAAATGTCTCACTGTGCATTGCTATTCTTGTTATGGAGCCCTTGCTTACACATTACATCTGCACTTTATTAGAAAACCCTCATTAATTTCAGATACTCAGTGATTTGATTCTTAATTGTCCATCTCACCGTAAAATTTAAATGTTAAGTTTTAGTAAACTTGAAACTATTCAAATAAATATTTTTTTTTCCATCTGACAGTAAAATTAAAATGTGAATTTTTAATATACTTTCAGCTGATGTTCAGGTGAATGCAAATGTCCATCTAACTAGTAAAATTAAAATGTATCACTCTGCAAATCCATTAAAGTAATATACAACAACTGCAAACAACTAATGAATTGTGATATTTATCTCCACATGTTGTTTTTTTATGATGCATAAATCTCAATTTTAACAATAAAAAATAGCCTAGGCAGTGATTCATGTGCAACAACAATAATGTGCATAGTTCTGATCTACTGTCTTAACATAATACACATATAACATCATATTTATTCTTAATCATTTCTATTAATATCGAAGGCTGTATGCTTAATATGTAGCTCTGCTTTACACATTTTGTATCGGTGGCCCCTGCTCCATGTCTCTGTCGTCTAAGGGGTCCTTACCCTGAAAAAGGTTGAAGACCCCTGCTCTACACCAAAATGTTTGGGGGAGGAAGCTTCGACTTCATTGCTTTCAGGGAGCTTCCTACTTAGGGGACCCCGATAGGGGGAGGCAGTTTTAACCTGAGCATTACAAAGGAGCTTTCTGCTTAGAGAACCCCAATGTCTGGGTGAGGCAGCTTCAACTTCGTTACTATAAGGGTATCTCATACTTAAGGGACCCCAAACTCTGGGGAACTGCCTACTTAGGGGACCCCAGTCTCTAGGGGAGGCAGGTCTCCTGACCACTCACCCAGTCTAATACAACTGGTGCAATATAACTTGGTGCAGTATAACTTGACAAGAAAAATTGAGGAGGAAACATAAAAAAAAAAAAAAAAAAATAGTATCAAGACTGGTTGTGCTCTAAACCCTCACAGTCAAGTCCTTCACCAGACCTAAAAGAAAAAAGAATATACTATTTATCAAAAATAATTCCTCCATTAACATCATTGGTCAAGATTCAGGGCCTGATGTAGCCCTGTGAGGTGTAAGCAACCTCTGGAAAGAATGAGGAGGGGAAGAGAGGGAGGGGAGATGTTCCCTTTTGATACTTCACTCGTACTGCGTCGCTAGACGCTATGGGGAAAACTCCTTTTTCTCTGATGACTGAAGCCTTTTCAGCCACGCAGTGTAACTGCACGGCCATTGGTTCGTGCAGTAAATTAAAAACGAACCAATGGCTCGGCAGCGGAGCTGCACGAGCCTATGGCGATGAAGCCCGCCAGAGCCAGCCAGAATGTCTATATAAGCGTTTAATTCTCCTTCAGCGACGATAATCATCTCTTCGCTGATCTACGAGACTTGAAGCCACTCGTCATTGACACGCCTTGCTGTGGATCTGTGTGAGAGCATGAGTCCCACTCTTCTATGCTCACGGACCGCCTTCAATGAAGGCAGCGCCACTCTTCCATTTCTCTTCTCTCAGCAAAGCTCAGAGAAAGAAATAACAGAGTCACAGAGCTAAGCAAACCGGGTCTGAGAGATTCACGCCAGCACAGAGCCCGCATGCTCACTCTCCCTGCAGAGCTCTTCATGTACGCACTTGGCCCTTTTAGAAGTGCTGAGGCTGTAAAAAATTGTTTGGAACGATTAACCAAGGCTGGGTTGACCTCGCTGAGTTCAGGCCTCTTGCCTCCTGCGGGGCTCACCCTGCTTATACTTGGTCCTTCTGAGCCTTAGTTGCTCAAGGCCAGTTCATTTCAGTCGTTCCTCTTTCATGCCAGTGGGATTGTATTGGTTCCCCATAGCGCAACCAATACAAGTTAAGTATAACTTAACAATAGCGCAGTACGAGTTAAGTATCAAAAGGGAACGTACTCGTTACTAACATAACCTTGGTTCCCTGAGATACGGGAATGAGTACTGCGTTTCTGGCCGTGCCATGACCCTGCATGACTCAGTGTCGTCTCTTCAGTCGAATTTACCTGAGATCCTATGGCGAATTGCCCGCTTATATAGCCAGATGGCCCCACCCATTCTGGCGGGCTTCATATAGGCTCGTGCAGCTCCGCTGCCGAGCCATTGGTTCATTTTTAATTTACTGCACGAACCAATGGCCACGATCAAAATCAGTTACACTGCGTAATTGAAAAGGCTTTAATCACCGGAGAAAAAGGAGTTTTCCCCATAGCGTCTAGCGATGCAGTAGTCGTTCTCGTATCTCAGGGAACCGAGGTTACGTTAGTAACCGAGTACGTTATTTCCCTTCAAAAACCTGAGGTTGCTTTTCAGAACGCTTCCTCTGAATAATCTTGTTTACCCCTCCTGGCATCCTCAAAGGAGGAGGGGCACAAAAAGCGATGTTCACTTTCTGGCCCTGTAACTTGTCCTCAGATTTAGATGGGCCAGGCCCTCCAAAGGATTGAAGTGCCGATCTGGATCAGTATGGTATAAATCTCTTAAAGGCTGCAGACTGTTCTTCACATCTCTGAACTTTGTGAGAACTGTCTCAGCAGATGACGGAGCTGAAGAAAAGTTGGGACAGAGAAACCGATGCTTTGAGGAGAAAGTTTTTCTCTTTCCCCCCGATGTTAGCCTTGTTCAGACACAGATGTCTGTCTGTGGCCACAATCACCGCCATTGATTGGCCGATTGTGGCAGTGGTTTGTTTAGTTGCCCAAAGAGTGAGATGTGTGGTGCGGTGCAGCTTGGCCATTGCTTCAGAGGATATACCCTGCCCCTTATCCAGATCTTTCAGCAGATGCTTGCAACACAGCCATTGTGTGCAAAGCACCACCAGCCCAACCTGCTGTTGCATATGCTCTGCCATTCAACCAGGATGTTACTCGCAGAGGTTTGAATGGCAAAGTCTGTAGACTTCAATGATGATGTTTCCCCTATTGAGAGATAGTTGGCAAATGTCTCGTCAGTTGGGGGCATCGACACATATCCATGCTCCCACATTCCTTCAACATTTGCATAAATCATGTGATGGAACAAATAAATGCAAGTTGAATATGGTTTCTTCCATGTTCTCTCAACCTCATTATGCAAATCAGGAAGAAATGGAAGGCTCACGGGAACTGAGGGGTTATGGCCAGACAGAAATTGCTTGTTGCCAAACAAACAGCTCCAGAAGACAAAGAAGCTGACAACGTGTATTACAGCAACTCTGACAGTCGCACTGTTTATGATGTCATGGACTGTCATCAGCCAATGACAATGTCGCATTTAAACACATGCTTCAGACACTGGTCATGTTAAGGGCATTTCCCATAGCATCTTCTTCAGATGCAGTGCGAGTTCCCATTCAAAAGGGAACTCTGTAACATTAAAAACTTTAAAAAATTCGCAAATACATTTTTTAATGAGAAGTTACTTATTTTAGCCAAAAAAAATAAAAAATAAATGTTTAAAATTCTAAAATGTGTATTTCCCACTGCATACTAAAACAAACAATACAAATAATCATCTTAAAACAAATATTTATTGTGAAGCATCTAAAGCCCTTTACACAGTACTGCAGACAATCTGAATTTTCTCGCAAAGGTGAACACGATAACATGCATTTGCAATAAATGAATAAATAAATTAAAGGATGAATGGACTGTGCATTTGGAGTAACTTATCTTTAGGTGCATGATGTTCTCACCGTAATTGTCCGGGGAATTTCAGGTTTCGTGATTTTCAAATACAGCAGACCTGATACTGTGATCCCATAAAAGAACCAGGCAGCAAAGCTAGAAAACAAAAGGAACAATGTTAGAGAAAAAAACTTCACATACTGAATGTTTTCACACGTTCACTTCTTTTTTTATGATTTTAAAATCAGAATCTTCAAATGAGACAACACTATTTAAACTCCAACTGACAAAAATTCAAATCTAAACTCCCAGAAGCCCTTGAGACACATTCACCCAGAACAGCCCAGCAACACCCTAGCAACCACCTAGCAACTATCCAGAACACCCTGTCAACTGCCTGACAACCACATAGCAACCACCCAGAATAACCTAGCAACCACACAACCACACCTAGCAACATTAATTAACATGACTTACACTACCGTCTTTCGGATGAGACGTTAAACCGAGGTCCTGACTCTCTGTGGTCATTAAAAATCCCATGACACTTCTCGTAAAGAGTAGGGGTGTAACCCCGGTGTCCTGGCCAAATTCCCTCCACTGGCGTTTGTCAATCATGGCCTCCTAATAATCCCCATCCACTTGATTGGCTCTATCTCTCTCTCCTCTCCACCTGTAGCTGGTGTGTGGTGAGCGCACTGGCGCCGTTGTCCTGTGGCTGCCATCGCATCATCCAAGTGGATGCTACACACTGGTGGTGGTTGAGGAGAGACCCCCCACATGATTGTAAAGCGCTTTGGGTGTACAACAATACACAATAAAGCGCTATATAAATGCTTCATTCTTTCATTCATTCATTCATATCAGAAAAACAAACAAAAACAATTATATTTTTTACATTAACAATGTAATCAATGTTCTATTTATTACAGCTATGAAGTTAGTGTTTTTAAGCATTTTACATTTATTCAAAAATAATTACTCAAGGTAGTAACAACTTAAAAAAAAAAAAAAATTCAACTTATGTTCAGCTATTCTTTTTAATAGTAAATTTTTTACTTTTATTTATTTATTTTAATTATTTTTATTATTATTCATTTATTTATTTGTTTGTTTATTTTTTCACATCATCAGTCATCAAAGCTCGGTCACAGACACAGAGATTTGCTTTAAATTTCACCAAGCTGATTACATACTAAATACTCACAATCAATTGGATTTCACAGATACTATTTAAACTATACTGAGCTAGACAATGACATCTCTGAATTCAATAATGAAATGCCTTTAACTGAAAATTGAGTGTTTAATCTTATTATTATACATTACTGACACTCTATCCTCCAACTTGATACTGTTAAGTGCTTTGACACAATCTGTATTGTTAAAAGCGCTATATAAATAAAGGTGACTTGACTTGACTTGACTTGACTCACAGATCATGTTTTCATGTCATTTCAAGTCTTATTTTGATGTAACAAAGTGGTTATATCTAAGTAAGTGAGTTTACTTACTTTTTTTTTAATTAGTCTTCCCATTAATGGCATTGTATTGTTCATTCAGACTGATTTGCGAATGCAAAACGTGCACGAACACAAGAAGCAGGATTCATCGCATGAACTAATCACAGCCGAAATGGCTGAACATAACCATTCATATCCAGTCATATCACGATGGAGGCATTGCCTCCTCTCATATGACTTCACCCCATTCATTCTCAATTAACCACCACCTAACTCACAGCATGCTTTGGGGGGTCTGTTAAAACTCAGCAGGCTCTATGAACACAATAATAAGCATTTAAAAAAAACTGGGTACAATGAGGTGACATTATTTTACTCACCCTTCAACCATTGATCATTAAAAGAAAATTTAAAAGTGTAAAAGCAATAACAAATTACTTTCAACATACCATGAATAACTCCTAAAGATCCTCCTTCTATCCACAGCAATATTACAGACGTGTTAAATATCATTATAGTAGTATGTCTATATTTTGTGTCAATTACATTTTACAGCATCCGTGTAAAAACAAACCTGGAAAGAGATTATATCGTAATGGTTTATATCATAAATGAAATCGGACAGACCACAAATGCAGAGTATATGTCATCTTTTTTTCCATTTACTTATAGCGGAATACAAAGGAAACATGAAAATAATCAGGAAGAAAATAATGCAGAGGGCTGAAAATAGCTATTCTATAGATATTGTTGTTAGATTACGTCACATTAATATACCAAACGTAACGTAATTTTTCTGACTACTGAAAACAGAAAATGACTGAAAATTTACAGCCCATTCAGTCAAAATGTCGGATAATGATTATTTGCAGCCCAATCTTATGATTTGAAACATTTTGTTGCAGTCTTTTTGAGTAGAACTTTCCCAAACCGGAAGTGCCTCCCATAAATTAAAACGCAGTAGGCTCGCTAGGAAAAAGGTGGATATGACATCACGCAACTTTCGTTCTGATGCGAAGCAGGTTATTCTTACTTCTGCCACCATAGTAAAGCGCTATCGCTACCAGCATGGAGTTCACCCAGACGCTTGTACACCTGCCACAAATGCGGTTAGAGAATGACTGGAGCTTTCTACTCTCGTCTTTATTCAAGGTGGGGTATCTGGCATATCAAACAAACTTACCGAATAACAATTGTCGAGATTTGCCACCAGGAGTCAAGGTAGGAGATGAAAATGGCCCTTTAAAATTAAATGTGAAAATTAACCATGGTCTTACTACAGTAACCATGGTTTAACTATGGTTTTTGTAGTAAAATCATAGTAATCACAAAATTAGCCATGGTTTTACTATAGCATTTGCACTAATGGTAAACTACAAAATTAACTATGGTTTTACTACAACCCCAAATCAGAAAAAGTTGGGACAGTATGGAAAAAGCAAATAAAAAAAGAAAGTAGTGATTTCTAAATTTACTTTGACTTGTATTTCATTGCAGACAATATGAACACAAAATATTTCATGTTTTGTCTGGTCAACTTCATGTCATTTGTAAATATACATCCTTTCCTGTCATTCAGACCTGCAACACATTCCAAAAAAAGTTGGGACAGTAAAGCATTTACCACTTTGTAATGTTGCCATTCCTTTTCACAACACTTAAAAGACGTTTAGGGACTGAAGACACCAAGTGATGAAGTGTTTCAGGTGTAATTTTGTCCCATTCTTCCTGCAAACAAGTCTTAAGGTGGGCAACAGTACGGGGTCTTCGTTGTCGCATTTTGCGCTTCAAAATGCGCCACACATTCTCTATTGGAGACAGGTCGGGACAGCAGGCAGGCCAGTCAAGTACCCGTACCCTCTTCCTCCGCAGCCAGGACTTTGTAATGTGTGCAGAATGTGGTTTTGCATTGTCTTGTTGAAATATGCATGGACGTCCCTGGAAAAGATGTCGTCTTGAAGGCAGCATATTGTGCTCCAAAATCTCTATGTACTTTTCAGCATTAATGGTGCCATCACAGAAGTTATCTTTGCCAAGGGCACTGACACAACCCCATACCATGACAGACCCTGGCTTTTGGACTTGTTGCTGGTAACAGTCTGGATGATCCTTTTCTTCTTTGGTCCGGAGCACACGACGTCCATTCCTCCCAAAAAATACCTGAAATACTGATTCATCTGACCACAGTACACGTTTCCACTGTGTGATGGTCCATCCCAGATGCCTCCGAGCCCAGAGAAGTCGACGGCGCTTCTGGACACTGTTAACATAGGGCTTCCTTTTGGCACAGTACAGTTTTAACTGGCATTTGTGGATGTAACTACGTATTGTGGTACTTGACAAAGGTTTGCCAAAGTAGTCCTGAGCCCATGTGGTGATATCGCTTATAGATGAATGACGATTCTTGATGCAGTGCCGCCTGAGGGATCGGAGATCACGGTTGTTCAGCTTAGGCTTGCGCCCTTGTCCTTTACGCACTGAAATTCCTCCAGATTCCTTGAATCTTTTAATTATGTTATGCATTGTTGAAGATGAAATATCCAAATCTCTTCCTATCTTTCTTTGAGGAACATTGTTTTTAAACATTTCAATAATTTTCTCACGTATTTGTTGGCAAACTGGCGATCCTCGGCCCATCTTTGCTCCTAAAGGACTAGACCTTTCTTGGATGCTGCTTTTGTACCAAATCATAATTACAATCACCTGTTGACATCAACTGTTTCAAATCACATCATTATTTAACCAATTTACCTCGTTACTAGCCCTAAATTGCTCCTGTCCCAACTTTTTTGGGAATGTGTTGCAGGTCTGAATGACAGGAAAGGATGTATATTTACAAATGACATGAAGTTGACCAGACAAAACATGAAATATTTTGTGTTCATATTGTCTGCAATGAAATACAAGTCAAAGTAAATTTAGAAATCACTACTTTCTTTTTTATTTGCGTTTTCCATACTGTCCCAACTTTTTCTGATTTGGGGTTGTACAAGAACCATGGTTTAGCAATGTTTTTTTGTAGTAAAACCATTGTAACCACAGAATTAACCATGGTTTTACCATAGCATTTGCATAGTATAATTCTGCTACAGGGTATTCATGTATGCTATATGGGGATTATTTTGCTATATGTGCAGCAGCAGTATTTCAGCAGCAAATGCCACAGCCATATCACCCTGCAGCCCAAGACTGGTCACCCACTGAAGCTAAGCAGGGTTGAGCCTGGTCAGTACCTGGATGGGAGACCTCCTGTGATAACTAGGTTGCTGTTGGAAGAGGTGTTAGTGAGGCCAGCAGGGGTGCTTACCCTGTGGTCTGCGTGGGTCCTAACGCCCCAGTATAGTGACGGGGACACTATACTGTCAAAAAGCACCGTCTTTCGGATGAGACGTTAAACCGAGGTCCTGACTCTCTGTGGTCATTAAAAATCCTGTGGCACATCTCGTAAAGAGTAGGGGTGTAAACCCGTTGTCCTGGCCAAATTGCCGCCACTGGCCCTTGTCAATCATGGCCTCCTAATAATCCCCATCCACTTGATTGGCTCTATCTCTCTCTCCTCTCCACCTGTAGCCGGTGTGTGGTGAGCACACTGGCGCCGTTGTACTGTGGCTGCCGTCGTATCATCCAGGTGGATGCTGCACACTGGTGGTGGTTGAGGAGAGACCCCCCCCCCCCACATGATTGTAAAGCGCTTTGGGTGTACAGCAATGCACAATAAAGCACTATATAAAATGCCTCATTCATTCATTCATTCATTCATTCTCACATGCTTACAGCAGCATGTTGTGGATGCATTGGCAGTAGCAAGTCTTGGTAGCAGCAGCAGCAGCGTAGCAGATCTATTCTGCCAAGACCAAACACATTAACATTGTCATGTCCATTACCATGCCAATCCCTCCGCGAGTTGTCATGACAGAATTAGGTTTTTGCAGTAAAATCACAGCAACTACAAAATTAACCATGGTTTTACTACAGTATTGTCAGTGAAATTGACACAAAATTGGGTGAACTATCCCTTTAAGTCAGACAGTCTGCTGTAAGCAAACTCTTCCCTTCAAACTGCGCGCGTTCATCATTAGTTACTGGACAGAGCCATTGATAACTTTCCCATTCAGCCCTACATCTGGAGAGTCTTGAGTTCAAAGGGCAGGTGTGAGCTCCAGATGTTTAGCGCATGCTGCACCGCATGCAGCGCTCGCGTGAAATGGTATGGGAAGCCAAACAAACCCAAAGTGGGATGAAACAGCGCGGTGTATTAAAGAGTTTGACTCGACAGCGCAGGGAGGACATGTTTGCTAGCGCCACCGAACTGACAGCGCGGCCCAAACTAATCTCACCAGCGCGGCGCTGATCAGTTAACACTGCAGCGCGAACATAAAAAGTTAGTGTTTTCCCCTGCACGTTAACATAATGAAGATCAGTATTAAGTTATTACATATCTTTTGCTTATTATCTTTCATATTACTACATTAACAGTAGTGTTAGCAACTTTGAAGCATGTATAGGATATATTTAGTAGCCACATGTTCAAAGCAGAATCTTCCATTGTCCTCTTTTAGAATTAAAATTTTATGGTTTCATTCATCAAGGCATATTTTAAGTAAATTTTACATTTAAGGATATTTGTGTAACTGTAGCATATGATTAGGCTATACTGAAATTTTTTACCTTACGGAAGTAAGGAAATTAACTATGGTTTTAATATAGTAATATAGAGTTCATCCTCGGACGACAAGATGCATCCTTGCGCATATTTTTCTCACCGTTTGTCTCCCGCTGAACGTAACTATGATATTGGTAATAGAGAGCTGCTGGCAGTCAAGCTTGCCTTGGAGGAATGGCGTCATTGGTTAGAAGGTTTGGGGGTTCCTTTTATCGTCTGGACTGATCATAAGAATCTTGAGTACATCAAGTCCGCTAAAAGATTGAACTCTAGGCAGGCCCGGTGGGCTTTATTTTTCGGCCGTTTCGACTTTACTATTTCTTATCGGCTGGGTTCCAAGAACATCAAACCCGATGCGTTATCCCATATTTTCGACCATTCTGAGCGCCCGTCTTTTTCAGAGCCCATTGTGCCACAGAAGATTTTTGTTTCTGTAGTCACATGGGAAATCGAATCGAAGGTCCGCACTGCCTTAGAAGGGGTAACGCCTCCGCCCGGATGCCCACCAGGTCGTTTGTTTGTGCCAGAGACGTTACGGTCCGATGTCATTCAATGGGGTCATTGTTCCAAGGTGGCTTGTCATCCTGGGGTGAGTCGTACTATGTTTCTTATTAAACAACGGTTCTGGTGGCCATCTATGGCTTCGTGACATACGATGCTTTGTTTTGGCTTGCTCTGTTTGTGCCGTTTCTAAGACTTCCAATCGACCCCCTGCTGGACTCCTTCAGCCGCTGTCAGTTCCTTTGAGACCCTGGTCCCATATTTCGCTAGATTTCGTCTCGGGTCTCCCGCCCTCGAGTGGGAACACGGTGGTTTTGACCGTGGTGGACCGGTTCTCGAAGGCTACTCATTTTATTGCTCTGCCTAAATTACCCTCTGCCAGAGAGACGGCGGTTGCTGTCATTGACCACGTTTTTCGTTTTCATGGCCTCCCGATGGACGTGGTCTCTGACAGGGGGCCTCAGTTCGTCTCCAAATTTTGGAGTGAGTTTTGTCATTTGTTGGGGGCGACTGTTAGTCTTTCTTCTGGGTTTCATCCCCAGAGTAACGGTCAGACAGCGAGAGCCAACCAAGACTTAGAACGTATGTTGCGTACGAGCAGCTCTCATGGGTTGAGTACGCACATAACTCATTACCAGTGTCTGCCACGGGCCTATCTCCGTTTGAGTGTAGTTTAGGGTACCAGCAACCTATTTTTCCCAGTCTGGAATCTGAAGTCGCGGTTCCCTCTGCTCACGCATTTGTCCAGAGGTGTCGACGCACCTGGAGCAGGGCCAGACAGACCCTCCTCCAGGTGGGGGCGCGTACCAAGGCCAAGGCTGATCGCCACCGGTCAAGGCCTCCCGTCTACATCATTGGTCAAAAAGTGTGGCTTTCATCTAAGAACATTCCTCTCCGTACCGTATGTAATAAACTTGCACCTAAATTCATTGGCCCGTTTACTGTCACCAAGATCATTAGTCCGGTGGCAGTCCGACTTAAACTTCCTCTGGCGTACAAGAGAATTCATCCCGATTTTCATGTTTCCAAATTATAGCCCGTTTTTCATGCTACCATTAACCCGCATACCCCGGTTCCCCCACCGCCGCGACTCGTAGATGGGGAACCTGTTTATTCTGTGAATCGTATTCTGGACTCTAGGCGGAGGGGACGCGGATTCCAGTACTTGGTGGACTGGGAGGATTACGGTCCGGAGGAGAGGAGTTGGGTGCCCGCAAGAGACATATTGGATCCGTCTCTTATTGATGATTACAATCGTCAGGTAAGTTCCTCTGGAAGCGCCAGGAGGCGCTCTTAGGGGAAGGGGTACTGTCACGGTTCATGGATCCGTGTGCTCATTCTGTGTGTATGTATGTGTGTGTGTGGTGTGTGGGTCCGCTCGTTGGGCTTGTCAGCGTTGCCTAGTTACTACGCACCTGACAAGGTAATCATAGCGGCCACAGGTGTAGCTCGTCTACACTGCCTATATCTGGCTGGCGTTTCTGTGTGTGTGTTGTCAGATCGTTGTTGCTCATGTCCTGCCTTGCTCTCTGTCGGTCCTCCTAGTTCCTGAGTCCAGTTTTCGCCTGCTTGCTGTCTTTGATCTCCTGGAGGGTGAGAACTGATCGGAGTACTATCTCTGCCTGTGCTGGAGACTCCTCACTGCCGGATTTCTGCTCCTTTTCTGTGGCTGTTGTGGAGTTGTCTAATAAAGACTTATTATTCACTCGCAATTGGATCTTGAGTTTCTGTTTCATGACAAATTTTCATGTGTTTTCTGATAACCCTAAAACACAATGAATGCAGTGCAAAATTCAAAATACATCATTTTGAACACTGTCCCCAATTTTTATTTTTTATTATTATTAATTAATTAGGCCTAAATGTTATGTAGCCTATTATTTATTTAAAATGGAGTGTAGAGAAAGGCCTTACAAATGTAGCCATTATACAAAATTGCATTGTTAAAGTTAAATAACATTACCTTGGACGTTCCCTGGTCTTTAGAGACAAAAAAAATATCATATATGTGACCCTGGACCACAAAAAGCACGGGTATGTTTGCAGCAATAGCCAACAATGTCTGGGTCAAAATTATCCATTTTTCTTTTATACCAAAAATCATTAGGATATTACTGTAAGAAAAGATCATCCATGAAGATATTTAGTAAAGCTCCAACCGAAAATATATCAAAACTTAATTTCTGATCAGTAATATGCATTGCTAAGAACTTCATTAGGAAAACTTTAAAGGCGATTTTCTCAATATTTAGATTTTTTTTGCACCATCAGATTCCAGACTTTCAAATTTGTATCTCGGCCAAATATTGTCCTATCATAACAAACCATACATCAATGGAAAGCTTATTTATTCAGCTTTCAGATTATGTATAAATATATCTATACCTACCTATATCTATAAATCTATATCCTATTTAGTTCAAATTTAAAATGGTACCCGAGTCATTCCACGAAACCGGTACGATTTGAGTCTCTTTGACCTTTTTAAGTGTATTTTATCTATTGGGTCATCAAAATCTATTTTTAAAATATTTTTGTATTAATTGAAATGTCTCCTTTAATAATGTTTAAAAACATGACATACATTTTATCTATATATTAGAAATTATCTAGTTTTTTTTCAGTTGACACCACCTATTTTGTCATGTCCCTCATGGCCTTCTATGAAAGTGTACTTGAGATATGAATAATAAAATTAGAAAAAAGTCCATACATTTTGCTATTCTCATAAATATCTATCTGTGCTTTTTTGCTGGTAATGTTTTTTTTGTAAGTAAATTCATGATTATTAATTAAAATCATATTATTTAGTTCCGTACCTCAGTAACCCCTCAACCCCGTTACACAAATCATTCTCCCCCCATAAAAAATAATGAACTGATCCTTATGTGACATCATTAACAGAAAGTGACATCATATAACTCTTCTGAACAACATTGTGAGCAGACATAGGCAAGTTACCACCTTCTTTTATAACTATAACTTATTAATATTGTGATATTGTAATATTGTGAAAACTATTACTTATGAAAATGATCTTTGTTATTTTAACAATATACATGATTTCTTAATATCATGCATACCATGTGCTCTCCTGTTATTCTCTACATTTAGGGCAGGGGCTATTTTGAGCAAAAAAATCACAACCCTGTCACACTCAACCCCATTACTTATTTGATCATAACGGGGTTGTGAGATTGTGATGGGGTTGTGTTTTTAACACTTTGGTTCTGAAGTTATCCAGTAATTTAAATTAATTATTATATTTGATCAAGAGTCTTATACCACATGCATATGTTGAATGTAGTAATGGCCATGTTAAAGCTGTGTGTGTGTGTTCTGCCTAGATTTTCACATCTCAGTGTTAAGTAAATTCTACAAACAATACCCCATAATGACAACGTGAATGAAGTTTGTTTGAAATCTTTGCAAATTTATTAAAAAGAAAAAACGAAAGAAAAGAAAAAAATCACATGTACATAAGAATTCACAGCCTTTGCTCAATACTTTGCTGAAGCACCTTTGGCAGCAATTACAGCCTCAAGTCTTTTTGAGTATGATGCTACAAGCTTGGCACATCTATTTTTGGACGGTTTCTCCCATTCTCCTTTGCAAGACCTCTCAAGCGCCATCAGGTTGGATGAGGAGCATCAGTCGGTTTTCAGATCTCTCCAGAGTTGTTCAGTCAGGTTCAAGTCTGGGCTCTGGCTGGGCCACTCAAGGACATTCACAGAGTTGTCCCATAGCCACTCCTTTGTTATCTTGGCTGTGTGATTAGGATTGTTGTCCTGCTGGAAGGTGAACCTTCTGCCCAGTCTAAGATTCTGAATCATTATCATTAATGCTATCTCATTATTTTGGTGCACTGAGCTTATTTTCTACTCTGACGAGTCCCTCAGTCCCTGCCGCTGAAAAATACCCCCACAGCATGAGGCTGCTACCAGCACACTTTACTTTTGGGATGGTTGTTTGCAGGTGATGAGCAGAGCTGGTTTCCTTCAAACATGATGCTTGAAATTGAGGTTTATCAGACCAGAGAATCTTGCTTCTCATATACCCCCCCCCCCCCTCCCCCCCTTTACACCAGCAGGAACCAGGTGCTAGTTCAGAGCCAGTGCTATTGCCGGTTCTTATTTGGTTCGACTGGCGAGCCCTTTAAGAACCGGTTGCTTTTCCACAGTCTAGAGAGCCAATACAGAGCCAGGTCTTACGTCACTGAATACATTTTATGTTCCGCTTCACTAGCGTGGCCACGCCAAACACAACAGACTTGTTCGAGGTGCATCGGCCCACGCAGACCGATCGATCGATTGGCACACAACACACTAAAGCATCACGAGAGCGATCCAAAAGCATAAAGAGCCGTCTGCTTTCCAGTCGCTCCCGTAGCACCCCGATGCCACGCAGCACCGATCCATCCTGAACAAGCCTAAACAAACTATCAACAATGGCGGACGTTGCGTTGCTATTGATGTTCATGGCTTTGCGAACCTACATCGGCATCCAAACATGGCAAATCCAACTTGTTCGTGTTTAGCTGCTATTTCAAATATGGCGGTCCAAAGTTTCTGTCGTCTTGTTGGTCACGGTAACCCCGACCACAGCCCCTGACGCAAGCGGTTCTTCCTTCTAACCCAGCAATGTTTTGGTGCTACTTACGAACTGCTTTTCCTGGTTCGGAGCTGGTGCTTTGGGTGTGGAAAGACAAAGAACCGGTTTGAAACTATAGGCTCTGGCTCCAAACCAACACTGGATCTGCCTTGGTGGAAAAGGGGTAATAGTCTAAGGGTTCTTTAGGTGTTTTGTTTGCAAATCCCAAGTGTGTTTTCATGTGTCTTCACTGAGGAGAGGATTGAGTCTTGCCACATTGTCACAAAGCCCAAATCGTTGGAGTGTTGCAGTGATGTTTGTCCTTCTGTAGATTTCTCCTATCTCCACGTATGATCATGGAGGTGGAGGATGATCAGGTTCTTGGTCACCAGTCTAACCAAGGTCCTTCTCCATCAGTTGCTCAATTTGGCCAGGAGGCCAGCTCTAGGAAGAGTCCTGGTTGTTTCAAACTTCTTCCATTAAGGTTAACAGAGACTACATGCTTCTGTGAACCTTCAACGCTGCAGAAATTGTTCTGTACCCTTCCCCAGATCTGTGCCTTGATACAATCCTGTCTCGGAGGTCTACAGACAATTCCTTGGACTTCAAGGCTTGGTTTGTGCTCTGACATGCAGTGTTACCTGTGGGACCTTATATAGACAGGTGTTTGCCTTTCCTAATCATGTCCAATCAATTCAATTTACCACAGGTGGACTCCAATCAAGTTGTAGAAATATATCAAGGATGATCAGTGGAAACAGGATGCACCTGAGCTCAATTTTGAATGTCATGGCAAAGGCTGTGAATACTTATGTACATGTGATTTTTTTTATTTATTTTTTTTATAAATTAGCAAAGACTTCAAACAAACTTCTTTCACATTGTCATTATGGGGTATTGTTTTTAGAATTTTGAGGAAAATAATGAATTTAATCCATTTTGGAATAAGGCTGTAACATAACAAAATGTGGAAAAAGTGAAGTGCTGTGAATATATTCTGGATGCACTGTACAGGGGTGTTGTATGTTGATGGAAAACCAGAGCCTGTGTGCTTCAGCACCATAGGGGTGTAACCCCGGTGTCCTGGCCAAATTCCCTCCACTGGCCCTTATCAATCATGGCCTCCTAATAATCCCCATTCATTGAATTGGCTCTATCGCTCTCTCTTCTCTCCACCTGTAGCTGGTGTGTGGTGAGCGCACTGGCGCCGTTGTACTGTGGCTGCCGTCGCATCATCCAAGTGGATGCTGCACACTGGTGGTGGTTGAGGAGAGATCCCCATATGATTGTAAAGCGCTTTGGGTGTACAGCAATACACAATGAAAGCGCTATATAAGTGTCTCATACATTCATTCATTCATTCATCTCCATGTGGAGATCTTGAAAGAGGTGTGGGACAGATATTGAATGCCACAAAGCGGCCACATGTTTTATTTTTTATTCAGTCAGTTTATAATGTTCTAATGTATACTAAGTTATTGTTGTTTTTCTTTCAGTCGGATTAATAAAACTCAGTTCAATTGCAATTTATATCTGTTGTCTTTCTTGGTCACATAATGAAATACAGTGTTTATAGAAAATCTTACAGTGAATTTGAGTAAAAAACAACTATATGTTAAGCTGTATTTGTCTCTTCAACCCCGTTACCATCTTCAACCCCGTTACCCTAGTCTCAACCCCGTCACACCTACATTTTTATTAATTATTTTTTTAAGTTTATGAAAAAGTAATTTAATTTTTGTTGAGCTCAGTCAGAAATGTTCAGAGCAATCATAAGAATACTGATTTTAGTTCAAATTCTGAAGTTAACCCACTTCTTTGATCAAAAATTATGAGGTTGCTGTCACAAAAAGTTCCATTTTAGGCTTTAGTATAGCAAAAGTGTGAGATTTTATGTAACTTTTATATTTGCAAATACTGAATTAGTGTGAGGGACATCTGATTAATAGGAAAATGTTGATTTCATTACAAATACATTTTATGATCATATTCAGAGAGCTCCCATAACGGGGTTGAAGATTAATAGTGCCCCTATCTTAAAATAATGACCAATAATAAAAGGGATTTGATGCCTGAGGTGGGAAAATATGTTTTTCAGGAAGTTAAATATGTCATTAATGCTGTGGGGTGTTCAGAAAAGTAATACATTTTGGTAAAAAATCTAAAAATGTGTGTCCAAATCGTACCGGTTTCGTGGAATGACTCACCTAACTGCAATTTTGTTCTGAATGTAGAACTTGACAACAATAGTAACTAGGTACAAAATAAAAATATATATATAGCCTACTAAAGCTGGGTGTGCTCCTCAAGAGGACTAAGGTATTGTAAATTTATTAAAGTCTTGTTATATAGGCTATTATATATAGGCAATGTGTGCAGTTCTTCAAAGTAGCTAACACTACTGTTAATGTAGTAATATGAAAGATAATAAGCAAAAGAAATGTAATAACTTAATACTGATCTTCATTATGTTAATGTGCAGGGGAAAACACAAACTTCTTATGTTAACTGATCAGCGCCCTGGTGAGATTAGTTCGGGCCGCGCTGTCAGGTCGGTGGCGCTAGCAAACACAACCTCCCTGTGCTGTAGAGTCGGTCGCGCCGCTCGCCATTGAGCCGCGCCTATGACAGGTCAGCGCGGCACAAACTCTTTAATACTGCGCTGCTTCGTCCCACTTTGGGGTTGTTTGGCTTCCCATAAAAGGGCTTTCTGGAGACTGCATCGCTATGGAAACAAATACGCCAAAATCCAATCACGCGCAAATGAGCTTCTCTAATACTTCTTATGAAATTGATTTCAGTGCAAAATACTTATTTGTTTATTCAAATATGTGTTGGCCTTTGTAAAATACAGGACAAATCACACCCCGTATTGATTTGATACGGGACCAGGGCCGTGCACAGGGGGGGTGGCCCGGTGGCTAGAGCCACTGCCCCTTTGCCCTCATCGGCTAAGGTGTCCCTCTCACCAGGGTTTGAAATTAACACCCGCCAACCCGCCAAATGCGGGTAAAAATCAGCTGTGGCGGGTAACGCTGTCAAATTACTAGCCAATTTGGCGGGTTACTTTTCGTAAGTTGTTCACTCAATTTCTTGGGGAATTTCATGCAAACCAAATCTGTGCAGGTTTAGCGCAAATACTGAACTCGTGAGACATCATGACATTATCGAGTATACTGCAAAAACCAAACAAAACACACCTACACTGCACGCATACGCGACTACGTGATGGAGTCTGGTTAGACTGCCGTTTTTCTTTAAAAAATCAGCATGGTTACCTTACGTGATATTGATTTTATACAACAGTTCAATAAACAATAAGTTAATATGAAGAGACTTACGTTTTAGACACCATATTGCCTGTTTTTGCTCTATTTCGCCACAAAAGAAATATATCAAACACAGCCAAAGCACTCTTTTGCATATCTGCGCAACATGACGATATGTTTCGTTCCTGAATGAATCAACTGTTTAAATGATTTGGTTCAATCACAATGACTCACATATTAAAGGTGACTCAGTGACTTGCTGCCACCTACTGGCGGGTTTAGTTTCACATTTAAAGTCCCTTTTCATTTTTTAAATAATTTCAAATATCAGTATTCAACATTTCATGTTTAAAATATCAAAACATTATTTATGCATCTGTAACTGCAGGTTAAAGCATTCCATGTACCTCTAAGCTGCATTAAACTGTGTAAATACATCTAAATGCCACTTCATATGCAACTTCTGCAAAGATGAATTTTGTTGATACTGATTTCATTTGTTTAGTAACCGCCTAAATGTCTTATTATTATAATTGACGTAAGAATTTGACTTGAGATGATACACATGTGTATCTGAAGTGCACTTTTAGAAAAAAAAGTCTTTATAAAGGTAAAAATGTCCATAAAATCTATTTAAACTTATTGGAAAAGATTAATTTCTATCACTGCTGTGAACTGACCACAGAGAATATGAAGATTAGAATAGAATATAGAATAGAATATTTTTATTTGTCACACACACGATTATATAGAGATTATATAACCAGCAGTGAAATGTATTCTCTGCATTTAACCCATCCTAAGTGAACACACACCCGGAGCAGTGGGCAGCCATGTTACAGCGTCCGGGGAGCAGTTAGGGGTTCAGTGCCTTGCTCAAGGGCACCTCAGTCGTGGTATTGAAGGAGGAGAGAGCGCTGGTTATTCACTCCCCCACCAACAATCCCTGCCGGACCCGAGATTCGAACCCAAAACCTTTGGATTACGAGTCCGACTCTCTAACCATTAGGCCACGACTTCCCTTAGATTATCAAAAACTTTAGGAGTCAGCTGTCCACGGTCCTTAAGATATCAGCACAATAACACACTCAGCAAAATATCGTTTAGCTAATTATCTTTATCAATAAAATCCCAGAAAATATTGAGATATTATTTTTTGTCAATATCGCACACCTGTAGTACTGACACAAAATGATTTGAAACAGTTGCTTTGTCACATCCAGTGTCAAGGTTTTATTTGTTTTTTTATTTTGATTTATTTATTTTGGCTAGTAGAAGTTATGAATGGCCGGTAACTTAAAAATTTAGTAGCCAAATTGGCTGGTGAGTGAAAAAGTTAATTTCAATCCCTGCCTCTCACCAGAGCCGGCGCCAGCGCAGCACTGATGAGGGGGCGGCTGAGGCAGGGGCGCCGTAAGGGGGGGGAAAGTTAGGACGATTCTAAGGGCCCGACGATGGGAGGGGGCCCCCGAGTGAAAAACGTGATTTCTACCGAGGGGAACGCTAGAGCCCTGCATTTCAGCCCGGCCCCGACCGGGCTTCGATCGGGCCAATTTTCACGTCATAGTTCAGACGCGGGCCGGGCCTCGGGCCTGTTTTAGGCTTCTCCTCATGTTTATATTTTAGACATCCATCAATTAGTGATGAAAAAAATTGCCGCGGCTGTCAAGAGCGGCTCGACGGTGTTTAGAGTCCCGCAGCAGCAGAGAGAGCCGTCAGCGCAGCTGAAGAGTTCTACGTTCAAATACACGCAATAAAGCTTGCCATAAAGCCCCAGCAAAAGTAATTACCATGAATGTGTCAGGGGGAAATAGTAAGGAGATATTTGAATTATTTACTAATAAACTAGTGTTTTCTGTGTCAGTGTGGCAAAGATGAAGAATCAGATGACGATCCTGACTCGCCATCTCCTCATTAGACGCGCCTTTAGAGAGAAGTACATCTTCACGGATTATAATAAAAGAGTTTTTGTTTTCGATTTGATTTATTTCGTTAAGTAGTAATTTAAAGCTTTCTATAGATATATTTATCATGTCTGTGAGTCATGTATTCGCTGACTTTCGGTTCATTTTTGTGAAGTGCTCCTGTTCAAGACGAGACGGCACATCATTGTTTTCTTTATTTTATAAAATTATATTATATATTCAGACCAAAATGCGACCATTTTTTGAGAGTGTGCGAGTAAAAATTTGACGTGGTCGCACTTGTGCTAGTGCATGGTCTGCCTGCTCCAAAGCGCACGCGCTGCCAGCCGCAGCACATTGTAGCAGGAGAAAGATTTCACTGATCAGGTGCAAGCGCTTCAGTAGAGCCTGGTTTCACACCGCACGCGTAAAAGCAGAGCAGAGGCAGCGCAGAAGCGGCGCGTATGCAGAGCGAGAGCAGCGCGCGCCCATTGTGCTTTCACTCGGCATGTCAGCACGAGTGCGAAGGTGCGCGCAGCGGAGGATTTGGTTTTCAAACTAAAGTAAAAGACCGCTTCTTAAACCAGAGAAGGTGAACATGTTGGTATTCTTGTAGAGAAAACATGAAAGTCCTGTCAGCGACAGCCAGTTTAGTTTTACTTTTCTTTTTGTTTTCGTTTTGAAAAGCTTGTTATCTTTGCTGTTTACCTCATGTTACACTATGGAGGCTTTCCTTATTTTATTATTATTATTATTATTTGATTCCTCAGTGTTTGCTAAACATTCTGTTATGTATTAGTCGGTATATAATACAGCATGTGATGTGTCCTATGCCATACCTCGTCTTATTCGTTTTTGTTAATAAATGTTATGCTAGTTTGTCATTGTAAAGTACTGTTTTATTGTTGTTGTGCTTTTTAATTAAGAATAACAATGAATCCATCTTTTGTTTTAGTCTTAAAAAGTGAAAGGTGTATAGATATAAGCAAAACAGACAATTTTTCTTTTCTTGCAAAGCGAAAGTGATCTTTTCACTTTCAAGATCGTGAAAGTGAAAGCAAAAAGAGGAATTCCTGTCACAAAATTTAAATCACAAATAATACTGATAAAAAAGAACGGGTTGAATGTTGAACACTTTCGTTACCATATAACTATAAACTATGATAAAAGTTCATCAGCATGCATTGATTAATCAAATGTTGTATCAAAAAAAAAAAAAAAAAAATGTGCGACCTGTCTGCCGCTGGCCGCTTGGTCGTTACTTTAAGAAAGAACAAACTTATTTAACTAACAAAAAAAATGCTCCAAACGTTTTTCTAAATTAACTTTATAAAAAACCAAAACGAAATATTATCACTTTGCCATTACATACAAAACTGAACAATTTTAATAGCTGAAACAGTATAATCTGATTTGGGAGAAGGGGAAAAAAAGACGGGCTCGGGAACGCAATCGCGATTTCTACGAGGGGAATATCCCTCGGTATCCCCAGCCATACCCCCCCCCCGGAAAGGCAGGAGGGCCTGAGTGAATATGCTGTCCAGGGGGCCCAGAATCCGTAGCGGCGCCCCTGCGTTTGTACAGCGCTGCATTATAACCAATCACACACGATGCTGTTGAGCTTATGAATGCAATAACCAATCAGAGGTGTTCCGATGAATCATCGCTGAAATGCCGGTGTTTCTTTGCTCTCTTTCTGTACAATGAAAGTTTTATGATAAGTAGCCTAACTTACAATGTTTTTAATATTCACATTAAATATAAAGTCAGTCGTATTAAAAATATGTTATGGCATGACACCCATATCTGTTACTTAAGTAAACAGACAGGTTTTATGCATAGGTTAACAGACTACATGTCTCTTAACTATGCATAACTTAAATATAAAGTCAGTCGTATTAAAAATATGTTATGGCATGACACCCATATCTGTTACTTAAGTAAACAGACAGGTTTTATGCATAGGTTAATAGACTACATGTCTCTTAACTATACTGACAGTGTCATTTGCACACATCACTTTCTGTGTTTTGGTATCTTATTTTTTTATTTATTTTTTGAGATTGCTGCTACATGTCAACCATGTACAACCTATTTGCACATTCCTCTCTTGTACAGTCATGCTTATCTTATCTTAATATTTAAGTCTACAGTATAGACCCCTTCAATGTATGTAAACATCGAAAGCCTAGGTTGGGTGCGCGCGCAGCATGGGGTCAGAAAAATGGCGCGGCTAATAGACCGGCATATTGTGTCAAGGTATGCACTGTCTTTGACACCACAGGACCAGGAACAGTACCATTCTAAACTTGTTTTAGCTAATGGCGATTGTCTGCCTGATCCCGAGCTCCTAACAGAATGGGTAGACAACGTTAGCAACTGGCCAGATATTCACTGGCCCGCCATATACTGCTATCTGGTGGACAAGCCGAGTGGTTACACATGCGAAAAACTAAGAGCCTACAAATCGCTAGACGCCTATAATTACGTAGTCTGTGGGCATGTCCAGACGGTTTTATATAGCGATATAGGTGATGACTTTTGTGTTAAAAGCGGAGGTTTTACCGAGCCTGATATGAAGTGAGCACTACAAACACGAGCCTCTTTGATCGTAGCATTGTCCCAGTCTGCCCGTTTAATAGCTTGCAGCCACAGATGTCGTCGATCCTGCAGGAATCCTGAAAAACTTGACTCCAGAACTGGTGCGATTTTCACAGTCTACGACGCAACAAGTAGGCATTTTTTTCTTGACGAGAAATTCTCTGGTTAACACACAATTCAATGGGATGGAATGAACTTTCTGACCCCGACATGCACACTGCGAACTGCGAATTTTCCTGTGACGTGAACCGTGAAGGGGTCTATACTATCATGCACATTATTTTATATTTTGTTCTTTATATCTTTTTGTTATTCATTTCATTTTATGTATACTTCTTTGTGCTGTTTTCTATAATATTGCACTGTCCATGGAGCGGGCCTGACTCACATTTCACTGCTGGTTAATACTCTCTATATAATCGTGTATGTGACATATAAATCTTGAACTTGAACATAAATAGTTATATTAGGCTACTTTGACCATCATAATCTAGGTGACAATCGAGATATATCATGATATAGTTAATGCGTTAGGGAATGCTTTGAATAAAAAGGAAACAAAAAATAAAACATAAGTGCTATTGTGTGTAACATGACAACCCCCAATTAAATGTCTAATACTTATATGGGAGAGTGGAGAAAGATTAGCCAGTTTTTACTTATGTGGGCCTCAAGATAAGGGAAAATTATGCAGAAGTACAATGAAAGTATCCATCCTATCCTTATAAAAAAAAGTGTTCCCATGGCTCAGTTTGCCCCGGGTTAGGGGTAAGTTGACCCGAATCGAGTCAGTAGGTAAGATGCACCATCTGGCTGTAAAATGACCATTTGAGCGAATCTGATTCAAACCCATGTGAAATAAATAATAATTTACAAACTAATTTAATAATTTCCTTTTACAAACAGTCATATTTCTTTTCATAAAGTTAACTTTAACAGCATAAAACCAGCCAAATTAAGTTTAAATTTCAATATTTAATTGTTTGCATTTCTGAAACAATATGTCGAACACCAAAGTTGTAGCCTTCCTAAAAATAGACTAAACAGAGAGTTTGTTGGCCATTAGACTACAGGTGGAAAGATATATCTGATTATAATGTGATGAAAAGCATTTTCTGGTTCTTATCAGAGAAGGATTTGGTGCACTTGTACACTGTCCCTATCAAATAAATTACAAATAATATGTATATGATAAACTAAACCACTAATATCACATTAAAATACCAGTTCATAATTCAGAGATTTAACTTAGCTACAGTGCCTTATGGTGGGGTTAAGTTAAAATGCTGACTCAATTTACCCCACAACATTTGGCTCACTTTGTCCCATAGCTGCCATTTTGAAAAAGAAAAAAAAATAGCTACTGTAGCTTACCAGTTCAGGCTAATGTTTAGCTAAATGATTTGCCTAGTTTTATATGTTGCTTAATCACCTATATGTATCATAAATATTTTTAGACCTGGATAAATTTGCTTTGATGTAACAACCATTACATCTGTTATGCTAAATTTTTACTTTGACAAGCCAAATACATTTTTTAAAGTAAATGGGTGCCTTCCATTCCCCCCCATGTGTTTCTCCTTTTCACAGTCTGGCAGAAATGATGGGGGGTTCCAAAATACATGGTCACATGACAGTACAAGTGTACCGTTGCCAAGATACAGGGGGTGGGTCAACTTACCCCACTCTGTACTTCCATTGAAGATGAGGCAGAAGCAGGCTCAGCGAGTGAGGGAGAGCCCACTCTTATCAAAATATCTACAATAAAGTCTGAAATTATTACAGAGTGTGCTGTCTTCTCTTTTAAAGGAGTCATATGACGTTGCTAAAAAGAACATTATTTTGTGTATTTGGTGTAATGCAATGTGTTTATGCAGTTTAAGGTTCAAAAAACACATTATCTTCCACATACTGTACATTGTTGTTGCTCCTCTATGCTCCGCCTTTCAGAAACGCGTCGGTTTTTACAAAGCTCATCGTTCTGAGAGGCGAGGCATGCTCTGATTGGCCAGCTATCCAGTGCATTGTGATTGGCCGAATACCTCAAGCGTGCGATAGAAATGTTACGCCCCTTACCATGTTGTGATGCCGTGTCCGGCGCGACGACACAAAAACAATAAAACCCATTATAAACGAGGCATTTGTTGCATCCAGTGGGGACATAACTGATTATAATGACTTAGTTCACATATTGCGCCTAAAAACGCGTGGAAAACGCTAGGCGTGCCGCTTTCTCCTTTTTTCCAAAGCGCTCGGGCGGTTGCGCTCCGGAGGCGTCTGTCGTTGCTAAGCAACCATCACCTGCGGTGCGCTGCGTTTTTATCTCTCCGCATTGTTCCTCTTATTTGAATCAAAATAATGAGGGCTTGACAAGTCATAAAGTTCAGGAAATCCCTGGACCGCAATGATGAGCTGCTCCTCCATTTTTCTGCTGAGGTTTCAAAGTAACGGAAAAGGTGAGGAAGCTGATTGGTTGGTTCTTGTCACATGACCTGCGGTGCGCTTGCGGCATTCTGAAAATTTGAGATGTTTTTATCTCGATGCGGCGCGGACGCGCCTGGAAATAACGAGCGCGTCGCACTGCGACCGCGTCGCTTCCATTATGAGCGCGCATACCGCGCGTCTACATTTGAAATAACGAACTTGAGCGTGCAAAAAACGCGATATGTGAACGGCCCCTTATACTGTCTTTTTACGCGTCGCGTTGCATCGCGCCGCGTAAACATTACCATGTCTGCATTTGTGATCGGAGAAACGACAAACAAGCACTACTCTACACTAGGGTTGTCACAATACCATAAAAATGTCTTACGATACTATACCAGCTGTAGTATCACGATACAATGCGGTATTGTGTTAATTTAAAATTCAATTCTACAAAATGAATCAAAATTTCATAAATAAATAGATGTAAATGAAACAGACAATATTTTTCTCTGAATACTTAATTAATGTGAATGAATGACTGGCTATTGTTATCCATGAAATGATCTAAACAAAACTCATATTAGCACTGCACAGAAGCTGCATGATGTGACATTTAGATGTGCGTTTATACATTTAGACTGTATTTATAATTGCATAAATAATGTTATGAGATTAATGTTTTAAATACTAAATTCTGAATATAGAAATATGTTGGAAAATAATGTAATATGCCTACTTTTAGATGGAAAACTTAAAACGGCCAGCAGGTGGCAGAAGTTCGTGATTGAATCACTGAGTCATTCAAACGATGCTTTCAAAACGGCTGAATCCTTCAGGAGCGAATCAAATGACTGTTTTTATGAATGGCTTAGTGAATCAGTGATTCGCCTCAAGCCAACGCAGATTTGGATTCGAACACAGAAACGATACAAAAACAGCACTCTTGCTCGTGTCATATTGCCGAACTGTCAGGAGCATTTTTTGCTTGCATATCTTGAAATTTCCAAGTTAGCAGAATGTATATTAAAACATAACATTATAAATGAATAAAAATATATATATAATGATTGATAAGAACCAAGTGCAAAGCCGCTATGTTGATGAATGGAACTGCGTTCGTGATCGCAAAGATGCTTCCAGAAACGAACTATTACACCTGTTCTAGAAGTGGTCAAATGAATAAAACTGCGAGAATACTTTCTTGTAAGATATTATGATGTTGAATAAGTGATGCTTGAGCTGCTGTTTTTTAAAATGACATCAGACGGTCTGAATCAGACCCTTTGTCAGACATCTTTAGGATGCCTTCAATAACGTCCGCGGCTGCCGGTAAACTGCAGCGGTGTGCTTGCATGAACAATGACGTGCAAGTGCAATTTTTGTTCAATGTTTTCTCATTGCAAACTGTTTCTAACTAAATGATATGTTAATCAAGCATTTTTGATATAGTTTATTTATTTATTCGGGAAACACATATATTTTCATCTTTTATTGTCTTACCATATAAACGTTTCTGTGTATACACAGACTATACTACACAGAGCACAGCAGAAAGACATTTGGATTTAAATCAATCAACTTGTAATGTTTCTGCTGGCAGGTGCTTGCGTTCAAATGAACGTTTTAAACAGTGTTACTGCCGTGCATACTACATATCTTACGGTAGAACTACAGGAATATTTTTTTCTACAACAGCAACAGTATACAACAGGTAAACACAATAACAACAACAAAAACAATAATAATAATAATATCACAGAGTAATTAAGATGCAAAAAAAAAAAAACTACCGTTTAAAAGCATCTATTTGATACACAATCAGCAAGAATCACACCTATTAAAAGCGTTCCATGGTATTTTTAAGCTTTATTATCGTGATACTACTGTAGTACCGGTGTATCGTGCAACCCACTCTACACTGCTCAAAACTCGCGTTTGAATCGTCAGTTGCAAATTCTTTAAATAAGAAAACATACTTACAGGCTGTGAATCAGAAGCGCTAGACTGTCCTTGCAAAGTTGGAATTGCCCCACTTTATAGAAACAGCCTTTGTGCACAGCTGGCAGGCTACTCCCAGGTTCAGGAAACAGTCCTCCGTAAAATGCGCTGCACACACTCTAATATTTGGGTTGAACTGTTCTGGAACAGTGTTGTAAATACAACTTAACCACTGATTTCTAGTTGTGCCCTTTTTTGGAAGCCCAAACACAGTACTTTCGCTTTCAAAACGAAACAGCATCTCCAGGACATGGCACAGGCGGCAGCAACAATACTACAGCGAGAATAATAGTTCTGCCTTCTTTCTTTGCGTATACGTTTGGGCGGTGTTATGCAAATCTTCCCACACCATGACGTAGACATGTGGGGGCATGTTTGAATGAGCCGTTTTTGGAGGGCGAGGTCGAGTCTTAACTTTTATAAAGAAAATCTCTTTGGCTTTGAGACTTTAGTCTTTGCAACTTCAGGGATCTTATCTATGCACAAACAGCTTGTAACACTCCAAAGAGAACTTGAAATCGCATCATATGACCCCTTTAATAGTATATTTGTAACAACTGGAAAATTTGTATTAACAAGCCCCCCTAGTGCCCCTTTTTTTGGTTTGGGCCACTGCCCCTCAAAATGTCTGTGCACGGCCCTGTACGGGACACATCATTTTACCTTTAAATACGGGACGATTCCGTATTTTAAGGGATGGGTGGCAACCCTACATAGCACCCACCCAGCAACACTTTCTCAACCACCCAGTATACCCAGAAAATGCCTAACAATGCCTTTGCAGCTACTCAGAACTGCTATCTATTCGTCTGTCTGTCTGTCTGTTTGTATCTGACAACATACTGCATGAAATCTCCAACTTCAAGCTTTTAAAACTGCTACTTATTCAAATTTCTAACTACTTCAAACTGAACACCTTCAAACTTCAAGTTTTTAAAGTTAGGGTATTCCAACTTTCTGGTCAGGTTTTCTCAAGCCAACATCAAAGTTGGTCTATATATACTTTTTTCATGTAGTTTTATTTAGACTGTTTTAAGCACTATTTTTATTACCTTAATTTCAATAGTACATACATGTTAAACGTCATGCAAAATCAGGCACTATACCTGAAGTAGTTCACTATGGCCTGGAAGTCTCCCGGAATGAGAACAATAAGAGCAATGATTGTGTTGAAAATGAGGGCTGGAGAGGGAGTAAGCCTGCGCATGTGAGCCATGGCCAAGATGTCTGGCTGAAAGACAGGACACACATATTATTGTACTTTTCTAGATCTAGATAGCACATATATATTTATCATACGTCATAGTGGTTAATTTAATTATCTGTATATTTGTCATGGTGCAAAGATAAAAGCTTTTTTCAGATGCTAAAACACTAATAAATGTAAATATAATAAATATATATAAAATATGTATTATGTTTAAATATAATCAATGCAAAACTTTGAAAACAGTTCGGCAATACTTTTAAGTTGAGATAAACAGATAAAACTGGATCATCAGAAAAAGTGGAACCATAAATTTTACCCTTGGTCTGGCTAGAAACCATTTAAATCCATATTAAAAGGGTAACATACAGATCTTACAACAACACTTAATTTTTCCATCCAATCATCATTTTAAAACCATAGAGTTTTAACATACCACTATTTGAAGAATTTATCTTCCAGAATCTGACAGTAAGTTTTGCAAGACAGACTTTTCAGGATAGAAGATGGACTAAAATTGAGCTCCCAAAACTTGCTGCCAGATTTTTGAAGATAAAAAAGCGTGGTACAAGAGAATGTGGTGCTAGTCCTTCAAGAGTCACTCTCAACTTATCTGTCTATAAAGCCTATAAAAAAAATGTCTTCATGTATTTCACAACTCTTCAGGATGTTATTCTTAAAATGAGGGTAATTTTTTAGGATTTTTTACCCAAGCAAAGTCTCTGAGAACCTGACACCTTGTACTTCTGGAGACTCCAGGTAGGTTGCAGTCTTGGAAAATGGTGGCTCTGGAGACTAAAGGGTTCCTGATGGTTTCACACCTAATTCTTCACATTAATTCTTAATTATTTTGCAGTTAACTTTTATTTAATAATATGAATGTTATTTATTCTACTCCACCTGTTTTTTTCGGACCCGGCTGACCCAATGAGCATTTTGCAATGGTCATGCATTAACTTTGCAAATTCTACTATTGCATTAGTATTGCATCCTTCTCATGGGCATTTTTTTTTTTTTTCAGTCTGAGGTTAATCTCTTTTTGTCTCTTATTATCTCTATTAAAAACCTACTTAATTATGCACACCTTAATAAAAGGACTTTTTCACTTCCAGCCTTCGTGGACAATTGTAGATCCCTTATAAATGATTAAATACAAAATTAATAGTAGTTATTAAAATTGATGTGGTTTGGAATTGGTAAAATGTGCTTGGAAAAAAATATATGATCAGAATGCCAACTTGCATAATAATTATGCACGCACTGTAGTACATCTTGGTAAAAAATTCTTTATATTCTTCTTTACATTTACAAATTTTTCATTACACTCAAATTACTTATTTGTCTTTCACATTGTTTTCAGTTATTTCCAAAGCAATTTTCTTACCATGTGTCCCTCTCTTGCTGCTACGTAACACACTCGTCCTCCACTGAAAAAGGATCCATTTAGAGAACCAAAGGCTGAGAGTGCTGCAGCAAAAGACATCACCCAGCCCCATCCTCCTAATACTTTATTCCTTTTGCAAAAATAAAATAAAAGAGCTTGCACATCATAGAACAAAGATCCCCGTCCCAGCAATAATATCAAGATAATGTAAAATAACAATACAAATGAGTGTTTTGTGCCTTTTAGCACATAACATTTAATCACACAATTATATTATCTGAAAATACATTTTTGTACAGCACTCAAAATCCTTACCCCCAAGTGACAGCCACTGCACTGGATGATATCATCTCTGTGGGTGTCATGACAACTAGATAACTGACATTGACTAGTAGGTACAGAATCGTTACCATGGGAATAGCTATCATCAGTGCCCTTGGCAGGTTCACCTGAAAGACAAATTAATTTTATTAATGAGAGGATTATAATGAAAAACCATATAATTTTGCAGTTGTGACATTTTGCAGTTGTGACATTTATCACCTTAATTATATAATGACATCAACTTACTTTATTCATGTCAACACTGCACATAGTAATGACATTGCAGAAGACTTAATCTCACCTCTGGCCTTTTCACCTCCTCAGTAACATTGTTTAAGTTGTACCACCCAGCATATGACCACAGGCATTGATACAGTGCCATTCCAACAGTACTGATGCCAAGCTTTGTGTCTGCAAAGGCACTTTCTAGATTGTAGAGGCTTCCATAATTTCCCTGTAGAAGTGTTATTATTCCTCCAATAACTATTATCATTAGACCTACAAATTTCACTACCATAAAGACCACCTGAGCAGCCATGGTAAAACGTATATTTAGCATGTTGGCAGTTGCAATCACTAACACACATGCTGCAGCAATACATTTTACCACTAGTATGGGAGGTGTACAGCCTGGGTAAAATGGTGCCAAAGCATACTTAGCAAAGCTCAGGGAACCAGCTATAATCCCAAATGGCTTCATCACAAACATGGTTGTAAAGGCCACAAAGAATGCAGGACAAGGTCCATAAATTCGAAGGATATAGCTATAGTCACCCCCTGATTCTTTTATAATGGTTCCCATCTCAGCATATGACAAAGCAGTACATACTATACCGCACACTGCCCAGATGATCAAGCTTGCCCCTGAACTCCCAACATATGCCAGTACAAACTGTGGAGACATAAAAATTCCTGAACCAATCATGATGCCTGCAACCAAAGATACAGCACTGGTGAGTCCCAACTCCTGTCTTAGGGTCAATTTTTCTTTTCCTGCTTTCTTCATTTTTCTGAAATGTAAAAGGAAAGCTGTCGTACCTCAGAAAAACAGTTTGAAGAATGAAGAAAGAGAAATGCTTCAAGAAGTTCAAAGTTCTTGTTCAATATTAACTACACTGGCAGGTAAAATTCTCATAGCTTCACAATATTTTGGATTTACAAGTAGATTTATCCTTTGTGTGTGGCATGATAAACACCAATGTGTAACATTGCGTAAACTGTTGTGCCAGTGCATATAGTTTATAGTATTGTGCCTGAAAATTCAGCAGGGCATACACATACAACTTAAGACTTAACAACTAGACAACACATCTAACATAATTCTGTTTCCGTTTCATCGGGCGCATGCGCCTGGCCCGAAGTTAATATGGGTAGGGTAGAAACATGTTGGTGCATTTATTTGATCAGTCATTTTACAATAGTAAAAAAAATAATGTCTTCTTAAACAGTAATAATGAGTTTGTTATGTAATTTTAAAGGTACATTTTGCATTTTGGCACTGATTTTATAAAGCAAAGCTGATTGCAAAAACAAAAGAAAAAAAAAACAGTTTACATATTTTCCTCTGTGTAACATTTCTCAGTTGCCAGTTGTGATATTACAAGTGAAACTCCAGGTTTCTTGCCAAAGAATAATATCTAGTTAAATTTGTAAAATCATTAAAATATCCCTTGATCTCTATTCATCATGATTTACAAATGCAAGCACAATCTACTCTGGCACACAGAAGGTTAAATAATAATAATAATAATAATCTGAGGCATCTGATCTTATTTATTTATTTATTATGAGGTTAACCACACACTGGTGTATATATCTGAATTAAAATCACACACATATATATATATATATATATATATATATATATATATATGTGTGTGTGTGTGTGTGTGTGTGTGTGTGTGTGTGTGTGTGTGTGTGTGTGTGTGTATTGCAAACCATAATATACCCAACAGTCAGTCAATACACTCCTTGACAACAGGTTATAGTAAATATATACTGTATATAAAAAAGAGAGGGCACTTACAATAATGTGCTCAAAATATCCACCACAGCTGCAATCATATGATGCTTTTGGTATGGTTTTGTGAAAAAATAAAAACCTTATAAACTATTTAAAAATCAAAAATTCCTATCTATTTTTATTGTGCTATTTCTGTGGTGTTAGACAACAGTAATGATAATAATAATATGCTTTCCCATAACTCTTTTACTGCCATTGACAGAATTTTCTGTCAGTTATGAGACAAAGCTTCCCTGCCATTGACAATTTTTCAAGCTTTCTATGTTTTCAATGTTATACAGTAGGGGGTACTAATACACATCTTCTGAAAGAGTACAGAATCTTCAAATCAAAACACATGCATAAAAGCAGCTTTGGGAGTGCTGATGGAAGAGAAATGCTTCAAGAAGTTCAAAGTTCTTGTTCAATATTAACTACACTGGCAGGTAAAAGTCTCATAGCTTCACAATATTTTGGATTTACAAGTAGACTTATCCTTTGTGTGTGGCATGATAAACAATGTGTAACATTGCGTAAACTGTTGTGCCAGTGCATATAGTTTATAGTATTGTGCCTGAAAATTCAGCAGGGCATACACATACAACATAAGACTTAACAACTAGACAACACATCTAACATAATTCTGTTATAGACCATTTCATCGGGCGCACGCGCCTGGCCCGAAGTTAACTTCCGGTCTGTGTTTGTTTATCGGTCAGGTTTGTGTCACCGGCTACAAATGCATTTAAAGTTAAAGTGATGAGTAATGAAGTTGGGCTCAGGTTGTTGTGCTGTGGGATGTGTTTCCCATACATTTATTTATTGATGGGGACCCGCCACGATATCAAAACTGACCGATTTTCCAAAAGGCTTCGTTGAATAAACATGAGCACGTTATGCACGTTTAAAAATCAAAACGAGGCGCTGGTGTTTTTATATCACTGTATTTCTGAAGGAAGACTGTCTTTAGAAAATGTTCAATGTCATTTTCATTTCATCTTGCATGTTATATGCCTGATAATGCAGCATTTGTAAGCTCAGCGCTGCTTTGTCTACAGCAGTTACCAGGGAAACCTCTAGTTCTCCAGCTTTAAAGCGCCTCCTGCTGGCAGAGAATGAATGTGCATTTTTAATAAGTCCGTTTGATTTACGCAGCAAACATATTTTGCTTGTTATCAAAAAATAATCTACTCTAGAGGGACTTAGCGGTTGTTATTTATTCTATTTGGATGTCTACCAGAAGTTAGGTTAGGGCCACAAAAGCGCGCATGCGCATTAACGTTTGTTTATGTTGTTGCCGTTGAAACCGTCTATAGGACAGTAAAACCACTATGAAATAAATCATTAAGCAACAGATCTGTGTAATCTTTACTGCAGGATTGCACCACACTGAAATAGTTAGGTGTTTCTGGAGTGATAGGGTAGAAACATGTTGATGCATTTATTTTATCAGTCATTTTACAATAGAAAAAATAATAATGTCTTCTTAAACAGTAATAATGAGTTTGTTATGTAAGTTTAAAGGTACATTTTGCATTTTGGCACTGATTTTATAAAGCAAAGCTGATTGCAAAAACAAAAGAAAAAAAACAGTTTACATATTTTCCTCTGTGCAACATTTCTCAGTTGCCAATTGTGATATTTAGAGAACCTCCAGGTTTCTTGCTAAAGAACAATATCAAAAATGTGTATAATCATTAAAATATCCCTTGATCTCTATTCATCATGATTTACAAATGCAAACACAATCTACTCTGGCACACAGAAGGTTAAATAATAATAATAATAATAATAATAATAATCTGAGGCATCTGATTTTATTTATTTATTTATTATGAGGTTAACCACACACTGGTGTACATATCTGAATTAAAATCATATATATATATATATACAAACCCGATTCCAAAAAAGTTGGGACACTGTACAAATTGTGAATAAAAAAGGAATGCAATAATTTACAAATCTCATAAACTTATATTTTATTCACAATAGAATATAGATAACATATCAAATGTTGAAAGTGAGACATTTTGAAATGTCATGCCAAATATTGGCTCATTTTGGATTTCATGAGAGCTACACATTCCAAAAAAGTTGGGACAGGTAGCAATAAGAGGCCGGAAAAGTTAAATGTACATATAAGGAACAGCTGGAGGACCAATTTGCAACTTATTAGGTCAATTGGCAACATGATTGGGTATAAAAAGAGCCTCTCAGAGTGGCAGTGTCTCTCAGAAGTCAAGATGGGAAGAGGATCACCAATTCCCCCAATGCTGCGGCGAAAAATAGTGGAGCAATATCAGAAAGGAGTTTCTCAGAGAAAAATTGCAAAGAGTTTGAAGTTATCATCATCTACAGTGCATAATATCATCCAAAGATTCAGAGAATCTGGAACAATCTCTGTGCGTAAGGGTCAAGGCCGGAAAACCATACTGGATGCCCGTGATCTTCGGGCCCTTAGACGGCACTGCATCACATACAGGAATGCTACTGTAATGGAAATCACAACATGGGCTCAGGAATATTTCCAGAAAACATTGTCAGTGAACACAATCCACCGTGCCATTCGCCGTTGCCGGCTAAAACTCTATAGGTCAAAAAGAAGCCATATCTAAACATGATCCAGAAGCGCAGGCGTTTTCTCTGGGCCAAGGCTCATTTAAAATGGACTGTGGCAAAGTGGAAAACTGTTCTGTGGTCAGACGAATCAAAATTTGAAGTTCTTTTTGGAAAACTGGGACGCCATGTCATCCGGACTAAAGAGGACAAGGACAACCCAAGTTGTTATCAGCGCTCAGTTCAGAAGCCTGCATCTCTGATGGTATGGGGTTGCATGAGTGCGTGTGGCATGGGCAGCTTACACATCTGGAAAGGCACCATCAATGCTGAAAGGTATATCCAAGTTCTAGAACAACATATGCTCCCATCCAGACGTCGTCTCTTTCAGGGAAGACCTTGCATTTTCCAACATGACAATGCCAGACCACATACTGCATCAATTACAACATCATGGCTGCGTAGAAGAAGGATCCGGGTACTGAAATGGCCAGCCTGCAGTCCAGATCTTTCACCCATAGAAAACATTTGGCGCATCATAAAGAGGAAGATGCGACAAAGAAGACCTAAGACAGTTGAGCAACTAGAAGCCTGTATTAGACAAGAATGGGACAACATTCCTATTCCTAAACTTGAGCAACTTGTCTCCTCAGTCCCCATACGTTTGCAGACTGTTATAAAAAGAAGAGGGGATGCCACACAGTGGTAAACATGGCCTTGTCCCAACTTTTTTGAGATGTGTTGATGCCATGAAATTTAAAATCAACTTATTTTTCCCTTAAAATGATACATTTTCTCAGTTTAAACATTTGATATGTCATCTATGTTGTATTCTGAATAAAATATTGAAATTTGAAACTTCCACATCATTGCATTCTGTTTTTATTCACAATTTGTACAGTGTCCCAACTTTTTTGGAATCGGGTTTGTATATATATATATATATATATATATATATATGTGTGTGTGTGTGTGTGTGTGTGTGTGTGTATGTATGTATATATCGCAAACCATAATATACCCAACAGTCAGTCAATATACTCCTTGACAACAGGTTATAGTAAATATCAGTGGCGAGCCATGACTTTTTTAACTGGGTATGCTGAGTGATAAAATTAAGCCCCTCCCCGCCCTCCCCCGATCAACTTTTGGGACTCACTCAAAGATGACAAATAAGAACTTAAAGTTAAAAACTTCGATTTAAAAGTAAGCACGTTTCCTACCTTATTTGTAAATTAAATTAATCTCCAATCCTTCTTCTATAGTTTCAGATTTATCCATTGTTATTCGAATGCTAGAAAAATATAGCTGGTTTCCTAAGTAAAAACCCCCAAAATAACGTTTTCACGTAGTTATGTTATTATAGGTAATATGCAGAGGGAGATGGGGGATTCCCCCGGTCTATATGTCTCTGCATCTGCTAAAGGTTTTTTATTTTATTTTTATTTTATTTTTATTTTTTATTCTCAGTGAATAGGAGTTAAAACTCCAACCCAGGTGACACTACTCACAGACCATGCAAAATACCCAAAAATAATAGCTTTAAAATATTGCCAAGTAACATTGCAACATGGCAGACAACAATAAAATCAGAGAAGGACCTTAACTGTAAGCGACAGGAGCATACGCAAAACAAAGGGAACAATAACATTAATGTTCAAAATGTTCAGATGATTCATGTTTCTTTCTTTTCCTGATGTTTTTTTTTATTATTATTAACATTTTATATACTCCACAACTTTTTTTTTTAGTTTACCGCTTAGGCATGTTGACAATAACGTATATCTTCAACATACGTTGTCTATGACCAAAAATGTTATAAGATGTGTTTTCAGTGGACTTTTAAAATTTGCTTTGCTTGAGAAAACATAAAAATACAATTACAGCGTGTTTTTTCTTTTGATCTAGTCGAGTTGGTTTTGCATCAAACACAATGTGATTTTCGGCAATCGAGATCTGACAGCAACAGCGCATTTTTCCGCTTGGGCGAGCGCTTCGCGGACAGTTTACCTCGCGCATTAAATCAGCCGCAGACCAGCAAACCAATGAGAACGCGCTATAATCCTGACGAGTCATAGCAACAGAGCGGAGGCGAAAAAGCTGTGGAGAATCCGCCCGCCCGGAAGCAACCGTAACTGATGTAGATTTACAGAAAATAACTGCCGTTTGGCAAATAAATCATTTGACATACTTATTCCTAACTCTTTAAGCTTTAAATTACATTTCAAACGACAAGGGATCAACATATAATCATGTTTATATTAGTTATCCCGTGAACTTATTCTCTCAAATGGCCTGGGTATGCAGAGCATTGGCAGCTTATATGGACGGAACGCCATATTTTATAAATGACAAGAAATTGTATAGTGCCATCTCAGGCTATGTAATTTATTATTTTATGACTATTTTCTACCTCATGTTTTGGTATTTTTGTCAACCCTGTTACCGACACAAGCAACAGTAACAGGATTGACGTCATAGTCACAGGACTGACCAGAGTAACAGGGATGACAGGACACACATTCTTCAGCACACTGTACATATTTGTTTACATAATACTGTACTGATTTATATTTTATTTACCTTAAATTCTGGATTTTTAAATTAAAATTTTATATATTTTTTCTCATAAAAAATAACAAAACAAAACAAAAAACAAAACAAAACAAAAAGCAAAGACACAATTTCAATCCTATGGAGATTATTAACTGAGCCAAACAAGAGAAATCTTCAAACCTACACAAACTTGAGGCTTCATTTGGCTTTCAGATATATGTTAAGACTTTCACATACATATAAAAAAAAAAAAAAAAAAAAAAAAAAAAATATATATATATATATATATATATATATATATATATATATATATTAGGGCTGTCAATCGATATTTTTTTTAATCGTGATTAATCGCATGATTGTCCCGAGTTAACTCGCGATTAATCGCAATTAATCGCACATTTTTATTTGTTCTAAATGTACCTTAAATCAATCCTTTTCAAATTTTTAATACTCTAATCAACATGGGCATGGACAAATATGGATGCTTTATGCAAATGTACACTATATTGCCAAAAGTATTGGCGCCCCCTTCTAATGAACAGGTTTGACTACTTTAGTAATTTCTATGAGTACAAATCTTAATGTTTAAGCATATTATGATATTCTAGGGAATTGTGTGCTTCTAATATTATAGCAACAGTTTGGACTCTTTTCTATTCTAACATGACAATGTCTCTGTGTATAAGACAAGGTTCAAAAAGAAAATGATTGATTCAGTCAGTGTGGAAGAACTTGACTGGTCTGCATAAAAGCAAGTCCTAATCCTAGTTTAACACTTCTGGTGTGACTGTAAATGCAGACCTTGAGCCAAAAACTCATCACCAAACACCAATGACTTGAAGGGTACAGTCATTTTAGACACTTACAAAACTGTTGCAGCAGAGATGAAATACAATTTTTAAATACATGAATTATGTTCCCATCGTTGTTGCCACAGATTTGGAAGTGCATTTTTCTGTTCTAAAGAAGGGGGTGTCCCAATACTTTTGTCTATACAGTGTATGTACAAGTCATTGGTGTTTGGTGATGAGTTTTTGGCTCAAGGTCTGCATTTACAGTCACACCAGAGGTGTTAAACTGGGATTAGGACTTGGTTTTATGCAGACCAGTCAAGTTCTTCCACACTGACTGAATCAATCATTTTCTTTTTGAACCTTGCCTTATACACCAAGGCATTGTCATGTTAGAATAGAAAAGAGTCCTGTCCAAACTGTTGCTATAATATTAGAAGCACACAATTTCCTAGAATATCATTATATGCTTTAACATTAAGATTTGTACTCATAGAAATTACTAAAGTAGTCAAACCTGTTCATTAGAAGGGGGCGACCCAATACTTTTGGCAATATAGTGTATGTTTATTATTATTGAAACCATAGTCAACATAAAGCATGAAGAGTAGACATGTTTCAAAGGTCATAGATGTAATAAATAAATTCCAGGTTCCCATTACTTCTCTTTCTTTGCACTGAGCAATTTACTGACACAAACCTGTTTACATTTTTGCACACAGGGCAGCTCTTCTACTGAAAATGCAAAATGTACATTTATTATTACATTTGTTTCCCTATCTTTGCCCACATACTGTATTTTGATGAAGCTAAATTCTCAATAAAACTGGTATATTTTACTGTTTCTGTTGTCAGACAACGGAATGAATATGAAATAGTGACTGAAACGCGACCCATTAAGACTACATAACCAGCTCCCTTCCAAGATGTTCATCTGCACAAAAAAATCATGATAATCGCACCGTCGTCTGATGAAATCAAATACACATAAGATAAAGACAATAGCTGTGCTGTGATTTCGGCTATACTTGCATGTAAAATTAGAGAAGCAACATAATATCTGTGTTTAACTGAATTAAAGCGCTGCTCCTCTCTCTGCTAGGGATGGGCGGATCGATCCTAAAGTATCGATACTTTCGATACTGATGTTGTATCGAAAGGATCGATCCTAACATAAAAATATCGATTCTAAAGTGCATTTTTTTAACCACTAATTTTATTTATTAAGAAACTCGGTGCATAAAATAAGCTTCTAAATGGAAAAATAGACTATATTAGCGAACAATTGTGTTGGATAGAGATTTCTCCTGCTCATCGGAACACACGCAAATGCTGAAAGACAGAACCAATCAATCACAGACAGCGTTCGCTGCTGACGCATGGCTCAGTCACAGTGCTTGTTCAAATAGAGCTGCGTTTCTCAAAAGCATCAGAAGCATAAGTAGATCCTAAGAAACCATTGCCACATTATTACATTACATTACATATCATTATTACTATATATAAAATTAATTCTGAAAATGCATCATGATTTCTACACAAATATGAAGCAGCAATAATAATCAGAAATGTTTCCTGAGCAGCAAATTATATTAGAATGATTTCTGAAGGATTATGTGACACTGAAGACTGGAATAATGATGCTGAAAATTCAGCTTTGATCACAGATGCATTTTAAATTACATTTTTAAAATAAGCCTACATTAAAATAGAAAGAGTTATTTTAATGGTTTTATTTCACAATATTGCTGTATTTACTGTATTTTTGTTCAAATAAGTGCAGCCTTGGTGAGCATGAGACTTATTTAAAAAATATTACTAAATCTTACTAACCCCAAACTTTTGTGTACATGTAATATTTATTTTAAATAGGCTAGTTTGTGTAAGTAAATTTAAACTGTTGTTAAAAGTTCAAATGTGTTCTGTAATTGCTGTTAATAAATCTGTCAGAAAAAAAATATGCTAAAGTTTCACCTTTAGGAGTACAGCATTCTGGCAGCCTTTTTAAAAAAATAACCATGGTTTTATTACAGTAACCAAAGTTTACCACAGTATTTGTAGTAAAACTGTAGTAACCACAAATTTACCATGGTAATAATAATAATAATACATTTTAGTACTTACTGTATGTAACCTGTTTATTTTTCATGAGGTAGCCTACCCTCAAAGGTGCACCTTTGTAACTTATCTATACTCTTAAAGCATGCATACTTGTATGGTACTAACATGCTCCCTTTTAGGGGTTATAGGTGCACCTTTGAGGTTACTGGCACAGTAAAGGGCTAAAATACAATTTTAGTATATTTCATTTCTGACAGTGTAAACAAAAAAAGGCCTGTGAAATGTTTTAAAAAATTGGCTTTAAAATCTAATATTAAGTGAGTATAATTACTGATTATATTCTTTTAATAATTTAAAAGATAATTTTAGTTTACAGGTATCGGTATCGGTATCGATGATACTGGGCTTGAAAATATCGGTATCGGATCGAAAATAAAATAAGAGGTATCGCCCATCCCTACTCTCTGCCGCGCGCTGAGCAGACGCAGAGAGAGAGAGAGAGAGAGAGAGAGAGAGAGGGGTGCGCGCGCTGAACGGAGCAGACGCAGAGAGAGAGAGAGAGGGGTGTGTGGCGCTAGGGTTGGGTACCGTTCACATTTGAACCGGTACCAGTACCGGTATCGGTACCTGGAATTCGGTACCGGTACCCAACGGTACCTTTTTTCGGTACTTTACTCTCTGTGTAATAACAAAAACATTTATTTCAGTGAAAAAATAAGTCCAAAACTCTCAATTTCAACATTTTGAACAATAGGGCCCTACAATTTTTTTTTTTTTTTTTTATTCCAGAAATTTTTGTTTTATTTTTTTCTAATAACCAAATGAAAGCATGAAATATTTATTTATTTTTAATCAAATGAAAATGAAACCCTTTTATTTTTTTGGCAAACAAACAGAGGTTTACTGTTAAAATCAAGGTTATTATAGTTTTGAATTTTTTTAATTTGTTTCATTTTAATATCGTTTTCAAATTTGCTATAAAATTCAGTTTAGTTTTTATTAGTTTCATTCATATTTTTGTTAGTTTTAGTTTAGTTTTTATTTTGTGAACACATTTTTATTTAGTTTTTATATAGTTTAGTTTTCGTTTGTTTTAATTAAAGTTTAGCAGAATCAACAGATCACTTCCAGAGCAAAGGCCAAAGAAAGACTTAGGCATAATTAGTAAGGCAAACATTTAGCTACACAAAATTAACGCATGCTAAGATTGATTAGGTGGTAAAAGTATACAAATATACACCAAAGGAAGGAGTCAGGCCTTTTTAGTAAATAAATTTACACAAGTTGCGCTTAATGTCATATCTAATGGTGTGTTGAAATATTTATGAAAATAAATGTAGCCTAATTTGGTTATATTAGATGTATTTTTTCTTATTTTACCATATTTATGATATTGTAACTGTCGTGTCTTGCTCACTTTTCTGCTGCGTAAAAATACATAACTGGGTCTAATGAAATTCAATAACAACGGCAATCGTATTTAACAATAAAGGCTCATATTTGAATGTTATTTTCTTTATTTATGAAGAATTATTAGCGTGTGCATGATGTGACATAGTTTGTTCGAAAGCCTGGCAGAGTGATCACAAGATGCTAGAAGTTCTGTATTGTTTACAGAAAGGCACGTTCTCATCTTTTTTCTGTTAATTATCACGTTGCTCTGCGTGTCTGTTTTTCTTCAAAGCACCAACTTAGAATGCCTAATGTTGGTTTGATTGCTTGTTACACGAGAAAATAAATAATTTTTCCCACCTGATGTTGTAGATTAATGCGGGTGCGGTTCGGCTCGCGACTCGCGGTCTTTATGTCAAAAGGTTCAGGTCTGGTACAGAAATAAATTAGTGCTGCTGTCGGATAACGGGTCGGGTGTTCTTTTAAGTACTGCTGGTGCACGTTTACCAAACAGGACCCGTGCAGGACTCTGCTTTAAACCGCTTTGCGTCTCTCTGTCAGATAACATGCGCTTGATGCGCCATTTACAGGTGTTTCGGCAATCCGCCACACAGCTCATATATTTTTCTGGCAAGGGGTGAGAACGTAATAATTATGAAAACGATTATTTATTTTTGTTAATTATTATTTTATTTCTGTAACCGAGTGGTAAAAAGTATAAAAGTTTGTTTCTCCCTTTGCATCATTAAACGTATTTTATTTTTATTTGCTGTTTTCTGTAAATTAGTAAGTAAAAAGAAACAGTGAATACCTGCATTTTTCCTCGAGTCGTCAGTAGGTGGTGGTGTGTGCGTTACGCATGGGAATTGCGCATGCGCTGTCGTCCTCAGACATTTTGAGTGATGCACAGTGAGCAGTGCGAGGGAGACGCGCACTCTCCGTAATCGGTGACAGATTTAAGACCATCCAATGGTAAATATAGTATTTCCTGCTAATCTTTCTGTTAAATATCATTCTTGGATATATATTTTGTTATGCGGTTTCTAAGAGATGTCATATTTATAAAGTTATATCGTGTACGATGGTATGACGTCACACCATGCGGTGTAGGCCTGTTCAACTGTGGTTTTACAAAATGTCTTACACTTTAACATTTTGTAAATGTTTTCATGTGATTGATACTTTATCTGATTATTTACACAGTGGTACAGCATTATGTTAAGGATTTCAGCCCTCATAAAGTGAATGTGAGGTGTGAAATAGGAGCTCATCGTTGAGTGAGTGTTATTTCCTTCTATTTTTCACAAGTGAAATGTAAGTGGGTAATATTACCATGTACTTATGATGTTTTGTTTCTTTTGTATAGTATTCCCACTGCCGTATTGTGCTGTATTGTGCCATATTTTGCCGTATAGTACCGTGTAATACCGCATGCATTTTTGTGTGGTAGTTTCTCTGTAGTGCATCACAACATTTCGGTGTTATAGCTTTTTCTTTTTGTGATTTTGTTTGACGGCTGTATTTTTGTAGTGCCGTGTTTTGATGGTTAAGAGTTTTGTTTTTGCGTGCACGCAACCGGACTGCAAAACTAAAGCGTGTAGTACATCAGGGATAATTATACACTGAAAAATGTAGAGCTGTGAGATTTAAATTGCATCCCCAGCTCTGTGTATCCTTCTCTGTTTTGTTTTGTTTCTTTTATTTTTTTTTAAGAAAAATAAATGTTTTCCTTTTTTTTCCTCTCTTTCCGGTCTATTTTGTGAAAGCTGTGAGCCGGAACTTTTCTTGTAAATTCTTGGAAAACTTTTCAAAACAAATCATTCTTTTGAAAATATTATATGAATAAACTACAAAGTAAGTGAACCCGCTAAATGTGTTCCTCGTGGTAAATCAAAAATCCCCGGTCACACATTTTTGGTACCAGGAGTGGGGTAGTTTATTCAGTCTGATTTGTTTGCGACAGCGGCGTGTTTGATTTGGGCAATACGGCAGTGGTGAATATTTTGCAGAGGCGGTGGATGTCCAGGGCGTGGAGGATCGCGGTTGCGGACGTGGTGGTCGACGTGGAACTGATCGGGTTTACGGTGTGCCAGGCGTGACGGCTGCTCAGAAGACTGGTCCAGGTTGACGTGATCCCTTCTGTCAACGTGCAGCGTAGCTCCCAGGATTTTGTAGATGCATCCAAGAACTGTGTATCAGCACGAGGGTGTCTGAGGTACTGAAAACGACTGGGACATTTGGACGAGTTTGCACCAAGGACATTTATATTGGACTGAGTTGTTTATCCTGAGTTATTTTCATTTTGACCTAATGGTTTAAGATATGTCGGACTCTGATGAACTGCCTGCAGGGGGGGTAGACGTCCTTGTTGACGGGGCTGTGGGTAATGATGTTATAGAGCAACTGAGGGGTCAAATTCAAGAGTTAAGAGATCGGAGGGATGATGCTCTGGCCAATAGTGCGGTTGGTGGGGGTAATTCAACTCGCTCTTACATTTATGTTCCTCGTGAACGTCAGGTTCAACCCTTTTGTGGGGAGTATAACAAAGATGGGAGGTCTGTTGAAGAGTTTATTGAGGAGGTGGAAAGGGTTCTACGGGCCAGAGACCAGACCCGGGAAGAACAGTTGGACTTTATTATTTCACTTCTGAGGGGGCCCGCGCTGGAAGAGGTGCGTTTATGTGTGGGAAACCAGTCCAGACAGGCCAGTGATTTGTTTACTTTCCTGCAGGAAGCGTTTGGGGAACGGCGTAGCGGGACTCAATTGTTACAGATGTTTTACAACCGCAAACAATTGGAGGGGGAAGACCTTCGAAATTACTCTCATGCTCTTTCTCGCCTATTAAGTTCTGTCACAAAACAGTCCCTAGGTGGTCTGGCTAATGAGCAGGGGATTTTACGTGATCAGTTTGTGGAGGGTGTGCGAGATGCTGCATTAAGGCGAGAGCTGCGTAAAACAATCAGAGAAAAGCCCCACTTGACCCTGCTTGAGATTCGTAATGAAGCCATTCTTTGGTCAATGGAAGAGAGCAGGCCGACTAGAGTTGCAAATAGTCGACCCGTCCATTTAGAAGTACTAAGCGAAACTAAGGATAATGCTGCCGGGTCTGAAACTCAAACATCCACTGTGTTAAATTATATTTTACAAGTGATTACCCGACAGGACAAGCGAATAAGTGAACAAGAACAAACTATTTCAGAGCTCACTAAGGCGGTCAAGGAGTTGACTGTACAACGGTCAGTGTCAGTTCCGCAGAATTTTGTGCCCTTGTCAAAGTCTCCTCCCAGGTTTACAGAGGAGGGAGAACCTATCTGTTTCAGATGCAATGAGGTTGGGCATATCGCTAGGCGCTGCACTATGAGACGGGGTGGGAGACCCAAGAGTGCTGCCAGGACCGATGAAAGGCAAGAGAACCAAGGTCCTTCCAGGGCGCTGAGTCAGGCAACACAAGGGGTAGTGTCTGGTTCACCACCTGAGGGAACTAGTCGAGACAGGTTTCTTGAACGGGCAGTTGGAACGTGCCCAATGGTGGACTTGAAAGTCAGGGGTGTGCAAGTGTCATGTCTGCTCGACACTGGTAGTCAGGTCAGTACTATCACAGAGGCGTTCTTCCGAGAGCATCTATTTGGGAATGAGAGTGATGTGTTGTCTACTTCAGGTTGGCTGAAGATCACAGCAGCCAACGGTTTAGACATTCCCTATTTGGGTTACATGGAGCTGGACGTGGAGGTTATGGGGATGACTTTGCCTGAGTGTGGCTTCTTGATTGTTAAAGAAACTCCTAGTCCATCGTCTATGGCTGTGCTCATTGGAATGAACATTATCAGTAAGTGCCGACAGATCGTTCACGCTGAATTTGACACCACACTAGGTGGGAGGCTTGACTCCAACTGGAGGGTAGCCTTCCAGCAGGCCCAGTCGGTTGAGTTAGTGGAGCAAGTTGCATTTGCTCGTGTTGCAGGTAAGACTCCTGCCCATGTGCCTGCTTGGTCGGCAGCCACTGTCCTGATCAAGGGAATGGAATCTGGGAAAAAAAAGGAAGGTTCTGCGTGGTTGGTAGAACCAGTAAATGCACCCTTACCAGGAGGTTTGATTGTAGTACCTACCTTGGTCACGTCAGAGTTACCTGTGTGTCCAGTGAGAGTACTTAACCTGTCTCAGGAAGACCTTTGGCTTCAGCCCAGAGCCCGTTTGGGTATGTTGTCCCGGATAGATGGTAGCAATGCGGGTTCGTCCTGCGAAGTGAAGTTTCAGCGAATCTCCGCAGACACAGAACGGGTCACTGTTGGTGTCGGTCAGAGTTCTGAACCCCCCGTCCAATCAGTCTTGGATCAGGTTGACATGGGAGGCACGCCTGAACAGCAGGTTCAGTTAAAAGCAGTGCTTGAGAAGTATTTAGGTGTATTTGCTTTGGACGATGATGATCTGGGTTATACAGATAAGGTTCAACACGAGATACACTTGACTGATGATGTACCGGTGAATCAGCCTTACCGACGCATTCCGCCCAATCAGTACCAAGAGGTCAGAGAGCATATCACAAAGTTGCTGAAGAAGGGTGTCATTCAAGAGAGTGTGAGTGCTTATGCCTCGCCGGTGGTATTGGTGCGCAAAACAGATGGGTCACTACGTTTGTGTGTAGATTATAGAAAGCTCAACGCTAAGACGAGGCGTGATGCATTTCCGCTACCTAGAATTGACGAGAGCTTTGATGCCCTCGGGGGAGCAAAGTTTTTCTCAACCATGGACTTGGCCTCTGGTTATCATCAGATTGCAGTGAGTGACAGGGATAGAGCCAAGACAGCGTTTACGACACCCTTTGGTTTATTTGAGTACCGGAGGATGCCGTTTGGGGTCTGCAATGGACCGTCGACCTTTCAGCGGCTTATGCAGGCTGTCATGTGTGATCTGATCTTCCAGGTGTTGATAGTGTACTTGGATGACATTTTGTTGTTTTCGAAAACATTTGAAGAACATCTGGAAAGATTAGAGATGGTGCTGAAGCGGTTGGCAGAGACCGGTTTAAAGGTAAAGCTGGGGAAATGTTGTTTCCTCCAAGACTCTGTGCGTTTCCTTGGTCATCAGGTGTCAGTGCAGGGGATTTCTCCTGACCCTGGTAAGGTTGCTGCAGTTAGTAATTGGAAGATCCCGGAAACTGTCAAAGAATTGAGGTCATTTCTAGGATTTTGCAGCTATTATAGGAAGTTTATCGAGGGATTTTCAAAGATAGCTGGACCCTTACATGATCTGGTGAATGTGTGTCTGAGAGAAGGCAGGTGTGCAAAGAGTGGTCGTCACTTTAGTACTCTGTGGTCTGATGAATGTGATCGTGCATTCAATCAGTTAAAGGAGACACTGACAACAGCCCCTGTACTGGGTTTTGCAGATTTCAGTTGTCCTTTCATCCTCGAAACTGACGCAAGCCAGAATGGTTTAGGCGCCATCCTGTATCAGAAACAGGGTGATGAAAAGAGGGTTATTGCGTATGCCAGCAGAAGGTTGCGTAACGCAGAGAAAAATGATCGCAATTACAGTAGCATGAAGCTCGAGCTACTGGCCCTTAAGTGGGCAGTAGTCGAGAAGTTTCGTGGCTATTTACTTGGGTCCTGGTTTGAGGTGATAACGGATAATAATCCGCTCTGCCACTTGCAAACCGCCAAGCTAGGAGCGATCGAGCAGAGGTGGGTAGCACAGCTTTCTGTCTTTAACTTCGAGGTGAAGTACAGACCGGGCAAGAGTAACGCTGCAGCCGATGCTCTGTCTAGGCAGGAGTTTGCAGGGGAGCCTGAATCTGATCCTGACGCTGACTGGAATGAGTGTGTAGCGATTTGCAGTGTGATTAGTCGGGGTACAGCCTTGGGACCTGCACTCGCATTGAAGGGTGTTGAATGCGTCAGGTTGAGGCAGATCCGTGCGTTTGAGGCTGGAGAAAAAGCTGTCACTAGTCTCCAAGGCAACACTCATACACTTCCGGGCTACAATAGGGAACAGCTGGTTGAGTTTCAGAAAAGCGACCTTGTTCTGAGAGAATTTAGAAGGTTCTGGGACAAGAAAAAGAGACCAGTGCACCCAGAAAGAAAGTATCTGTCCAAGTCAGTGAAGTGTCTTCTGAAGCAGTGGAGTTTTATTAGAGAACGTAATGGGTTGCTGTATCGAGTAGTAGATCATTCTTCTGAGGAGAGCTGTTGGCAACTGTTATTGCCGGTGTGTTTGAAAGAACGAGTGCTGCAGAGTGTGCATGATGATTTGGGGCACCAGGGCATTGAGCGGACTGTGGGGTTGTTGAAGCAGAGATGTTTTTGGTCTGGTATGCACGAAGATGTGGAGGAATGGGTAAAGAAGTGTCAACGGTGCATCCTCACAAAGATGCCGCAGCCCAAAGTCCGTGCCCCTGTGAGAGCATTTTTGGCTTCCAGGCCCCTTGAAGTGATTGCGGTGGACTTTACTCTCCTAGAGCCGGCTTCTGATGGACGTGAAAATGTTCTGGTTGTTACAGACGTTTTCACAAAGTTTACACAGGCATTTCCCACCAAAGATCAAAAGGCCGATACCACAGCAAAGATCTTGTTGAAGGAGTGGTTTATGAAGTATGGCGTCCCAGAGAGGTTGCACTCCGATCAAGGTCGAAACTTCGAGAGTGAAGTCATAGCCGAGCTGTGCAGACTCTATGGGGTGAAAAAGACCCGTACAACCCCTTACAGGCCACAAGGAAATGCCCAATGTGAACGATACAATCGAACGCTTCACAACCTGTTACGTACACTACCCCCAGAACGAAAACGGCGTTGGCCTGAGTACTTGCCAGAGTTAGTCCACGCGTACAATGTGACTCCGCATGCTACTACCGGTTTCTCCCCTTATTATCTTCTTTTTGGGGTACAGCCGCATCTGCCCATTGATGCATTGCTGGGTGGTGAAGAAGTCTCGGAGGGGAAACAAGACTGGTTATCTGTTCATCAAGAGAGGCTGAGGTACGCCCATGAGAAAGCTAGGGAGTACTCAGAGGAAAAAGCTCTAGAGAGAGTGACTCGGTTGAATGAGAAGGCATTTTGTCCCCAGGTCTGTGTGGGTGAGTTGGTGTATTTGCGTCAGCGGTTTCCAGGCAGGAACAAGATTCAAGATGCCTGGAGCCCGATCGTGTACAGAGTAGTGGAAATAATAGGAACGACTTACACTGTGGAACCTTTAGAGGGAGGGCCCTCAAAAAGGGTTCACCGATCAGAGTTGCGTCCAGGTGCTGTGCCCACTCCTAGGCCTAGGAGTAAGGACAAATCTCAGCCAGATACACAGCATGTCACCATGGACGGGAATGACACTTCTGAGCCAGATTTTGTGGTAGTAGAGGAGGTGGTGCAACCCTCTTTAAGAGGGGCCACAGACACTTCACCTGACTCAGAGGCACCAGGTACTTTGGAGTTGGGAGGTGACAACTCTGAAGGTAACCAGGTACCAATATCGGCTGACACGGTTGGAGACTCTGCAGAATCTGATGGTGAGGTCCGGAGTGCAGGGACTGCAGATGAAACCATCCTGTCTCAGGAGTTCGAAACTGGTGAAATGTGTGACAGAGTTCAGAGAGAAGTACCAGTTCCAGCTGTGCGTAGAAGTAAGCGTGCAACTGCGGGTGTTCACACAAATCCTTTCCATGCACCCAGGTCTGCTTGTAATGCAGTAAGTATCAGCACAGATATGGTGTCTCAAGTGCTGACCAGTATTGGCACTGCGTTGTTTGAGAAGGCGTTACGAGGTGCCATGAATACTGAATTTATAACGGAGTGAGTCATCGAGGACGCTGACTTATTGCAGGGGAGAATGTAACCGAGTGGTAAAAAGTATAAAAGTTTGTTTCTCCCTTTGCATCATTAAACGTATTTTATTTTTATTTGCTGTTTTCTGTAAATTAGTAAGTAAAAAGAAACAGTGAATACCTGCATTTTTCCTCGAGTCGTCAGTAGGTGGTGGTGTGTGCGTTACGCATGGGAATTGCGCATGCGCTGTCGTCCTCAGACATTTTGAGTGATGCACAGTGAGCAGTGCGAGGGAGACGCGCACTCTCCGTAATCGGTGACAGATTTAAGACCATCCAATGGTAAATATAGTATTTCCTGCTAATCTTTCTGTTAAATATCATTCTTGGATATATATTTTGTTATGCGGTTTCTAAGAGATGTCATATTTATAAAGTTATATCGTGTACGATGGTATGACGTCACACCATGCGGTGTAGGCCTGTTCAACTGTGGTTTTACAAAATGTCTTACACTTTAACATTTTGTAAATGTTTTCATGTGATTGATACTTTATCTGATTATTTACACAGTGGTACAGCATTATGTTAAGGATTTCAGCCCTCATAAAGTGAATGTGAGGTGTGAAATAGGAGCTCATCGTTGAGTGAGTGTTATTTCCTTCTATTTTTCACAAGTGAAATGTAAGTGGGTAATATTACCATGTACTTATGATGTTTTGTTTCTTTTGTATAGTATTCCCACTGCCGTATTGTGCTGTATTGTGCCATATTTTGCCGTATAGTACCGTGTAATACCGCATGCATTTTTGTGTGGTAGTTTCTCTGTAGTGCATCACAACATTTCGGTGTTATAGCTTTTTCTTTTTGTGATTTTGTTTGACGGCTGTATTTTTGTAGTGCCGTGTTTTGATGGTTAAGAGTTTTGTTTTTGCGTGCACGCAACCGGACTGCAAAACTAAAGCGTGTAGTACATCAGGGATAATTATACACTGAAAAATGTAGAGCTGTGAGATTTAAATTGCATCCCCAGCTCTGTGTATCCTTCTCTGTTTTGTTTTGTTTCTTTTATTTTTTTTTTAAGAAAAATAAATGTTTTCCTTTTTTTTCCTCTCTTTCCGGTCTATTTTGTGAAAGCTGTGAGCCGGAACTTTTCTTGTAAATTCTTGGAAAACTTTTCAAAACAAATCATTCTTTTGAAAATATTATATGAATAAACTACAAAGTAAGTGAACCCGCTAAATGTGTTCCTCGTGGTAAATCAAAAATCCCCGGTCACATTTCAGTTAGTTTTTCAATAACTGTTGTTAGTTTCGTTTCGTTTAGGTTATCAAATATTTTGTCATTTTTATTTTATATCAGTTTACGAAATTGTTTTTTCATCAATCGTTTTCGTCTTAGTTTTAGTTTTCATTTACGAAAATTACCTTGGTTAAAATTAATCAATGGTAGAAAAATTGTGTGAATATTCCTTTAAAAAAGTTTTAATAATAATTGTACTTTTTCTACACACTGAAAAATAAAACTTGTAAGATTTACTTGATAAAATCCTCGTAACAATTTGCACTAACACATTTTAAGTAAATTTGACCTGTTATTGTTGAATAAAATTACATAAAAAACAATAAGTGAGATTTACTTAATTTTTATTTGGCAAGTTTTTGCACATATATTTTAAGTAAAATGTAAGTATTGAATTAAGTAAAATCTACTTAATTAACTAAGTTAGGTAAAATTGGTAGAGGAAATAGTAAATTTAACATGGCCAGTTAGAGTTTGATGAGTAATTTTTACTTCATTATTTTAATTTAGATCTGCAATACTTAAGTACATTTCACTCAATCATGGCTTCTAAAATGTACTCAATCGATGTAGCACTGGGAAACAACCATGCTATTAAAGCATGTGATTCACTTACAATCATGTAAGTAAACAAGTAGACAGCTTGTTATCCTTTTTAAGATAATATGTCCACCCAATAGAATTATTACCCAAATGAACACAGAGACCTCAATACTTGGTACACCATACACAATGACGGTGACAATCAGTGGACAGTGTTTGAGTATGAATGGGTAATTTTGAGTAGAAAATCAACTCCAGATGTCACAAAACAGTATGTTACTAAGCCTAACAACAAAAGCAACCATACAACTGTGTAAATATAACTCAAAAACAGTGACAAATTTAACCTTTTTAATTATTCATGCCCCAGTGCATGATGGGAAAAACGGGATCATAACTTTGATATTTACTTAAAGAATCCTTGTAAACATAACAAACAATTCCAAGTAAAATATACTTATAAGTTCAAACTTTAATTTCTACAAGCTTAAATTGAGTACTAATATAGAATGTGCTTAATTTTTTTTAATTCTTGCCTGAACTAAATTATTTAATGTAGAAATTACATTTGTTTTTATGTAGTATTTACTTCACCAATAAATCATTTTTATCAGTGCACTTAAGTGGTTAATGTAGTTGTAATAATTATTTTTATAATTTAATTTTTTTATTTAAATTGGACAGTAAATGGAATATATATAAAGATGTACATTATACTGTACAAAAGTAATACAAGAGTAATATATTTCTGTTACATGTTAAACCGCACTTTTATTTTGACAGGTTGCCGTGAAGTTTCTGTGTGTATACAGTATGATATGATGCTAGTTTTCTCAAATGAAACGGTAAAATTCTCATGAAGTGACTCTCACAGCCTGTAAGTGTTCATGTAGTGAGACGCAGAGGCTGAAAATCACCGCGAGTTCACGTGTGCTTCAGTATTTGTGTAGTTAACAAAACCGCGTCTCCGCCATTCATACATACCGAGGCTAACGGAACATGCAGGATTCATATTTAAACCGTCTTTTTGCGTTTTAATATTCAGCATACACTAGTTCATATCGCGATTCGAATTAAGTGACAGACCTTCTTTTATTCATCCAAAAATTGACGAATTCCGTGGCATTCCGCGCTATGAAGTACAGTCCGTTTTTATGAATGGACTCCGCAACCTGTCCGCGTTTTCGCGGAAACCATATGACCCTGGAAATGTAAACACTTCAGAACATTTCGGTTTGCCCGGTGTGTTGTGTTTTAAAGAGTTGCAGGGGTGACATCATGTCACAGGGTCTCTCTCTGTCTCGGTCTCTCTCTCTCGTATGCGCCCAAATGCGTTCTCAATCTCAGGTACCGAATGATTTAATGTGAATCGATACTCGGTAGTACCGACGCAAATCGGTATGTACCCTTAAAAGTACCGAGATCGGTACCCAACCCTAGCGCGCGCTGAGAGAGCAAGACCTTGCGCTCGCGCGGCAGTCCCAGTGATTCTCAGAAACTAGGTTTGGGCGCTTTTTTGAAGGGGAAAAGGTCGCTAAAGGGGTCTGCAATGTTGCTAAGTTGGCAACACTGTGCATCTCCATTTCTCCAACTACGGGTTGGGCCACGGGTCAAACTGGAAATACGCGCTGCGTTAATCGCGCGTTAAAAAAATTAGTGCCGTTAAAATGAATTTGCGTTAACGCGTTAACTTTGACAGCACTAATATATATATATATATATATATAGTAAATAAAATTTAAAATTGATACTGAATTTTAATCCAAACATATGCATAGTCATACAGTTTCATAAATATGTAATAAACATATAAGATAAATATAAAAATATAAATATGAAAAAATCTCATTGGTCTCCACCCCATCACTCAAATTTAACTGTGTTAGGTCAAAAAAAAAAAGAAGCCAAAATGACAGTCATTTTCAAGCAGTAACATCATAAATGCTATAATGTGCTTCAATGGGAGTGTGTGTGCTATGTGTCTGTGTGTCTGTGCCTGTGTGTATGGATATGTGAGTTTTTTCCAGCACTGGGGATATTGTGCAGTCTTAGTCCTTCGTTTGAGTATGCATCTTTTCTGGATTGTCAGATTTTGTATAGTAAAAAAAAAAGCAAATAAAAAAAAAAAGCAGTTTTTTTTTTTAAGTATCATTCATTCCTATGGCCGGGTCAAAATGACACGTGAGGGACACTTTTGTTACTTTTTTTATTACACCCACATAGAATCCTCGAATCGACTTGTGTGTGTTCCATGCTCAAGTGTGACAAAAATAAATAATTTTTTTTTTTTTTTTTTTTGTAAATTCCATGCTTTTCCAGTGGCGGGTCAAAATGACTTCTTTTTTTTTAAATTAAAATTATTAAAATTATTACCAGCTAGTTATTTTTAAATTAATGTTTGAAAGAAGACAAAAATTTATACGGAATGAGAGAGGGGAACAGTTGCAATGAACAAACCATGAGCCAGGACTCGAACGCGAATCACCTGATACGGTGTTGTGTAGCACACAACGCACAGCACACTTGACTATTGACACCGATCGCTCTCATTGAACCAAGCGCAAACTTATCTGAACATCTTATCTGAAGACGGTTCACACAGAACATGTCTTTGTGGTTAAAAAAACACAGCGCAAAATGCGAAACATGAGGGAATAACTACAATAACATAAGTTATTGAAGTTAATAATAATGGTTGATTCCATTCATCTTCGAGTAAACTGCTGAAATTTGTGCCATGAGCAACCGTATGACTTATGTGTCTCAGTGACCAATATCTGGTATGTATAGTTACTATTTTAATTAATAATTGATTTGATTATATTAATTAATGTTTTGTTTTTAGCTAGACGAACGATTTATTTGGGAGCGCTCAGTCTTTTGGGGGTTGGAGTGATCGCTTGCTGCATAGACGGGATTTAAGCCCACACTGCATGATTTTAGCAATCCTATAAGATCACTGCATGTCACACTGTGCGACTTGGATCTAATAAACTTGGCTATGACGTGTGTGTAGACTGTACGATGATGACACCTATTGACGCATACGATAAGACGCACATTTCTATAGAAGAATAAAACATCATCAGCATGCGCTAGTGGCAAACAAAAAGATTATGATAAATCACACTTTAGCAGTTGTAGTTTTTTAATGTGTGCTGAAAAAAATTGGAAGCGGCGAAAGAGGAAGGGATAAGAGCTTGAGGTAAGCAGTTTTATGTTTTATTTTTATTTTTATTAGTTGGTCAGTAAAAGTGGAACGTACCAGCAAACACACTGTGCGATGATCATGCTGTATCGTAGGCTATCTTTGGTCGCAAGTCCGTGAAAATGGAAGTCTTTGAACCTCTCTCACTGTACGACACAGGACCACCAATTAGGAGCCACGATCACAGAAATCGCCACGATTGTTTCACGATGCCAATCTTTCGTCTGGGACAGCCGCAAATCGTGCAGTGTGTTTAGAGCTTAAGACGGCACTGCTGTTTTGATGTGCGTGTGTTTTGTTATTTTGTTTTGTTCTTTCCACGCTAAAGCCGGTTGTTGTGCAGTAGCTGTCCCGATTATCTTACCGTTGTATGTGTTGGGTTGTGTGCCCTGGCCTTTCCTCCAGTCATAGATCCGGCTGCGTGTGAGTGTGTTGATGTGATTTCTTTTGTTTTGGGGTTTGGCTGTCTCTTTTATATTGCCTGTGCATTTAGTCTTTGTTTTGGTTGTACCATTGTATGATTTGTTTTGTTTATTGTATGTTTTTCTTTATTATTGATTTTTTTTCTTGCTCAGTTTGACCCTGGTTATTGTGTAATTTATTGTCATAAAATTTCTGCTTTGTTTTTCTTTTTTCTTTCTAGTAAGTGACAATTGTCTATTGTTAATTGTGTTGAGTGTTGTTTATTATTAACAATTTGGGAATTCTATCTTATCCAATCAGGCTCTAGTATTACTTTTGTTTAGTGTATTCATTGATTAATTGTTATCTTTTGTGTTGTTTTAGGCCCCTGAGTCGGGAGGATAGCTGTTCTAGTACCCTGGTGGTGGTGTTTGGAGCACGCAGTGTGGAATGGATTTGTAATCACTCACCTCACTGTATGTGTGTGTGTGTGTGTGTGTGTGTGTGTGTTTTAAGAATAATCACTTTGCAGCTGGCCTATCCTGCTATGGGTAAGCCTTAGTCAGTCTAGTTATTTTGTCTTTGTGTGGTGTACTGAGCCGTGGTTGTTTAGTGAGCTATAGTCTTTTTAAGTGTTTTTTTTCTGATTATTGTGAATTTAATAAACGTTTTGCATACCTATGTCTTGCCCTACTAACGAACGTTGTGTGTTTCTGTGTAAAGGGGTGGCATGTCAGCTTTTTCGTGTAATTGTGTGCTTTAGCTGCACCAAACTAAACAATAAACTAACTCCATAGCAGATTCTAAGTGATCAAGTGCTTAGGACGTTCAATTCAGCCCATTGCAAGGGTTCCACCAGTAGTGGGCCCTTATGCAACATAATTCATGACACATCCGAGTAAACAAGACAGAGGGAAGTTTGTAAGTGAAGGGCATAAAAAATGGACTGGAACGCAGCCCTTAACTCCTTTTATACTGTTACACACCTCGGCGCATGCTCCATACAGCCTTTAAAATATGCAGATAGCCGTTATAGGCCCATTTTTGAAGGCAGGCTGCCACCGTTCTAAAGGTGAGTTGGTTCTACTTATTTGGCTGTCTTGGAGAAGTTTTCATGAGTGCTTAAATAAGCCTGCAGTGATATAACAAAAGTATTTGTTGAGACAGCAATTTTTTATTTTTAGTGACAACTGAATTTAAATGTAATATAGTGGGTAGTTCATTTTTTATGTCGTTTGAACGTGCTTTGTTGCGTTCCCATTGATTCTTTAATCTTACTTGCACAGCATTGGGTCTCATTGTACCTGTGGGTGTGTGATGATCGCCATGTTTGTAGACACAAATAAAACATGGATTATTTATTATTAAATAATTGATATAAACATGGAACCATTTAGGGAAAATCAGTTCTGGTAAGCATCGGTGCACATTTATATTTTGAGTATTTAACGTAGCAGATCTATTTTAATGTCACGCAAGTCTGCAGGAAAGTAGAGGCAGCCATAACCATACACTAACACTGCATTGTCCGCTTAATACAAACTTCCCATTCCATTTTGAATTTCATTTCAACATTCATACCTTTCATCTGTCCCACAACAAATAAATACAAACAAATATGCATTATACACAAAAACATTGGAACATGTTTTAAATCATAAAGAGGCTAAATGTTGACATTTAACAAAATTGAGAATGTTTAGAGCTTTTTGAAGCTCTCTTTTTAGAAGTCAGATCTCAAATCTTAGGTTTAATTGGTAGTCCATTGTATACTGTAAATACTTTGTCATTATAATGGTTGAATTAATATAGTGGTTAGAATAATCCTGCTTTTCTGGATTAAGCGTATCCCAATCTTGGTAAAAGTTTTGAACAACAAAACTGACGATTTGATCTATATCAAAAATTACATTTTGTGATACAAGAAGAATTCAGAGGTCTCTCTCAACTTGTTATATTTTACAGTTTGGCAATTGTTAAGATTTTGCAGATTTTGTATAAACCCCTTGAATGCCTGAAACCACAGAGCCCCCACATAACAAATCCCACACTGTAAAAAAACTCAGTTGAAATGAAAGTTTAAAGGGGTGGTTGACTGTTTTTTTTCTAGGCTTCATTGTGTTTATGGGGTGCAGTCTAGCATGTGTTCATGCTTGGTTTTTTTAAAAACGCATTATTTTTCACATAATTTACCTTTATTCCACACCTCTCTGTCCCTTCTCTGACAAACGCCTCGATTTATTTCCTGGTTTTATGAAGCTCCTCCTTCAGAATACGCGATGGGCTGAGATTGGTTAGCTGGCTCAGTGTGTTGTGATTCGCTAAACCACCAGTATGCGTCTGAACGTCCCGCCCCTCGCCTCAGCGGCATGTGCACCGGTTGAATTGTAAACAGTGGCGTTGTCTATAATGCTTATCAATTTGAGCCCGATTGAGACCCAGAGGATATTAGTGAAGAGGATCGTGCAGAACCTGTGCAAGCACGGCTCTTAATGGTATGTTTGGTTGTTGTTGTCTCATACTTTTAAATACGCTGCTATTTGTAAGTGCTACTGCTTCTGTTAGCTTTTAATATACGGTTTTATCCTGATTAAAGCTTTAATACAGCACAGCAACCGCACGCGTGTCCATTTATAATGCTTCTCATTGCTGTGTGAAAATAAGTGTATAATTGGAACAGTTTGTTGGAGCTGATCTGACGAAATGAATGAGAGAGAGAGAGAGAATCACAGGGAATCACTGTCCTAAGAGGACAGTGACAGGACAAATAGTGACAGGACTCACTATTTGTGAGCAGCCCAGCTGCAATTGCTTTGGCAATACAAATGTATAGTTTTTGTCATGCCAATAAAGCACACTTAAATTGAATTGAAATTGAAATTGAGATTGAGAGAGAGAGAGAGAGAGAGAGAGAGAGATGCAGAGCAGGGCGACAGAGTAACAGTATTAAGAACTGCTCCTTTAATGATTTTGAAACTTGAGAATCCATTAGAATCGTTAGAAGACAGAATCGCGATTCATATGAATAGCTTTTTACGTACATCCCTAGTTTTCTCTTCCTCTTCTCTAAAGCAGTTTGCTGCGTGTTCCCGGGGGCGGGGTTTATCTGGGTCTGTGACGTATCAGACCCGGGAAGTAACTCGTTGTAGTCCCTTACCTGTCGTTTTTGTAGGCATTAAACTGCCAGAATTTTAAAAGACGATATCTCCGTTTGCATTGAACTTTCAGCGCCGCAACTCTGCAGATATTGTTTATGCTCAAACAGCAACATTACACACTAACTAATGTTAAAAAAGTGAAATCGCAATCAACCACCCCTTTAATCAACTTAAATTTACAAGTCATTTCAGCTATTTTTTACTAGGTGCTATAAATTATAAAAGTAAAGTTGAAATAACTTTTTTTAACATACAGCAACTCATCACTAGTCAAGAAGTTAAATTGAATTGTAACTTCAAGTTGATTAAACTTAAAAAATTGCAAGTGCAAAAAGGATTTTTTTTTAAAGTAAATAGGGGAGCTGTGGTCTTCTTCCTTTGAAGTCTGTTCAGGTACTTTTTTTAAAGACATAAACATTTCGGCGTAACCTACGCTCGCTCTCTCCCTCTCGCCTATCCTCAATGGTTTCATCTGCACTACCTTCACCCTCTCAGTTTTCAGCACTCGACACAAACAGTGCTACTGACACTCTTTGCTTCACTCTAACATCTTGCTTAGACAACTTTTGCCCCCTTTCATCCAGACCAGCACGCGCTACCCCCTCTGCCCCCTGGTTGTCCGATGTTCTCCGTGAACATCGTGCTAAACTAAGGGCTGCAGAGAGGAAATGGAACAAATCCAAAAACTCTATCGACCTTAGTGTGTATCAGTCACACCTCTCTTCCTTCTCTGCAAATGTCTCCACTGCTAAAATGACATACTACCACAACAAAATTAACAACTGTTCCGACTCTCGCGCACTCTTCAAAACGTTCTCTTCTCTTCTCTGTCCTCCTCCCCCCCCTCCTCCTTCATCAACTCTTACAGCTGATGAATTTGCAACTTCTTCACAAATAAAACAAAAACCATCAGTGACCAATTCCTCACACCACAAACACCACAGTCTCTCACCTCCTTTTCTCCTCTCTCGGAGACGGAGGTTTCCAAACTCATCCTTTCCAATCATCCCACTACTTGTCTGCTAGATCCTATCCCCACTCACCTCCTTCAAGCCATTTCTTCTTCAGTCATACCTGCGCTTACTCACATTATCAACACCAGTGGTGGACGAAGTACACAAATCAAGTACTTGAGTAAAAGTACAGATACGTATAATAAAATATTACTCCAGTAAAAGTAAAAGTACTGTTTTTTTCAATTTTACTCGAGTGAAAGTACAAAAGTACTAGATTTTTTATGTACTTAAGTAAAAAAGTACTGATAGATAGATTTATTTTCCAATTTTATATAGACTACTTTATTTAATTTTATATTAGCACATATTTTTATAATCCTACTGCCCAAAATACGAACTAAGAAGAGCCAGAGCCCCGGCCCCCATCATGTGCACCTTCTACAGAGGCACCATCGAGAGCATTCTGACTAGCTGCATCACTGTGTGGTATGGCGCCTGCAACGCGTCCTGCCGCAAGTCCCTTCAACGGATAGTGAGAGCAGCTGAGAAGATCGTTGGTGTCTCTCTCCCCTCCCTCCAGGACATTTACAACACCCGTCTCACCCGCAAAGCCCTCAGCATTGCAGGTGATCCCACCCACCCGACACACAACTTCTTCAGTCTGCTTCCATCAGGGAGGAGACTGAGGAGTCTCCAAGCCAGGACAAACAGACTGAAAGACAGCTTCATCCACCAGGCTGTCAGGAAGCTGAACTCCCTCCCGTCCTTGCCCCCCCTCCCCTCTCTTACCCCACGAATCACTGAACTCGGACCCCCACCACCCACACTCACACACACTCACACACACACACACACACACTCACACTCACACTCACACTGAGACAAGCACCGGTCACTTGTACAGCATTGGACTGACCTCATTCATTCAACTACCTCTTCTGGCAGTCTGAATAAAAAAGACTGTTCCTTGTCACTTTAAATAGTCTTGATAAGCTCTTTGCACTACGCCATTTATATTCTGCACTGTTTGTTTGTTTGTTTATTTCACTGATTTGCACTATCTGCCATGTGCCTTATGCCACTTTATCCATTTTTTTTTATATCATTATTTTTATTTTCTTTATTTAATGTTTTATTTTTTTTCCTACATGTCCTTATTTGTATATTTGTAATAGTTGCATTTGTGTATGTATGTGTGTATGTGTGTGCAGGTATGTATGTATGTATGTATATTGATTTGTACTTATCTGTATTTTTTGCGTTCTACTGTTTGTGTTTAGTGTTATCTGTATGCACCAGGGAGTAAGAGAGTAACGCAATTTCAATTCTCTGTATGTATGTACGGTACATGTGGCAGAATTGACAATAAAGCTGACTTTGACTTGACTTTTGACTTTGATCACATCCTTTCTTTTTACCTCAGATGTAATCTCTCTAGGTGGTTGAATAAAAATATTTGGACATTATATCTAAAAATGTCCTCAACTTAGCACCAGCAAGCTTGTTAGCTTGACAGTTAGCATCAGGTAACAATATTTACTTATTTTCAGTATGGTTATGAATAAACATTCATATCTGTCTACTCGGCTAGTTGATCTAAACAATATAAAAAAATATACTGTTGATAAACAATATAAAAACAGACATCATATAGGGCTAAATGCGTAGCATTTTAATAAAACTGCTAACGTTACAGCAGCGGGGAATATGAACGTGCATGAGTTATTTTATTTAATCTGTGTTATTTTAATGTTTCGTTTTTTGACCTAAAACATAGAGACACTGCCATTGATCTGTCTGCATTCAAGCATTTAGTGGGCTTAAATAGATCACCCTTTACAGTAGATTTAGTTCACAAACAACTGACAGTTTTGAGCTAAATATGATTTTCAGTTACAATAATTAATCCTAAAATTCGACATTAGTAATTTACTTTTCGCAGCATCAGTTGCGCACGCGCCCCCGGTTCTTTACTTGTGAGTTCAGGTCACTGGAGACTCGCTCTAAACGGATCATTTGAATCAGTGAGTTTTCGACTCAAGAACAGCTGCAATCGGATCATTCCAATTCGTGAATGAATCGTTTGTTGCGATTTGCGAACCGATTTAACAGGTTCATTGAAAATAATCAGTTTGTTCATGAATAAACCACCGCTTCTGCATCTCGGAGCACGTGATGTATTATAAGGAGTAACGATATGTTTTATGAAATGTAGTGAAGTAAAAAGTACGATCTTATGCTTTGGAATGTAGTGAAGTAAAAGTAAAAGTTACTCAAAATAAAACTACTCCAGTAAAGTACAGATACTTGAAAAATTTACTTAAGTACAGTAACGAATTACTTTTACTTCGTTACTGACCACCACTGATCAACACCTCGCTTCAAACTGGTACATTTCCCACAGCATTTAAGCAGGCTCGGGTAAGCCCACTGCTTAAAAAACCTGCTCTAAATCCAGCACTTTTAGAAAACTACAGACCGGTATCCCTTCTTCCATTCATTGCAAAGACACTTGAGCGAGTTGTGTTCAACCAACTCTCTCTGTTTCTTGCACAGAACAACATTCTGGACAACAACCAATCTGGCTTCAGAAGTGGCCACTCAACTGAGACTGCCCAACTCTCGGTTACAGAGGCCCTGAGACTGGCAAGAGCAGCTTCCAAATCCTCTGTACTCATCTTGCTGGATCTGTCTGCTGCCTTTGACACAGTTAACCACCAGATCCTCATGTCCATCCTCAGAAAGATGGGCATCTCAGGAACTGCCCTCCTGTGGTTCGAGTCTTTCCTCTCAGATAGGTCCTTCAGGGTGTCTTGGAGGGGTGAGGTTTCAAAGTCACAACTTCTTGCTACTGGAGTTCCTCAAGGCTCAGTGCTTGGACCACTTCTCTTCTCCATCTACATGTCGTCATTAGGATCGGTTATTCAGAAGCATGGCTTTTCCTACCACTGCTATGCTGATGACACTCAACTCTACTTCTCATTCCAACCAGATGATCCGACGGTAACTGCTCGCATTGCAGCCTGTCTGAGTGACATTTCTAGCTGGATGATGGACCATCATCTTCAGCTCAATCTTGCTAAGACAGAACTGCTCGTGTTCTCAGCCAACCCATCACTTCACCACAACTTCTCTATACAGCTGGGTTCGTCAACCATAACTCCTTCCAGGACAGCCAGGAACCTTGGAGTTGTGATCGATGATCAGTTAAGCTTCACAGACCATATTGCTACAACGGCCCGGTCCTGCAGATTTGCCTTATACAACATGAGGAAGATTAGGCTCTTCCTGTCAGAGCAAGCCGCACAACTCCTTGTCCAAGCTCTTGTTCTCTCCAGACTGGACTATTGTAATGCTCTCTTGGCGGGCCTTCCCACATGTACTATCAAGCCTTTGCAACTGATCCAGAATGCAGCAGCCAGAGTGGTCTTTAATGAGCCGAAAAAAGCTCACGTTACCCCTCTCTTCATCAGGTTACACTGGTTACCAATAGCCACTCACATCAAATTCAAGGTACTGATGTTTGCCTACAAGACCACAACTGGCACTGCACCAATATACCTAAACTTGCTAGTTCAAACTTATGCACCCTCCAGAAGCTTGCGTTCTGCAAGTGAACGACGCCTTGTGGTGCCATCCCAAAGAGGTACTAAATCATTCTCACGGACCATTTCCTGGACTGTGCCCAGCTGGTGGAATGACCTCCCGATCTCAATTCGAACAGCTGAGTCTTTAGCCATTTTCAAAAAAACATCTAAAGACACATCTTTTTCGCCAGCACCTGACTAGCTAATACTAACACTTACCTATTCTAGGTATTTAAAAAAAAAAAAAAAAAAAACATTCCTAGCTACGTGTACTGTGCTAGACTAACTGAGACTTGTCATGGCACTTGTATACTGTTGCTCTCTCGATGGTCTGATTGCTTCTATTGTTCTCCTCATTTGTACGTCGCATTGGATAAAAGCGTCTGCTAAATGATTAAATGTAAATGTAAAATAAACATGTAACAAAATCTGCATCCACTGACACTTCATGTTGCCTCAACAGGCCTACCCTAATAAAGTCATATCAGCCAGCCCTAATAAAGGCTGTTAACATCTTGCACACATAAAGACTGGACTGTAAATCTTATCAGAACTCATTTTCATCAAACCAGGTTCTCTATTTTAGTGGCATTACTTTACTGTGATGGCAGTGTTTTATGTTATAAATTTGATTAGCAAACTAATCTGCTTAATCTGTTCACCTGTTTCTGTTTGTTTTCTCTCTTTAACAGTGGTTTCCTATAGGTGGCAACAGGCAAGGATCAAAGGATTCAGAAGTCAAAAGATTCTGGAAAGCAAGATGCAGACAGAACATAAAATGTCTTATGGTGCATAGTCAGGGATGGGCAGTATTTTAAATACATGTATTTAAAATACGTATTTGAAATACAAAATATAGTAAAAGTAAATTACTGGCTGAAGTAAATTTTTCATCTCAGTTTTTAGCATTCATTTAAAATAAGACAAGTCTGCTATTATTTTACTCTCCAATCTGTTATTTACACAAGCATGGTTGCGATGTGTTCATTGTCAAACTCCAAAATTAGATTATTTTTAATTCTTAAAAAACGCCATTATTTTATTTGAAAAAGTTAATAATTCTATTTTATTGACAAAATATTTTAGTTTGTCTTGTATATTTTTTTCTTTGGATCAGATAACATTTTAAGCTGTCATATGGTCATGTTACAATGTGCCCCTCAGATGTTACAATGTACCCCACCTACGGGGCTTGTTGTCACATTTCACTTCATTCTTTTGAGGTAAATACTGAAAAACATATACACTGTAATTATGAAACAAAGTGACACATTTGTACTAGACAAGTGTGAAATTAATGTTGATAAAAAATTATACTCTGAACCCCACGTGGATTTACACAAACTGAGAAATTCAAAAAGTGTTCGGTTGTGCCCGCGCTCCCCTACACATTTTACTAGTTAGACTTTTTCCAAACTAGAATTCCTGACTACATGTATAATCAAGTGAAACATTAAGAAGTATTTTTCATTTCAATGTCTCACGACACCAGGATGTTTTTTAATGTTCTATAAAAAGAAAACTATACGATATAAAAGTAATATGAGTGTTTACTCTGTAACACTAAAGAATGTTTCAACAAAACTTTACTGTTACTCTGTTCACGAATTTATGTAGATGTTTATGATGTGCTTAACAATAATAATTTAGTTTCCCAGATATAAAATATTTCTGCATTGTATAATACATACAATGTATGCTTGTGTTTATGACTATAAAATCATATTATTTATTTACTTATTTATTTATTTAGGAGTTGTGAGTGACCAATATTAGTGATTGCTAATGTGATAATATAGTTTCTCCTATATCAACAGGCTAAGTTTTTTGTTTTTTTTTGTGACCAGATACCTTGAAGACTTTAAAGACTTCACTTCTCTGACAGCGCTGTACAATGTTCAACTACATTGGCCTAATGTTTTACATAAAATATGGTAAAATACCATTCCGTGACACATGGAAGTTGTCGAAGATGAACACGCACAAAGAAGATGAAGTCAAATAGTCTTTTAATAATCCACAAGAGGGTAATTCACAGAAGGCAGGCAGGAGACACATGTAGGGACATTCAGAATACCAGACAAGGGACAACTGGACAAGACTAGAACTTAAATACTAAAGCAAATGAGGAGGATTAACAAGACACACCTGAACCAAGTGACACAAAGGGAGACAGAAACTAGGTCAGGGAACACGTCAGGGATGAAAACACAACAAAACAGTCCATGAGTGTGACAGCTCACCCCCCTCCCAGAAGGCGCGACCTCACGCCGCAGGAACAACAAAGGGTGGGACGGAGGGGCACTTAGGAGGAAGACAAAGGAGTGGATGTGGGATGGTGACAGGGGATGGCAAAGGGCTGGCAGGAAGGTAGGCAGAGAGTACAGGTGGAGGTTTGGCAGAGGACGGACACCCGGGAGGAGGATGATGAACAGAGTCCAGGGTGGAGACGATGGAGGGAGGAGCCAAGGAGGAAACAGTAGGAGCCAGGGCAGATCAGAAGGAGGGAGGAGCCAGGGAGAAAAAAGGAAGGACTTGGAGCAGGAGGAGCCAGGCGGGACCCAGGCCACAGACATGAAGGTGACCCACAGTGGAGCCGACGGAGGGAAAAGCCATGGTGGAGGAAGGGCTGATGACTCCAGGGGGCCAACTGATGGCGGCGGAACAGGTGGTGGTGGAGCCTGAGGCGGAGACGGAGAGCCGATGAGCCGGGGTGACGCTGAGGATCCGGAGGGCCAAGGCGGAGCAGATGGCTCTGGTGACCGAGGTGGAGGCAGGGATCCAGAAGGCTGTGGTGGAGCCGGAGCGACAGAGGACCAAGGTGGAGCCGGAGGGAAGGAGGTGCCTGACAGAGCCAGAGGGATGGGGGGGATGAGGCGCAGCTGGAGGAGTGGAGTCCTGAGGCAGCGGATGGTCAATGACTGACCAAGGTGGAGCCGGAGAGACGAGGGAGCCCGGCGGAGCTGGTGGACTGACGGGCCACGGTGGAGAGGAGGGAGCTAGGAGCTATGATGGAGCCGCTGGGTCAACGGACCGAGGAGGAGTCCAAGACTCAGAGGCTGGAGGCGGAGACACGGGATCCTCCAGCCACGACGCCGATGGAGACTGGCAGACCCGCGGCGATCCCACCGGACAGATGGTGGGCTGAGGGTGAGCAGAGGGACTGACAGGAAGCAGCAGTGGCGGAGCTGAAGCAGGGATGACAGGAGGAAACAGGAGGAGACAGGATAGGGAGGGTGGGTGGGTGGGTGGTAATTTGTGAGTGTCAAGGCTTTCTGGGATGATGTGTGCTGCCCACACACACCAGATCGTGACTCCCAACACCGGGAGCGCAGTGGACAGGGGAACGACCTCCATGGTCGAGACAGAACAGACAGGTAATTCGAGATGGTAGACAGTTTACATTTAGTCATTTAGCAGATGCTTCATTTAGTCATTTAGCAGACAGTTCAGGGCAGACTGACAGTTCGGGCAAAACCTCCATGGTCATGACAGGACAGACAGGTAATTCGAGACAGGCTGACAGTTCAGAACAGACAGAGAATTCACTATTGGCCTCCGTGGCCATAAAAGGACAGGCAGACAATGACGGAAGACTGAGTATATATATGAATAAAAGTCTATCAGGGAAAGAATGCCGCTAAACTTTTTGATGGTCCAGTATTCTATCATGATACGGTGTCTAAGATAAAGTCACCAATGAAGAAGATGAAGGCAAATAGTCTTTTAATAATCCACAAGAGGGAAATTCACAGAAGGCAGGCAGGAGACACACGTAGGGACATTCACAATACCGGACAAGGGACAACTGGACAGACTAGAACTTAAATACTAAAGCAAATGAGGATGATTAGCAAGACACACCTGAACCAAATGACACAATCAAAGGGAGACAGAAACTAGGTCAGGGAACACGTGAGGGATAAAAACACAGCAAAACAGTCCATGAGTGTGACACCATGACTACTGATGATGTGGCTGTTTTTTTTTTCTTGAATCCATGGAAAGCAGCAGCAGACACTGGAAATATCATGTATGGTTTACTGGTTTCAACATTTTAACAGGATCTGCTTCAGCAATGACACAAAGCGTGTTACTGTTCAAGTCTCTGTCTTTAGATCAATGTGCTCAATAATGTGTCTTTGACCATCACTGTGTATATTTTGAATACTCAAAATCTGTGTATATGAATACTTTGTATACTTTTGTCACTCCCTCGCATATGGGCATTCTGTCACAAAACATGTTTTACATATGTTAAATCAATATATTGTTTTCTGTGAACGAGTAAACAGGATGGTTTTTACATCATTTTGTGGAAAAAAAACTCTAGTCTATGACATCCTGTTCTCAAAAGTCTTGTGAACAAATATTCTGTATGTGTTTTAAGGCCTTGTTTCAGTGACTTTTAGTTTTTCACTAACCACGCATAAACGTTTTCTCAAAAACACAAACATGTATATTCATGCTGCTCACATATTATTGTAGCCCAGTTTGTGCTAATTAAAGTGTAATCAGACTTTAGCCATTAATATGTTTTTAAGATACTGAAAAAAACACAAATGTCAGGGCATGTCAAAACTTGTCAAAACAAAAAACAGTCCTCGGAACATATTCGGGCGAGGATCTGTTTCAAAGTTAAAATCATAAACGCCCGTCTCATGAAAGTGTGATTTAGATGTCTGAGATCGAGAATAGGTCTCAGCCCGCCATCTTTTTTGGAGACGAGGAAGTAGCTGCTGTAACAGCCTGACTCGCTGTTTGCTAAAGGGACCGTTTCTACGGCACCTTTTGCAAGCAATGTTTGTACTTCGGACTGGAGAACCTGAGTAATTTTATCCCGTACCAAAGTTTGAATAATGCCTCAGAAGCAAGGCGGCCTGCAAGAGGGTGTCAAGTGGTTCTCTTTTTACAGATGGCAGTTTGCCAGCTTTTGTGGGGGCTGGGGCAGACCGGTTTCGCAGACTGCTGGGCAGATCTTGGTGCGGCTTAAAACAGTTGCTGCACTGGGGCGCTTGGGCAAGAAGTGACAGAGCCTGCAAAGTCTATTGTGCCTCGGAAAAGTGCTTTGTGAACCCATCAATGGCAGGGCCAAACAGTCCCTTTGGAGAGACCGGGGAGTCGAGGAAGGCCATTTTTTCAGCATCCCTGATCTCCGTCAAGTTCAACCACAGGTGGTGCTCCAGCACCACCAGGTTGGCCAATACCTTGCCGATAGTCTGTGCTGTCACCTTGGTAGCACGCAGGGCCAGGTCTGCTGTCATGCTCAGCTCCTTGAAACCATTGTGATCTCGGCCAGACTCGTCCAAGTCACAGAGAAGTTTGGCCTGAAATACTTGGAGCACCGCCATCATATATAGTGCTGAGCCAGCCTAGCCAGCCGCTACATAAGCCCTGTTCGCTAGTAAAGTCAAGTCAAGTCACCTTTATTTATATAGCGCTTTTAACAATACAGATTGTGTCAAAGCAACTTCACAATATAATAATAGGAAAATAGTGTGTCAATAATGTAAAATGACAAGATTAAACACTCAATTTTCAGTTAACCCTTGTGCACCCTTATGGACATTTTTGTCCATTTTAGTTTTTATATATATATATCATTTTGCCTGTGTTAATGCTAACTGCATAAATTTTGGCTCAGGTGTGTATTTTCATTGGAATTTTAATATTCCACCCTCATTTCCTTTAATAAATCTATTTTACACTAGGTACAAAAAAGTGAAACACTCAGCACCTTTTGGACAAAAATGTCCCCATTGAAACCCATTAAAACTGCTATTTTTAATCGCAGTGCCATTTAACTGTAAAATGATGCAATTTTTGTTAATAGGCTTTCATTCTGTTGGCAAGGCTTCAAAATTAAATTTTTTACCAGATGGTGCCATTTTTTCAGGTTTGGTCTATAAAGGGTCTATAAAGCAAATACTCACTTTATTCCTGTTTTCTGCTTCTGCATATTATAGAGCCAATTGGATAAATAATGCAGCTATAATTGTTTGGGTGTGTTGGTATAGATGTCAGAGTGTGGTTTGTATGTGTGTCAGAAAAAAAAATAGTGTGTGTGTACGTGTGTGTTCTTGTAAAAATTGAGAGAGAGAAACTCTACTGCAAATCACAAATCCAAGCACTGTGTGCACCAGCGGAGTTTTGCTGGCATCTAATGGGGAAAATTTGGTACTGCGCCCAAACAAAATTTTACTGAAAGCTAATTTTTTGAGATATCAACCTCAAATTTGGAGCACAACTTGTTTAGATTTATGGCTTTGATTTTCTAGCAGGTTTAGAGTTCAACATGTTTCATTTATAAAATATTCATAAAATAAAATATAAAATATTGTTCATAAATCATTTTCATAAACTTAAACCTGTATAACTTTTTTTTGGTTTCACTTTTTAAACTTTTTTTTACTTCAACAATAATCTACCATGGGTCTTCTTTAAAATGAGACCAAACTTATGTCTGTGCTCCCAAGCTTCCAATTTTTATGACCGTTTTTTTTTACATGGACATTTTTGTCCACTAAGGACCTAAGTGTAACTTTTTTTTAATGATGCACAAGGGTTAAAGGCATTTCAGGCTGTTCGACCAGCTCGGTTCAGTTTAAGTAGTATCTATGCAATCAAGTCGACAATATCGCTGGAAATGAAGTGTCCCCAACTAAGCAAGCCAGAAGCGACAGCGGCAAGGAACCAAAACTCCATCGTGACAGACTGGAGAAAAAAAAACTTGGGAGAAAGCAGGCTCAGTCGGGGGGCCAGTTCTCCTCTGGCCAGACGAACCAGCAGTTCAATTCCAACTGCAGCAAAGTCAGATTGTGTAAAGGACTCATCTGGCTCATCTTGTCCCGATGGCTGTCTAGGTGACGAGGTCTTCACTGGGGATCTGTCTCTTGGGCTCATCTAGGTGTCCAGGTCTCCGCTGACGTTCAGGGCTGTAGAGGTCATCTAGGGCAGAAGTCATCCTGCAGGGCTTGGAAGGATGCGCTGCAGCCTTGAGTCTGCGGGCCGATGGTGGGCAAAGGTGAGCTGCCACTGCTTCTTCAAGAGGGGGAGCTTGCTGTACCCATTTTCCTCAATGCCGTCAACAGTGGTGAGAGTGGCTGAAGTAGAGGGGTTAACAGGAGCCGAATAGAGGGCTCACCACATCTTGGTGAGCTCATAGCGGACCGCTGGCAAGAACGGAGCTGGCCGCTGATGTGAGGATGGCTGACGATGCCCCTTCAGGAACCAATCATTGAGCAGGCTATTGACAGGCTCTTTCGGGGCCACCCATTCAAGGCCGAGATCCTCCACAGCCCTGGATAGCACACGGATGAGCTTGCTGTCCGGACTCGGCTGTGTAGACTGAGACAGAGGGGGGGCTTCGGGCTCTTTGCGCCGGAACACGCCCACTCTTCAGCATCTGACACCATCAAGGACATGGAGTCGTTGATGGCAATCTCCTCCTCGGAAACGCAGAAAGAAACCAAACCGCTCACAGCCGACGAGTGGCGAGACGAGGCCTGGGGAGGGTGAAGCACACGGGAGCTGAGCCAGTGTTACATTACCTGAGCCCGGTGGATGAGCCCCGCTGCTCCGCTCTTTCTTCCTCTTAGGGGAGAAAGGAAACTGGAGAGCCGAGGACCGGCTTGTAGTCTCTTTCTCTGTCGGAGCTCCTTCTATGGCGGTGAGCAGGCTGAGCTTCTCTTCCTTCTTCTTTGGCTTATGTCACAGAGTCAGAGCGAAGAGATGGTCTCGTTGCTGAAGGAGAAGTTTCTGATGATATGGCGCTCTGAGCCAGCTTATATAGCCACCGGCTTCTCCCCTTTTGGTAGGTGAAAGCGCCATTGGTTTGTGCAGCTACACAAATGTTATCAAATCATGCTTCAGTATCAGCGTAAACAGGAGTTTACCCCATAGCGTCAAGTGACGCAACGGGAGAGACCGTTTGATAGGGAACGAAGATAATAATACTGAACAGAGTGAGATTCACTTCAACACAGCGAGATGCAGCAAGCAGAAAGCCGTCTTCAAACAACATTATCCTTCAAACCCAGGCCGCTATTAAAACTTCAAACTTCAGGTTGGATCAACAATGTAATAACTATCACTCAATAAATGAGATTCACTCAAGGCTTCCAAGACTTCTCCATATTCTCAGGTTTAAAGTGTTTACATTCTGTTCAGTTCAAGATGGCAAGACACTACAACATATCAGGTAAGCGATTCACACTCCTATAGTAGTCACTCACTCTGCAATATGCGTGAGTCGAAACCTTTTCCATTTACAGAATTCCTCCATCCATTCCAATGCACAATGAAATTCCACTTTATTCCAAACAATATCCTCTTAGTCTGAGATGGTTCTTACTTTTATGCCCTAAAGACATAGTATGCCCTATTTTACAATATGTAATATAAGTCTCAGGTGTCCCCAGAATGTGTGTGAAGCAGAGATGTTCACAAGTCTTTAACTTGGAGTCTGAGTCAAGTCTGAAGTCTTTGACCTGGAGTCCGAGTCAAGTCTGAAGTCTTTATCGCTGGAGTCTGAGTCAAGTCTCGAGTCTTTGGTCACGAGTCCGAGTCGAGTCTCAAGTCATTTAATGGCTCACTAAAAAATCCCATTCAGTATCGTCATGTATTGAAATCTTCCTATTTATGAAGCTGTTTTATAGGCTATAGACAAAATATATGATCTATGATCTGCTTTGTAAAAAAAAGAGGTGTTAAGATGTAAGGTTAATAATATACATCCAGTCTGTTACTTATGTTTTAATCCATTACCATGTTCAAAACTGTTTTTCTGTAATCAAATTCTATAAAAAGAGTCTTATCTACCATGACACATAAGGAAATAACCTGTGACACAGATATTACAAAACCATACAAATAAAGTTTTTCTTTATGATATGTCATAAATTCAATTAAAGTTCCAAGAGGCGCGGCCTCTATATTTTCTTCCAAGCAAAGGTCCAGACAAAAAGAAAAAAAAAAGTAATTTTTTACATGTATTGTATTTATACATTTAGATACATGCGAGGCCATGTGACAAAAATACTGTTCAGAGTTTTCTTCCTGAAATCTATACTATTTAATATTTTACTTAAAAGCATTATCTACTAAAAACAATGTAGCTACAATAATCAAAACGTTCTAATCTTGAGCAGAAATTAAAAATAACTAGCAGTTTTAAAGTTTAAGTTCTATCCTATCCATCTAACAACAATTTTCCCAATTATAATTACATTATTCTTTTAAAATGTTCTTAGCCTACAGATTAATAATGCTAAATGTAGATCAGAAATGTCTTGTCACATCTGGTTTGAACAGTCAGAGTCATAGGTTATAGATAGATAAATAGATAGTAAGAAAAATAACTATATTTGCAGCATTTATTTTCTGCTGTGTTTTAGTGAAAGTAACCTATAATTCTGCTGCTCACCGTGTTTCTGTTGTTGTTTAAATAACCGCGTCATCGGCAGCTCTTGAACTTGGCGCCGGTGCGGGTCCGGAGAGAGAGCAAGCGCACGGAGCTGAAAGGGCTTGAATAAAGCGCGTTTGGCTTTAGATAAAAATACTAGAGGATATTGCGCTGAAAGATGTTTACCATAAACGACCCTGAGCGCTTGTTATTTGATCCGACCCGCTGTTTTGACGCACTGCTCACTTAAAATGGTGCTGCATTACGGCTCGTGGTCCAGATGGATGCCGGGGTGCGGATGCGGTCCGCCTTTTGAAAATCAGTTATATAAGTATTTAAGGATAAAAGACTTGAGTTGCTTTTAAAATATTCACGAGTCCTTTTCCTTCAGTCAAGTCAAGTCTGGAGTCATTTCAGTTCGAGTCTGAGTCAAGTCTGAAGTCTATAAAAATGCGACTCGCGTCTGAGTCACTAACTCGAGTGCCCATCTCTGGTGTGAAGTTTCAGCTCAAAATACCCCACAGATCCTTTTTTATATCATTTTGAAAATGCCTATTTTGAGTGGAAGTCTCTTTAAATGCAAATGGGCTGCTGCTCCCCACCCCCTTTTCCAGAATAGATCTGCGCCATTACAGCTGGTACCTGCTAAAAAACATCTGTTTTGGTTCTGATTATCATGTTTATCATGCTGAAATCATGCGTTTTAAACCATATTAGTTTAAACTTCTGATATACGGTTTTCTGAGTGCACACATCCGAAGCACACATACAGAAAGCGGCTGTCACACGGCATGTGAGTACTAAACTCATTCACACACAAGTTTATGTTAAAAACACACGAGTTACAAAAACAGTTGGTAATGTCTGTGAAGGTAAACAGCTGGGAAAAAAAAATTGCATGTTTATATTAGATCTATGTGGCAGCAGCAATATACAGTAAATAAATCAATAAATCCACTGCTGTCTTGTCTCCTCTGAGGCTGGGACTCTAAATAGCATTCTGTGCTCATCTGTGCAGCCAAAGGCAGAACAGTTAGCATGTTTTGCTCAAACCTTTGCCATGGCATTAGAACTGGTACACCGTTGTCGCTTGCGAAATCAAAATGATGGCGCCATGGGTGGAAACTTACAGATTAAGGGGCGGTAATATTATAATGAGATCCCTTTGCAACGTCACAAGGGGAGCATGATCAGACACCTCGTTTTTCCAGATGCTTGCAGAAAAAGGCTTACCAAAACAAAGTTACTGGGTTAATCTTTTTCACATTTCCTTGGTTGGTAGATGCACTGGGGACCCGATTATAGCACGTAAAACCTGGAAAAGTCAGATTTTCATAATATTTCACCTTTAAACATCAGATAAAGTGACTCTCTCTTTAATACAAATGATGGTAAGTCATTAATAAATTAGTCATGACTCATGACAAAAATTATGAAAACCAATGTATTTTTTCCATAAGTCTGCTATGTTATCGATTACAAAGTTACCTAGCTTGTTTGATAGCTTGTTTAATACCGTAGCTTGTTGAAAAATAAAGTCAACCACTACAACTAACATGGCGATAAGCCTATAGTATGTGTGAACTGATATTAGGCCAATATTGTAGGTCTACCAATGTGTTGGGTTTGGCTCAATATGATGTTAAGTGGCAGATCAGTGGGCTTGCTAGGCACTAAGCTCAAATGACTGTAAGGGCTCGAAGGGAGCTATCTATAGGGCCTGCTAGACTAAAGAGAGGTCCCAAGAGGGGTAAGGTGTGGTCTCAGAGGATTTAGCTTTATTGTGCCTCTGAGGAACTTAATGATCAGATTATGCTCTCCCAAAGACTTACCACCCACAGTGTCATGATGCGTCACAATAGCAGCCATATACAGTGCTGTGAAAAGGTTTTTGCCCCCTTCCTGTTTTTTAAATTTGTTGCATATTTGTCACACTTAAAAGATTCAGATCATCAAACAAATTTTAATATTACACAAAGATAATGCAAGTAAATACAAAATGCAGTTTTTAAATGATGATTTCATTTATTAAGGGGAAAAAGCTGTGAAAAATGAATTGCCCCCTCCTGTTAAATCATGAAAGAACTGTGATTAACCACATTATTTTAGAAAGCCGAGTTAAATTTCACTAGCCAAACCCAGGCCTGATTACTGCCAGACCTGTTGAATCAAGAAATCACTTAAATAGAACCTGTCTGACAAAGTGAAGCATGCTTAAAGAGCAACACATCATGCTTGATCTTAAGAAATTCAAGAACAGATGAGAAACAAAATAGTTGACATGTATCAGTCTGGAAAGGGTTATAAAGCCATTTCTAAGGCTTTGGGACTCCAGCAAACCACGATCAGAGTCATTATCCACAAATGGAGAAAACTTGTAACAGTGGTGAACCTTCCCAGGAGTGGCTGGCCTACCAAAATTACTCCAAGAGCGCAATGACGACTCATCCAGGAGGTCATAAAAGAACCAACATCTGAAGAACTGCAGGCCCCACTTTCCTCAATTAAGGTCAGTGTTCATTATTCAACAATAAGAAAGAGACTGGGCAAAAACAGCATCCATGGGAGAGTTCCAAGGCAAAAGCCACTGCTGACCAAAAAGAACACAAAGGCTTGTCTCAAATTTGGCAAAAAATATCTTGATTTTCCCCAAGACTTTTGGGCAAATATTCTGTGGACTGATGCATCAAAAGTTTAACTTTTTGGAAGGTGTGTCCTGTTACATCTGGCATAAAACCAACACAGCCTTTCATAAAAAGAACATCATACCAACAGTCAAACATGGTGGTGGTAGTGTGATGGTCTGGGGCTGCTTTGCAGCTTCAGGACCTGGACGACTTGCCATAATTGATGGAACCATGAATTCTGCACTCTATCAGAAAATCCTGAAGGAGAATGTCCGGCCGTCAGTTTGTGACCTCAAGCTCAAGCACACTTGGGTTATTCAGCAGGACAATGATCCCAAACACACCAGCAAGTCCACCTCTGAATGGCTCAAGAGAAACAAAATTAAGGTTTTGGAGTGGCCAAATCAATGTCCGGACTTAAATCCGATTGAGATGCTGTGGCATGACCTTAAACAGTCCATTCATGCTCGAAAACCCTCCAATGTGGCTGAATTAAAACAATTCTGCAAAGAAGAGTGGGCCAAAATTCCTCCACAGCGATGTGAAAGACTCATTGCCAGTTATCGCAAATGCTTGATTGCAGTTGTTGCTGCAAAGGGTGGCACAACCAGTTATTAGATTTAGGGGGCAATTACTTTTTCACGTAGGGCCTGGCAGGTTTGGACAGCTTTTTTCTTTTAATAAAGGAAATCATTATTTCAAAACTGCATTTTGTATTTACTCGGGTTATCTTTGTGTAATATTACAATTTGTTTGATGAGCTGAAACATTCAAGTGTGACAAATATGCAAAAAAAAAAAAAAACAGGAAGAGGGAAAAAACTTTTTCACACCACTTTTTTACACTTTTAAGGTGGAGGGGAAAAGCCTCCTCTCCAGCCTTTCTTGTAGAAAGGAAAGCACCAACCCACTGACTGTTCTCAGTCGGTATTCTCCTCGTGAAGAACACCAAGTAGTGAAATGTGCCACTTCAACGCATACATCCACCTGGCTGTGAGTGACATGTGACGTGAGGGGATACCACCCTGGTGTTGTATTTAGGCCACTGTTGCTGTGATAATCGGCCGAAACCTCTGCAAGGCCAGCAATAAAGCCAGCAGCTCAAGACAGCTAATGTGCCAATGCAGTCTGGGCCCTGTCTAGGGACTTGAAACTGTGAGCCCATTGCATACTTGCTGCTGAGGATTCCATACACCCCAGGAGGCTCTGGAATTATTTCAGTGGTACTGCAACTTTCCACTTAAATGATTTCAGGCAGTTTAGCACTGACTGAGCATGTCCTGCCATGAGACCAACAAAGCTTTTAGGCAGAGGTGAACAGAGAGCGATGTCTTCTCAGCTCCAAAGGACAAATCTGAAATAAGGAGTGGAGCGAGCAAGCCACCGCATTTTATACCTCAATGTCTGAGGAAGGCATGCAAATTCCTTTTTTTTTTTGCATTTTCATTGGCCCTTTCTGAAGTATCTGAGCTGTTTGGAGCTCCGAAATGCTGCCCCTGTTGTCACTGCATCGACACAATGTCAAGTTAGTGACAGATAGGGAACTTTCCATTTCTAACACCCACTTGACACTGAGCAGAAAAAGTCATGTTCAAAAAGTCGTTCACATTTTTGTAGCTATGATGTTTATGAAAGCATTGACAGTGTGAAAGTCTGAACATATACAGTTGCAATCAAATTATTCAACCCCCTTGACCTGGAAGACTTATTGCTGCAGAGCACAACATTTTATGAAAACAGTTCAACAAAGACATTAGTACACAGTGTTTGCCCTGCCAGGCTATATTAGCCTGCCCCCCTTGAAGTTCAGGTTAATTTTTATTTCATTTTATTTTCTATATAGCGTCAGATCACAGCAGAAGTTATTTAAGCTTACCTTTCTTATACAACTTGTTCTTTTATTAAACAAACTAAACAGACTTATGTAATTTATCTTATTTACACAATGGCTTGTTATTTGTCTCTATATGGTCACGCATTTACAATTCTCCTCTGCTCTCTGTATCATGCACAGTGGATTTCTGCCCTGATGCGCACACACAGGCCACATTCACACAGCAGCAGAATACCGTTGTCAGTCCAGTATTTGAGTCCTTAATACGGTTCCGTTCACACACAGTACGGTTATTTACGGGTATGACAACCACATTCTGTAACCGAACTCACACCTGTAAGGCGACGTTCACACTGTCAGTTTTTGGAATTGACAACCGCACTTACTTACAGGTGTGAGTCTCTAAATATCCCGTTCATATAGCAGCTTACAGTAGCGTCTCAAGTACTGTCTGTATGAACATGCAACAGAAGTCAAGCCTGTATTCCTTACCAGTAACCATAGAAACAGTGACCGAAGTAATAAAGTGAAAACTGAAAGTCTTATCACTTTCTGACATGACAAGAGTCCAATAGAGCCGTGAGTTCATCCATCAAATTAACTGACAGCAGCTTTTATATTTGGGTGAAGAGCAGAGAATTTGATTCGCGCGCAGAACACAAAACTGACGGGAGCACTCCAGTGGAGAAAAACTAACTGGATCTAAAACTTTCAGATGACACACAGCTCATTTCTCCGTCACTGTAAGTTGCCGAAACCACAAATTAAAGCACGCAGCACATGTTCATGAGAGTCACTTCATGAGCATTTTACCTTTTGATTTGAGTAAAACTAGCCTCATATATACACAGAAATTTAAAGGTAAAGGTTTAAAATTTAACTTGAAGGCATTGTGCCAGAGATATATATTCAGGCCCAGATTGGCTAATTGGGAGGACCGGGAGAATTCCCAGTGGGCCGGTCTGTTTTTTTGGCCGCAAGGGCCAGTGTTGTCATGCCACTGGGGTTGAGATATGGATGCTGTCCTAGGCTGCCTCCACTCACAGCAGTCCCACTCTTTTTATTTATTATTTTCTTGCAGCCCCATTCGCAGGGTTGCTAGCCGTTCCATATAATACAGAGTTGTCCCGTATTTAAAGTGTCAAAGAAGCGTCCCATATGAAAGCTATAGCCTACGGAATGCAGTTTGTCCCGTACAAGCAAAATTCTCTGCCGGCTGCTCCCGCTTCACAGCAAGCAGGAATCGCGCTAACGGCAATTCCCTTTCACTATCCACATTTTGATTTTGCCAAATCAGTTTGGGTGAATGCAAACACTTTATTGATCATGAGCCAACATCCAGCAAGCCGGGAAAACATTCAATCTACCTGAGAGAAGACGGCTTTCACTATTGTAAGTTAATACTGTTGAACAGAGAGAAAAAAAAGGCTACATTTTAAAAGAATAATTTCTAGCGTATTCTTAAAATTGGACCTAATTACAAATCCAATGACCAGAAGTAGTCCACACTCTGTAAGTTTTCTTTAATTGAAAAATATGCATTTTCATTCATTCATCTCTCACATACACCACTCCTCCCTCACACACATTGACAGCAGCAATGGGAACTATGCAAGGCTGCTATTCATTGACTATAGCTCAGCTTTCAATGCTATAGTCCCCATCAAGCTAGCTTCTAAACTCACAGACCTCGGCCTAAACTCTTCACTCTGCGACTGGATTCAAGACTTCCTCACCGGAAGACCTCAAGTGGTGAAAGTAGGCCAGTTCACCTCAAACTCCATCACCCTGAACGTAGGAGCCCCACAGGGCTGTGTCCTGAGTCCCCTGCTCTACTCTCTCTACACACACGACTGCGTGTCCTCTCATATGGGATGATATTAGACTCAAAATGATTTATAGATGCACGCACAATTATCCATGGACTGCATAAATTTTATGCGTGTATCTTACTAACCACAAACAAATGCCTTTCAATTTGAGTCTGTGGAATTCGGGATTAAATGATTGTGCAGCGATTTATACAAATACAGACATGTTTGCGAATAAAAATGTTATGTTCTGCATTAATATATCATAAATTGCTCATGCAAAAAGGAATCCGTGTATTTGCGGATCAGGTGACACGCATGCATTTATCAACGTCTTGTTCGAGTCAATCTTGTTCGGTTCATTTGGATTTTGAGACTTCATTTTCGCAGTTTACAACATTTCACGACCCTCATACACACAACTACCAATGAACAAAGCCCAGTGCAATTCATTAACGCGTACACGATTTGAAAAATTCGCAAATGTGCGTCACTACACTGAAACAAATGCTTTTCAATCAGTGTCTGCAGAGTTAAGAATTGCGTTAATGTGCAGAATTTTGTCCAAATAGAGACATATTTGTGAATACAAATGTTATAGTTTGTATTAAAGTATCATCATTTGTGCATGTAGCGATTAAAATGTGCATTTGTGAATCAGGCGACACGCGTGCATTCATTCACATCTCTTCTGAGTCGATTCTATTTGATTCATTTGAGTTTTGAGACTTTCGTTCCGCCCTTTTAGCCTTGTTCAATCCACACACACACAGCTCGCGATCCACACGCAGCTGAGCCTAAGAAAATCAGCGACCACTAGATGGCACTAGAGACGTGTGCGCAGTCCATTGTGTACAGTTTGACGAATGTTACATTGTGTTTTCTTTGTTTCTTTTTGGTTTGGCTGATCTCCTCTGCCCGTATATAATAAAGATGTTTTGTCTTAACTTGTCTTAAGACACAGAATAGCTTATATTAATTTTGCCAAACAATAAATTTGTGACGATACCTTGTCTTTTTTTTTTAATTCAATGGCACGCTGGCAGTTATTCCTTCCTCGTATTATTATTATTATTATTATTACTATTATAGTCGCCCATTTAAGCCAATAGTATTTACACGTTTATATTAAATTAATTAAACTATTATATTAACAAACTATAAGCCTATTGCAATGAGCCTTTTATAGGCTATTCCAGTCAACCAAACACTATACACTATAGAATCTAGTGGTTATCTAGTGGTAATCTAGATAGTGGTTAATTAAAATAGCCCGTGGTTACAATCCGTGTCGTTCAGCCTGAGCTCGGTCCAAGCACATATTTGCTCATGTGAAGACCATGATTTTTTTTGGGGGGCGGAAAGTACAAAGCCTGGTTTACATTATAGTTTGTAGCATTCAAATTCAAATTTGCCAACATTGTGAATATGGAAACATTTGGATTCGTGCCGATAATATTTTGAGATACTGATTTTTGACTTTCATTAGCTGTAAGCTCTAATCATCAAAATAAAATAAAAAATAAAAAACTTTTGAAGTGTTTTACTTTACATGTAATGAATCTAAAATATATGAAAGTTTCACTTTTTGAAATAAGTTACAAGAAAAAATTAACTTTTTCACCATATTGTAATTTTCTGAGATGCACCTGTATTATTTATTATGTAAACCAGGCTTTGTACTTTCCGCCCAAAAAAAAAAAAAGAAAAAAATCCTGGTCTTCTTCACATGAAAAATCATCCTCTTCACATATATTGCTATTTATAATGGATAATAATGATAATAATAATAATACAAACAATGAATACCTGACAACGTGCCACTGAATAACAAAAAAAAAAAGACAAGGTATGGTCACAAATTTATTGTTTGGCAAAATTAATATAAGCTATTCTGTGTCTTAAGACAAGTTAAGTTAGAAAAAGTTCGACAAAACATCTTTATTATATTTCTACGGGAAGAGGAGATCAGCCAAACCAAAAAGAAACAAAGAAAACACAATGTAACATTCATCAAACTGTACACAATGGACTGTACACAATGGACTGCGCACACATCTCTAGGGCCATCTAGTGGTCGCTGATTTTCTTAGGCTCAGCTGCGTGTGGATCGCGAGCTGTGTGTGTGTGGATTGAACAAGGCTGAAAGGGCGGAACGAAAGTCTCAAAACTCAAATGAATCAAATAGAATCGACTCAGAAGAGATGTGAATGAATGCACGCGTGTCGCCTGATTCACAAATGCACATTTTAATCGCTACATGCACAAATGATGATACTTTAATACAAACATTAACGCAATTCTTAACTCTGCAGACACTGATTGAAAAGCATTTGTTTCAGTGTAGTGACGCACATTTGCGAATTTTTCAAATCGTGTACGCGTTAATGAATTGCACTGGGCTTTGTTCATTGGTAGTTGTGTGTATGAGGGTCGTGAAATGTTGTAAACTGCGAAAATGAAGTCTCAAAATCCAAATGAACCGAACAAGATTGACTCGAACAAGATGTCGATAAATGCATGTGTGTCACCTGATCCGCAAATACACGGATTCCTTTTTGCATGAGCAATTTATGATATATTAATGCAGAACATAACATTTTTATTCGCAAACATGTCTGTATTTGTATAAATCGCTGCACAATCATTTAATCCCGAATTCCACAGACTCAAATTGAAAGGCATTTGTTTGTGGTTAGTAAGATACACGCATAAAATTTATGCAGTCCATGGATAATTGTGCGTGCATCTATAAATCATTTTGAGTCTAATATCATCCCATACTCTCACAGCTCCACATCTATTATTAAATTTGCTGATGATACTGTGGTTCTGGGCCTCATTTCCAACAATGATGAGACCGCATACTTGGATGAGGTAGAGAGACTTACATCATGGTGCCAGGACAACTGTCTCTCTCTGAATGTGCGCAAAACTAAAGAGCTGATTGTGGACTTCAGGAAGAGACACCTGCGGCCCTACACTCCTCTTATGATCAGTGGGACCCCTGTGGAGAGGGTAAGCAGCTTCAAGTACCTCGGTGTAAACATCTCCGAGGACCTGACTTGGACTACACACATTCAAACACAGGTTAAGAAAGCCAGGCAAAGACTGTACCATCTACGACAGCTGAGGAAATTCAGGGTCTCACAACAATCCTGAAAACTTTCTATTCAGGGACCATAGAAAGTGTATTGACTCAGTGCATCTCAGTGTGGTATGGAAACAGCTCCAGTCAAGACTGCAAAGCTCTGCAGAGAGTTGTGCGCTTAGCTGAGCGCATCTCAGGGTCTGCTCTCCCCTCCCTGCAGGACATCTACCTCAAACGCTGCAAAAGCAGAGATGTCAAAATCATCAAGGACTCGAACCACCCTAGTAACTGTCTTTTCACTCTGCTGCCATCTGGTAAGCGCTTCCGTAGCCTGATGGCAAAAACTGAGAGACTTAGGAGGAGTTTCTTCCCCCAGGCCATCAGGTTCCTAAACTCAAACTCAGACTCTTAACATAATCATGACTCCACTTATTAATCACTTAACAATCAGTAAGATATTAATTATTCTCTACCTCACACTGACAGTGTCATTTGCACATAGCACTTTCTGTGTTACTAGAACACAGAAAGTGCTAATCCTGACTAGCTGCATCACTGTGTGGTATGGCGCCTGCAACGCGTCCTGCCGCAAGTCCCTTCAACGGATAGTGAGAGCAGCTGAGAAGATCGTTGGTGTCTCTCTCCCCTCCCTCCAGGACATCTACAGCACCCGTCTCACCCGCAAAGCCCTCTGCATTGCAGATGATCCCACCCACCCGACACACAACTTCTTCAGTCTGCTACCATCAGGGAGGAGACTGCGGAGTCTCCAAGCCAGGACCAACAGACTGAAAGACAGCTTCATCCATCAGGCTGTCAGGAAGCTGAACTTCCTCCCGTCCTTGCCCCCCCTCCTCTCTCTTACCCCACGCACCACTGAACTCTGTATATTTGTAATAGTTGCATTTTGTGTACGTATATATATATATATATATATATATATATATATATATATATATATATATATTTGAATTGTACTTATCTGTATTTTTGCGTTCTACTGTTAGTGTTTAGTGTTATCTGTATGCACCAGGGAGTAAGAGAGTAACGCAATTTCAATTCTCTGTATGTATGTACGGTGCATGTGGCAGAATTGACAATAAAGCAGACTTTGACTTTGACTTTTTGACTCCAGGGATGGTGTGTGCTGCCCACACACACCACATTGCGACTCCCAACTATGGGAGCGCGGCGGACAGGGGAACGACATCCGTAGTCGTTTCCGGACAGGCAAACAGTTCAGGGCAGACAGAGAGTTCAGATGAAAGCGGGAGAAGAGGGGGCATGTCTGCATATATCTCCATATAACAATCCACTGAGCGCTGCTGATCCTCAGCCATGGTGCAGTGGGCGAAGCTTCCCTCCGCGCTCTCGCTGTCCATGACGCACTCCCCCGTGGCGAGCACTGTAGCCAGCTCTCGCACCTGGGGCCTCATGTATAAACGTTGTGTACGCACAAAATGGGCATAGAAATGTGCGTACGCTGTTTTCCATGCACGTATTTGGATTTATAAAAAATAAACTTGGCATAAATATGTACAGATGCTCTTGACTGTGCACTCTTTTTCCAGGAGTGAAAAAAGTAATGAAGTAAACAAGGATTTTAAACTCCGTTTTCATTTCGATATACAAATTTACATTAAATATTCCCCTCTCGTTAATGGAGATAAGCACTGAAATTAGCCTACATGAAGTCATTACGCAGGAGTTAAAACAAAATTATATGAATTTAGACATATTTGTAGTGGATGCGCTTGATCACTTTTCCTGTGGCATGCTATGTTTTAATGATAGCGAGTGCTATAATAATTCATATTTATACTAAACTGCAGATCTCATGTTATGAGATTTTTTTTTATTTTTTTAGCAAGAACAATGATCAATGATGCACACTTACTTAGATACTGGTGGACACTGCTGAATTCGGTGGTCGAACGGTCCATTGTCCGATTTAAATAGGTCCAATGATGATAACTTACTGTACAACCGCAGCTGCATGGAGGTGTTGATGGCGTGTCAAGGCATTTTCAAAACATTATGAAAAATACCACTGTATTTGAAGGATACAGCTTGAAAAAAAAACGGTAAGATTTGCATATTTCGGGGGATCACGTGACCCTTCGACAGCAATGCATGCTTAATCTTTCGCTCTGCTCACTTTGCCACATATTGTGTAATCCTGTCAGTAAATTTTAAACCACTCTGCATTGGACCCATCATGAGTGCTTCAGCAGACAAAGGCGATCGGAAAAGAGAGATTGAGCAATCGCCAATGAAGAAAAAATTCAAGGATTCCACCATCTCCATAGAGGACCTCGACGATGCTATTGCTAACAGCATTAAGCTGGCGCTTAAAGAGCAGCAAAGCACTTTGAATTAGGTTGTGACTTTGGCAGTAAGAGATACAGTGGACTCTGTGCTGATTCCAGCATTGCGCGAACTGCGTGAGGACATACAAGTGACCAACAAGTCTGTTAAAGAGCTAAGAGAGGAGCTTGAGGCGATAGCTACCGCGGCGAAGCAGACACGTGACCGGGATGATTCTGTTCAGGCAGCTGCACGTGAGGATAGGAGGACAGTCACGGACTTAAGAAATCAGCTGGAGCGACTCACCGAGAAGATGACGGATATGGAGGATAGGAGTAGAAGAAATAACGTACGACTGGTGGGGTTACCAGAGGGGGCGGAGGGCTCCAACGCGGCTGGTTTCCTCAGAGTTAATCTTTCCAAGTGGATTCCTTTGTTGAAAGGCCGTGACATTGAGATTGACCGGGCACATCGCGTGTATGACGGAGGGAGGGGCCCCGATCGGCCGCGCAATCTCATCTTCCGTGTACTAAGATGGCATGACAGATCGGAGATCCTGAAGGGTGCTCGGCAGGCTTATCCGGTGAAATGCGCACAGGACAATGTCACACTACTATTTTTTCCTGACTTTAGTCCAGCCACAACGATCAGGAGAAAGGCCTTTAATCCGGTTTTGAAGAAGATGACTTCACTTGGTCTCCAGCCCTTCCTCATCTATCCGGCGGTAATTAAACTACGGCACAAAGGGGAGCAGAAAAGTTTCAACTCTCCTCAGAAAGCGGAGGATTTTATCAGCTCCCTGTCTCAGCAGAAGACGTATGCCGCAGCTCTACGGGAAGGCAACGGGAAAACAGCGGCCAACTATCTCTCCGGCTCGGCCTAGCTGCCCAGGAAGGGATGATGGCAGGATGGACATGGATGCTTGCTGAACCTGTTTTTTGATTTTTCTTCTCTCCTCTCTCCTACTGAGATATTGTCCCTATCTATCCGGTACAACGATCTCTTTGCTGGTAAGACTAACACCCTTTTTTGGAGGGGACTAATGGAGAGTAGGTTTAATTACAATTTTTTTTTGGCTTTGTGAGCCTTTCGGGGGACATGTCTTGCATTGAAGTGGATCGGTCACGTACCATCACTATTTTTTGTTGCTCAATCAGACCTATGTTCTCGGTAATGTGCGGTCTGAGTTGTTTCTTGTTTATGGTTGTCGGTTGTTCATGTTTCTATGTTGTTTTTATTTTTTTACAACAGACATTTATACTTTTATTTATTTTACCCTATTTCTAAAAGGATTTTTCACCTAGGAGGTTTGGTATCTAAAATGCACATCAGCGTTTACATGTTACTTACAGAATGGAAGTGCTTCTGCTTTTTTTCATTCATTCAATCTTGGGATTATGAATATTCAACGCATACTCTAAATATTTTATCACTGAATGTGAATGGTTTAAATTCTGCTGTTAAACGAACCCGTGTGTTAGAATATTTACACCGTAAATCTATTTCCTGTGCCCTAATACAAGAGACACATTTAAAACAATCTGACGTGGCACGTTTCCAGAATAAGTATTATAAGTTAGCAGCCTTTTCCTGCACTCTCAATAAAACTAAGGGGGTGCTTATCCTTGTTAACCGGAAGTTAAATTTAACAATTGAACACCTTGGTAGTGATGAGAAGGGTAGATTTGTTTTTATCCGATGCAAAATATATAATAATAGGTTAGCATTGGTCTCTATTTATGGTCCGAATATGGACAGACAGTGCATTCCTTACACAGATTTCTAAAACTCTACTTGAGCAAATTGATTGCCCTCTAGTGGTGGGTGGTGATTTTAATGCTGTAGTAAATCCTACTTTAGATAAATCTCAATCTGATACAACAGCCAATCCATCCTCTAAATTACTGAATAAATTTATCACTGAGCTCAACTTAATCGATCTTTGGAGAATTCAGAATACTAAATCTAAGGACTTCACTTTTTTTCTAATAGACATAAGACTTTCTCTAGGATAGACTACATATTTCTCAGCCCATCTTTAATTTCGTTTAATTCCTCCATCTCTATATTACCAATTTTATTATCTGATCATTCTGCTGTGTTGTGCAGTGTTCCTCTTTCCGATGTTAAAGCCAAGTCCCCTAGATGGCGCTTTAACATATCATTATTAAGTAATCAGAATTTCATTACTTATCTAAAAGAATATATTAAGGAATTTCTTGAAATTAATATGCCCTCTGGTGTGGATCCTCAAATACTGTGGGAAACGACTAAGTGTGCTATACGAGGTTTCTGTATATCTTTCTCTTCTACTCTTGCCAAAGCGAAAACTCACCAGTTTACACAATTAGAAAATAAGATCCAATCATTACAAAACCTACAAAAACAACATTTTACTAAGCAACAGGCTACACAGCTGTCCTCTTTAAAAGAAGAATATGACTTTCACACTCAAAGGTGGATTTTATTTTAAATAGGAGTAGGCAAAAATATTATTTCGAATCAGAGAGACCTAGTCATTTATTGGCCCTTAGGTTGAAAGAATGCGAGTCTAAGGCATATATTAGCGTAATAAAATCATCGGATGATCAGGTCACCATGAACCCTGTGGCAATTAATGAAATATTTAAAGGTTTTTACACAAATCTGTTTAAAGCCAAAACAGATATTGATGAACCAATTTGTAAGCAGTATTTAGATAAATTGGAACTGCCTCGGATCTCACAGATAAATAAAGAATCTTTGGAGGCCCCATTAAGTTTGGAGGAACTCCACGTCGCTCTAAAAAGAATTCAAAAGGGCAAATCGCCGGGTCTAGATGGTCTCCCCCTGAATTATATTTAGAAATTTGGGATTTGGTTGGGATACTTATGCTTAATTCATTTAATTTTGCAATTGAACATGGGGTATATACATAGAGATCAAAAAACTTCATTGATATCATTACTTCTTAAAAAAAGGGAAAGATCCATTAGATTGTTCCAGCTACAGACCGATTTCGCTTATCCCATGTGATCTAAAAATCTATGCTAAAGTTTTTGCTTCTCGTATGGAGAAGGTAATTCATAGTTTGATCAAGGAGGACCAAACCGGTTTCATCAAGGGGCTCAATGCGTCTGACAATATGCGTCGACTCCTTCATATTCTTGACTTTGCAGATTCTCATCCAACTCCTTGTGCGGTGTTTTCACTTGATGCAGAAAAAGCTTTTGACAGGCTAGAGTGGAATTATATGTGGGCAGTTCTGCAATGTTTCGGCTTCAGTGAACACTTCATTTCTATGATTAAGACATTATACCACTCACCTGCAGCACCAGTCATAACTGGTAATATTATTTCCCCCCCGTTCCCTTTACAGTAGGGAATGAGGCAGGGATGTCTGCTTTCCCCCTTATTGTTTTGTCTATCTCTTGAACCCTTAGCACAAGCCATCAGGAAATCTGAAGTATCGATTAAGATTCATGATCATAATCATAGTATCTCATTATACGCTGATGATATTATTCTATATTTAGACCACTTTGATGTTTCAGTCTCTAGCATAATTAAGGAATTTTATAATTTTAGTAGCTTATCAGGATATAAAATAATTTGGAGCAAATCTGCTTTAATGCCAACTAACAATGTTAAAGTTAATTCTTCTATTCCCTCATTTATGCCTATTAAGGAATCTTTCATCTATTTGGGCATTACCATATATAAAAACATTCATAAGATTGCCAGAGACAATTTTAATAATATTTTAGTTAAGGTCAAAAATTACATTCAAAGATGGAAGAATCTTAAAGTCTCTCTCCAAGGAAGAATCTCCACTGTTAAGATGAATTTGTTACCTCGATTCAATTTTTTTTCTCTATGCTACCACTTTCTCCCCCTCCAGGTTACTTTAAGGAGATCAACTCCATGATTTCTAAGTTTATCTCGAATGATAAATGCCCAAGAATTAAACTTACCACATTACAAAATACTAATCGCGCCGGAGGACTGGCTGTACCAAATTTTGAATTGTATTATTGGTTGTTCCAGCTTAAGGCTCTTCATAATTGGGTTGATCCTCAATCTACAGTTTCATGGAGGGTGATTGAAGCTGACAAGGTTAAACCAAATAGACTTCAAGATATTTTATTTACTTGCACAGGAAAAAAAGGGGATAATTATAAATTTGGTCCGGTTGTGGCAAACTCTATTAAAATCTGGAAAACGGTTGAACGTCGGATAGGAGGACCCTTCAAATTTTGTAACAGTTCACCTTTATGGCACAATTTTAATTTTGTATGCGGAAATCGTCCATTTGTCCAACCCTCTTGGTCTTCTTTAGGTGTAAACACATGCGGTGATATGTATGATAACCAGGGCCTCTGTTCATTTCAGACATTAAGAACCAAATTTTGTCTACCAGCATCCGCATATTTTGTCTTTCTTCAATTGCGTTCTGCTCTCAAAGCGTATGGCATTCCTTGGTCCTCTCCCATTTCCTCTCATCCTATGCGGGACTGGATTGCACCATCTGCTGGTCGGCCATCTGTTTCCTTATTCATATATAATACAATTATTGTTTGCTTTACAAAACCTCTTTCTATTAAAACTATTTGGAATAGGGAATTATCAGACCTTAATTTATCTGTCGACTGGGAGAGAGTGTGGTCTAATCTCAGCTTAACATCTAAAAATTTGGCTCATCGTCTTATTCACTTTAAAGTCATTCATAGAGCATACATAACTCCTTACAAAAGATTTAAAATGAAACTACAATCAAATTTTAACTGCCATATATGTAATACTGCATCATGCACTTTTCTTCATATGTTTTGGGAATGTCCTATCGTCATTAGTCTATGGACACATGTAAACCTGGTTTTGCCATCCTTACTGCGAATTGATTGGTCTGTTAACCCAAGTTTGTGTCTTCTTAATGATGATTCTGGTCTCTGTATAAGTTTAATGCAAAAGAGAATGTTGTTTGCTGGTTTTACAGCTGCGAAGAAGACAATAATACAGAACTGGTTTACACCGCACATGTGTGGAAAAACATATTGGATCCGTAGCCTCCTGCAAATAGTGACTAGTGAATGTGCAATGGCGCGAGTCGGTGGGGCCAGGCCTTCGACCATTGATGCTTGGCAGTGTTTTTTTTTTATATACGTGATTGTATAAAGGAGTGACTTTTGTGTTTTTAATTGTCCTTCCCTCTCTCCCTCCCTTTTGACTGGACTTTGAGATGTTGAGTATGTTTCTGTTGTTTTGTTTTGTTATATTTTGGATGCTGTGTTGTGTTATGTGTGAAAAAAATTAAAATGTTGAGAACAAAAAAGATTTGCGTATTTCGATTTTAAAATACTTTGATGCGCAAAATCAGACAATTGTATTTACACTGCAATAAATATAGGCTTATCGGTTTCCACTAAAAATAGCCAAAAGATGTTCACCTTTTCAGAAAAACTGCATACATTTAATTTGATTTGAATTGTTTAAAACAATTGAAATACTATTTGGCCAGTGGAAACGAATGAGGGCAACTATATTCTAAAATAGGCTATTTATCTGAGAACTAATTTTTATGGATATTTTGAGATATTTATTCTAAAACATACTGGATGATTTTGGCATTTAGTCCGTATCGCATATTTCCTTAATGGATTGTACCTTTGACGGTGTTAAAAATGGTGTCACATGGATGAGAATATGCATGGAAATGATATGCAGATGAGGTTATGCATAGTAAAATGAGGCGTTGTAAGCTCCATATATGGATATTTCGGGGAGGAGACGGAGTGGAGATGCACGTACGCACAATCTTCCCCTGACTGGGATTTATAAAGGGATTTTTGCGCAGGTTCTGGCGTACGCGTGGTTTTATAAATCTGAAAACTTTTGTGCTTATGTACACTTTTAGGGTGAAATCTACGGAGAGTTTTATACATGAGGCCCCAGGTCTGATGTCACGGGCTCTGGTTCTGGGGCGATCCTTGGCACTGTCGCTCTCTCTGGCGATGACTCGCCGGTCGCGGTGGGCTCAGGCTCAGGCTCAAGCTCCGTGCTGCGGGGTGATGGTAGGCTGGGCGCTGGGTCTGGCTGTGAGACGTCTGCGAGGTGTGGCTGGACGCTGATGTTACAGTTACATCCACTTCGTCCGCTGTGAGTGTGGATTCATCCACCCACAGCGCAAAATTGATGTAGTCCTTAAGGGTCCAGTGCAGATCTCCCCTGGGCAGGATGAAGCGGATGTCATCGTCCAGACCACACCGAAATCCCTCCATCAAACAGACATCGTCACAGCGGGCATGGTGGCAGGTGTTGAGAAACTCCTCAACATAGTCCTCCAGGTTACGGCCGTCTTGGAAAATAAAAACTGTCCTCCCATTCAACAATGTGTTGCCCCTCCTTGTAAACTGGAACGCTTTCAAAAAACTAAAAACAACGCCGCTTTACTTTTTCTTTCTAGGTCTTCTGTCACGGCTACGGTGAATGAAATGCATGAAGAAGACGATGAACACTGCAAATAGTCTTTAATAAACCACAAAAGGGCGAACACAGCTCGGACAGGCAGGATCATATGTACAGGTGCATCTCAATAAATTAGTAAATGTCGTGAAAAAGTAAATTTTTTCTTGTAACTTATTTCAAAAAGTGAAAGTTTCATATATTTTAGATTCATTACATGTAAAGTAAAACATTTCAAAAGTTTTTTTTGTTTTAATTTTGATGATTAGAGCTCACAGCTCATGAAAGTCAAAAATCAGTATCTCAAAATATTACAATATTTACATTTGAGTTTCAATAAATGACCATCCATACAGTATAAATTCTGGGTATGTCTTGTTCTTTGAAACCACAATAATGGGGAAGACTGCTGACTTGGCAATGGTCCAGAAGACGAACATTGACGCCCTCCACAAAGAGGGTAAGTCACAGAGGGTCATTACTGAAAGGTGTGGCTGTTTACAGAGTGCTGTATCAAAGCATATTAAATGCAAAGTTGACTGGAAGGAAGAATTTGGGTAGGAAAAGGTGCACAAGCAACAGGGATAACCGCAAGCTTGAGAATACAGTCAAGCAAAGCTGATTCAAACACTTGGGAGAGCTTCACAAGGAGTGGACTGAAGCTGGAGTCAGTGCATCAAGAGTCACCACGCTCAGACGTCTTCAGGAAAAGGGCTACCAAGCCACTTCTGAACCAGAGACAACGTCAGAAGCATCTTACCTGGGCTGTGGAGAAAAAGAACTGGACTGTTGCTCAGTGGTCCAAAGTCCTCTTTTCAGATGAAAGTAAATTTTGCATTTCATTTGGAAACAAGGTCCCAGAGTCTGGAGGAAGAGTGTAGAGGCACAGAATCCATGTTGCTTGAAGTCCAGTGTGAAGTTTCCACAGTCAGTGATGATTTGGGCTGCCATGTCATCTGCTGGTGTTGGTTCACTGTGTTTTCTGAAGTCCACAGTCAACGCAGCCATCTACCAGGAAATGTTAGAGCACTTCATGCTTCCTTCTGCTGACAAGCTTTATGGAGATGCTGATTTCATTTTCCAGCAGGACTTGGCACCTGCCCACACTGCCAAAGGTACCAAAAGCTGGTTCAATGACCATGGTGTTACTGTGCTTGATTGGCCAGCAAACTCGCCTGACCTGAACCCCATAGAGAATCTATGGGGTATTGTCAAGAGGAAGATGAGAGACACCAGACCCAACAATGCAGATGACCTGAAGGCCACTGTCAAAGAAACCTGGGCTTCCATACCACCTCAGCAGTGCCACAAATTGATCACCTCCATGCCATGCCGAATTGAGGCAGTAATTAAAGCAAAAGGAGCCCCTACCAAGTATTGAGTACATATACAGTAAATGAACATACATTCCAGAAGGCCAACAATTCACTAAAAATGTTTTTTTTATTGGTCTTATGAACTATTCTAATTTGTTGAGATAGTGAATTGGTGGGTTTTTGTTAAATGTGAGCCTAAATCATCACAATTAAAAGAATCAAAGACTTAAACTACTTCAGTCTGTGTGCATTGAATTTATTTAATACACGAGTTTCACAATTTGAGTTGAATTACTGAAATAAATGAACTTTTCCACGACATTCTAATTTATTGAGATGCACCTGTAGTAGACCGAACGACAAACAGAGAACAGAACACAACTAACATAGTAGTTGCTGACGAGGGTGATTAATGACACATACCTGAAACCAATGACAATAATCAGACAGAGACAGAAACTAGGTCAAACAGAGCACATGAGGGAGAAAACACAACAAAACAGGTCCTGGGGTGTGACAAATACTACTATTAGTACTACTACTAAAATTATTAAAACTTAATTTTTTAAGGAATAATCACACAACATTTCTTCCATGTTTATGTTAATAGTAAACTCCCCTTTGTTTGCCAATAATAACAGTTTTTTAATTTTCAATAATTAAAAGATGAATGAAATTAATGTTTTTTGCCTTCATTTGTTAACCAGAAAAATTGCAATACACAACACAGAATTTCTGAGGGGGAAAAAAACAAACATTTCATAAGGCTATTTTAAGAATAAATTTGAATAAATTAAGTTGTTTCATGCATTCAAATGATTAGACATGCAAAATTTGGTAAGAATAAAACATATGGTGAGAAAAAAAAAATTAATAGGGCCCTAAGCATGTAGTTTTTGTTAAACTTTTAATAAATTGATGTGAAATTGTATAGGTTTCATAATATGAATTAATCAGAAATGCTTTTTGCTGAATAAAATTGAATTTAACCATTAAAATGGAGTCCAGAAAAATTAAAATGGAATTTGGAAAAATAAAAAATAAAACGGAATTTGGGTAAAAAATAAAATGGATTTCATAGGGCCCTACACAGGTGAGCACACTCCCACCAGCGGACAGAGAGTGCACGTCGGAAAATATGTTGCGTCAACCACCTGAAAAGCATACAAAAATATCTACGTTTTTAAAAATATGCAAATTTTGTGGATAATTGTCATAAAAAGAAATGTTCCAGTGTTCCAGAGAAAAATCAAACTGCCTCTAAACATTCATGTTCAAAATTATTTCAACTCCCAAAAGTCAAAATGGGCAGTAACCCAATCGCTGGGTTCGTCCATATTTTACCCAGCACTGGGTTGTATTTAACCCAGCACTTCTTAGAGTGTATTTGTAAAGTACTGCAGTCTCTGCGGGGGTTGAATAGTTTTGATTGCAACTGTACTTTAAATGCTGTTTATTCAAATTAAAATGTTTATGGTGCTGAATACTTCTGAACAGGCCTCTATATTAAACTAACAATGTAGAATATACCAGAACAAACAACCTTTAATAAATATAGGTAAATTAACTCAATTTTTACAACCTAATTAAAATTTTGATTTATGAGTCTGCTGAAATGCTCCAGGTTTAGTCAAACATCTTTTACAAATATTACCACATAATGCACTTACAGATCCATTGTGAATGATTCCACATTCTAGTTTCAAAAGCAGGATACTGAATCGTATCCCTTGATTTGTAACTGAAATTGTGATGAAAATGTTAAAATGCACTGTATATATTTTGTTTAAAATGTTTGAAACATTATATATGGACTAGAGTTTTTTTTGTTGTTGTTGTTTGTTTTTTAATGAATATAAATCTTTTTGTCACTTTATGTGCAAAACTATTGTCACAGTGGAAAATATTGAGGACATAATTACCTCAGGATGATTGATCTCCTCAGTAACATGGTTTAAAGTATTCCAACCATCATAGGACCACAAACACTGGTAAAATGCTATTCCCATGGGCCTGATGCTCAGCTTGGTCCCTTCAAAGAAGTTTTGGAGGCTGTTCGAGGTGTCCCCTTGAATAAGTAGCACAACTCCTCCAATCATAATTGTTATAAGTGCCAGTACTTTCATAGCTGCAAATAATACTGTGACTGTGATTGAGGAGCGCACATTAAAGCAGTTGACAACTGTCAATACCATAATACCTAGGGCTGCCAAACATTTTACTGCTCCATTTGGTGGTGTGCAATCATCATAAAAAGGTGTAAGAACATTTTGGGCAAAAATCAGTGCCACTGCAATCATGCTGGTTGGTCTCAACACAATGTTATTGGTGAAGGCGCATATAAAAGCCATGATATTGCCTGAAGTGCGCAAGATGTAAATATACTCTCCTCCAGATTCACGGATCACAGTTCCTAATTCAGCATAGCACAAAGAAGCTAGCATGGCCAACAATCCACTAGCAGCCCATATTAACAGACTAGCACCTGGACTACCTATATAAATCAGCACATACTGAGGAGACATGAAGATCCCAGATCCAACCATAACGCCTGCAATGAGAGACACTCCACCCAGCAGCCCTACTTCAGTCTTCAGTTTTAGCTTGTCAGGTGAACTGTAATTTTCAGTTGCCATAGTGGAAAAAATGAAGTCTGTGTCTTTTCGGGTCAATTTCAGATGGACAGTATGAACAGGACAAAGTAAAGCACTTAAAAATCTGAATAGGTAATCATTGCTTGTTTGTGGCCAACATGAGACTGCAATTGCACTTAGAGCAGGACTTGAGGTCACGGGCATAAGGATAACAACATGCTGGTCTCTGGCTGTTCATTTATCTTTTCCTGACTAATATTTTACAATTCAGAATCAAGTTCTTGAGGTTAATATGTGATAAAGAATACAAGTTTATATATGTCATCTATTGATGGAAACAGGTTACATCAACACAAAGGAGTCAAAAGGGGCAACTGTCTTCCAAGAGAATCACTAAGAGAAAGCTGGACAAATCAGGAATTTGGAAAAGAGTGTTCCAACAATATTATTTACTGTACAACCGAGACCAAAAAAAGCTTTGAATGGTTACAGCCAAAGAAAATGTGTTTTCAATGTCATTCTCACAGAATTGACAAGAAATTTCCCAAATTTTGAACGAAGGAATTATTTAGATGGATATGTCATTCATTATTTTAAAGTGAGGTTCTTTCATTTTAGGAAAAAATGGAAAAGTAATTCTTGCAACTCTTCTGACAAAATATTTGAAGATGTAGTCTACATCGATTTGTATAAAGCTTATCCATGAATACACTTGTAATATACGCTATCAAACTTTTGATTTCTAATAAAGTAATTACTCAAACATAGGGTTGGGAGAGAGAATGTTATAGAAGAGTGTGTAAGAATACCTTTAAGCAATGTTACATTTGCAACTAAGTGTGGCAAGTGTATATTGTTACAGTAGATTATTGCATTTATTATTATAATTATTACTATTAATTTTAGGGTATTTTATTTAGAAATATTTTGTATGGGGAGAAATTACACTTTGGAGTAAGTATAAGCATAATATGAAAGTATATGCTTGCTTTTTCTTTAATCTGTAAAAAATGTTAAGTATAAAATGTTAAGGAGGCATAGTTCCATATGTATAGTTATAGTTTTTTTTAATGCAAAGTTGAACCAACGTCAAGAAAAGTGACGTATATGCGTTAATTTGGAGAGGTGATTGGCAGCCATGGCTGCAGAGTATGTCTACACATCATCAGTTTTCTGAGCTTTTCTCAGTATTATTAAGGGATGAGAGCGTTCACACAGCACGCAGGGGCGGCGCGGCAGCGCGTAGCAGGAGCAGAGCAGGAGCGGCAGTGCTGCGATCGTTTCGGCGCCGAGTCTATTTTTGCTGCGCCGCTTACGCTGAATTAAAGTCACAGTGCATTGTTCTTGATAAAAATTGACCCGATTAACATTAAAAATAACAAATTTGACCACAAAATCATGTAAGTGATGCGTTTCGTGTTTCACAATCACCATATGGGAAAAAAATGCACGAAAACACCACTTCCACGAGTTTTTGCCCAAACTTCAAAGGTCTGTTAAATAATAAAACTAGAGGCATTTGTTAGTTTTAATATTACTTTTTCAATTCAATTGAAAATTATTCAATCCAATTACACTTTATTGTTGGAATTCGTTCTAAAATATGTCTTGGATCTCACGACAGCGTGTCTCACATCAATTCACATCAATAATTACTAAACAAACAATACAATAGATGCACCTTAATACAGAAAAACAACAACAGTATAATAAACATAGGGCTACAGTGCATTAGAATAGGGAGTTCTTTCTATTTTCCAGAGCCCAGAGGCCTATTTGAACCCCCAATTCTGATTTATTAATTTTACAGACTGATACACAAAAGATTTACGTAACATAGCCAATTCAATCTAGCATATGCAAGTCTTCTGTTAGATGGCAAAAATTGATATTCCTCATACAAAATGTGAGAAGGGTCAGACAAAATCTTTCCTGACAGGGTCGGCAATTTTTTCGTATAGCTACACATCTTGAAAACTTGGCTCAAATTTATCGTGTAAACTACCTATATATAATATATGTTATTTACATGTGTGTGGGACAGAGGGCAGGGGGACACGGTCGCATCACAGAGTATGCTGGCCATATCATACACCAAAGCACATGGCACACAGACACAGTGTTCGGAGGAGAACGCTGGAAAATAAGACAGAAATGATGATACTCATCTGTATTGTACTAGCCTACAAGCCGCGGTTCAGCTGCGCGCGACAAACGCTGCCAGTATGAAAGCACAATGGGCGCGCGCTGCTCACGCTCTGCATACGCAACGCTTCTGCGCTGCTCACGCGCCGCTCGCTTGCAGTGTGAAACGGGCGTTGATCCAATCACTGCGCTTGTGACAGAGTGAAAAATATATGTCTGTATAATTATATTTCAATAATTAGATCGAAAAAGTTTATAAAATGCAGATAAGTTATCTAAATAATACTTTTGGTTAATCGGTGATCAATTAGTTTGGCACAATAAGGTGTGCAATCTATTAGTCAGGCCTTGTTGAACACTAGGGGGAGAGCTCGCGGTCTTTCTCCATTACACAAAGTTTGCGGTGGAGAAACATCGTCGAGTGAATGTGCTTAATATTCTCCCCTTTTTCAGGTATTCATTTTAATTCTTTGTTAATATAGTATTAGTGGTGGGCAGAGCGAGGCTTCGTGAAACACTGAAGCAGTCGAAGCAAATGTGTCGAGGCTTCGAAACATTTCGACACCCATCTCTACGGTGACACCTAGTGGTCATTTTCAAGTATTGCTCTGAAACAGCGTCAACAAAGAAACAGTTAAGCGAATTGATGAATTATAACGTATGTTGTATTAGTCGATCCACCAAGTGATTTGGGGGAGTGGTTATGGGATGATATTAGACTCGAAATGATTTATAGATGCACGCACAATTATCCATGGACTGCATAAATTTGATGCGTGTATCTTACTAACCACAAACAAATGCCTTTCAATTTGAGTCTGTGGAATTCGGGATTAAATGATTGTGCAGCGATTTATACAAATACAGACATGTTTGCGAATAAAAATGTTATGTTCTGCATTAATATATCATAAATTGCTCATGCAAAAAAGGAATCCGTGTATTTGCGGATCAGGTGACACACATGCATTTATCGACGTCTTGTTCGAGTCAATCTTGTTCGGTTCATTTGGATTTTGAGACTTCATTTTCGCAGTTTACAACATTTCACGACCCTCATACACACAACTACCAATGAACAAAGCCCAGTGCAATTCATTAACGCGTACACGATTTGAAAAATTCGCAAATGTGCGTCACTACACTGAAACAAATGCTTTTCAATCAGTGTCTGCAGAGTTAAGAATTGCGTTAATGTGCAGAATTTTGTTCAAATAGAGACATATTTGTGAATACAAATGTTATAGTTTGTATTAAAGTATCATCATTTGTGCATGTAGCGATTAAAATGTGCATTTGTGAATCAGGCGACACGCGTGCATTCATTCACATCTCTTCTGAGTCGATTCTATTTGATTCATTTGAGTTTTGAGACTTTCGTTCCGCCCTTTTAGCCTTGTTCAATCCACACACACACAGCTCGCGATCCACACGCAGCTGAGCCTAAGAAAATCAGCGACCACTAGATGGCACTAGAGACTTGTGCGCAGTCCATTGTGTACAGTTTGATGAATGTTACATTGTGTTTTCTTTGTTTCTTTTTGGTTTGGCTGATCTCCTCTGCCCGTATATAATAAAGATGTTTTGTCGAACTTTTTCTATCTTAACTTGTCTTAAGACACAGAATAGCTTATATTAATTTTGCCAAACAATAAATTTGTGACGATACCTTGTCTTTTTTTTTTAATTCAATGGCACGCTGGCAGTTATTCCTTCCTCGTATTATTATTATTATTATTATTACTATTATAGTCGCCCATTTAAGCCAATAGTATTTACACGTTTATATTAAATTAATTAAACTATTATATTAACTTAAACTATAAGCCTATTGCAATGAGCCTTTTATAGGCTATTCCGCGCTCAAGCGGATGCATAAAGCCTGCTGGCTAAAGGAATGATAATGAATGTCTAGGGGAAAAAATAGCTAGAACATATTTTATTTAATTATTACTAAACTGTTTTCGGAGTCAGTGTCGGCTGCAAAGATGAAGTAGGACAATGCTGATTCGCCATCTCATATTTCCGCTGTTCGATCGCGTCACGCACTGCATTTCAAACGTTGCAGCCAAATACAGTCAACCAAACACTATACACTATAGAATCTAGTGGTAATCTAGATAGTGGTTAATTAAAATAGCCCGTGGTTACAATCCGTGTCGTTCAGCCTGAGCTCGGTCCAAGCACATATTTGCTCATGTGAAGACCATGATTTTTTTGGGGGGGCGGAAAGTACAAAGCCTGGTTTACATTATAGTTTGTAGCATTCAAATTCAAATTTGCCAACATTGTGAATATGGAAACATTTGGATTCGTGCCGATAATATTTTGAGATACTGATTTTTGACTTTCATTAGCTGTAAGCTCTAATCATCAAAATAAAATAAAAAATAAAAAACTTTTGAAGTGTTTTACTTTACATGTAATGAATCTAAAATATATGAAAGTTTCACTTTTTGAAATAAGTTACAAGAAAAAATGAACTTTTTCACCATATTGTAATTTTCTGAGATGCACCTGTATTATTTATTATGTAAACCAGGCTTTGTACTTTCCGCCCAAAAAAAAAAAAAGAAAAAAATCCTGGTCTTCTTCACATGAAAAATCATCCTCTTCACATATATTGCTATTTATAATGGATAATAATGATAATAATAATAATAATACAAACAATGAATAACTGACAACGTGCCACTGAATAACAAAAAAAAAAAGATTTTTTTTTTTATTGTTTGGCAAAATTAATATAAGCTATTCTGTGTCTTAAGACAAGTTAAGTTAGAAAAAGTTCGACAAAACATCTTTATTATATTTCTACGGGAAGAGGAGATCAGCCAAACCAAAAAGAAACAAAGAAAACACAATGTAACATTCATCAAACTGTACACAATGGACTGCGCACACATCTCTAGGGCCATCTAGTGGTCGCTGATTTTCTTAGGCTCAGCTGCGTGTGGATCGCGAGCTGTGTGTGTGTGGATTGAACAAGGCTAAAAGGGCGGAACGAAAGTCTCAAAACTCAAATGAATCAAATAGAATCGACTCAGAAGAGATGTGAATGAATGCACGCGTCTGATTCACAAATGCACATTTTAATCGCTACATGCACAAATGATGATACTTTAATACAAACATTAACGCAATTCTTAACTCTGCAGACACTGATTGAAAAGCATTTGTTTCAGTGTAGTGACGCACATTTGCGAATTTTTCAAATCGTGTACGCGTTAATGAATTGCACTGGGCTTTGTTCATTGGTAGTTGTGTGTATGAGGGTCGTGAAATGTTGTAAACTGCGAAAATGAAGTCTCAAAATCCAAATGAACCGAACAAGATTGACTCGAACAAGACGTCGATAAATGCATGCGTGTCACCTGATCCGCAAATACACGGATTCCTTTTTGCATGAGCAATTTATGATATATTAATGCAGAACATAACATTTTTATTCGCAAACATGTCTGTATTTGTATAAATCGCTGCACAATCATTTAATCCCGAATTCCACAGACTCAAATTGAAAGGCATTTGTTTGTGGTTAGTAAGATACACGCATAAAATTTATGCAGTCCATGGATAATTGTACGTGCATCTATAAATCATTTCGAGTCTAATATCATCCCATAAGTGGTTAGTGTGCTCGACTGGAATGCTGGCACCTTGGGTTAGAATTTTGGGTGAATTGGTCATCGTTACAAAATTATAATGAAAAATTAAAATGAATGTTTTTATTGTTCTGTTCTTGTAAAGTGTTGAAACATTGGTCTGACATCTGAATGAACTCTTTGTGAATAAATAAGTTATTTTGGTAATGAAAAACAGACAATAAAATACATCAAGCCACAATGTCTTATTATTATTTTTTTTTTTTACACATAAATATTTTTATTTAAAAATATTTGTTCTGCTGTTGATGGACTTAGCCTACTTCTATTTTTTACATAGAATTTCTCCAGCCTTTGAAAAAATCCTCTCACAAAAACCGACGAAGTGAAGATGCGTTAATTCCACTTTTATACTTTGTGGGAGTTAGGTTGAGACAGATGTGCAATTGTGTGATTTGTTCCCGACCCTGGAAACACAGAATCGGCAGGTATGCATGTCTCAAAACACTTGTGACACGCCCCGATGCTTCAAATCGCCTTAGTCACGTGACATGGGTGTTTCGAATCACGCTTCGGAGCAGTGTTTCGAAACATCTGTGCTTCGGGATCTCGACACCGTGTCGAAATGTCAGTTTCGCGTCAGCCATCCCTATATAGTATGAGTTGATTGTAAATTATGTTTTAAGAGTGTGCAAATGTCAGCGAAGAAGACAATAATAAAGAACTGGTTTACGCCACACATGTGTGGAAAAACATATTGGATCCATAGCCTCCTGCAAATAGTGACTTGTGAATGTACAACAGCGCGAATTAATGGGGCCAAGCCTTCTACTATTGATGCTTGGCAGTGTTTTTTCTCTAATATACGTGATTATATAAAGGAATTACTTTTTTTTTTCTTTATCAACCTCTCTCTCTCCCTTTTGATTGGACTTTTGGAATAGGGAGTACACGTCTGTTGTTTTGTTTGTTTTGAATGGATATGAATGAAATGTCATTATGATATCGATTGCGTTCTGATTAACATGTTTAAAAGTGTAATTAGTTCAGAGATGTGTAAGCTCTGAGCTCCATTTTGAGTATTAATGGCACAAGGATCACATAATGGCGAGAGGCCACATGCTCAGTGATTAGCATTACATATTTAGTAAACATGCTGGTAATTAATGTTCAATTTTGTTTATTTGATGCTATTTGTTTGATTTGCTGGGGAAATGTGACTATATTGAGAAATGTAACTGTGGAAATCGTATTAACAGAGCGTTTGAGACATCTGTGCACTTCCAAATAAAATAATTCCTAAAAGAGAGCATTTACATGTGGTTTAGAATTGTTTGTGCTAGTTTATATCTATGTATCTGGTTAAAAAGACTAAGAAGTGATTTCCAGATATTTATAAAATGACTCACTGTCTAATTACTAATTGGGATGAATCAGGGGCGGACTGGGACATAATTTCAGGCCGGGAAATCTCACACGCATCCAGGCCATCACATACACCCACAACAAATTTTGAAACCACGGACAACAATATTTTTTGTATGGCCATCATCATCATCACATAAAAGTTTAAATCCCTAGGCTGGGGCCGCGCAAAATAATTAAAGGTTATCTCTTGAACTTCCATTTTCATTTTTAGTCTCTTCATTCTCTCTGTCTCTCATGTGTGTTTTTTTTCTTGTACCTGTCACTTTTTCATCAACACGTCTCCACCTTGTTGCAAAACAACCACCTCATTGTAATTTGTTTGCACATAGTATACATTTATGTGAGAAAAAATTATTAGGGGAGAGTGGGGTAATGTGAGACATCGGGTAATGTGAGACACCCCCTGTATCTAGGCAACGGAACACATTTGTGGTCATGTGACCATTATGTTTTCAAGCCCCTCCCATTTCCCCTTGGCCATGAAGGAGTGGACCTCATGGGGCTGTGGTAAGCATGTTTTTTTCACACAAATATTTTTTTTGCATGTAAAAGTAAATTTTCTTGCTGTCAACTTAATCAACTGTTGTGCCAAAGCAAATTGATTCAGGTAGAAAAACTTATATCATACACGTTGATGAACTACCAACATATAAAACCATGTGATGATGCTAGCTGAAGATTATCCTAAATTGCTAAGAGAGATCGTTTTTTTCTAAAATGTGGCAGTGTGGTAAAGTGAGACAAATGCTGTGGGGTAAAGTGAGACATGAGGAACATTACATATGTTTTATTTTTAATGTCATAAACATTGTTACAACATAAACATAGTTAACTTTGCAACCAAACACAGGAGCGTCCGTTACATTGGCATGGTTAAGAAAGTTGAGGATGACGAAATACTTGCACAATTTCTCAGAAGAATCCAGGGAAACACGAAAGAGTGGGAGAGACCCACATTTGCTATAAAGGAAAATGATGTGGCACATGTTCCTAAAAGTGATGTGGTGAAGAAGCTGCCTCAGCCTAAAAGGCCTGGAGGAACCACACTGAGAGAGCAACTCCTCATCTTTCCCTGTAACCTTCAGGGCTGGAATGTAGAGTAGGCCTAGTTGTAGAGTATGACAGTAGGCTGGTGTTCTAATCCAGGTGGGTCTAAGAGAGTGAGTCCCAGTCTGTTCTAGCTGGTTCTGATTGTCCTTTGCTCTGACCCCCAGACACTAGCTGGCTCTAAGGGTCCTGTGTTCTGACCCTCAGACTGTGTTCTAACCTAATTGGTTCTATCTGTCATTTGAATGTTAATTAAAACATTTTGAATGATATTCTGTTGTATTTGATTTTGTTCAGAGTTACTTTCCAGTGTTAAGAAAAAAAAATGCTTAATTGACCAATCCCCATGATTCTGTTACTAGTCTGACATTAGTTCTGGAATGTGTGGTTGTCAAGCTAGCTGTCAGGATTCTAACTGTTACAACATGTGTTGTTATGGTAGTTTCAGAGTGGAAATAGTAAGTGGATCAGTTTACCCCCAGCTGGTTCACTTTACCCCCTTGATTTCTCTGGTCTGCCTCAGTTTACTTTTTAACCCTTAAAGGGAAGCAGTCCCTTGCCTTCACAGTTCTGGAACAACATCCTATGGACAGATGAGACCAAGATCAACTTGTACCAGAGTGATGGGAAGAGAAGAGTATGGAGAAGGAAAGGAACTGCTCATGATCCTAAGCATACCACCTCATCAGTGAAGCATGGTGGTGGTAGCGTGGGCATGTATGGCTGCCAGTGGAACTGGTTCTCTTGTATTTATTGATGATGTGACTACTGACAAAAGCAACAGGATGAATTCTGAAGTGTTTCGGGCAATATTATCTGCTCATATTCAGCCAAATGCTTCAGAACTCATTGGACGGCGCTTCACAGTGCAGATGGACAATGACCCAAAGCATACTGCAAAAGCAACCAAAGAGTTTTTGAAGGGAAAGAAGTGGACTGTTATGCAATGGCCAAGTCAATCACCTGACCTGAATCCGATTGAGCATGCATTTCACTTGCTGAAGACAAAACTGAAGGGAAAATACCCCAAGAACAAGCAGGAACTGAAGACGGTTGCAGTAGAGGCCTGGCAGAGCATCACCAGGGATGAAACCCAGCGTCTGGTGATGTCTATGCGTTCCAGACTTCAGGCTGTAATTGACTGCAAAGGATTTGCAACCAAGTATTAAAAAGTGAAAGTTTGATTTATGATTATTATTCTGTCCCATTACTTTTGGTCCCTTAACAAGTGGGAGGCACATATGCAAACTGTTGTAATTCCTACACCGTTGACCTGATTTGGATGTAAATACCCTCAAATTAAAGCTGACAGTCTGCAGTTAAAGCACATCTTGTTCGTTTCATTTGAAATCCATAGTGGTGGTGTATAGAGCCAAAAATGTTAGAATTGTGTCGATGTCCCAATATTTATGGACCTGACTGTATCTTTCTCTTCTACTCTTGCCAAAGCGAGAACTCACCAGTTTACACAATTAGAAAATAAAATCCAATCATTACAAAACCTACAAAAACAAAATTTTACTGAGCAACAGGCTACACAGCTGTCCTTTTTAAAAGAAGAATATGATTTACTTTCACACTCAAAGGCAGAATTTATTTTACATAGGACTAGACAAAAATATTATTTTGAATCAGAGAGACCTAGTCATTTATTGGCCCTTAGGTTGAAAGAATGCGAGTCTAAGGCATATATTAGCGCAATAAAATCATCGGATGATCAGGTCACCACGAACCCTGTGGCAATTAATGACATATTTAAAGGTTTTTACACAAATCTGTATAAAGCCGAAACAGATTTTGATGAACCAATTTGTAAGCAGTATTTAGATAAATTGGAACTGCCTCGGATCTCACAGATTTCTAAAAATCTATGCTAAAGTGTTTGCTTCTCGTTTGGAGAAGGTAATTCACAGTCTGATCAAGGAGGACCAAACTGGTTTCATCAAGGGGCGCAATGCATCTGACAATATGCGTCGACTCCTTCATATTCTTGACTTTGCGGACTCCCACCCAACACCTTGTGCGGTCTTTTCACTTGATGCAGAAAAAGCCTTTGACAGGCTAGAGTGGAATTATATGTGGACGGTTCTGCAATGTTTCGGCTTCGGTGAACACTTCGTTTCTATGATTAAGACATTATACCACTCACCTGCAGCATCAGTCATAACTGGTAATATTATTTCCCCCTCATTCCCTTTACAGCGGGGAACGAGGCAGGGGTGTCCACTTTCCCCCTTATTGTTTTGTCTATCTCTCGAACCCTTAGCACAAGCCATCAGGAAATCTGAAGTATCGATTAAGATTCATGACCATAATCATTGTATTTCATTATACGCTGATGATATTATTTTATATTTAGACCACTTTGATGTTTCAGTCTCTAGTGTAATTAAGGAATTTGATCATTTTAGTAGCCTATCAGGATATAAAATAAATTGGAGCAAATCTGCTCTAATGCCAATTAACAATGTTAAGGTTAATTTTTCTATTCCATCATTTATCCCTATTAAGGAATCTTTCATCTATTTGGGCATTACCATATATAAAAACATTCATAAGATTGCCAGAGACAATTTTAATAACATTTTAGTTAAGGTCAAAAATGACATTCAAAGATGGAAGAATCTTAAAGTCTCTCTCCAAGGAAGAATCTCCACTGTTAAGATGAATTTGTTACCTCGATTTAATTTTTTTTTTCTCTATGCTACCACTTTCTCCCCCTCCAGGTTACTTTAAGGAGATCAACTCCATAATTTCTAAGTTTATCTGGAATGATAAATGTCCCAGAATTAAACTTACCACATTACAACATCCTAATAGCGCAGGAGGACTGGCTGTACCAAATTTTGAATTATATTATTGGTCGTTCCAGCTTAAGGCCCTTCATAATTGGGTTGATCCTCAATCTACAGTTTCATGGAGGGTGATTGAAGCTGACAAGGTTAAACCAAATAGACTTCAAGATATTTTATTTACTGGCACAGGAAAAAAAGGGAATAATTATAAATTTGGTCCGGTTGTGGCTAACTCTATTAAAATCTGGAAAACGGTTGAACGTCGGATAGGTGGACCCTTCAAATTCTGTAACAGTACACCTTTATGGCACAATTTTAACTTTGTATGTGGAAATCGTCCATTTGTCCAACCCTCTTGGTCCTCTTTAGGTGTAAACACGTGCGGTGATATATATGATAACCAGGGCCTCTGTTCATTTCAGGCATTGAGAGACAAATTTTGTCTACCAGCATCTGCATATTTTGTTTTTCTTCAATTACGTTCTGCTCTCAAAGCGTATGGCGTTCCTTGGTCTTCTTCCATTTCCTCTCATCCTATGCGGGACTGGATTGCACCATCTGCTGGTCGGCCATCTGTTTCCTTAATATATAATAAAATTATTGATTGTATTACAAAACCTCTTTCTATTAAAACTATTTGGAATAGGGAATTATCTGATCTTAATTTATCTGTCGACTGGGAGAGAGTGTGGTCTAATCTCAGCTTAACATCTAAAAATCTGGCTCATCATCTTATTCACTTCAAAGTCATTCATAGAGCATACATAACTCCTTACAAAAGATTTAAAATGAAACTGCAGTCAAATTTGAACTGCCATATATGTAACACTACATCATCGGGCACTTTTCTGCACATGTTTTGGGAATGTCCTGTCGTCATCAGTCTATGGACACATGTAAACCTGGTTTTGTCATCATTACTGAGAATTGATTGGTCTGTTAACCCAAGTTTATGTCTTCTTAATGATGATTCTGGTCTCTGTATTAGTTCAATGCAAAAGAGAATGTTGTTTGCTGGTTTTACAGCTGTGAAGAAGACAATAATTCAGAACTGGTTTACACCACACATGTGTAGAGAGGCATATTGGATCCGTAGCCTCCTGCAAATTGTCTCATGTGAATGTACAACGGCGCGAGTCGGTGGGGCCAGGCCTTCAACCATTGAGGCTTGGCAGTGTTTTTTACTGAATATACGTGATTATTTAAAGGAGTAACTTTTGTGTTCTTGTTGTCCTTCCCTCTCTCCCTCCCTTTTGATTGAACCTTGAGATGTTGAGTATGTGTCTGCTGTTTTGTTTTGTTTTATTTTGGATATTATGTTGTGTTGTTTGTGAAAAAAATGAAAATAAAAAATTGTTGGTAACAAAAAAAGATGATTGTGTGTTGAGTGTCTGCGACTTACTTTCAGTTTCATTCGCGGCAGTTTGCGCATTGGCTTGCTGGAGAGATACTCAGCTACTCATCCGCGGTGACGCTTGTTGTATTAGCGCTGTCATATCTGACTATAACGTGCCATATAGCCTATAAAACGCTCTCACATGTTTATTATTTTAATATTTTGGGAGGAGTAAAATTAGCATATGTGGTTTCAACAACCAGATGCATTTACACTTGTCCAGTTTCGTCTGGAATGCGGCCCAGACCACCTCCTGAAGTGGTTTGAGCGATCGGATTTATATCCGTCTCGAATGCATTTCGGAAGGCATTTACACCTGGGCCCGTATTTCTAAAGATTCTAAGAATCCTCTCAGAGAGCTCCTAATTTAGCTTAAAAATTTCTAACTAGGAGTCTTAGCTTAAAAGTAGTGCTGTCAAAGTTAACGTGTTAATAACGCGTTAACGCAAATTCATTTTTTTTTTTTTTTTTTTTTTTTTTTTTGCCCGGCCTGTCAGTAACACAGATAACACATGACAGTACGTATGTGTAGCTATGCTATCATCATTCACAGTCTTTTTTTTTTATTTATTTTTTTTTATTATTTTTTTTTTTTAATTATTTAATTTAATTTTATATACCCTTTTATTTAACCACACTATGACAGACAAGACCGGGGGACAGAGAAAACAAGAGAGAGAAAGAAGAAAGAAAAAAAAAAAAAAAAAAAAAAAAAAAAAAAGTTGTGGGGAAAGTCAACAGAGAAGGGGGAGAGAGAGAGAGAAAAAAGGAGAATGGGGGATAGAGAGAGAGAGGAAAAAAAACAAAAAAAAAAACAGACAATTTGCTTCGATACCTGCTGACAAAAAGAGAAAACAACAGAAGAAAACAACAGAAGACACAACATCATAGAGACTGCAGCAACAACCAACATCTGTATGAATCACAATAAATTCTAAATGTTAAATGTTATTGTTATTGAGCAGCACACATAACTAATATTACAAAATAAGTTTTGAAGCAACAGCAGATCAAGACAATGCGTGTCTGTGAGCACCTGTTTTTACACCAATGTGACTGCTTGAGTGTACACCTGTGTGTGTGAGCGCGCTTGTGTTCATAAGGTTCCTCCATGTAAATGTTTAATAGTGTGTGTGGGGCACAACAGCCCCATCCCGCAAGGCATGAAGCAGGCATAGAAAAGACCCGGGCCCCAAACATCCGGGGGTCCCCCAGGGCACGGGACCCCCAGGAGAACCACCGCAGGGACAACCGCTGCCTCCACCCAGAAAAGGGCAGAGGAGAGCCCGAAGGTGGGACCTCCGACAGTCACAGTGTAGACGCCCCAGGGTGCCGTGGCGGCAAACCCGCAGGCTCCACCGGCAGCCGACCACACCAGGGCAGACCGGGCCCTGGGCCCGGAGATCCAAAGGCCCCCCACCCCCCAATCGGGGCCCAACAAGGCCAGTAGGGCCAGGCCCCGCCAAGCGACCGCCGAGAGCGGGCCGGCGCTCACCCGAGCATCCTGCCCCGGCGCGAGAAACCACCAACGCACCGGCGGCATCTTCCACCGGCAGTGCATGGTGGTGGGGTAGGGGTCGACTGAGATGATGAGTGAGGCGGAGTCTAAGGCCCGACCTGACACATAGACGTAGACGAACAAGCACACATATACACAAGCATACGTTCCCACCCTCATGCACGCAAACAAATATTCACACCCTCGTCCCACATGTAGACACACAAAAATGGACACGGTACCCACACTCACACTCCCCATATGCACTCTATACTCCTAGATCCAGGCACCACCACCCCCAGAGGGGAAGCCAGCGCCCGATCCCGGAGCTGAACCCCCTTCGCTCCGGCGCGGGGACAGGAAGACCACCCCGGTCCCCGCAGCAGCAGAGAAAACCAACAGCCCAGACCCCGACCGGGCGGCCAGCTCATCCTCACAGCCCCCGGCCCCAGACAGAGAACAGAGAGCAGGGGTGTGAGAAAAAAAAAAAGAAAAAAGAGACCCCATGCTTCACCTCACCCGCTCAAATGTAGTGTTGGTGTGTGTTGTTCTAAGGTGCTTTAAAACAGGGGTGCTTTAAAACAGGGGAGGGGCACCCTCCACAAGCTTGTGTCAGCTCGTCCCCTCCCTAGAGCCCTCAATGTCTATGTGCAACTTAAAATTGAGAAGTGGGCACTGGCACCAGAGGGAAGGCTGAATGAACAGACCGCCCTCCGGATGCCATTCAGTGTGCCCACCCCCAAGGCCCTATATGTATGTGTCATGTGACAGTAAGTAATGAGAGTGTCTAAGCTGTAATGTGTGATTGAGATGCAGGCGGCCACGAGGAGACAGAGGAGTACCACCTCCCCCGCATCCCAGCGACACACCCGCACCTCAAAACCCTACCTATGTGTTGGTGTGATGGAGCGGGAGAAGTGAAGCCCTAGGGATGGGGAGGAAAGCATCAGAGGGGGCAAAATACCCCCCCCCTTTGGAGCCAGCTCCCCCCGCTACCCCAAATCTGCCCAGGGCGGGGGGCCCAGGCCCATCCAGACCAGGGCCCATGGCAGCCCGGGGCGGCCCACCAGACCCCACAGCAGAGGAAAAACTACCCCACCCCATCATTCAGTCAGCTCCCAGACTACAAAAGACAATAAGACACCCAGGTAAAGCCCATTTACCCCGCCTCTATTGGACCCCCCTGCTGAGGCACCGATGCATCGAAGACCCCCACACCAGAGCCGGGCCCAAGCGCATGCACCAACCCATGCTCCCGGCGGCACACCAACCAGGACCCAAGCCCCCCAGGCCCAGCCGTAACCCCAACCCGGAGGCAGAGCGCCCCCAGAACCCCAAGCCCCCCCCGGACCAACCCCGGAACAGTGCGGCCGCCAGGCTGGTAACCTACGTCCGCCGGCACAGGCATCCCCAGCAGCGCCGCATGCAGCCGCCAGAAAAACAGCACCCAAGAGTCACCAATACCCCATCCAGGCCAAGGCCGCAGCCCCAGCGCCGAACCCCCCAAGAAACCCACCCCCAGGGAACCCCCAGATGCCCCAGGCCCACATCGCCACCCCACGCCAACAACAAAAACCACAGCCGGACAGAATCGGGACCCCCACTCACACTAGGTGATGGAGCTGATCAAAGGAGCCCAGAGAGATTGATCTAATGTGGCAGCAGAAGCTGTGTCAAGACTAATATAATCCTACAAATAATCTCTATATTGGTTGATATTAAGATTATTTTTATTTTTCCAGTTCATGAGGACAGTCTTCTTAGCAATGCATAGGGCAGTGAAAGCCATGTGGATTGTGTTACCTTCTGTAGTGACACCATCTAGGTCGCCCAACAAGCAGACTAAAGGAGAGGCTGGAATAGAACATTTAAGACACTTTGATAAGTCTTCACAAATCCTGTACCAGTACCTCTGAACAGGTGGACAGAACCATAGAGCGTGGATATAATTGTCAGGTGTATTGCCTTTACAGTGTGAGCAGTTGTTAGAAGCTGTAAAACCCATCCTGAACATCCGATGACCTGTGTAGTGCACTCTATGCAGGATTTTGTATTGTATTAATTGTAAACCAGGATTTCTAATCAGTTCAAAGGTTTTTAAACATATCTGAGACCAGAAATTATGGTCCCAGTTTACTGATAGATCTGCCTCCCATTTTGCAATAGGAAGTGATACTGATTCATCTATTTTGGAAAGTGCCCTATATATTTTAGACATTAATTTGGGGGTTTTGAGATTAAGAAAATCTACCACACTTGGTGGTATTTGTAAATTGATATGATTAGACTTAAATTTCCTTTTTACAATAGATTTAATTTGTTGATATTCTAAAAATCTATGCTTATTAATCCCATATTGTTTAACTAATTTGTCAAAGGGAATAAAGTCTGTCCCTTCGAATATATGTTCCAGGTATTTAATACCTTTACAACTCCAATCTGTGAAGTTTATCATATTGTTGTTTAGCAATATGTCAGGATTGTTCCAGATGGGGGTACGTTTGCATGGGATTAGTGAAGACTCCGTCATTTTTAGAAACTCCCACCATGTTGTCAGAGAAGAGCTGATACTGATGCTTTTGAAGCATACGTGTCGTTTGCTGATCGAGCTAATGAATGGCAGATCCGAAATCTCTATATTATTGCATAATGCCTGTTCTACATCTAGCCAAGGTTCATCTAAGAGGGTGTGTTTTAACCACCCTGAAATGTGTTGAAGCCTGTTTGCTAAGAAATAGTGGTGAAAGTTAGGTAGATCTAGTCCTCCTTTATCCTTGGTCTTTTGCAGCGTTTTTAAGCTAATACGCGGGGGTTTACCTTTCCAAAGGAATTTAGAGATGGAGGAGTCCAGAGATCTAAACCAGTCAGGTGGTGGTTTGCTCGGGATCATTGCAAATAAATAATTAATTCTTGGCAAAACCATCATTTTTATTGAGGCGACTCTTCCCATGAGTGATATGGGTAGAGACCTCCATCTGGTTAGATCATCTTCTACCTTCTTTAAAAGTGGGATGTGGTTTAATTTAATCAAATCTGCCAGCCTAGGAGAAACATTAATACCTAAATATTTAATATTTCCAGATTGCAGTGGAGTGGAAGAATTCTGGAAGGAGCAATTAATTGGAAGAACTGTTGATTTTAACCAGTTTATTGAATAATCTGAGACTTTTGAGAAAGAGTTTATTAATGTAATTACCTCAGAGGGAGTGGTTTGTGAATGCTGAAGAAAAAGTAACATCGTCTGCGTAAAGACTAACTTTATGTTCTACATTCTTGCATTTAATGCCTTTAATCACTGTTGCCTGTCTAATTGCTGCTGCTAGTGGTTCAATAAAAATTGCAAACAGTGAGGGGGAGAGGGGGCATCCCTGCCTGGTGCCCCTCTTAAGATAAAAGCTAGAGGACGTTTGGGCATTTGTCCTGACACATGCTATTGGAGAGTTATATAATATTTTTAACCAGTTTATGAAAGAGTTTCCAAAACCAAATTTGTGTAAAGTTGCAAATAGAAAATTCCAGTTAACCCTATCAAAAGCTTTTTCTGCATCTAAAAGACAATATTGTAATTTGAAGGTTTCTATTGCATGAATAGTCTATCAAGTTAAGTAACCTACATGTATTTGTTGAGGAGTGCCTCCCTTTTATGAAACCAGTTTGGTCGGAATTAATTATGAGAGGGGTTATCTTCTCTATTCTTTTTGAGATAGCTTTGCAGATTATTTTAGTGTCCACATTAATAAGGGATATTGGACGATAGCTGGTAGGCAATACAGGGTCTTTGCCTGGTTTTAGCAAGAGACTAATGTTGGCAGAATTCATATTTGGTGGAAGTCTGCCATTTTTTTTGGTTTCCTGCAACATTCTGTAGAATGTTGGTGCCAGAATAGCCCAGAATTCTTTATAGAATTCTGCTGGAAAGCCATCTGGGCCTGGAGCCTTTTTATTGGGCATACTGTTCAAGGCTTCCTGAAGTTCATCTGATGTCAGTGGAGAATCCAATGCCATCGCTTGATTGTCTGATAATTTCGGAAGAGTTATATTGTCAAGAAATTGGTCAATTTCGTCTTTAGATGGGTTTATCTGTGGAGAATATAAAGATTTGTAAAAGTCCCTGAAAGTGTTGTTTATTCTTTCAGGGTCATATACTGTATCCCCAGTTAAATCTTTAACAGCACATATAGTTGTTTTTTCTTTATTTATTTTTAACTGGTTCGCTAGGAATTGACCTGATTTGTTACCATATTCAAATTCTTGCCAGCGAAGTCTTTGTGCTAAGAATTTAGTTTTTTTATTAATAATTTCATTTAATTCTAGTTTTGCTTTACATATTTTTTTCAGCATTTCCTGTTCCTGGGAGGATACGTAGGCTTCTTCTAAAGTTTTTATGGTTTCTTCTAATTCCTGAATACATTTATTTTCTCTTTTCTTTTTATGCGATGAGAATGAGATTATTCTACCTCTCATCACAGCTTTGCCTGCTTCCCAGAGAACAGATGCTGATGTTCCAGGCAGGTCATTATAGTCTAAATATAAAGTCCACTCTTCTTTAAAATATTTAATAAAATCGTCGTCTTTAAGCAATGATGTATTGAATCTCCAGTTATTACTTGGTGGAGTGGCCTTCTTATTTACTAGAGTTAAAGAAACAGCAGCATGATCGCTGACAGCTATAGGGTTTATCTCTGTGTCTGAAATGTCACTCAGCAGTGAGCTGCTGACTAAGAAATAATCCAGACGAGAGTAAGAGTGATGGACATGTGAGAAGAAAGTATATTCCCTACGGTTGGGGTGAAAAGAACGCCATGCATCGCAAAGTCCATAGTCACTCATGTACTGTTTAACTATATTTGTGGATTCCCAATTACGCTGAGTTCCAGCTGTACTTAGCCTGTCCATTTCTTTATTTAGTCCAAAGTTGAGGTCTCCCCCAATAACAAGTGCACAATCTAGGTGTTCAGAGAGTGCGGTAAAAAAAACGTGAAAGAAAGAGGGGTCATCAACATTTGGACCATATATACTAACAATACATAACTTTTTGTCAAATATAGATAATTTAATGATTAGAAATCTACCTTCTGGATCTATAACTGTGTTGAGTACTGTGAAATTAACATTTTTATGTATTAAAAGTTCATTAATTTAAAAGTTCGCAAATTCATTTTAACGGCACTAATTTTTTTAACGCGCAATTAACGCAGCGCGTATTTCCGGTTTGACCCGTGACCCAACCCGTAGTTGGAGAAATGGAGATGCACAGTGTTGCCAACTTAGCAGTTTGCAGACCCCTTTAGCGACCTTTTCCCCTTCAAAAAAGCGCCCAAACCTAGTTTCTGAGAATCACTGGGACTGCCGCGCGAGCGCAAGGTCTTGCTCAGTGTGCGCACACACCCCTCTCTCTCTCTCTCTCTCTCTCTCTCTCTCTCTCTCTGCGTCTGCTCCGTTCAGCGCGCGCACCCCCCTCTCTCTCTCTCTCTCTCTCTCTCTGCGTCTGCTCAGCGCGCGGCAGAGAGAGGAGCAGCGCTTTAATTCAGTTAAACACAGATATTATGTTGCTTCTCTAATTTTACATGCAAGTATAGCCGAAATCACAGCACAGCTATTGTCTTTATCTTATGTGTATTTGATTTCATCAGACGACGTTGCGATCAGGGGCGGACTTACCCATTAGGCAAAGGTAGGCGACTGCCTTGGGCCCCCAAAAGCCAAGGGCCCCCTAAAATGCATTTCATAGAGATGCGCGGACACGCGAACGTTTGCGGTTTACTGTGTTTATTACCACGACAACCGTCTGCGTGTCCGAGTTGAACGTGCTTCTTGTGTATCCTGCTTGTAGCAAATGAAAATATTATGCATCTGAAGCTGACTGCCGCGCGAGCGCGAGGTCTCTCTTTCCAGCGCGCGCGCACACCTCCCTCCTCTCTCTCTCTCTCTCTCTCTCTCTCTCTCTGTGCGTCTGCTCTGTACAGCAAGCGGCTGAAAGTAGCTGCGCTTTCAGTTAAAACAGATATGTTGCTTCTCTAATTTTACATGCAAGTATAGCCGAAATCGCAGCACAGCTATGGTCTTTATCTTATGTGTAGCCTATTTGATTTTATCAGACACGGCACGATTATAAATCAGGATTTTTGTGCAGATTAACATCTTGGAAGGGAGATCTGGTTATGTAGCCTAGTCTTAATGGGTCGCGTTTCAGTCACTATTTCATATTCATCCTGTTGTCTGACAACAGTAACAGAAAAAATATATACCAATGAAAACCGTTTTATTGAGAATTTAGCTGCATCAAAATACAGTATGTGGCCCAGAGATGCAAACAAATTTAATAATAAATGTACATTTTGCATGTTCAGAAGAAGTGAGCTGGCCTGTCCTGTGAAAATGTAAACAGGTTTGTGTAAGTTAATTGCTCCGTGCAAAGAAAGAGAAGTAATAGGAACCTGGTATTTCTATGTTCTTTTTTCATGTGTCTAATAGACATGAACAAGTTCTTTGAAAAACATCTATGACCTATGAAACATGTCTTCTCTTCATGTTAACTATGGTTTCACTAATAATACACATATATTGCATAAAGCATCCATATTTGTCCATGCCCATGTTGATTGGAGTATTAAAAACTTGAAAAGTATTAATTTAAGGTACATTTAGAACAGATAAAGAATTAAATTGAAATTTTACCTGATAAAGTACAGACTATAGAATGAATGTGCATTTTCAATAATCCAGTCTGCAGTTTTTGTTCAGACCAATGCGAAAATCCACCCACATAAACCCGTTTTAAATAATATAACAATTTATACTTCTGACTCATCCCTTTTTTAAAAAAAAAAAAAAAACAGTTTAAAGGTTCAATTTTGAGGTTTATCATTTTATAATTTTTGTTTTTTGTTAATACTTGTATCTCAACGGTAAATCAATTGCTATTTCGTGGTCTACAACATGAAAGAATAAAAGTGTCTGCTACATGAATAAATGTAAATGTAAATGTAAATGAAAGAATCCCATTATAACATGAAAAATGTAGAAACACTGGACACAACTATGGGGCACCATTGTGCAGCAGCAAGCATCACGACAAAAAAGAAACCTCAAGGTTGATCTAGGTAAACTTGTGCAAATGTATAGGGCCCCATTCCTATATTTGCCTGGGGCCCCCAATTCACTAAATCCGCCCCTGGGTGCGATTATCATGATTTTTTTGTGCAGATGAACATCTTGGAAGGGAGCTGGTTATGTAGTCTTAATGGGTCGCGTTTCAGTCACTATTTCATATTCATTCCGTTGTCTGACAACAGAAACAGTAAAATATACCAGTTTTATTGAGAATTTAGCTTCATCAAAATACAGTATGTGGGCAAAGATAGGGAAACAAATGTAATAATAAATAATAAATGTACATTTTGCATTTTCAGTAGAAGAGCTGCCCTGTGTGCAAAAATGTAAACAGGTTTGTGTCAGTAAATTGCTCAGTGCAAAGAAAGAGAAGTAATGGGAACCTGGAATTTATTTATTACATCTATGACCTTTGAAACATGTCTACTCTTCATGCTTTATGTTGACTATGGTTTCAATAATAATAAAAATACACTATATTGCCAAAAGTATTGGGTCGCCCCCTTCTAATGAACAGGTTTGACTACTTTAGTAATTTCTATGAGTACAAATCTTAATGTTAAAGCATATAATGATATTCTAGGAAATTGTGTGCTTCTAATATTATAGCAACAGTTTGGACAGGACTCTTTTCTATTCTAACATGACAATGCCTTGGTGTATAAGGCAAGGTTCAAAAAGAAAATGATTGATTCAGTCAGTGTGGAAGAACTTGACTGGTCTGCATAAAACCAAGTCCTAATCCCAGTTTAACACCTCTGGTGTGACTGTAAATGCAGACCTTGAGCCAAAAACTCATCACCAAACACCAATGACTTGTACATACACTGTATAGACAAAAGTATTGGGACACCCCCTTCTTTAGAACAGAAAAATGCACTTCCAAATCTGTGGCAACAACGATGGGAACATAATTCATGTATTTAAAAATTGTATTTCATCTCTGTTGCAACAGTTTTGTAAGTGTCTAAAATGACTGTACCCATATGTACAAGTCATTGGTGTTTGGTGATGAGTTTTTGGCTCAAGGTCTGCATTTACAGTCACACCAGAGGTGTTAAACTAGGATTAGGACTTGGTTTTATGCAGACCAGTCAAGTTCTTCCACACTGACTGAATCAATCATTTTCTTTTTGAACCTTGTCTTATACACAGAGACATTGTCATGTTAGAATAGAAAAGAGTCCAAACTGTTGCTATAATATTAGAAGCACACAATTCCCTAGAATATCATAATATGCTTAAACATTAAGATTTGTACTCATAGAAATTACTAAAGTAGTCAAACCTGTTCATTAGAAGGGGGCGCCAATACTTTTGGCAATATAGTGTACATTTGCATAAAGCATCCATATTTGTCCATGCCCATGTTGATTAGAGTATTAAAAATTTGAAAAGGATTGATTTAAGGTACATTTAGAACAAATAAAAATGTGCGATTAATTGCGATTAATCACGAGTTAACTCAGGACAATCATGCGATTAATCACGATTACATTTTTTAATCGATTGACAGCCCTACTTAAAAGTGATTCAGGACCAATCTGAGAGCAACTCTGAGTGAGGAAAAGACAAAAACTTTTATCTTAGTGACGAGGCAGGGCTGACACCGTTGCTAGCTATGACACAGTCTTTTGAAGACTGTGATTGGTTGGTTGTCCAAGAAGGAAATAAAAGAGTGCTTTTAAGAGTAGGGTTTATTATAAGCCTTCACTTTGAAATTACAGGCGTAATTTTTCCTGTTTTACCGTACTCTCTCTCTCTCTCTCTCTCGCACGCACACGCGCGCACATACACACATTATATTCTTTTTTAATTATAATTATAATTATATTTTTTTATTTACCATTCTGTCATACTTAATGTATTTTATAGGAAATGAACAGTGACACAATAAGGTTCTGAAAGTGCTGTAACAGACCCAAATCATCACTGCTGCATAGTTGCATTTTTCCAGTTGGCAAATATGTTAATGTAGTGATTACATCCATTTCTGGCGCTATGGCATTTCTGCGCGGTGTCGGAGATGTTAGTGTGTCTCTAATAAGATCGGTCACAAACATGATCCCTGCACGATCTAATGTGTTGCGTCTTATTAACCTGTTAACCAGCGCCCCCCGTATTGGGAATCACAGCTGAAAATGACTAACTAACTTAAAATGGTAACAGTTCCTGTCTTTGGAAAGAAGACCCTTTGGGCTTTACTATCCATCATCCAGAGTTGATAATGCTCAAAAATATAAAAAGTTATAGACACTGAAGTGCCTTGATAAAAATTGTACCTCACTGAATTTGTTTATTATTTCATATAAAAATACATGAAATCAGTCCTGGAGAAATCCAGAAAAGTAATGGGTTGAAAGTCACATGTCTATATTTTTTTATATTTCAAATCTGAAGAAGATACCATGAAAAATGAGATTCCTGCAGCCATTTTTCTGACCCAGTTGCTAGCTATGACACAGTCTTTTGAAGACTGTGATTGGTTGGTTGTCCAAGAAGGAAATGAAAGAGCGCTTTTAAGAGTAGGGTTTATTATAAGCCTTCACTTTGAAATTACAAGCGTAATTTTTCCTGTTTTACCGTACTCTCTCTCTCTCTCTCTCTCTCGCGCGCGCACACACACACACACATTATATTCTTTATTTTTTATTTACCATGCTGTCATACTTAACGTATTTTATAGGGAATGAACAGCGACACAATAAGGTTCTGAAAGTGCTGTAACAGACCCAAATCATCGCTGCTGCATAGTTGCATTTTTCCAGTTGCCAAATATGTTAATGTAGTTAATGTAGTGATTACGTCCATTTCTGGTGCTATGGCATTTCTGCGCAGTGTCAGGGATGTTAACATGTCTTTAATAAGATCTGTCACAAACATGATCCCTGCACGATCTAATGTGTAGCGTCTTATTAACTCACTGTCATGCATTGTGTGCAACACATTTCTTCTCCCTCTTCATGTTTCATCCATTTTCTCCACTGCTAAAGAAACTCTTAAGCCTCTTAAAAGTCCTCGTCCGTACTCCTAACAATTTCGGACCTTAAGACCTCTTTTAAGGGTTAAGATGCTTTCTGAATTACTTTTTTCTTTACTAGGATCTTTTCTTTAAATTTAAGAGGAAACACCCACATTTCTAAGAATTTTCTTAGAATTTTGTTACTAGGAACAATTCTTAGCACTAAGATTTTTCATGAATACGCATGAAGTGACCAGGTGTAAACAGCCCCACAGTTACGAAGTTATTTATAAGGAAAGCCAAATCTGACTATCTACATTCAGACGAATTCTGCGCTCTCACTTCCAAGAAAAGAGTGCAACTGAACTTTATAAGCAACTTACCTCTGAATGCCAAGGTAACAAAGAGACACCACAGAATTTCCTTATGCGTGTTCTTGACCTGTGCCAGAAAATCTTGTTTGCGTCCCAAGAAGCAGAATCAGGCCTCAAGTATGATCCCGCATTAGTTCAAAGCATGTTCTTACATATGGTACTCACCGGTCTCCAAAGTGACAGCATTAAAGGGGACCTAACGCACACCGTTTCACCCAATCTCATGTTAATCTTGAGTACCTATAGAGTAGTACTGCATCCTTCATATCTCCAAAAAGTCTTTAGTTTTATCATATTTATAAAAGAAAGATACAGATTTACGATTCTCTCCGAAAAAAGCCGAGCTCCTGGAGGCGTGCCGTGTGGGCGGAGCTAAAGAGTGAGGAGCACATGCTCCGATCGCCAACAAAACAGAGACATTTGATGCCGTTTCACTTACCATCTGCAGTTCTGAATCATGACCGGGATCTTTTATAGCTGGGACCGCTCCATCTTTCAGTATTAAACGATGTGCAAATCCAGCGTCGAATTGGGCCTTGTTTATAAAACGTTCGTCAACAAAACACTTGAGAAACTCCATTGCTGCCCCGGAAAAACAAACTATATCCACGGTTCACGTAACGGTGGGTTCTTTTGGGAAGCTGAACAAGGTTATCTTTTCCTCACAACCAAAAACACACTTCTTTAGAGACATTCCTCCCGAGCAAGTCCCGTGCTGCCAGCCTGCCGATTGAAGCGCGTTGATGGGCGCGCTCTCGCTCTCACTCTGGTCGATGCGTGCACGGACGCGTTCTTTCCGGGAGAAATGCCCATATAAGGAGTTCCACCGTCGTTTACGTCATAAAGAACAACGATCGAAAAAAACTCTCCGAAACTTGTACGACTCCGGAAGTGAGATTTTTGGCACAGAAATACTCTGTTATACGTCCCAATTTTTTTTTGAAACTTTGTCCATGCTTAGCATGAGAATCAAACTCTTTACCAGTGTAAACAACTCTGAATGCATGAAACAGCATTGTACCCCCCCTTTAAAGTAGATATGCAACCCCTCCTTCTTGACACGAAAACCACAGATGAGGATCTGTTGGAGAAATTAAACATCGCTTGGGCTAATGAAGCGGAAAGACAAAAGAAAAAGAAAACCAATGTGCAGCACACAACGACTGTTATTCATGCAGTTAAGTCTGATGAAACCACTAATAAGAAATTCAGTGCGACTCAAAGTGCACCAAAATCATCTTCCAATGTGCTGTCAGAACTGAAAGAACTGAGAACTGATGTAGCTTCACTCAAAACTCTCAGTGATGAAATGGCTCACATCAGAGAATCATTGCAGCAACCAGCTTTTGCCTCACCACAGTGTCCTGTTCCTGCACAGGGAGTCCCTGAAAGAGAAATCATTCAGTGTCTAGTGCAACCATATTGGCCATCACCGGGCACCAACCAAATGAGAGTGAATACTCAGTTTCAAACCCAGTATACACCCCGACAATACTGTGCACCCCCTACTCATTCCCAAGCAAGAAAGTGCTTTAATTGTCAGCAGTAAAGAACAGAAGACCGTTGCATGCATTTGTGGCGAGGGGGGCGTGGTTCAGCGAAGTCTGCAGCAGGAGATAGCATCGGGAGACGAGCAGTGAGTGAGTAGGTCAAGTGCAAAATGATGAACACCTGTGTCTGATTGCAGTAATTGGCATGGAGAGACCAGATAAAGAGCCTCTGACAGTCATGGAAGTCAGAGAGAGAGACGGGATGGAGACTCGTGGATACTGACTGCTTTGTGAACTGGAGAAGTCCTGGAAACGCAAGATTTTTTATTTGTCACATACACAATTATACAGAGTACAGGTGCATCTCAATAAATTAGAATGTCGTGAAAAAGTTCATTTTTTCTTGTAACTTATTTCAAAAAGTGAAACTTTCATATATTTTAGATTCGTTACATGTAAAACATTTCAAAAAAATTTTTTTTAATTTTGAGGATTAGAGCTTACAGCTCATGAAAATCAAAAATCAGTATCTCAAAATATTAGAATATTTACATTTGAGTTTCAATTAATGACCATCCCTACAGTATAAATTCCGGGTATCTCTTGTTCTTTGAAACCACAATAATCGGGAAGACTGCTGACTTGGCAATGGTCAGAAGACGAACATTGATGCCCTCCATAAAGAGGGTAAGTCACAGAGGGTCATTACTGAAAGGTGTGGCTGTTTACAGAGTGCTGTATCAAAGCATATTAAATGCAAAGTTGACTGGAAGGAAGAATTTGGGTATGAAAAGGTGCACAAGCAACAGGGATGATCGCAAGCTTGAGAATACAGTCAAGCAAAGCTGATTCAAACACTTGGGAGAGCTTCACAAGGAGTGGACTGAAGCTGGAGTCAGTGCATCAAGAGTCACCACGCTCCGACGTCTTCAGGAAAAGGGCTACCAAGCCACTTCTGAACCAGAGACAACGTCAGAAGCATCTTACCTGGGCTGTGGAGAAAAAGAACTGTACTGTTGCTCAGTGGTCCAAAGTCCTCTTTTCAGATGAAAGGTAAATTTTGCTTTCATTTGGAAATCAAGGTCCCAGAGTCTGGAGGAAGAGTGGAGAGGCACAGAATCCATGTTGCTTGAAGTCCAGTGTGAAGTTTCCACAGTCAGTGATGATTTGGGCTGCCATGTCATCTGCTGGTGTTGGTCCACTGTGTTTTCTGAAGTCCACAGTCAACGCAGCCATCTACCAGGAAATTTTAGAGCACTTCATGCTTCCTTCTGCTGACAAGCTTTATGGAGATGCTGATTTCATTTTCCAGCAGGACTTGGCACCTGCCCACACTGCCAAAGGTACCAAAAGCTGGTTCAATGACCATGGTGTTACTGTGCTTGATTGGCCAGCAAACTCGCCTGACCTGAACCCCATAGAGAATCTATGGGGTATTGTCAAGAGGAAGATGAGAGACACCAGACCCAACAATGTAGATGACCTGAAGGCCACTGTCAAAGAAACCTGGGCTTCCATACCACCTCAGCAGTGCCACAAACTGATCACCTCCCTGCCACGCCGAATTGAGGCAGTAATTAAAACAAAAGGAGCCCCTACCAAGTATTGAGTACATATACAGTAAATTAACATACTTTCCAGAAGGCCAACAATTCACTAAAAATGATTATTTTTATTGGTCTTATGAAGTATTCTAATTTGTTGAGTTGGGGTTTTGTTAAATGTGAGCCTAAATCATCACAATTAAAAGAACCAAAGACTTAAACTACTTCAGTCTGTGTGCATTGAATTTATTTAATACACGAGTTTCACAATTTGAGTTGAATTAATGAAATAAATGAACTTTTCCACGACATTCTAATTTATTGAGATGCACCTGTATTATAACCAGCAGTGAAATGTTAGTCAGGTCCGCTCCATGGACAGTGCAATTATATGGAATACAAAAACAAAGAATATACATAAATATATATATAAAAAAAATGAATGAAGTAGAAAAAAAAGAATAAAATATAAAATAAAATGTGCAAAAAAAAGAAGTGTGCAGGATAGTATACTGTAGACTTAATAAATAATAATATAAGAAGGAATGTGCAAGAAGAATGTGCAAACAGGTTGTACAGGGTATTTACATAGCAGCAATACGAATGGTAGCAAAAATATTAATAACTTACTGATTATTAGTGATTATTAAATGGAGTCATGTTGATGTTATGAGACCGAGTTTGAGTTTAGGAGTTTAGGAGCCTGACGGCCTGGGGGAAGAAGCTCCTCCTAAGTTTCTCAGTTTTTGCCATCAGGCTACAGAAGCGCTTACCAGATGGTAGCAAAATGAAGAGACGGTTACCAGGGTGATTTGAGTCCTTGATGATTTTGACTCCTCTGCTTTTGCAGCGTTTGAGGTAGATGTCCTGCAGGGAGGGGAGAGCAGACCCTGAGATACGCTCAGCTAATCGCACAACTCTCTGCAGGGCTTTACAGTCCTGATTGGAGCTGTTTCCATACCACACTGAGATGCACTGAGTCAATACACTTTCTATGGTCCCTGAATAGAAAGTTTTCAGGATTGCTGGTGAGACCCTGAATTTCCTCAGCTGTCGTAGATGGTACAGTCTTTGCCTGGCTTTCTTAACCTGTGTTTGAATGTGTGTAGTCCAAGTCAGGTTCTCGGAGATGTTTACACAGAGGTACTTGAAGCTGCTCACCCTCTACACAGGGGTCCCACTGATCATAAGAGGAGTGTAGGGCCGCTGCTGACTCTTTCTGAAGTCCACAAACAGCTATTTAGTTTTGCTCACATTCAGAGAGAGACAGTTGTCCTGGCACCATGATGTAAGTCTCTCTACCTCATCCAAGTATGCGGTCTCATCATTGTTGGAAATGAGGCCCAGAACCACAGTATCATCAGCGAATTTGATAATAGATGTGGAGCTGTGAGAGGACACGCAGTCATGTGTGTAGAGAGAGTAGAGCAGGGGTCCGTTCTTCGTACGTCGCTAACTCAGTTAGCTGGATTTGATTGTTGCCGATTTAGCTTGATCTGGGATCATTTGGTTCTTTGAAGCTCATCCTGGACTTGCTGTCATAGCAACAGGTCTGTAAACTTAAACCTGCTCGGGAGCAGGCTTATTTCATGTAAACAGGATTAGATTGCTTCTTTTTAAGCAGAATTGATACTTAATATCTGTCCCAGCCACCGCTACTTTATTACAAGTGTACCCTACTGGTCCAGGGACAATAATTTAAAATAATAATCATTTAAAAATGAATTTGAAAATAATATAATGATGTTGTGTAGTCTATAATACTATAGACACAGCCAGTTTTACTCATTGAAAGATTTATTAGTGATGAAATAATTACTTTATAATTGTATTGGAGTCTTACACACATGCTATACAGTTAATCTGAGCTGTGCATTAATCTGAGTGGCGACAGCTATTATGGGAGGGGCTTGATGGAGCGCAGGAGATGCAGATAACTCTAAGAAACTTTAATTAATGCTGTCACGTTTGAAATCTGCTTCAAAGATAAAATTAAACAAATTGCTAATTACAACATTGAAATAAAAATGTAAAGCCTGTACAAATACTAGAAGTCATAAATATAAATAATTGGGAATCATGTAAAAAAATTACAAAAAATTAAATACAGTGCAGATTTCATTTATCTATTTACATCTCATTTATCTATTTATATCTATATATTTAGTTTTGTTCACTTGGCTATTTCCTTATAAATGTCCAGAAATTTGTCAAGTTTTTCGTCAGGTGTCTTTTTTAATGATATGATGTCATTACGTTGCTGTCTTGCCGCCAGCCAATCACTGCATTGCTGATCGTGGTTTCGAGTATTGATACATCTGCCCTTTTCGGGGGACACGAGAAAGCGCAGTAATCTTAGACAACTTAATCCAGATATTTTAATCTAATACACAAATTCGTTTGAAGAACCAAATTAGCCAGAGATCAGTTATCAGGATTAGAAGATCTGGCATCTTTCAAATCATCTCAGATGTATTAAGCGAGGTATGAAGAACGGACCCCAGGGGACTCAGGACACAGCCCTGTGGGGCTCCTACGTTCAGGGTGATGGAGTTTGAGATGAACTGGCCAACTTTCACCACTTGAGGTCTGCTGGTGAGGAAGTCTTGAATCCAGTCACAGAGTGAAGAGTTTAGGCCGAGGTCTGTGAATTTAGAAGCTAGCTTGATGGGGACTATAGTATTGAAAGCTGAGCTATAGTCAATGAATAGCAGCCTTACATAGTTCCCATTGTTGCTGTCAATGTGTGTGAGAGAAGAGTGCAGGATGTGAGAGATGGCATCATCAGTAGATCTATTGGGGCGATAGGCAAACTGAAGAGGGTCCAAAGTAACAGGGATGGAGGAGCAAATGTGGCTCTTTACAAGTCTCTCAAAAACCTTCATGACTATTGATGTGAGGGCAACTGGACGATAGTCATTCAGGCAAGAGGGTTTATTGCTCTTAGGCACAGGGATGATGACAGATTTTTTAAAGGAGGTGGGAACCACAGAGGTAGCAAGGGACTCATTAAAGATGGAAGTAAACAAACCAGCGAGCTGATCAGCGCAGGACCTCAGAACACGGCCAGTAATTCCATCAGGTCCGGCTGCTTTCCAGACGTTCACTTTCTTTAGGGCCCTCCGAACCTCGTCCTCCGACACGGTGATTACATGATTATCGCTGCTCTGCCTGCTGCTTCCTGACGCGCTGATCGGCAGAGTCGCGCTGCCACCATTGCATTCAAAGCGGCCGTAGAAGGTGTTTAACTCGTCGGCCAGCAACGGATCTGCTCTCACCTCTGCAGAGGATTTGTTTCCAAAGGCACAGATGGTCATCAGTCCCTGCCACATGCGTCGAGTCATTGAGCTGAAAATGAAACTCAATTCTCTCCCTGTATCGGAGTTTGGCGGCTCTTCCTGCACGTCGGAGAGCATAGCACGATGCTTTGTACTCACTCATGTTCCCTGACAAAAGACCGGCATTGTATGCGGCAGTGCGTTTGTTAACCGCAGCACGGATTGTTCTGTCCACCCACGGTTTCTGATTTGGGAAGGTCCTTACAGTTATTGTTTCTGTAGCTTGCTCGGTTAGCGTGTTTACAAAACTTAATGCTACATCCGTGAACTTGCTGACGTCAGATGAACTCGCCCGGAACATGTCCCAGTCGATGTCATCAAGAGCCGCCTGTAGAGGGGAGATCACGTGACCCTTCGACAGCGATGCACGCATAGTCTTTCGCTCTGATCACTTTGTCAAATATTATATTATCCTGTCAGTAAATTTCGAACTACTCTGCATTGGACCCATCATGAGTATTTCAGCAGTCAAGGGCGATCGGAAAGGAGAGATTGAGCAATCGCCAAAGAAGAAAAAATTCAAAGATTGCACCATCTCCAGAGAGGATCTCGACGATGCTATCGCTAACGGTATCAAGCTAGCATTTAAATAGCAGCAAAGCACTTTGGATTCGGTTGTGACTTCGGCAGTAAGAGATGCGGTGGACTCTGTGCTAATTCCAGCATTGCGTGAACTGCGTGCGGACATATAAGCGAATAACAATTCTGTTAAAGAGCTGAGAGCAGAGCTTGAGGCGCTAGCTACCGTGGCGAAGCAGCTGCATGTGAGGATAGGAGGACAGTCACGGACTTAAGAAATCAGCTGGAGTGACTCACCGAGAAGATGACGGATATTGAGGATAGGAGCAGGAGGAATAACGTGCGGCTGGTGGGGTCGCCAGAGGGGGCGGAGGGCTCAAACGCGGCTGGTTTCCTCAGATTTAATCTTTCCAAGTGAATCCCTTCCTTGAGGGACCGTAAAATCGAGATTGACCGGGCACATCGCGTATATGACGGAAGGAAAAACTCAGATCGGCCGCGCACTCTCTTCTTCCATGTACTAAGATGGCATGACAGATCGGAGATCCTGAAAGGTGCTCGGCAGGCTTATCCGATGAAATGCATGCAGGACAATGTCACACTACTATTTTTTCCCGACTTTAGTCAAGCCACAACAATCAGGAGAAAGGCCTTTAATCCGGTTTTGAAGAAGATGACAGCGCTTGGTCTCCAGCCCTTCCTCACCTATCCGGCGGCAATTAAACTACGGCACAAGGGTGAGCAGAGAAGTTTCGACTCTCCTCAGAAAGCGGAGGATTTTATCAGCTCCCTGTCGCAGAGGAAGACATATGCTGAGGCTCTACAAGGCAGCGGGAAGGCGGCGGCCATTGTCTCGTCGACCCGGCGGGAGGGGCTTGAGGGCCGGGATGGAGGCGATCCCAACTGCCCGGGAGAAGATGGTGGCAGGGTGGAGATGGATACTTGCTAAATCTCTTTTTATTTTTATTATTTTTTCTTTCCTCTCTCCCCCTGGGATACTGTTTCTATTTATCCGACACAGCTGTCTCTTTGCTGGTAAGACTAACACCCTTTTTTCTTTTTTGGAGGGGACTAATGGAGAGTAGGTATAATTACAATAATTTTTTGGCTGGGTGATCCTTTTGGGAGACATGTCTTGCGTTGAAGTGGACCGGTCACGTATCATTACCATTTTTTGTTGCTCACTCAGACCTACGTTCTCGGTAATGTGCGGTCTGAGTTGTTTCCTGTTTATAGTTGTTCCTTGTTCATGTTTATAGTCAAGTCAGTCAAGTCAGTTTTGAAGAAGATGACAGTAATACAAAACAGTTAATATAAAAGTTCACTTCAGGAATTAACAAAGTTGCGTTGATTAGTTTGAAGTATATATATATATATATATAAGCATACAGACTTTATTCATGCCACAGAAAGACAAACATTGTGATGAAATATGCACAATACACAATCACATTAAGTTTATTGATTTGTTTGTTAAAACTATGTAATCTAAATGGATGGAAAATTATGCAATTGAATTACAACCCCAAATCAGAAAAAGTTGGGACAGTATGGAAAACGCAAATAAAAAAAGAAAGTAGTGATTTCTAAATTTACTTTGACTTGTATTTCATTGCAGACAATATGAACACAAAATATTTCATGTTTTGTCTGGTCAACTTCATGTCATTTGTAAATATACATCCTTTCCTGTCATTCAGACCTGCAACACATTCCAAAAAAAGTTGGGACAGGAGCAATTTAGGGCTAGTAATGAGGTAAATTGGTTAAATAATGATGTGATTTGAAACAGTTGATGTCAACAGGTGATTGTAATTATGATTTGGTACAAAAGCAGCATCCAAGAAAGGTCTAGTCCTTTAGGAGCAAAGATTTGCCAACAAATACGTGAGAAAATTATTGAAATGTTTAAAAACAATGTTCCTCAAAGAAAGATGGGAAGAGATTTGGATATTTCACCTTCAACAGTGCATAACATAATTAAAAGATTCAAGGAATCTGGAGGAATTTCAGTGCGTAAAGGACAAGGGCGCAAGCCTAAGCTGAACAACCGTGATCTCCGATCCCTCAGGCGGCACTGCATCAAGAATCGTCATTCATCTATAAGCGATATCACCACATGGGCTCAGAACTACTTTGGAAAACCTTTGTCAAGTACCACAATACGTAGTTACATCCACAAATGCCAGTTAAAACTGTACTGTGCCAAAAGGAAGCCCTATGTTAACAGGGTCCAGAAGCGCCGTCGACTTCTCTGGGCTCGGAGGCATCTGGGATGGACCATCACACAGTGGAAACGTGTACTGTGGTCAGATAAATCAGTATTTCAGGTATTTTTTGCTCCGGACCAAAGAAGAAAAGGATCATCCAGACTGTTACCAGCAACAAGTCCAAAAGCCAGGGTCTGTCATGGTATGGGGTTGTGTCAGTGCCCTTGGCAAAGGTAACTTGCACTTTTGTGATGGCACCATTAATGCTGAAAAGTACATAGAGATTTTGGAGCACAATATGCTGCCTTCAAGAAGACATCTTTTCCAGGGACGTCCATGCATATTTCAACAAGACAATGCAAAACCACATTCTGCACACATTACAAAGTCCTGGCTGCAGAGGAAGAGGGTACGGGTACTTGACTGGCCTGCCTGCAGTCCCGACCTGTCTCCAATAGAGAATGTGTGGCGCATTTTGAAGCGCAAAATGCGACAACGAAGACCCCGTACTGTTGCCCACCTTAAGACTTGTTTGCAGGAAGAATGGGACAAAATTACACCTGAAACACTTCATCACTTGGTGTCTTCAGTCCCTAAACGTCTTTTAAGTGTTGTGAAAAGGAATGGCAACATTACAAAGTGGTAAATGCTTTACTGTCCCAACTTTTTTTGGAATGTGTTGCAGGTCTGAATGACAGGAAAGGATGTATAATTTAGAAATGACATGAAGTTGACCAGACAAAACATGAAATATTTTGTGTTCATATTGTCTGCAATGAAATACAAGTCAAAGTAAATTTAGAAATCACTACTTTCTTTTTTTATTTGCGTTTTCCATACTGTCCCAACTTTTTCTGATTTGGGGTTGTACATAAAATGTCAATTTAGACCGAATCATTTTTTTGAGTGTACTTGACTTTAGACAAATACATAGTATGAAGTGTGTGAACATACTTTATACCATGGGCTCATTCCAGCTACAGAAGGCCCTGATCCTTATGCATAATTTTCTAAAATACTCCAGACCAAGACAAACATCCTCCAAAATGTGTTAACACCATTTGGGGACAAATGGTAATTTGTATGAAAGACACTGGGAAATGGCACACCCTCTACAGTGAGCAAAATATCTCTAAACTCTTAGGACCTGTATTTCCTTTTAGTTTACTTTTTGTAAGATTGAGACCATTGTACCAGACGCACAGAGACAATTCAAGTGATACCAAACATGTCTGTAAATATCACTTGCATTAATGTAGAACATTATATTTTTTTATTGACCATTCTTCACCGTATACACACACACACACACACACACACACACACACACCTATCTATCTATCTATCTATATGTAGTGTTATCTATCTATATGTAGTGCTATCTATATGTAGTATATATAGTGTTTTGTGTGGACCGGTAACACAATTTACATTTACATTTATGCATTTAGCAGATAACAACAATAACACCAACAATAAAAACCAGTTTAAAAAAACTATATAGGAATAATTGCTCTTTGAAGGTAAAACTCACATACAAACACTGGATTCAGGAAAAATGTTTGAGCGTTGTTTATCTATAAATAACAGCTTGGCTCCTCACCTGGTTAAAAACTAGCTAATTTCAACACGCTGACGTCACGTCAGGTCATCACGTGGGTCACCCGCTCAGTAAGACGCTCAAAGCACAAGTCGTTCGGATAGACGTTCCCCGTTGAGAAACACTAACTTAAAGGGACTGTTCACCCAGAAATGAAAATTCGGTCATCATTTACTCTCCCTCAATTTCTTCCAAACCCGTACATTTCTTTATTCTGCTGTACACAATGGAAGATATTTGGAACAATGTTTGTAACCAAGCAGATATTGCCCCATTGACTACCATTGGGGGGGGGGGGGGGGGGGGGGGGTCCATTCAATTCACTAAGTTGTATCCATTCAACTAAGGTTTTAAATATGACTAGTACATTTCCCCAATGTGGTATTAGTACTTACTAAAGGTAGTTTACTAGAGTACCTCAATATTTATTTTACTAATTACTTTTTCATAGCTCTAAACAATTTCTCTTTTCCCTCTTTCCCTAAATCAGACCAGACCCCTGTACTGCAGGATAAACCTGAATGTGCCAGTGCTGGACAGGTTTTTAATGACGGTGACACACGGCCTGATTTTCAGCTGAGCAGGGAGGCCCTGACAGTGGTGCTGGATCTGTTGAACACTGAACGACGACATGGATGGGGTGCTACAATCCAGACCCTGGTGTACAGAGTGGTCTCCAGCAGAGGTGGTCAGTAACGAAGTAAAACTTCTTCGTTACTGTACTTAAGTAAATTTTTCAAGTATCTGTACTTTACTGGAGTAGTTTTATTATGAGCAACTTTTACTTTTACTTCACTACATTCCAAAGCATAAGATCGTACTTTTTACTTCACTACATTTCATAAAACATATAGTTACTCCTTATAATACATCACGTGCTCCGAGACGCAGAAGCGGTTTATGATTCATGAACAAACTGATTCTTTTCAATGAAGCTGTTAAATCGGTTCGCAAATCGCAACAAACGATTCATTCACGAATTGGAATGATCCGATTGCAGCTGTTCTCGAGTCGAAAACTCACTGATTCAAATGAACCGTTTAGAGCGAGTCTCCAGTGAACTGAACTCACAAGTAAAGAACCGGGAGATCTTGTGAGCGCGCGCGACCGATGCTGTGAAAAGTAAGTTACTAATGTCCAATTTTAGGATTAATTGTTGTAACTGAAAATCATATTTAGGTCAAAACGGTCAGTTGTTTGTGAACTAAATCTGCTGTAAAGGGTGATCTATTTAAGCCCACTGAAATGCTTGAATGCAGACAGATCAGTCAGTGTCTCTATGTTTTAGGTCAAAAAACAAAACATTAAAATAACACAGATTAAATAAAATAACTCATGCATGTTCATATTCCCCGCTGCTGTAACGTTAGCAGTTTTATTAAAATACTATACGCATTTAGCCCTATATGACGTCTGTTTTTATATTGTTTATCAACAGTATAATGTTACATTTTTATATTGTTTATAGATCATCTAGCCGAGTAGACAGATATGAATGTTTATTCATAACCATGCTGAAAATAAGTAAATATTGTTAGCTGATGCTAACTGTCTAGCTAACAAGCTTGCTGTTGCTAAGTTGAGGAAATTTTTTGATATAAAGTCCAAATATTTTTATTCAGCCACAGATAGATTACATCTGAGGGAAAAAGAAAGCATGTGATGTTCAGAACATAACTACAGTAATTATCAGAGTGGGAAGTGATGCCCTCTGGGGGCATTTGGACAGGAGTGTTTTTACATCACAGACAAGGTTTGAGAAAAAACTATAATTATATTTTCCTTAAAATGTTCTTCCTAACTTCAGGCCTTATTCTCATGTCATATATAACTGACGTTCTGCAAAACAACAAGCTTTAAAACACTTTATTCTTACTGGTGTAAATTAGATGGTCAAATCTGTTTTCTCTCAGGTACATCGCAGTGTAAGCTTCACAGTGAACATTACTACATCACTCTAGTCAACAACATAGTCCAAATCAACAAAAAATATATATCTTGACTCCATATAGTGATCATTTTGGGAAAATCCCAGGTATTTTGAACAGTAGGATTATAAAAATATGTGCTAATATAAAATTAAATTAAGTAGTCTATATAAAATTGTAAAATAAATCAGTACTTTTTTACTTAAGTACATAAAAAATCGCGTACTTTTGTACTTTCACTCGAGTAAAATTGAAAAAAGCAGTACTTTTACTGGAGTAATATTTTATTATACGTATCTGTACTTTTACTCAAGTACTTGATCTGTGTACTTTGTCCACCACTGGTCTCCAGAGTGTTTGACATGCCTCGTTCCACTGTCCACCGCATTGTCAGGGCCGCTTCATTGACACCTATGTGGGCTGGCCTGGGTCAGTGCACGATGCACGAGTGCTCCGACACAGCCCACTGTACAGGAGGTCAGTGTACCCTCCTCCAGGGCACTTTATCCTGGCAGACGGAGGTTACCCATGCCTCCGACTGCCACTCCCCCTCATCACTCCCTACAAGAGGCCAGTACAATGTGTGGGAGCCCAGCGCTTCAACGTCCATCATTCCAGGGCACGCTCCATTATAGAGCGTGCTTTTGGGATGATGAAGACCAGGTTCAGGGCCATCTTCCTGCAAGTGCTGGAGGTGCACCACACCTTTGTACCTCACGTAAGTGAATTGCAAAGACATTTTTAAAATACTGATTTATTTTTTCTGAAGATGTACTTTTGTTCCCTTTTTTTACCCTTTCAGGTCATAACAGCCTGTGCCATCCTCCATAACATCTGCCTTGGGGTTGGTGACATCATGGCCCCGAAGGATGAGCACGAGGAGGATGTGGCAGAGGAGGAGGATGAGGGGGAGCATGCTTTGGAGGCAGTCAGTGGTGCTCCCTGGTGTGACCAGCTGTCTGCAGAGGTGTCTGCCCTGGAGGAGGCACCCGCTGACCACGACTATTTGTAACAGGCAAGTAAGACAATTTTAAAGCTATGATGCCTAAGACAAAAATTGAATGGACCATAAAACTGTTTTGCACGTTGAAATATTTTATGGTTTGATTTGAGTATGCAGTTAATTTCATTTATTCTTCCCTTTCTGAAAACATCTCAGCGACATGACAGCCGTCGATTGTGTCAGCCCTGCAAACCTGTTGGTGCACAATGCAATGGACAGTGGAAATATGCACTCAAACACTCTGAAGACCATCCTAGATGATGTCCCACCAGCAGAGAGGCCTTACCAGGGTCTGTATTGTGGCAGCCCATCCAGGTCCAGCAGCTCCGCCAGGGCCTCCCTGCTCAGCTGAATGACAGTGTACACAAAAAATTTTTTGTTCTGTTTTATATTCTGTTCATTTAAAATTGTTATTTTTCTGAGGGTAAACCCAAGTTATGTTGCAAAGAGTTGTTAAAAGTAGTTTCAGTTATGTTTTGAATGATTTGTTTTAATGTAACAATTGAATTTTCAAGACAAAAAAATAAATGTATTTATGTTTCTATTAAAATAAATAAGAATGTTGTGTAAGAATTATAAGTTGCATTAAAAAAATAAACAATGTACAGGAGAATTATTTTATTTCCACGCATAATAAAAAATACAAAATGTAAAGAAAGTACTCTTGCCTAATAGAGAATGGCTAATAATGTATTTGTTAAGCATTTTCTGAAGAATAGAAATCAGTCCTCTCCTGTGCTCTTTTCTCCTCTGTCTCTCTCTGGGGTTTGATGTCCTCCCTGAGCAGCTCCACCAGCTTCCACTCACCCCCTCACCTGTCCCGGGACACTCACTCACTCCATCACCTGTCCCAGGACACTTGCAATCCTAAGGCAAAGCAAATAAACCATGCCAGTTAACAACAACATCACAATGAATTTCAGCAAAAAATCTGTCTATTAACTTGCTTACTTTGTATTTTTTAAGTCTTTCCCCAGCAGGCTCATTTTCTCCAGAATAGTCCTAAAACAAGAGAAAATGGAAACACTTTTGAAAAATATAAAGACAGGTTTGCAATCTTAACATCAGAAAATATGACACAGCAGGACATGCATACAAAATACTGAAGCACTAAAGTTTGGTATATACATATCATACATATGATATAATATATATATACATATCATATACCAATATACATACTTATTGGTATAACATTTACATTTACATTTAGTCATTTGGCAGACGCTTTTATCCAAAGCGACTTACAATTGGGGAATACATAAAGCGATTCATCTTGAAGAGGCAATCAGACAGAGGAAGTGCTCGTAACACCAAGTCTCAGTCATTGTTCAAATAAGTACAAGCTAGCAAGGGAAGGAGAGAAAGATAAAGGGAAAGATTAAGATTTTTTTTTTTTTTTTTAGGATGAAGTCAAGTAGTGCCGAAAGAGAGGAGTTTTCAGTTGTTGCTTGAAGATTGACAAGGATCCAGCATTCCGAATAGGGGTGGGAAGATTATTCCACCAGCCAGGAATGGTGAACGAGAATGTTCTGGAGAGTGATTTTGAGCCTCTCTGTGATGGTACCACAAGGCGTCGCTCACTAGCAGATCTCAGACTTCTGGAGGGGATGTAGATTCGTAATAGTGAGTGGAAGTAGGAGGGTGCTGAGCCTGTGGTCGTTCTGTATGCAAGCATCAGTGTCTTGAACTTGATGCGAGCTGCAACTGGTAGCCAGTGCAAGGAGATGAAGAGAGGTGTAACATGGGCTCTTTTTGGCTCGTTGAAGACCAGTCGTGCAGCTGCATTCTGAATCATTTGTAGAGGTTTGATTGTGTTTGATGGAAGTCCAGCCAGAAGAGCATTGCAGTAGTCCAGCCTAGAAACGACAAGGGCCTGGACAAGAAGTTGTGCAGCATGCTCTGTCAGAAAGGGCCTAATCTTTCTGATGTTGTGTAGCGCAAACCTGCAAGATCGAGCAGTCTTTGCAATGTGCTCTTTGAAGGTCAGCTGGTCATCAAAGATTACACCAAGACTTCTGACCGAAGTTGATGGGGTAATTATTGATGAGCCTAACTGAATCGTGAAGTCATGCTGTAGAGTCTGAGTGGCAGGGAAGACAAGAAGCTCAGTCTTTGCCATGTTGAGCTGTAGGTGATGATCTTTCATCCATGCCGAGATGTCCGCCAGGCAGCCTGAGATCCGTGCAGCTACCGTTGGATCATCAGGTTGAAAAGAGAGATAGAGCTGCGTGTCATCGGCGTAGCAATGATAGGAGAAGCCATGTGCCTGTATGATGGGACCCAGTGATGTAGTGTATGTGGAGAAGAGGAGGGGTCCAAGAACCGAACCCTGAGGAACTCCAGTGACCAGATGATGTGTTTTGGATACCTCCCCTCCCCAGGCCACCCTGAAAGACCTGCCGGTGAGATAGGATTCAAACCAGCGAAGTGGAATCCCAGTGATGCCCAGCGATGAGAGGGTGGACAGGAGGTTCTGATGATTGACAGTGTCAAAAGCAGCAGAAAGATCCAGCAGAATGAGGACTGATGATTTGGAATCGGCCTTTGCAATTCGCAGGGCTTCAGTGACTGAGAGTATCGCAGTCTCAGTTGAATGGCCACTCCTGAAACCTGACTGTTTAGCATCCAGTTTGTTGTACTGTGAAAGAAACAATGAGAGCTGATTGAAGACAACTCGTTCCAGTGTTTTCGCTACGAATGGAAGGAGAAAGACAGGTCTGTAGTTTCCTAAAAGAGAAGTGTTTAATGTAGGTCTTTTGAGCAGTGGGATTACCCGAGCCTGCTTGAACGCTGTGGGGAAGATGCCTGTGAGGAGAGATGTGTTGATAATGTGTGTGAGTGCCGGTAAGAGTGTGGGAGAGATTGCTTGGAGAAGGTGAGAGGGGACTGGGTCAAGAGGACATGTTGTAGGATGGCTGGAGAGGAGAAGTTTGGATACTTCCGGCTCGGTGAGGGGACGGAAGGAGAAAATGGGAGTTTGAGCAGTGGATGTGGTTGGTTGGAGGTCCTGTGTGTGTGGAGGTGAGAACTGGTTACTGACTGTTCTAGTTCTGTCTGTGAAAAAAGTGGCAAAGTCGTCAGCTGTTATAGAAGTGGTGGGAGGTGGAGCAGGGGGACAGAGGAGAGAATTAAATGTTCTGAAGAGATTACGCATGTCTGGAGCGCTGTTGATCTTGTTGTGGAAATGTGAGGATTTGGCAGTGTGGACTTCAGTAGAAAAAGATGAAAGCAAAGACTGATACCTACTCAGGTCTGACGGATCGTTTGATTTGCGCCATTTTCTCTCTGCCGCTCTGAGTTTGGTCCGATGCTCACGAAGAACATCGGATAACCAGGGGTTAGAAGGGGCAGCCCGTGCTGGCCTGGAGGAGAGAGGACAAATGTCATCTAGACAAGAGGTTAAGGTAGCGCATAAAGTGTCAGTAGCTGCATTCACATCCAGAGATGAGAAATGGGTAGGTGAGGGAAGAGAGGAGGATACTACAGAGGAAAGAAGGGAGTGGGAAAGGGAGCATAGGTTACGTCTGAAAGTAACCGGTAAGGGAGATGGTGGCACCCGGGTAGCAAAATGTAAAGTAAATGTAATGAAGAAATGGTCAGAGATATGTAGTGGTTGTACCAGAATGTTATCTGTAGTACAATTGCGTGTGTAAATTAAATCAAGTTGGTTGCCTGATTTGTGCGTGCTAGTAGTGGTAAGGCGTTTGAGATCAAATGAAGCTAGGAGTGAATGGAAGTCTGTAGCATAAGGCCTGTCTAGATGAATGTTGAAATCACCAAAGACTAAGAGTGGAGTGCTATCATCCATAAAAGAGGACAGCAGCCCGTCCAGCTCCTCTAGAAAGGTGGCTAGAATTTGGCCAGGGGGACGGTAAATTACCACAATCTGGAGTTTTATAGGATCTGTTACAGTAATCGCATGAGATTCAAATGAGTTGTGATAGCCTAGGGGAGAGTGGGTTGAGTATTTCCAATTGTTTGAAATGAGCAGGCCAGTGCCCCCACCCCGGCCAACTTGCCTTGGGGTGTGAGAGAAAGAGAAATTGTGAGACAGAGCAGCCGGGGTAGCTGAGTCTTCTGGACGAATCCAGGTCTCAGTCAAGCCCAAGATGCTGAGTGTGGATTGTAAGTAAAAAGCAGAAATGAAGTCAGCTTTGTTGACAGCTGACTGGCAATTCCAAAGATCCACAGAGAAGGAAAGAGGTGTAGTAGAAGATGTAGAGATAGGGCGCAGGTTAGCATGATTACGCTGCCGTCTGCTTGTGTTTTTAGAGCGAGAATGAGAGAGAACCGGAATGGTTTGGAAACACATGATAGAGGTGGAAGGAAAGAGGATAGGGAAGGAGAGTGTGTGAGGGAAGATAGAGATGGTACTTAAGTGTATTGCTCGGTGTCGTTGCTCGGTTAAAGTCGCGCAGGAAAAAGTCGCAGGTCTTTACCCTCATAGGTCTTCACCCGAAGAGGCTAAACGCTTCCGCTGACGCTTCAGCGCACAGATATCAATACATACTGTCTAGGAAGCCACAAGTGAAAACAGCTGTGGCTGCCTTCTAATTAGCACACCCAACAGCTATTATTATAACAACAAGTAAGTGCAATCAAAAATACAAACTACAACGAAAAAGCAAAGTAGAAATAGGTAGAAAACAAAATATTCCTTCCTAGCAGCAAGTAATAATTTAAACAACAGATCTAGTAACAAAGTATTAAGTAACACACTCACGTGCTGCCGTCTCTTCTGCTGACTAGTCGCTTGTCCTTTGCTTTTTCGTTGTAGTTTGTATTTTTGATTGCACTTACTTGTTGTTATAATAATAGCCGTCGATCGGCTTAGTGTTATTGGCATTGCTGCCTTCCTGCACTTAAGCGCGAATTGTAGTTTCGATTTGAGCAATTGACCTGATATAGCCTGCTAATTGACCTGCTATAGGCTGTTGCAATTGACCTGCTATAGGCTGTATAAGACATATCTTGCATGACAGCACTACAAAAACATAAAGGGTTGTCTTTGTTTGTGGGCTTTGTGTATAAAAAACCCCTAGCTTTTAACACTTTCGCTAGGTATTTAAGTAAATGAAAACACAACACTTACATTTCAATGTGAATTCCCCACAGAACTCTCATCTGCCGAGTTCTTTGAATATAAATTCCATCGTCATCTGCATGCAAGTGATTCTGGGATATGGTAGGGTGCGAAGTGTCCATCAGATGTACACTTCATTTTCCTGGGAAACGGAGGGTGCATTTGAAGTCGCTTTCGAATTACGGCAGCCTTCGTCACGCCGCGGTGACGCAATCGGCCTTGGAATGCGGTCTTCGGAGGGCGCATCCTGAATTGGGACAGCTTACGTCGTGATGCTGTGATGCAATCGCACTTCAAATGCACACTTTGGAGTCCATGCACTTCAGCTTGGGACAGCTTTCGCCACGCCGCTGTGATGCAATTGCACTTAAAAAGCGCCCTCCGGAGTCTGCACACTCCAGATTGGGACACAGCTGTTGTTGAGATCTTTTCTAAAGCTTTAAAGGAGATACATGTGAGAGATCCAGAGTCTCTAATCGGAGCATAATGTGTGATGATGATAAGATGTCTTCTTAAACTTAAAGGAGACCACTGTGAGAGTGTTAGAGTTTATGTCTCAGGAAAGTGTGAGAAGCAGGAAACTCAAGCAAAAGTCTCCATTTTATGTTAAAGAAACCTCATTTCCATCTAGGAGAAATATTTGAGATGTTAAAGATTTATTTATTTTTTTCCTCTGGCAAATCCTGAAGGAGATTAAAAAGATAAAAAAGAACCACTGCATAACAGCAAATGATCTCTATAAAACGGTATATATATATATATATATATATATATATATATATATATATGTGTGTGTGTGTGTGTGTGTGTGTGTGTATATATATTTATATATATTTATTTATATATAGTTATATTTTATATATAGTTTTTCTGTTGACACATGTAGTGCAGTTGTACAGGTAACATTTATCAGTCCTCACTCTCTAGATCAACACAAATATTTAACTTGAGCTGCTCTTTAACCTCATTGTCATATTGCAAAAGGTCAAAGGTTGAACTAGGATGTTTACACTCTTTCTCCATGCCTAAGGTGGTAATTTATTTACACAAAACTAACAAGCTCTTGTCCATTATGACAATGGTTCAATGTCAAGGGCAAAGAAAATGTATTGGCCAATGTCTTCTAAACTGTTTATACCATGTTATATCAAGTCATGTATCATACAACGTTTTTATTGTTTCTCTATGTAGGAATAACAAAATGTTTGACATTGTAAATTTATACTGTGTACTTAACAAGGGCCCCTAATTGTTAAATATATGTATTAGATTGTAAGAGGAGTTTGCAAAGCATAGCACTTGGTAATTTTTTATATAAATGATTTGGTTTGTCTAAGCGACTTAAATTCTGTAGATTTAATGTCAAAAGATAAAACACTTTTCTGCTTACCTACATTCACTTAATCTGGATTGGCTGATTACATGAAAAGTTGACATAAACCAGACAGTACAAAACCACTGTTGAGAAAGTTTTTTATTCGGTTTTCATAACTGTTATCTTTCATCCAGTGTTGTTGTGCTTGATGGGGTACTACATTGGATAGTGTGGCCACTGGCCAGGTAGCCTAATTTACATCCAACATCCAGCGAAAAGCTGGAAGATGATATCACTGTTTTCTCCAGAGCTACTTTATCTACTCAATCCATAATTGATGGACTTTATGCAGTTGTTGGACAGTACGGAATCAGCAATGAACTGATTTCAACTAAATAATGATTGTTTACTATAATCTTTTTAGAGCTGATTTACAGCTGAATTTATTTTTTTTGCATCACTGAATCACTATTTTCTTGTCTATAACTGTAAAAATTAGTTAAAACCATCTTTATTGTATAAAGTGCTACATAAATAAAGGTGACTTGTCTTGACAACTATTTTCTATTGAATCAGTGTTCACACTGGTCACTGAGTACAAGAGAGGTGAGGGGGTGGAAAGAGATTATCTGTTCAAGAATGCAAGTCAATGGCAAAACTGAGGGCAGACTGTCTATGCTGCATTTGAGGCAGGAGGCATTAGGAAAATAAATACATTTTCATGACTGGAATTTGACAATTGCATAAAAATATCAAATGTTACATAAAAATATCAATAGTTACTTTCCAGTGTATTAAATGAGACAAACTGATAATAATAATAATAAAAAAAGACATGAACAAAAAACATTAACAGCGAAATGAAGTTAATAAGCCATTTAATAATGTGGAGTGACTGAGAATCAGTGAGTACAAATATTAAGTCAAGTCAAGTCGCTGTTATTTATATAGCGCTTTTTACAATGCAGATTGTGTCAAAGCAGCTTCCCTGTACTATTAAACAGGGAAATAGTGTGTCGAAATAGTGTGCCGTTCTCCTCTGGCCAGACAAAACCAGCAGTTTAATTCTAGGTTCTATATTACACACCTGATGTATGTGTATAAGTGCTTTATAGAGTTCGAGATATGTGGATATTTAGAACTTTTTTTCCACTGACAATTGTTTTTGTGTGTTCATTCACTAGCTTATATTGTTAGAAATTTTACATTTGTCATGTTTTTGTTTTCTAATTAGTCTTTAAAACCCAATAATGCTGGGGAGCAGCTAATGAGACTTTTTTCTTTTGACAAATAGAATCTATTATACTGGATTACATAATCAGATTCCAGATATTAAATACTTAATTAGATTAAATTACATTTCGTAATTACTCGTAATCTGACTACAGTTACTTTTTTTTTCATTGATTACATGATTACATATTATTCACACAATAGCAATCAGTTATTCATAATTTATTGATTCCCCCTAATTCCTCTTTTTCCTCTTTTTTTATGTTCCTTTTAAAAATGGCCTACTGCTTATATAAATTCAGAAAGTCTTCCAGTTTTGTGGACATTCACACAAGAACCAGTTCAGTTGGCTATAATTACACAGAACATTGAAAGGCCACACAGAATTTGACCACTGGACCACTAAGAAGTGTTTTCTCAACATTTCAACATTGCATCAACTAATGATGAACATTAATTTTTATTTGAATTATCACTCAGTAGGTTAACCATATATTACTATGTCTTTGGAAGGCTTTTTTCTTTCAAAAACATAAAAATGCACAAATTCACGTTATTTCTTATTTACCTGTAATGCAGGGATTCCCTTTTTTTTTTTTTTAGGAAAATCTCTTTGACCTAATATATTTACTTTACTTAAACGGAGTGTCTATTTACACTAAGTGCAAATAGCCCGTCTTGTTGGCAAAAGCTATTTACATGAACTCCGCCCACCAACGTGTGATTGAGTTAGTCAACACTAAAAAAAGGCGCTTACTCGACATCAGTTTCAGTGGCGCAGGTGGTAAAGCACATGCTTTTTGACGCGATCAACCCGGGTTCGAGCCCGCCTTTTGCCGAACTTTTTTTCTCCCTTTTCAAATATCATATCACATCAGAAAGGCATTTATTTTAAATAAAAATTAAGGAAATAATAAAAAAGTTGAAAATAAGAGTATCGGGTAGGGTTAGGGTAGGTGTAAGGAGGGCTTTATTGTCACAATTAATAAGGTGGCATGCATTTAATAATTTGAATTAAAACTATAATTTGCACTCAATACGTTATTATTGCGTACTGTTTTATAATGTACGACAATACTGAGGTGCAGATAATTGCCACTATTGGAATAAATAGTATAAATAGCAGAAAATCTTGCTATTTTAACATAGTGTAAATAGAATCTATAGCTATTTGCACTTAGTGTAAATAGCAACCTTTAAAAATACTGCTATTTTCACTTGGTGTAAATAGAATCCATTGCTATTTGCACTGAGTGTAAATAGCATCCATCGCTACCCACTGCGCCATGTGACGTCGGAGTGACGTCTTTTCCATGTTATTTTTGGACGTCCAATTTAGGTCCACTGAAGGGGTTGTTTTGTAACGCCAGGCGACGTCTTTTTTCGACGTCTACAGCACGTCATATATTGACGTCTGTGGGACTTCCGTGTAAGGGCTATTTATAGTCCAAATGTGGTCGTTTGTGGACGTCTTTTCAACGTCAAATTTAGACTTATTTTATATATAATTTTTACTTAACTTCTATAACTGTAGTCCTATGTTTTGTTTGGCTCAGCAGCTAGATTCAACAGGAAATGCTTTACACCTTTGTATGTGTCTCCAGTAATCACCTGATGCTGAGACAATCAAATGGAGTTTTTGGAAAATTATCTGGAACTGTATGCCACCTTCTGAAATGGGACTAGATAATTTTCAAAAAACTCCATTTGATTGTCTCAGCATCAGGTGATAACTGGAGACACATTTCCTGTTGAATCTAGCTGCTGAGCCAAACAAAGCTACAGGAAAATTAACTGGCACAGAAAGCATGTAATCCACCCTCTGGAAACATAGGACTACATACAACACTACAGTTATACACATACAAATAAATCACAATTCAAGTTCGCCTTTACCATCTTTATTCAAAAATAAATTGCCCTGAGTGGCATCACAAGGGCACCAGACATATCAAGCACAATGGAGGCAGAATTATGAACAAATATTTAGATTAATTTAATTGAACTTCTATTTCAAGTCCTGTATAGGCTTGGCTCATCAGGGCGTAGTAAATCCTCCACCTCCAAGTCTTTGCGGCGCGTGCTTGAGGTGCTCAGACACGTTCACCTTGATGCAGTCCTCAGTGGCTGTGGAATCAAATTTCATGATCCCATCTACACAAGCAAAAAAAAGACAAATGATTTAGATATATGCAAACGCCATCTGCAGTCATACACCCCAGTCCCCACATTTGTAAGTTTCCTGTGCATCCACTACCAATACTGGATTAATACAAAGCCATCGCAGCAACTGTTAACTAACACTTAGGCGGTCTACAAGAAGGGACCAAGCAGACTGTACCTTGAGAAAGCTTAGATCCTTTAATGCGTGCATTAGAATGTTAAGTGTTTTATCAGCCTGTTGTGCTTAGTGCAATTTACAAAAACTGGCTCTGTGCTTGGAAACACATTAGACTCAGATGACATAGAAATTACTATTGATAAGAGTTTAGCAAAAAAAAAAAAAAGTTAAGTATTCTGGATAATACAACACATCAACTACATGTACTACTTGTCAGACATCAAACTGTTTTCAGTTGGAGGCTACTTCAGCTTCAATGTAATAAGAACCGCCACAGGAAGTCATTCATACCCACTGGTATAACGGTTTGTAATGACTCAACTTTGTGCCGTGAATATTTGAGAATTGTGACTATTATTTACCATCTTTTACTTTCAACTTTGCTGTCTTTGTTTCTCTCTTAATGCTGTAACACCTTAATTTCCTCTTGTGGATGAATAAGGTCTATCCATGTATCAAGATAGAGAATTGGCATTGCTTTTTTTAAAAGTCGGAAGGAAATGTTTTGTCCAAAGTTATTTATAGACTGGTCAACATGAAACTTGGGCTTACCTTGTATTGCTATATAAACCTTTGATCCCTCTAAAGGGCGTTTCCCCCTTTTCCCCTTGCCCTTCAAATTAAATTTGGCCATGAGGCTGTTGGTGAAGAGCCTAAAGAAAAATAAAATTCAGTAAATGAATGTGAAGGATATATGTAGGAACAACATTACACATGCAATAAACCCTTTACACTAGTTGATCAGTGTCCCCTAGGGTGTCCTTATCCCTCAACGTATCTCCTTAAGCACAGCTGGTCTATCTCACAATGCATTTAGTTGTGAACATGTATTTTCACCTATTCTGACATGCTCAGAAAGAAGGCAAATGAGAACACGCTAAAAATGTTGTAGATACCTGTCCAACACTTTGTGGACACAGTCCTTGGTGTTCCGCCCACCAATTCTTGAAATTTGCAGCACCTGTTGGCATAAGTCCATAATAAAGTTATTTATTTATTATTTTTTTAAACTGACACTCAGAATGTAACAGTGTGCGAGTGCACTGTATTTTATTCTAGGCTATCCAATACTTCCCAGGGGTGCAAACACATGTATGGTCAAAAAAGAGAGGTAATCGAAGCCCTCGTCCCGCGGCAAATATCCAGATACTTACATTGCCGCCATCCCCGGCCCACCCCTATAGGCACATATAGTCAAATGAAATTCTGAAAAACTATCTAGCACTTCTTCTTGCTTTACTACTCCTTCCTGAAAACAATTTCACCTGATGATTTGAATAGCTCTTTTTGTAAAGAATTAATAATTCTAGGATGATCGGGGTCATTTTGTAGGGTAGGCCTATAGCATCTGCATAGAAAATAATAAACAAATTACAAGCATATATAAATACAATAAAACACAAATACACGTGAAATAAAGCAGTGCTTTATGTTTATCAGGTAAATTAACTATTAAGTTACAGACATTGAATAATCAAATGTAAAATAACACTGCCTTCACTGTTTACATTCAATATGATTCATATAATTAATAGTTTTTCTTTAGAGTTTTATTTTTCATTAGTTTTGCCACTGTTTCAAATAAATACCTAGGGTTGTGTTTGTTTTCTTCTAATAGGGTTGAAAAATAAGCAGATCTAGCAGCTTTTAATGCCTCTCTGTATAAGATCGAGCTCGCTTTCCATGCAATGCGAAATACCTTTATTTTTGTTTTCTTCCAGTTGCGCTCCATTTTTCTGGCTGCTTTCTTAAAGGGATACTCCACTTTAAAATGAAAATTCTGTCATCATATACTCACCCTCATGTTGTTTCAAACCTGTATGAATTTCTTTCTTCTGGTGAACAGAAAGGAAGATATTTAGAAGAATGTCAGTAACCAGACAGTTTCTGGTACCATTGACTTCCATAGTATATTTTTTTTCCCTACTATAGTCAATGGTACTGTCTGGACATTCTTCTAAATATCTTCCTTTCTGTCTAGAAGAAAGAAATTCATACAGGTGAAACAACATGAGGGTGAGTATATGATGACAGAACATTTTAAAGTGTCTGAGTGTGCACGTTGTACCGCGGCGTTGGACTATTTTCTTTAATCTTCTTTAAGCGCAAAGGAGCAACTGTGTCTAAAGTGCTGGAAAAGAGAGAGTTTCTGTCGCAATATCGAGTTCATCCAAGCTATCTGGGATGCTGAGATGATGAAACTGATCAGGAAGGTTATTAATAAAGCAATCTTTAGTGGCAGAAGTGATCAGTCTAACATATTTGTAACACTGAGTCGGCTTTGCAGCCTTGGCTAAATTAAATTTACACGAGACTAGATAATGATCTGAGATGTCATCGCTCTGCTGCAGAATTTCAACGTGTTATTATCAATTCCATGTGATAATATTAAATCTAGAGTATGATTACGACAATGAGTTGGTCCTGACACGTGTTGTCTAACACCAATGGAGTTAAGAATGTCCTTAAATGCCAATCCTAATGCATCCTTCTCGTTATCTACATGTATATTAAAATCACCAACAATTAGGGCTTTATCTGCAGCCAGTACTAACTCTGATAGAAAATCAGCAAATTCTTTGATAAAGTCTGTATGGTGCCCTGGTGGCCTGTATACAGTAGCCAGCACAAATCTCAAACGTGTTTTGTCTTTTACGCTAGATATTGTTATATTAAGCACCAATACTTCAAAAGAATTATATTTGAAACTAGACTTTAGTAATTCTGAAAATATTACTATAAATTACAGCAACACCTCCTTTGCTTTTTAGACGAGGTTCATGTTTATAACCGAAATCTTGGGGGGTGGACTCATTTAAAGTAATGTAATCGTTTGGTTTTAGCCAGGTTTCTGTCAAACACAGCACATCTACGTTATGGTCTGTAATCATATCATTAACAATAAGTGCTTTTGAAGTAAGAGATCGAATATTCAGCAACCCGAGCTTTATAATTTGTTCATTTGTATTATATCTGTTTTTTAATTGTTGAACATCGATTAAATTTTTCCCCTTAGATGGGTTTGGAAATGTTTTATATTTCCTAATTCGGGGAACAGACACAGTCTCTATATGATGATATCTAGGTGTAAGAGTCTCCATGTGATGAGATTTATCTGACCTTGGTGACGGGAGACAGCTAGCAGACGGTCGGTTAAGCCAGTCTGTCTGCTTCCTGACCTGAGCCCCATATTGTCATGGTTGTGCTCTAAGACTATAAGCCATATTACTAGAGAGAAGAGCGGCACCATCCCAGGAAGGATGAATACCATCTCTTTTCAACAGGTCAGGACTGCCCCAAAAACTTTTCCAATTGTCTATGAATTCTATATTATTGAATGTGCAAGCTCTAACCTGTTAACCCACAAGTCACCCAAACAGACGTGAAAAAAGCCTCGCACCATCACTGTGCCGTGACCCATCATGTCTGGACCTGAAGGTGGGTCTCGAACAATCACTGTGCCAGGACCTGATGGTGGATCCACTGTTGGACCTAGTAACATTTAAATTGAACCACTTGTCCATACATTTATAACTGACAATAACATGTTTTAACACTGAAACAGACTAACCCCTACTGGTTGACCAAAAATAAGGGCTGGAGACCAACCAGTAGAAGCCAGCCAGCCACTACTGACGCTGTGCCCTGTCCTGCTTCTTTACCTGGAGCGATAGCCATCCCTCGCATGACCTCTTGCTGCATGACGAGATCCTGAAAAACACAGAATATTCGTACATTTCACAAGGCCTGATAAAATACAAAAGTGACTGTTTAAAGTGTGATATGATGAATACTCACTGGGTGTCGACAGGTCTCTGATCCGAGGTGCTGTGCTTGCATCTTGAGAGCAAAGAAAACAAAGAATATTCAAAGATGTACAATTATTGAAATGAAACAAAAAGGTAAGAATTGGCACACTCTGCTCCTCTAAACCAGACAGGTCTGAAACATGATTCATTACCAAACTTGATTCTCAAGCAGTAAGTAACACTTTGTCCTGAATAGACTTTTGGTTGGTGCAACGGATAAAGTGAATACTCACTGGACATTTCCTTGCGCCGAGATCTGGCAGCGCATTTCTCTGGGCCAGAGAGGGCTTCCATCAGGCCATCCAAGGTTTGACTTACAGAGTCTGAAACACATGAGTCAGCATGTAAGTATGGTCATGTTGCATATACTAAATTAATAATGAAATACTTAAGTCATTACTATGCTTAATTAACAAGCAGTGAGAAACTACTCGTCTTGAATGGACTACGACTTTGTGCAGTGCGATGGTTGGTGCTAGGGTAAAAGTAAATACTCACTAGGAGTGGACATTTCACTGACCCGGGGACTGTCCACACGCTCCACTTGGCCAGACATGGCTCCATCTTCATGGTCTGAAACGCATGAATGAGCCTGTAACTACTTACATGATGTATATTTAAAAGAGATTACCTTAATTAACAAGCAGTGAGAAACTGCTCGTCTTGAATGGAATATGACTTTGTGCGGTGCAATCTTTGGTGCTAAGGGAAAAGTAAATACTCACTGGGAGTGGACATTTCACTGCCTGAACTGTCCGCACGCTCTACTTGGCCAGACATGGCTCCATCTTCATGGGCTAAAATACATGAATGAGCATGTGTCTCATGTTGTACGCAAAACATTTTCATGCTTCTTAAGTTATCAGTACTCACAAGTATTGTGCAACATGTTGGTGTCCTCAATGGGCTGCAGCTTCCTTGGTGCAGCAGGGAAGGTGGGTAGCTTGACGCCTATACAGAGGTAATAATGTAAAACTAAGCATATCCATTTCCAAAAATATATAATCGTAAAGAATTTTATTCATTTTGAAACTAGAATTATAAATTCATTAAGAGAAAACCATTACCCCTGACACTCTCATCCGAATCCGTTAATTCTGCAAAAAATTCATAAACATTGATGTTTTAAGTTTCAGGCCCAATTTGTATCAACCGATTTTATATTTCAAATGTATAAAGTATTTGAGAATGAGAAACATACCATTTCTAACAAAACCCTCCGGAATTACTTTTTTAGTGCGCTTCCTCGTTGATCTAATCACCTCATCGTCTTCCTCTGCCTGGCTGGTCAGGTTGTAAGTGTCACATTCACGACGCTTATCTAGAAATTAGACAATTCACCTTAAAACACACAAAAAATGGTATGACATGGTAATGCATTTCATTTTCTATTAATCTACGCAAAACTTGCCTGAAGTAAGTTTTATCTTAATTAATGAGAATGTCATCCAGTCATCATGGGGGTTAATTTTGTCTTTAATGGCTTTTTCTGTTTTTGTAACGCTCATTTTACGTGGCCATCTGACGGTTCTCATTTCTCTGTCGATCCAACTGTCAGGAACTACACCCTCCTCCTCTTGGGTACCCTCCCTCCAAACAGCCCTCGTGTACATGACCTGGAAAGGAGACGTTTTTAACATTTTAGTTCAAAGTTTAGAGGTTGAGAGGGTTTGGACATGAATGGAAGAGCGATGAGGGTTACATTGGGAGTAGGATATTGTGGCAAGAGGACAGAGAGAGGCTCGGGGAGGTTTATGGATAAAGCGAGAAAGGATATGCAGGAGTCACCGAAGATACAGTAAACAAACGGATGGAAACAGGTGATCAGATATGATCCCTGATGGAATCTAGCTTAAAGAATAAGAAAATGTAACCTTAATATGTGTTCCAGACCATGGCGAAGGGGTATAAGGACAAAACCACCAGCTTCTTGTGGCAGGCAGGCCACCTTCCGGAACAGATCCCTTTCTTGCAGTAGTGCATTTTTCATCCTGACATGACCATTTCCTATGCACACTATGTTCAGAAGTCCAGAGCTACACGGTTGGTGAAATAATGGTGAAGTGTGGCGCTGGCGCAGAATGTCACAAACAAAAGTCCCGTCTTCATTTTTCTGTCGAACAAAAGCAAAGCTGTTGTCCCTCAAAAGAAAACAACTGTCCTTTTCTTTAACAGAGGCAAACACTTTAGGGTGTCTTTGGCTATTGTCCACTTCTGATTGCTCCATTTCAGACAAACGCCTAGTCACTTGTTCCAAGGGACTTCTCCCGCTCCTCCCGTGTTTCTTGACTTGCTGCAGGTAGTTTTCAAATGGAAAACAGGAAATGTCATTTAAGGAACAGTTGAAGTGGCTGGCATCCTCTTGGAGATGAATTAGTCCATGTACATTGTATACAGGAAAGGTCTTGCCATACAGGTCAGAACAGGTCATGACAAAATGTTTGATTAGTTCTTGAGAATATTGGAGATAGGCATTTCGAATCCGCTCATCTGACTCCAGCATTATCGACATGGATACGGTCAAGGACAAGAAATGTTTGTATTTTTCAGGGGATAACAGTTTTCAAAACCACAGGACCTGTGTACAGCAAAAACTGCCTTAGCTCAGTGGCTTTCCACCTATCAATTTCATGCAAACCCCGCGGTTGTCGAGCAAATTCACTTGGCATCTTCCCTCTCAGTGCAATTAGTTTTTGAGAAATTGCATCCTTTTGCCTCACAGATAAACGGCAGACTTTTGGGCCACGAGTCAAGTAAATTAACAGGCGCCTAACTACTCCCAAGCAGACGATATGCATATAATCCAGGACAAAAGAGCTGATGCAAGGAATTCCTGCAGCAATGAAGGGGCTGATACCGGTTTGGTGGTTCCCGTACTCCACTCTGGAGAAACCGTCATCTGTTCGAGAAGTGCATTCCTGTTCACTGAAAACTATTCTTCTCTCAACACGAGTACCTCTGATTAAACATCTTTCACAACTCTCATAGGCAGTATGACCCTTAATACACTTCAGATATGCCCTTGCTGGCGCATCACATATCAGTGCATCAATATTGACAGTGTAAGTCTGGCCTTTAAAAACTATTCCATTGTCCTTCAGATGTTTGTATTCAGTCACAAAGTCTTTTAAATACTCCTCAAGAGGACTTGGCTTACTTTGTCCACTAAACATGGCTACAATGAATGGATCAAAATGGCCACACTTCACCAGTATTGGCCAGAATTGGACACCACTACTTCTGAAAAGTGGGATGCCATCAACGTTTACGCTGAGGTGCACTTCATTGCTCTCCATCTGACTTAAATAACGACAGATACCCTTTTCTAAGCCGTAGTACTTGTACTGCCCACCACATTTAGGCTCTGTTGTGTTATGCCGTGGTGTAGCAAGGAGTGTCCGGCAATCCGCGGGCAATAAGTGCCCTTGCTTTCTTAATATGGACAATAGACCATTAAGCGCTCTGTGTGTCAATCTGTACTCTAAGGCCCACTGTCTCAGTTCGTCCTCAAAGCTGGTCACTTCAGTTTCATTTGGTTCCTGTTCAGAGTCAGTAGAGCAATAGTCCACATCAGTGTCAAAGTCAAAATCATCTGATGTCCCAAGAACACTGTCACTCATTAAACTATCTGGGGTCCCAGGCACACCGTCACTGCTGAAACTACTTTGAGTCCCAGACACACTGTTGCAATTATTTTCAATGCCCTCTTCATCACTGCCAGAATAACATAGTAGTTGATCCAGTTCTCTTTGGCGTTTTCGCCACTGTCTTACTCTCAAAGTCATCTGTAAACACAGGCATTAATCCAAAGTTTAGTTTTACTGTTTATTTGACTGGGGCCTGTACAAAAAGAGGATGAGATCACAACATGTACCTTGTTTAGGTGGTTTATCTCCTAACAGGGAATAACACTTCACTCCTTACAGCACCTGAGAGACAAAAATAATGGGTTAAAACCTTAAAGTTGTCATTCTCCATCACACAACAGTTAAGTGTTGCAGTGTTACAAACTAAGAAAGCCTAGAGCAGTGGTTCTCAAACGATTTTGGTAGCGCACCCCTTTAAACCTTTTAAAAAAAAATCTAAAAATATATATATAAATAAAACCGGAAACTTTTTTTTTTTTACATTGAAAAATGTGCAATGAAAAAAAGGAATACCGGTAGTTTCAATTTGTCATGTCATTGAATCATAAAAGTAAGAGAGAATAATAGACCAGAACTTGAACTTAATTTAAATAAACAACAACATTTATAAAAGCGGCAACACCGTAAAACTTCAAATAATAGCTGAGTCCCAAATAGATTGTCTGTTTAAGCCAGTTCTAGATTGCGCACGCAAGAGAGCCTGCACATCTGGGCGGAGCTGTTAGCGCAAGCAAGGCAGAGTTAGCGGAGGCCGGAGAGAGAAGTGGAGGAGAGCGTTTTACAGGGTAGCCTAGCCTTTATTCTTTCTTGTTGATGTGTTTCAGGCAACAAGTTCATAGGCTCGATGGATATTATTACCAGTAACTTGTATTGTTCAGCCTATGGCTGTCACATAGTTTCGTTTTTTTTATGCTACCAATAATCTAGGTTATAGTTTTATATAAAATTGACATTTATTTGTCTCAAATCGTTGTTATGTATATACTGACTTCACCCTGTGCTGTAATATACATTTAGTTTTACATTAATTCACAGAAATCAGCTGCTTGAATGAAAATTGCTTAAGTTATTGGATTTTCAGGTGATATTCTCAATTCGTTCAGTTAATGGACGCTCTGTGGTAAGTTTAAGTGTTCAGACTGCAGACTCAGCAATGATTGTAATTAATTGTACAGTACAATCATATTTAATTGTACAGTACAATCATAACATAGTAAAGATATTATCTTAATTACATAATGTCCTTAACCATAACAATATTGCTATCCATAAACTGAGAAAGTGCGCGTCCGGTGTGCGATACCTCCGAGTTATCAACAATTTTAAATATTTATAAAAGATGCTGATAATAAAAAGTTATTTAAAATAAAAATGTGTGAATAAATGTTGTTTGTGGTACAGCCGTGGATCAAACGCAGCATGTGAAAGCACTAACGTTAGTGCCCACTGCTCACGCACCGCAAACACACTGCAAACGGAGTAACGTTTTATACAGACGTAATCATAATTAGACGATTAGCTAACGTAATCGACCCTAGCTGTCCTTGTTTGTAGGTAACGTTAACCAGCATAGCTATATCACTGTGAGTACAGTAGACACAATAAATGTCATGAAATCTTAACCCTTTAATCACAAATGTTTCTGTTATGGCATCCAGGCGCACAGCAGCTGTCCACTATGTTGAAATATTTAGGTTTAAACAGTCTCGCTTCAAATAATCATTCGACCGCTATCGATACCAATGCTACAGCCGCTCTGGCGCTCTCTTGTTTGACTGCCAAAATGGCGGAGTTTAGATTGCGTGACGTCAGCCTCCGGAGCTCTATAGCAGCTTTGGAGAGTGCCTATTTTTTCCCCCTTTTTTTCTGCTGATCTCCCGCGCAGTAACCTTCAGTAAACCCCATCCCCCCTGAGGGGCGCGCCCCACATTGAGAACCACTGGCCTAGAGCATACACGCAAATTACGCGCTTTGAGTTTATGACCCCGTTACATATTAATTTTCCTAATTTCTGACGATATTCAAGAGTGAATGCGTTGGGAAAAGCCCATAGAACACCCAAAACGAAATCGTACAATGGTACGTTAGCTAGCTAGCAGACAGATAACAACGTGCAACCTAACGTTACGTGTTTGCTTCTTGTACCAATGGGGTGGTATCAGAGACAAAACACCTCTAATGGTTTACAATAAAACGTATCATGTTCCTTTCATGGACAATAAAAGTGACTGAGGGTATCAACCAACCTTGCATCATCTGTGCACCCCGTATAACGTACGGACGCTAGTTACCGTTAGTTAGCAACGAGCTAGTCAGTCAGAACTCCAGGCCATTCTGCTAGCGGTAAAGTTATACGTGCAGTTTAGTGTCCCAAATTGTTCAAATTGACATGTTCTCTCGTGGACAGCTAAAATAACATCGAAACTGAACATGAACCAAGAGCAGCAAGCTAACGCAAAAAAAAAAAAAAAATTGTGTGCCGTTAAGGCTAACGCCCTTGACCATTCGCGGCTGTAACCACAGCAGGTTTGTGAAGTTTAAGACAATAACGCTAATCTACCTAACACTATATGTACGCATGGACATAGAATTCACTAGGCTGACCGAACTTACCTTCAATTTAGAGGAATCGATGGGTTCACCAGCGATGCAGGCTGAAGAGCTGTGTGCAGTGCCGTTATTCTGCAATGCTTGAATCGCGCCAAAATGCCTGACGTGTTGCCTCGCCCAATTAGAGGGGCGTTTACTGGTTGGGTTATGCTGATGTGCTGCCTCAGCCAATCAGAGTGACGTTGACTGGTTTTTGACTCTTTGGCATAGACTGTAAAAAATAGCTCTTCTTTGGTTGAAATCCTGTAAAATAATTTTTTACAGTCTATGGTTGAAATCCTGTCCTCGTGTCCTTGACTTTTCTGCTGCTGTTGGTTCTTTTTAAGTTAGGAATAAGGTGAATAGGCCTAATATGCTACCATTAAATTATTTTCTGAACTTTATTTTCCTACAAATTGCATTTCCACATAAATAAACATATACATGCAAAAATACATCTATGAATGAATAAATAAATAACTTGATTAGGCTACTTAGAATAAATAAACCAGTTAAAGAAAAACAGGAAAATGTAAAAAAAAAAAAAAAAAAACATGGCCTATTTGGCATACACATAATAAATCGTGACTGTTTATTAAAAAAAATCTGTATTCATATGTATCAATCATGTTGATAACAACAATGTTGATATTTGTAAATAAAAAAAATATTACATACAATCATGTAAATTTCCTGCACCTAGACGTCCAAATGACGTCCAAAAAAATACCCAGTTCAAAGGTCAAATGTTGAACGTCAATCTGACGTCCAATTTGGGTCATGGTTAGACGTCCAAATAGAGGACCTAGTTTGGACGTCGAATAGATGTCCAGAATTGGTCATGGACCGACGGACCCAATATAGACATGATCTGCACGTCTATCCGACGTCCAATGTTTAGTGGGTATTTGCACTTAGTGTAAATAGCATCTATCGCTAAAAAATATGCTATTTGCACTTAGTGTAAATAGCATCTATCGCTAAAAAATATGCTATTTGCACCGAGTGTAAATAGCATCCATCGCTATTTGCACTTAGTGTAAATAGCATCTATCGCTATTTACACTGAGTGCAAATAGCCTCTGCCTTAATTAAATTAGTAATTAAGTAACACCTTTGCATGTTCGTGGTTCTTTTATGTTGGTTATTGGTTGCATGACATGCAGATAAACAAATTAAATATTTAAGTTTATTTATTTATTTTGATTGTTGTTATTTTAAAATGATTTATTTTAATTTTACATTTTTATAATTTAATTAACTATTAGCTTTTCATTTAACCTACGAACCCCCTGCAGTTCCTATATGAACCCCAGTTTAGGAAACCTTGACCTAATGTAATGTTTAATGCACTTCATTATGTATATAACAACAAATATAATATGTTTTCTTTTTCTTTGCATTTTATATCAGTATGGTATAAGTTTATCCTATTTAAATCAATATGATAAACAAGTTAGTACGTTACTAACTACAATTTTTGTCATGTAATTTGGAATCAGTAACGGACTACAATTTGCAAGTAAAATCTAGCCATCCCTGTACCTCAGCATCAGGTTTTACTTTACTTTTAACTTCAGAAGCAAAATATAAAATCTTTTAGGTAATGCCCATGATTCTACAATATTATCCTGATGTCCAATATTATCATATCAATCACACTTTTCCTGACATTTACTGACAAAAAAAATCTGACGAAACAGGTCGGATGTGTATCTTCCAGCTTGGACACGTCATTAAAAGTCTCGGCCAATGGAAATGTAGGCGTGAGTGTATTCGCGCGTCAGATTGGTCAAAAGTTTCTGTTTCAACATAGACGCGATATAAGTGTGAACAACATGAGCACGAAGAAGAAACTCAAACAAGACAAGACAGGAGATTAATTCAGATCCGGAAAACGAGCCGTTCACGTGGTGTGATAATTCAGTATGGTGGACAGTGTTTACCGTACACGCTCTCTCGGTGTAGGTGTAGTTGGTCTTCCTGATCAGTATGCCGACGGTAAAGCAGCGAAAGTGTGGCAGCTGTACATCGGAGACACTCGGAGCAGGACAGAGGAGTACAAGAGCTGGTTGCTGTCCCTGCTCAGAAAACATGGGGTACAGAAGGTGTTGGATGTAGCCTGCGGCACAGGGTATGACCTAACTTAAATAATAATGTTAATAATAACTTCTAAAATAAAATAATAATAATAATAAATAAATAAAATAAAAATGGCTGAAAAAAGTATAGCCTTATGGAGTTTAGTCCAGACGGATTGCTTTGTGGTTTACCCAACTCCACCTCTCAGAAATCTGGATCATGTGGTTGGGCATTGAAGCTGAAGGCATTTTGGCTGAATTACACAAAGGCTTTGTTGAAATATTCTAACACAAGACACAGGCATTTGTGTTTGACTGCCAAAAACCTGTGTGAAATTATGCTTGGTAAAAGAACTCCGGACTGGGCATTTGTATTCTCCACACAGCGACGTCTGTAGCAGATATTTACCCTCTTATCAATTTAAACTGCAAATCATGTTTTTAAAGTCAGCATGAAATGGAAATTGTAACCAACTTTTCTTCCCTAATGCAATGTAGTGAAACATCTTATAGTACAAAAAAATATAGGTCTGGTCTTCATCTGTTTGGAATTGATTGAATCAAAGAAAGTTGTTTTGCAAACTAAAAGGAGGCACATCTGAATGCAAGTTTGCAGTCAGTTGTGGAGTGAGAAGTTGCTGAAGGGGAGGGATTGAAACTTGGCTGGCCATTGGGCAACCTTATTTCCCAGCCTTCACACCAGTATACACTTCAAAGAAATGTTCAAATGTTGTTGCGAGGGGGATACAAGGGAACATTTAGAAAAAAAAATGTGTTTGGAGAAATTATGATAAATACTGCAACGTTCTTTAAAAAAATAATAATACAAGACGCGATGAATGTATGCATCAATTTTTAATAAATAATGTTGTATAAGTTTTATGACTTCAATTAATTAGACATGCTTTTTGGTTACTTTTAAAACGGAAACAAAAAAACAAATCCAGAAAAATTTAAATGGACGTTCCAATTGCATGTAGGAGTTCATATTGTGTTAAGAGTGTGTAATTATGAGGGAAAATTTCTCCCTTGTAAGGGGTCATTGGCCCCAAAAAGTTTGAAAAACCCTGTTTTAGTTTTATAGTTTTTTTTTAGTTTTATATAATACTATTAAAATTGTTTTTGATTGTCGATAACAGAGCTGTTGAAAAACAGAAACAATCTTATAGACTTCCATAGGAATCGAGAAATGTGGAAGTAACATGTCAGTGTCATGGAGCAACCAATATTTCCAAACAACTAATAGTTCCAGCATTGAATCCCATTCATTTTAGTGTTTCTCAATGCATTTTTGACTTTTCAATCTAGCCAGTAGTGGTATAGTAGAGTCTGTCTGTCTGTCTATCTATCTCAAGCACTATTTTAAACTTGTCAGCTTGCATTCATTAATATTCACTTGTTGTGTATGCTTATGTGAATATCATGAAATAACATTAGGATGTGAGTAACCTTTCTAAAATAAAAAAAACAAATAAAAAAAATCTAAACTTATACAAATCTAGTGTTTGAGTTTGATAATATAAATTATAGATATATATTAAAATGCAAAACCTAAAAAAAAGGCAATACTCTTTTGAGCAACTAGGCATCTAGTGGCTAAACCATGGCATTTCATATGAATGTTATTTTTCTGGCCACCAGATGCCTCTAATTTTCCTCTTTGCATTGGAATTTAAAAACTTATTTTCTCTATTTTAATCTTAAATGCTATGCTAATTGTAGTATAAATAAACATATTAGGAAAAAATATTATTTTAAATTATTGGATAATTATTGCACAAATATTATTTAGTACCAAAAATGTCCTCAAAATATGAAATAAATATTGAACTAAAATACAGAACATTTATTCAAATGATAAAAAAGTTACACTTAAGGTATCCGACTGTAAAGCGTTGGCAGCGTTGTAATCAATACACATTATGCATTAACATTTACCAGAAATTGCTGCAAATATAGTGAAACTGTTGTCTATTCTATGTACATATATTATATTATATTATATTATATTTAGTGTTGGGTTCTAGTCCACCTAAGTAGAGTCCAAGTCGAGTCTGAGTCTTTAACTAATCGAGTCTGAGTCCAAAATGGGCTGAGTCAGACTCCAGTCCGAGTCCCAAACGGCCGAGACCCAAGTCGAGTCCGAGTCCAATGAAACACTATTATTTATTAGTATCTTAACATTGTTTTAACCTTTACAACTAGAAAACACAATGTCCATTTAAATGTAACAAAAGCAAACCTCTATTGCATTTTGCGATTTTGATTTTCGATTAATAATTAGTGTCCTGCTTTGCTTAGCAAACTTAAAGTCATGTAACAGAAGTTATGACTGAATTGATATATGTATTGTGACGTATTTCAGTGTGAAACAGTTTTAGAAGGTGAAAAATGAAAGTGCGGGACTTTACTTCATTCATCGTTAAAGTAAATGTATACATTCAAGGGTGGGGGTAAAGGAGTAGGTATCTTGGTGAATGGGACCTTAAGAGCAGAAAATTCACCTTTTTATCTCAATAAAAAAACAAGCTTTATATAATTTTTACGATTTTGAATGAAATATTAATTTTGAATGATCAAAATTAGTTTGAGTCTGCTTAGTCTATTCATCAGTGTTTGAACCTTTAAAGAAGAAACCACATTTTAATTTCTGGGTTAAAAAAAAAGAAAAATTAATGGACGCCAAAGTACACGGACCCCTTAGAATTAGCATTTTGAATTTTTTCTTGAGCTGATGAGTTGAATCAGGTGTGTTAAATGAGGGAGACTGTATGACAAAATATGCTGTGGTTGGGGGTCCCCAGGACGGGTTTGAGAACCACTGATCTAGAGCATGATGCATTGCTGTGTCTGTCATAATTAAATAATTCTGGAGAAAGTGTGTGTGTGTGTGTGTGTGTTTACATAAAAGGTTTTTTGTTTACAGCCTTCCTTTAACGGACATTAACCCGTTTAATCCCAAATTTTTCCCAGACATGAAAATATCTAAATGATGTGTCATTAGTAACCCTTTGAAATAATCAATAATAATTTTTTGAATTTTTGGGGGGAAAATTGTGTGAAAAATTTGGGACCGGTGGGATAATGTGTGTACTGAAATAACATATTTCTGCAGTCATAAAATTGTTATATATCTTGGCTCAGCTATTTTAAACTGTTTGATCACATTCTAGGGTTACTATTATGCATAAAAAAACCTTATGCAACATTGATAGGAACACTGAGATAAAAAACAAAAAAATTCAACCATCACCGCATTTCAAAATTGTTGATTTTTGTAAAATATAACATCAAATTTTTTATATTAATGCTACGAGTATTACAACATCATTGTTGTACATTTTTTGTAACATTTGAATTTTTAATTTAGTGCAATATTTTGTCATTGCAACATTTTATTGTCATTTTCACTATATTTTATTGTCATTTTCATTATTGTATACCTAAGTTCACTGTTATCCCACCGGTCACTATTGTGACCGTCAACATGTTTATTCATTCTATGACCACACTCAACAAAACTAAATATATGCAAATGCATATATTAATACTAGACACCCTAAAGATCATGTGATCAACAGGTGAAAGATCTGCAGTGTAATGAAGTGAACACTGAAAGACCGGCAAATTGCAGCAGTAAACTTTGCGAAATGGAGAGACAACACTGCATGCCGCATGGTATTACTAGCTCAGCACTGTCTAGCCTGGGGCTCCAGGATATCGACATTGACTCAAACTCTTTGACACCTTACTGGAGAGGGAAGTTGGTTGAACTGTTGGTTAAGTATGTGTCAATATTTTCACGTCCTGGACTAGACTGTGGCAAGGCAAAATACTTTGTTCATAGAATCTGCCTAAGTGATACTAAACCTTTCAGACTCCCCTACAGAAGATTATCACCATCATACTATGAGAAACTGCGTGAGGCCCTGGATGACATGGAAGAGCGCATCATAATCAGAAAGTCAGCGAGTGATTATGCGTCACCTCTGGTGCTAGTCTGGAAGAGGAATGGCGATCTGAGGCTGTGCACAGACTTCCGCTGGCTAAATGCGCACACCGTTAGAGACGCACATCCTCTTCCGCACCAAGCGGATGCGCTTGCAGCTTTGGGTGGCAACGCATTCTTTTCCACAATGGACTTAACATCAGGTTATTATAATGTGGAGGTGCATGAGGATGACAAGAGATTCACAGCTTTTACTACGCCATTTGGTCTCTACGAGTATAACAGGCTTCCTTAGGGGCTATGCAATAGCCCTGCGACGTTCATGAGGATGATGATGAACATATTTGGTGATCAGAACTTCATGAGCATGCTGTTATCTCGATGACATCCTTGTTTTCGCCCCTGGTGAACAGCTTGCTTTGGAACGATTAGGGATGGTTTTCCAGAGACTTCAGGCTCACAATTTGAAACTGTCTGAAACATTTCATGAAACCTTCCGTCAAGTTCCTTGGACACATCGTGAGTAGTGAGGGTGTAACTACAGACCCTGAAAAGGGCAGAGCTATTGTTGACATCACAGAACAGGATCTTATTGAAGATGGTTCTGATGTTCCGTCACAGACAAAATAAGGTCATTCTTGGGCATGGTGGTTTTCTACCAGCAGTGTAGCGAAGGCTGTTCTCGCATTGGTAGACCCCTCTTTGCATTAACATCAGGCATGAGGAAACCGAGGCATGCCAAAGGCCAGAAGCGTACTACGGCAGGCAGAAAGCTTACATCTTTGGACTGGACACAAGAATGTAGAGATGCCTTTAATGCCCTGAAACAAGCTTTGCTGGAAAGGGTTGTTTTGGCTCACCCAGATTTTGATAAACCCTTTCTGCTGTCTGTTGATGCTTCTAGTAATGGACTTGGGGCGGTGCTTTCTCAGGTAGCCGAGGGTGAAGAAGTCGCCCGCCCCATAGCCTTTGCTAGTAAGTCACTAAATTATGCCCAATCAAAATATCCAGCACATAGGTTGGAGTTTTTTGCACTCAAATGGGCAGTCTGTGAGAAATTTAGTCACTGGCTCAGTGGTCAGCAGTTCTCTGTGTGGACGGACAACAACCCACTGACCTACATTCTTACGAAGCCCAAGTTGGATGCGTGTGAACAAAGATGGGTCACAAAGCTTGCTCCATATAATTTTGACATCAAATACATTCCTGGGCCTAAGAATGTAGTTGCAGACGCCCTTAGCCGTGAACCGTTTGTGCGACCCAGTGTGTTCCACCGACTTACCAGAGTGCCCTATGGTGCTCTTTTGGAGGAGTCTCAAGTGGTGAATCCAGAGAATGTCCAAGATGTGTTCCGCTGGTCATGTCACCCTTTTGAGAAACAAGCACAAGACAAGCCCTGTTCATATATTGAGGTGAATCATGTTGTTTTCCCTAAGAAATCTTTTGTCTCTTAGGAGGACGTTTCTGCCATTTTGAACAGCAGCAGGCAACAGGAAAATCATGTTCGACCATATGCTTACCTGCTGCCACAGTTAACTGAGCTATTGGAGCATCCAGTACTGTTAAGGCAGGAGCTGATGGAATTACAACATGCTGATCCTGCTCTGAGCAGAGTGTTTCATTTTGTGGAGCACAAGCGTAGGCCATCTAGGAGGGAGCGGAGCAAGGAATCACCTAGTGTGCTTCGGTTTCTGAGACACTGGAACAAACTATCAGTAAGGGTAGGCTTATTAACAGCATCTGGACAGATCAGGGACTTATGTGAGGATCCTGTTTGTAGACTTCAGCTCCGCTTTTAACACCATCATCCCGGACACCCTTCAGAATAAACTGACACAGCTCTCTGTACCCACCTCCGTCTGTCAGTGGATCACCAGCTTCCTGACAGACAGGCAGCAGCTTTTGAGGCTGGGAAAATTCTCATTCAGCACCCGCACCACCAGCACTGGAGCCCCTCAGGGCTGCGTTCTCTCCCCACTGCTTTTCTCTCTCTACACGAATGACTGCACATCTGAAGACCCCTCTGTCAAGCTCCTGAAGTTTGCAGACGACACCACATTTATCAGCCTCATTCAGGACGGTGACGAGTCTGCCTACAGACAGGAGGTTAAGGAGCTGGCTGTCTGGTGCAGTCTTAACAACCTGGAGCTTAACACGCTCAAAAGAGTGGAGATGATCGTGGACTTCAGGAGAAACCCCCCTGCTCTCCCCCCACTCACCATCATGAACAGCACTGTGACTGCAGTGGAGTCATTCAGATTCCTGGGCACCACCATCTCCCAGGACCTGAAGTGGGACAATCACATAGACTCCATTGTGAGAAAGGCCCAGCAGAGGTTGTACTTCCTTCGCCAGGAAGTTTAACCTGCCACAGGAGCCCCTGAAACAGTTCTACTCTGCCATCATTGAATCCGTCCTCTGCACATCAATAACTGTCTGGTTCAGCTCAGCTACAAAATCTGACCTCAGAAGACTATGGAGGGTAGTCCGGACTGCTGAGCAAATCATTGGTACAACCCTCCCTACTCTCCAAGAACTGTAGTTATCCAGAGTGAGCAAAAGGGCTGGCAAAATCACTCTGGACCCCTCACATCCAGCACACTCCCTCTTTGAACTGTTACCGTCTGATCGACGCTACAGAGCTCTGAGCACCAAAACGACCAGACACAGGAACAGTTTCTTTCCCCAAACAATCCATCTCATGAACACTTGACATTAAACGTGGAACACACAACACTATTATACAATTATTTATTCACCACACATACATATATAATATCTTTTTTATTTTTATTTGTATTTTTTATTTTTTTCCATTTCAAATTTGCACGTCAGACCTGTACACACATGATTGTTTGTATTGCATAGTGTTTTTGCTATTTTGTACATTGCCTATTTTATATTGTTTTGTTTTTTTGTTATCAACAGTTTTTTATTTTAATTTTTTTCACATAACACAACATAACATCCAAAATATAACAAAACAAAACAACAGACACCTACTCAACATCTCAAGGTCCAATCAAAAGGGAGGGAGAGAGGGAAGGACAATAAAAACACAAAAGTCACTCCTTTATACAATCACGTATATCCATCAAAAAACACTGCCAAGCATCAATGGTCGAGGGCCTGGCCCCACCAACTCGCGCCATTGTACATTCACATGACACTATTTGCAGGAGGTTACGGATCCAATATGTTCTTCTACACATGTGTGGTGTAAACCAGTTCTGGATTATTGTCTTCTTCGCAGCTGTAAAACCAGCAAACAACATTCTATTTTGCATTGAATTAATACAGAGACCAGAATCATCATTAAGAAGACACAAACTTGGGTTAACAGACCAATCAATTCGCAGTAATGATGGCAAAACCAGGTTTACATGTGTCCATAGACTGATGACGACAGGACATTCCCAAAACATATGCATAAAGGTACCCGATGATGTAGTGTTACATATATGGCAGTTCAAATTTGACTGCAGTTTCATTTTAAATCTTTTGTAAGGAGTTATGTATGCTCTATGAATGACTTTGAAGTGAATAAGACGATGAGCCAGATTCTTAGATGTTAAGCTGAGATTAAACCACACACTCTCCCAGTCGACAGATAAATTAAGGTCAGATAATTCCCTATTCCAAATAGTTTTAATAGAAAGAGGTTTTGTAATGCAATCAATAATTTTATTATATATTAAGGAAACCGATGGCCGACCAGCAGATGGTGCAATCCAGTCCCGCATAGGATGAGAGGAAATAGAAGATGTCCACGGAACGCCATAAGCTTTGAGAGCAGAACGTAATTGAAGAAAGACAAAATATGCGGATGCTGGTAGACAAAATTTGGTTCTTAATGTCTGAAATGAACAGAGGCCCTGGTTATCATATATATCACTGCACGGTGATTTGCCCTTTTGAAGGCTATTTAGAGAGACGTGGAGTTCCTCCAAACTTAATGGGGCCTCCAAAGATTCTTTATCTGTGAGATCTGAGGCAGTTCCAATTTATCTAAATACTGCTTACAAATTGGTTCATCAAAATCTGTTTCAGCTTTATACAGATTTGTGTAAAAACCTTTAAATATGTCATTAATTGCCACAGGATTCGTGGTGACCTGATCATCCGATGATTTTATTGCGCTAATATATTCCTTAGACTCGCATTCTTTCAGCCTAAGGGCCAATAAATGACTAGGTCTCTCTGATTCGAAATAATATTTTTGCCTAGTCCTATGTAAAATAAATTCCGCCTTTTGAGTGTGAAAGTAAATCATATTCTTCTTTTAAAGAGGACAGCTGTGTAGCCTGTTGCTCAGTAAAATGTTGTTTTTGTAGGTTTTGTAATGTTTGGATTTTATTTTCTAATTGTGTAAATTGGTGAGTTTTCGCTTTGGCAAGAGTAGAAGAGAAAGATATACAGAAACCTCGTATAGCACACTTAGTCGTTTCCCACAGTATTTGAGGATCCACATCAGAGGGCATATTAATTTCAAGAAATTCCTTAATATATTATTTTAGAGAAGTAATGAAAGTCTGATTACTTAATAATGATATGTTAAAGCGCCATCTAGGGGACTTGGCTTTAACATCGGAAAGAGGAACACTGCACAACACAGCAGAATGATCAGATAATGAAATTGGTAATATAGAGATGGAGGAATTAGACGAAATTAAAGATGGGCTGAGAAAAATGTAGTCGATCCTAGAGAAAGTCTTGTGTCTATTAGAAAAAAAAGTGAAGTCCTTAGCTTTAGTATTTTGAATTCTCCAAAGATCGATTAAGTTGAGCTCAGTGATAAATTTATTCAGTAATTTAGAGGATGGATTGGCTGTTGTATCAGATTGAGATTTATCTAAAGCAGGATTTATGACAGCATTAAAATCACCACCCACCACTAGAGGGCAATCAATCTCCTCAAGTAGAGTTTTGGAAATCTGTGTAAGGAATGCACTGTCTGTCTCATTCGGACCATAAATAGAGACCAATGCTAACCTATTATTATATATTTTGCATCGGATAAAAACAAATCTACCCTTCTCATCACTACCAAGGTGTTCAATCATTAAATTTAACCTCCGGTTAACAAGGATAAGCACTCCCTTAGTTTTATTTTGAGCGCAGGAAAAAGCTATTAATTTGTAATACTTATTCTGGAAACGTGCCACGTCAGATTGTTTTAAATTTGTCTCTTGAATTAGGGCACAGGAGATAGATTTACGGTGTAAATATTCTAGCACACGGGTTCGTTTAACAGCAGAATTTAAACCATTCACATTCAGTGATAAAATATTTAGAGTATGCATTGAATATTCATAATCCCAAGATTGTATTCAATAAAAAAAAAAGCAGAAGCACTTCCATTCTGTAAATAACATGTAAACGCTGATGTGCATTTTAGATACCAAACCTCCTAGATGAAAAATCCCTTTAGAAATAAGGTAAAATAAATAGAAGTATAAATGTCTGTTGTAACAAACAAAAACAACATAAAAACATGAACAACTGACATCCATAAACAAGGAACAACTCAGACCGTACATTACCAAGAACATAGGTCTGACTGAGCAACAAAAAATAGTGATGGTTCGTGACCGATCCACTCCAACGCAAGACATGCCTCCCGAAAGGCTCACATAGCCAAAAAAAATTTTTTTTTAATTAAACCTACTCTCCATTAGTCCCCTCCAAAAAAGAAAAAAGGAGTGTCAGTCTTACCAGCAAAGAGATCGTTGTACCGGATATATAGGGACAATATAAAAAATAGCAGTGTGACATTGTTCTGTGCGCATTTCACCGGATAAGCCTGCCTGGCACCTTTCAGGATTTCCGATCTGTCATGCCATCTTAGTACATGGAAGATGAGAGTGCGCGGCCGATCGGAGCCCCTCCCTCCGTCATACACGCGGTCAATCTCAATGTCACGGCCCCTCAAGGAAGATTAGCTCTGCGGAAACCAGCTGCGTCGGGACCCTCCATCCCTTCTGGCAGCCCCACCAGTCTTACGTTGTTCCTTCTGCACCTGTCCTCCATCTTCTCGGTGAGTCGCTCCAGCTGATCCTTTAAGTCCGTGACTGTCCTCCTATCTTCACGCGCCGCTGCCTGAACAGAATCAACGCGGTCACGTGTCTGCTTCGTCTCGGTAGCTATGGCCTCAAATTCCTCTCTTAGCTCTTTAACAGACTTGTTGGTCGCTTGTATGTCCTCACGCAGTTCGCGCAATGCTGGAATCAGCACCGAGCCCATCGCATCTCTTACTACCGAATTCACAACCGAATTCAAAGTGCTTTGCTGCTCTTTAAATGCTAGTTCAATGCGGTTAGCAATAGCCTCGTCGAGGTCTTCTCTGGAGATGGCTGAATCTCTGAATTTTTTCTTTGAGGTCTTCTCTGGAGATGGCTGAATCTCTGAATTTTTTCTTCATTTGCGATTGCTCAATCTCTCTTTTCCGATCCCCTTTGTCTGCCTTAGCACTCATGATGGGTCCAATGCAGAGTGATTTAAGCCTGCATCGCTGTCAAAGGGTCACGTGATTCCCCCCCCCCCTGTATATTGTTCTTTTGTTGTCTGTGTCCTGTCCTGTTGCTGTCATTCTGTTGCACTGTGGAGCTTTGTCACTATAACAAATTCCTTGTATGTGTAAACATACCTGGCCAATAAAGCTCATTCTGATTCTGATTATACCGTGTCTCCAAGGATGTCATCACAAAGAATAAGACTTTTCAGTTTATTGTACCGTCTGCCCTTCGAGATAAAGTGCTTAAGGGAGTACACGATGAAGCTGGACACCAGGGTCAACACAGGACACTTTACCTCACCAGACGTCGGTTCTACTGGCAAGGGATGGAAAAAGAGGTGAAATTGTATGTTCGATGCTGCAGAAGATGTGTTGTCAGTAAGTCACCAGAGCCTGACGCAAGAGCTCCGCTTGAGAGTATCAGGACATCAAGACCTCTTGAGCTGGTTTGCGTCGATTTTTGGTCTGCCGAAGACTCATCTAATAAGTCTCTAGATGTCTTGGTCGTGACAGACCATTTTACCAAGCTGGCTTAGGCTTACCTCTGTACTAACCAATCAGCAAAGGCGGTTGCAAAGCAACTGTGGGACAACTTTTTCTGCATCTACGGCTTTCCAGAGCGAGTACATTCAGATCAAGGAGCCTGTTTTGAAAGCAGTCTAATTTCTGAAATGCTTCAGCTTGCTGGTGTTCAAAAATCCCATACGACTCTGTTACGGCCGGAGTATTCTCTTTTTGATAATCATTAGAATTTTTATGAATCAAAACGAACTCATCCGCTAAAACTGCCGCTTCAGCCGCTGTTTTCACCTTTTGTTCGTTTATGTATGTTGCAATCCGTTCAGGAATAATATTTTTGAATTGCTCCAAAACCATCAAGTCACAAAGACTGTCGAAAGAATCTACTCCTAACGAAGTGCACCACCGATTAAAGTGATTTATAAGCTCTCGCGCAACTTCCACATGAGTTTGTCTTTCTCCCTTTCTCCATGCCCTAAATCGGCGACGGTAAGCTTCAGGGACAAGTTCATAAGCTTTTAAAACTGCGTCTTTTACGATTTTATAATCCCTTCGATCTACTGGTGAGAGTGAAATAAACACTTCTTGAGCTTTACCCTCCAGAACGCTTTGTAATAAAAGAGTACGTTCGGCATTATTCCAACCCCAATCATCGGCAACACTTTCAAACAGAGAAAAGAAAGCATCTAGACTTTTTTCGTTAAATCTAGGCAATAACTTGGTCATATTTATAATATTTAACGCGGTGTTCGCAACCAACTGCTCACCCGAGGAGTCCACACTTATTTGCCTACTTTCCCCTCGGCAATTAATTTCAAACGTTCTGCCTCCTGAGCTAATTTAACTTCCTGAATTCTTTGTTCACTCTTAAACTTCTCAAATTGCCGTTCATGCTCTCTTTCTTTAACTCGCATTTTCTCGAATTCCAGCTGTCTATCTAAGTCACGCTCCCTACTTTGCAAATTCATGATTTCTAGTTGTTGCTCAAAAGTTAACCTGCTCTGTTCCCCCGTCATAACAAGTGGCGTTGAAGTACTTTCCGGTGACAACACTTCTTCAGATTGCGTATCTATAGTTAAAATCATCCGCTCTACCAATTTCTCTTTTACCATATCACGAAGAGTTTTTAATTTTGTATTTTTATTTACCGCTACCTCAAAATTAAAATGCTCAGCTACTTTACACAATTGCTCTTTTGTAAGCCCATTCAATCCCTCTACAGTAGGAGCAACCAAAAAATCTTGTAATTTATCCATTTTATCCAAATTTCCCTATTTTGTTTTATAGCTTTTCTCAAAGCCAAAATAGAGAAAGTTGCCATTTACCAAGTCTCCTTAAATGCACAGACCAGAGGAAAACAAAAATAACCAAACTAAAGCCAAATAAACAGCCCTAATGCCATCAGAAATTAAGAGCCATCCCGTATCTAACTAAGACATCAACTAAATAAACTCAACCCTAATCTTCGGTACGCCCACCTGCAGCTCAACGGCTAATCCGTCTACCCGCGTCTGACGTACCAAAAACAAAAAACTAAAATAACAAACTAAAATAAAAAACAGCGTTTTCGCTCTACAGCCTAACACGGGAATCGTGGCTCTGACGGTCTAACCAGTCTCATTACTACTTCTTGGCGATTAGAGTGCAAACCTCACTTACCTCTGGTCATGTACAAAAGAGCTTAACCCACCATCAAAGCCTTAATACTTTGACTGCAGGACAATTCCTTCCTCTCCAGTCCCAGCAAAATTATCCAAATCAAAACCCAAACTTTTAAGTGCGGCATTATACAAACACTCCCCAAAACAATCAAAATATTTCGTAACAACTATTAATCAAACTCATTCAATTACCTCTTCAACCAAATTATCTTACCAAAACTTACTAAACTTATAGACGAGCCCCCATAATGTTACAACCACCTGGCTCTGGGTGAAGTAACATTATTAAAAAGGGGAGGCCACACATAAAACTAAATTTAACAAATAAACATTTTAATCAAAATTAATACAAAAAGTATAAATAAGGAAAACAACAACAAAAGAAAACAATCCAAGACTGGAGAGGGAAGATAAACGGCCTCAAAGTCCAGAACCCCCTCTTGCTTTCTGAATCTCCATCCTTTAAACCCAAACGCCAATCACAGGTAACACTCCACACCTGTAAACCGACTCCGGCTCTGGAAAAGATAAAAGCGCAGAACAGCACCACCTAATGGACAGATGCAAAAAAAGAGAATACTCCGGCCGTAACAGACTCCTTACCCACCCTATGGGTAACAGAGCTGTGGAGAGATTCAACCGCACACTGGGCAACATGATTCGTGCTTTACCACCTAAAGCTAAGCACAGATGGCCTCAGATGTTGAAGTCTCTCACCTTCTGTTATAATGCGACAATTCTTGAGACAACCGGTTTTCCTCCATTCCAGCTGATGTTTGGAAGAACTCCTAGGTTGCCCATCGACATGATGTTTGACTCTGCACTGCTTGATGACCAGGTGGTTGACTACAACCAATATGTGCAGTCTTTCAGAGAAGATCTTGCACAGGCTATGAAATTGGCCCAATGCTCTGCTTGGCAACAGCAGAGGCAAGCAAACCTCTACAATAAGAAGCTCAAAGGTGCTCCAGTGAACGTTGGCGACAGAGTCCTCCTGGCCAATAAGGGAGAGCGTGGCAAGAGGAAAACTGCTGATAGATGGGAGAGTCATATCTACATTGTGACAGGAATGAACAGTGAAATTCATACTTTCAGAATCAGAAACACTGTGACTGGTACTGAGAAAGTCGTTCATAGAAATCTCATTATGCCAGTGAACTTCCTGCCTCTGTGAAACGAAGTGTCCGATGTTGAAACTTGCGAGAATGTCACCTCAAGCAGGTCAAGTCTGTCTGTGAATGAAAACGTAGAGCTGAGTTTACCTGTTGATAAACTGGACGAGAGAACTGTGTTGTGGGTGTCTGAGCTCCCAGATTCCCAAGATGCTGGCCCCTCTGAATCTGACTCTGTCCAGTTAAGTGTAGATGACCAGCCTACTTCCCTGACTGTTCCACATGATACAGACAACAGTAGACAGACAATTGAAACTGACTGCAGGTCTTTGACATATGAACCTGACGATGACAAGAACATTGTTCAGGCTGATGAAGGTGTAAATATTGATGCTTTAGCCACTGACCATTTACAGCAATGTTCCAGAGCACCTTCTGGTCAGGGTGGGTCACTGACGGTCAGAACCAGATGTGGGAGGGTGGTTAAACCAGTCATTAGACTGATTCAGAATATGCATCAGAAGGTTTTGTCTGGGTTGTAGTTATTTTTTATTTTTTTATTTTATTTACTCATATACGTTTGTGATTCTGTGTATCAAAATTATTAACTTTGAGGATTAAATTTTGTAATACATTTCGAATATGATACTGAATACTGAATGGATGTTTGAACTTATTTGCATGTTTGTTTGTTTTTGTCTTTTTATCCTGTATTGACTCAGTGCATCTCAGTGTGGTATAGTAACGCCACAAATCAGGACTGCAAAGCTCTGCAGAGAGTCGTGCGCTTAGCTGAGCGCATCTCAGGGTCTGCCCTCCCCTCTCTACAGGACATCTACCTCAAACGCTGCAAAAGCAGAGCTGCAAAAATAATCAAGGACTCAAATCACCCCGGTAACCGTCTTTTCACTCTGCTGCCATCTGGCAAGCGCTTCAGGAGCATGATGGCAAAAACTGAGAGATTGAGGAGGAGCTTCTTCCCTCAGGCCATCAGGCTCCTAAACTCAGTCTCATAACATCTACAGGACTCAATTTAATAAACTGTAAAAACATTCATTATTCTCCATCATCCGCATTGCTGCTATGTGTACATACCCGGTACAACCTGTTTTGCACATTCTTCTTGCACATCCCTGTTTATATTAATATTTATTAAATCCACAGTAGACTGTATTGCACATTTTATTTTATTTCATTGCACATTCTACTCATTTTATTTTTTTTTATTTTTTTTATCTTACTCTTACCTATATTTATATATATTCTCTTATGTTTCATTTTTTTATTTTATTTTTTTGCACTGTCCATTGAGCGGACCTGTCCTGACCTACATTTCACTACTGATTATACCCTGTATGATTGTGTATGTGACAAATAATAAAGAACCTTGAACCTCATGCCAAATGATCAGGAAAAGAGGAAATCAACAGTAAAACATGAGAAAGTAGTAAATTATTACTATATTACTGTGCCATAGTAAAATACATGTGCCTATTTTTTGATCAGTTTACCAGCTATCTGCCCAATCAGGTATCTAGGTGACAGTTTATAGTTCTTGAGAGTATGGTACCTCTCATTGCATGGCACAGCGCACAGACCTACCCACACTGACTGCACCTGTACTGTCTGCCTTTGAGCGTGTGCGATCAGAACAAACGACGTAATCTGGCCGATCATCAGAGAGCAACAGCTCTCCTATGGACATCAAGACCATGTCCACCCTTGCCACACCCATTCCCGTTGGGCAAAGTGTTGAAATTATCACTTGTTTGTGCTTTGTGAACACTCTCGCCTTGTCCGGCGGCACCATTGCGCATGCAAAGATATACCGGGAGAAGCGCGATCATTAGACGGCCGATCGTCATTTCAAAAAGGCAAATATTCCCCTTCAGCGTCCGAATCGGTGAATAACATTTGCAACATCCTCATGGTACAACTTTTTATTAGCCATTTGCAGTGGTGTGAAGTAACGAATTACAAATACTCACGTTACAGTAATTAAGTGGTTTTTTATCAGTAATTGTACTTTTTTGAGTAGTTTAAAAATTGTGTACTTTTACTTTTACTTGAGTACATTTTAAGTGATGTATCGGTACTTTTACTCCGCTATTTTTCTCCGTTTGTGGTCGTTACATGCTTATTTTAATTGTGTTTTTATCCATTAATGTGATTGGATAGAGATAGTAATCGGTCTCGTGACTTTCATCAAATCAAATTGTGCAAAACTTTAACCGCCAACTGCAGTTTATCATGGCTGCTGGAAGTGCATTCTTCAAGCATCAATTCAGTCGCATCTTCCTCTAATTTGTTAAGGTAAATTTCGTATTTCTGCTTACTAAATGATTTGTATGCTTGCCTATATTTCTACACGGCCTGAAATTTGGTGTGAGGTTGCGGGTATTGCGTACAGTGTTAACTCCCGCAAGTGCAACGTTCAGTAAATTCCCTTCACTTATGAGACCCGTGATGTGCGCTACCTCGTCTCTCTCTCTCGCGTGCGTTCTGCAGCAGTCACTTGGAGAAGTCGTTGTTGCTTGTTGACTTTTGATGAGTTTGAGCGCGTGATGCGCGCTGTGGAAAAAGTGTGTTGGAAACACTGTAAAACGATTTGAAATAATGTACTCAAATTGAGGACCAATCTGCACCTTATTGATGACCCGTGGCGTTAATACACTGCATCTGAGTCAGCGTGTGATGTAATAAAACTGCATCTCATTAATAAACTTTTATTTTATTTTTTTTATCCATTTTATACAGTCCGCCTTCATTTAGCAAGTGCACAGTCGCGCATAAACAATTTTCAAGTTCAACACTTTTTGTTCCATTCAGTTGTGGATGCTGCTGATTCACCGAGACCGCTGCGGCTCAGCAAAGACACGTGCGTTTGTGCGCTGTGTGTGTGTGTGTGTGTTTCCCCAGAAGTACTTCGCTATGTAATGCATTTTTCCTTACAAATTGTTTTATCGACATAGCAATTCGAGTAAATGTATAAAAGGTATGGCATGATGCCATCCTTCAAGAACAATGTGCATTTATGTTAAAATCGTAACATAAATTATCAAGTTTAGTTATTCTTATTTCTTTATTGCAAAACGCTAAAACTGGCACCGTTTTGGAGAGAAATGGGCTCTCATTTTAACCCATATCATGTGTGATGCTGAACTATGAGTTTCTAATGGTGTTTATATTTGCACTGTTCTAAACATTAATATTTTATGTGCAACAACAGCATGCTGTCTCAGTGGCCTAACACATGATTTTAAATCTATTTAACTTTATGATTTAAATGTGGATAATTGTACTGAGAATAACTTTCATCTTTTATTCTACTGAATACTGTTTTCGTGCTGTTTTGATGCGTTTTAAAGAGTTGACAGTCAAAATTAAAACTGCTGGATGATAGATATTCTTCATTCTTTATGACAAACAAGATAATGTGAATTACTGAATGTACAACGTTTTTTAAATGTGACCCTGGCCTGGACCACAAAACCAGTCAAAATTGATATCTGTACGTCATCTGAAAGCTGAGTAAATAATATTTCCATTGATGTATGGTTTGTTATGATAGGACAATATTTGGGCGAGATACAACTATTTGAAAATCTGGAATCTGAGGGTGCAAAAAAATCGAAATATTGGGAAAATCACCTTTAAAGTTGTTCGAATGAAGTTCTTAGCAATGCATATTGCTAATCAAAAATTAAGTTTTGATATATTTACAGTAGGAAATTTACAAAATATCTTAATGGAAAATGATCTTTACTTAATGTCCTAATGATTTTTGGCATAAAAAAATCTATAATTTTGACCCATACAATGTATTTTTGGCTATTGCTACAAATATACCACAGTAACTTAAGCCTGGTTTTGTGGTCCAGGGTCACAAATGTATAAATTGCAGTGTAGAGCGTTTATTATAAGAGGGTAGAATCCACAGCTCAGTACTCACTACTCAATACTCATGAGTACTTTTAAATAGGCTACTCTTTTACTCTTACTCAAGTAGTTTTTTGGACTTTTTCAAGTACTTTTACTCTACTCACACTACATTTTTTGGAAGGTAATGGTACTTTTACTTGAGTATATTTTTTCAGTACTCTTTCCACCACTGGCCATTTGGCGATTTTCTCTCACAATTTACTCACACGCTATGAACTGAACTGCTTTTGGTCTAGAATCGAAGTACTACATGTCTGCCATCTAGTGGAAGGGAGTACAAATTAGATATTACACCATATTAGGAACTACAGTCTATTTCATGAAGTATGACGTCTTGTTGCAATTTTGCGACTTTGGCGCTTAGAGGGTTAAGATCTGATGCATAGATCAAGTATTTTGACATATTTCTCCCACAGCCATATGTCTTCAAGTTCACTTAAGACAAAACCGACTACATTTACATGAGTAGTGTCCAAGACAGGCATTTTGACATAACTTTTTGTGTAAGTGTGTAGCAATAACAGAACTTAAGCGAAAGAACTCGGCATTCGCACATTGACTGAGAGGCACGTTCTGTGGCCGCGCTTTCAGTGTGTGAGCACATAAACCCGTCGACTTTCAAATACTGGACAAGACTTAAAAACACATGCTGAATATCACTTTTGTGCCCCTGCTGAAAAAAACAGCTAAAACTAGGACTAGGACTTGTCAAGGACTCGGATGCATTTTAACTCAGACTTGACTCGGACTCGAGCCTTTCGGACTCGGAAAATATGTCCGAGTCCAACTGAGTCCAGGGACAGTTGACGGACATGTCACTGACTCGATGCATTATCAGCCTGCTGAAAAACACAGCTAAAACCAGGCCAAGCTGGTTGGCTGGTCGTAGCTGGTTTAAGCTGGTCGCCCATCCTGGCTAGGCTGGTCAAGCTGGTTTTAGCTGGTTGTTCCAGCTGGTCTTCCCGCCTGACCACCTAAGACCAGCCTGACCAGCTAAAGAAGTGGCCAAATCCCCTCTAAAACCAACCTGATGACCAGCTAAGACCAGACTGGTTGACCAGCTAAAACCAGCCAACCAGCTTGGCCTGGTTTTAGCTGTGTTTTTCAGCAGGCTGATAATGCATCGAGTCAGTGACATGTCCGTCAACTGTCCCTGGACTCAGTTGGACTCGGACATATTTTCCGAGTCCGAAAGGCTCGAGTCCGAGTCAAGTCTGAGTTAAAATGCATCCGAGTCCTTGACAAGTCCGAGTCCTTTTAAAAATTGTACTTGAGACCGGACTCGAGTCCGAGTACCCCAACAATGATGATATTATTATTATTATTATTATTATTATTATTATTTTTTTTTTTTTTTTAAAGGGTGGATTCCATCATGTTGGTAGAAGAGGGATTTAAGGTGGTTAGTGTGGATGCCAGTGACAAAATGCTAAAATATGCTCTTAAAGAGAGATGGGAGAGGAGAAAAGAGCCTGCCTTTGATAACTGGGGTAAGTGGCTTAAGTTACTGTGGTATATTTGTAGCAATAGCCAAAGAGATCCCTGTTTTGAGTGGGTGACTTTACTGTTATGCGAGAATCAGTTAAATGTTTCTTCATGGTCTGGACTTTTTATTTCAGTAATTGAGGAGGCCAACTGGCTAATGTTACCAGAAGATGTTAAAAAACCTGGAGATGGGTTTGATGCAGTAATCTGTCTAGGCAATTCATTTGCTCATTTACCAGATTTCAAAGGTAAGAATACCAAAGCAAAAAAGTTGTAATATTTTTTTTAAGGATTTGTCTATTTAACCACTTTCTCATATCTCACAGGGGACCAGAGTGATCAGAAGCTTGCCTTACAAAACATAGCCAGCATGGTGAAACCTGGAGGGATCCTAATCATTGACCACCGTAACTATGATTACATCCTTGAGACTGGCCAAGCACCCCAAGGAAAGAATATTTACTATAAGGTAGTTAAAGGCCCACTGAAGTGTGCTGACCTTATTTTCAATAAAACAGGAAGTTATGGCGAGACATATGGTGTGGGTCCTCCCCTTTTTAAAAAATAGCCAATAGTGTTTTGTTTATGTCACAGCCCCATAGGGGACATAACACAAACAGTTTTACGCAATCTCATGTTAATCTTAGTACCTATAGAGTAGTATTGCATCCTTCATATCTCTAAAGAGTGTTTAGTTTTATCATATTTATAAAAGAAAGATACAGCTTTATAATTCTCTCCGAAAACAGCTGAGCTCCTGGAAGCGTGTTGTGGGGACCGCTCCATCTTTCGGTGTCAAACGATGTGCAAATCCAGCATCGAAATGGGCCTTATTTATAAAACATTTGCCACCCGAAATGACGGGAACAAACACACTTGCGAAACTGTTGCTGCCCTGGAAAAACAAACTACATCTAACATCAAACTACACTGTTTCATGTAACACTGGGTTCTTTGGGAAGCTGAACAAGGTTATCTTTCCCTCACAACCAAAACCACACTTCTTTTGAGACATTCTTCTCGAGCAAGTCTTGTGCAGTGATGGGCGTGCTCTTGATTTTGATAGCATTAGACCCCCCTTTAAGTGTAATGGATTACCCCTTTAGGCCCTGTTTACACCTGGTATGTGCATTTTTGTCAATCTCATCACAAGTGGACAATGCTAAAGACAGGTGTAAAGGGAGTCTGAAAGTTTTTGAGCTTGTCCACTTTCGACCATTTCCAGAAATATGTCGAAAACTCATTCGACTGGATTGCTATAGTAGTCTAGACACTCATGTGGTCGAATGTATTCGAACAGCTACTAAAGGCTGCCTCCTCTCTTGCCTACTCACCTAATTCTTAATAATTATGGGACATGAAGCGTGCCAGCCAGACAGGATTTAAACTCTGCCTACTGAATTTGAAACTGAAATTTGGTTTGTAGGCGAAAAATGTAAAAAAAAAAAAAAAACACAATGTTTTGTTACAGTCCTGATTCTAACACAAACCCACAGCGTTTGGTGTAGTTTTGCAGCTGTCAGAGCAGAAAAGTAGTCCGTTGGCTCTTTTCACATTCAAATGAAAATCAAACAAATTTTATTTCACAATATTAGATTGAATGATAGACCCATAGACCCTCCCTTCAATGAAATCAGGAAAGTTGTCGGAAGTGGGCAAAATAGACTGATTAAAACACCAGGGCCCGTATTCCTAAAGATTCTAAGAATCCTTTTAGAGAGCTCCTAATTTAGCTTAAACATTTCTAACAAGGAGTCTTAGCTTAAAGTGATTCAGGACCAATCTGAGAGCAACTCTGAGCGAGGAAAAGACAAAAACTTTTATCTTAGTGAGGAGGCGGGGCTGACCCCACTGCTAGGTATGACGCAGTCTTTTGAAGACTGTGATTGGTTGGTTGTCCAAGAAGGAAATAAAAGAGCACTTTTAAGAGTAGGGCTTATTATAAGCCTTCACTTTGAAATTACAGGTGTAATATTTTCTGTTTTACCGTACTCTCTCTCTCTCTCACACACACACACACACACACACACATTATATATGTGTGTATATATATATATATATATATATATATATATATATATATATATATATATATATATATATATATATATATATATATATTCTTTATTTTTTTATTTACCATTCTGTCATACTTAACGTATTTTATAGGAAATGAACAGTGACATAAGTGCTGTAACAGACCCAAATCATCACTGCTGCATAGTTGCATTTTTCCAGTTGCCAAATATGTTAATGTAGTGATTACGTCCATTTCTGGCGCTATGGCATTTCTGCGTGGTGTCTGAGATGTTAGCGTGTCTCTAATAAGATCGGTCACAAACATGATCCCTGCACGATCTAATATGTAGCGTCTTATTAACTCACTGTCATGCATTGTGTGCAACACATTTCTTCTCTCTCTTCATGTTTCGTCCATTTTCTCCGCTGCTAAAGAAACTCTTAAGCCTCTTAAAAGTCCTCGTCCGTACTCCTTACAATTATGGACCTTAAGACCTCTTTTAAGGGTTAAGATGCTTTCTGGATGACTTTTTTCTTTACTCGGATCTTTTCTTTAAATTTAAGAGGAAACACCCACATTTCTAAGAATTTTCTTAGAATTTTGTTACTAGGAGCAACTCTTAGCACTAAGATTTTTCATGAATACGGGCCCAGGTGTGAACAGTCTCCCTTGTCTACTTGTGATCCAATTGGCCAAAACTAATCTTAATACAAGGTGCAAACGGCCTTTTACTACTAGGAAAAAAAAAATGATAATTTTACGTAATGCAGTTTGAAAATGCTGGTGCATGGCACCGGTGTTATCTCTTTTCCTGATCATTGCTGTTTATAATGCAGAGGATGTCTAAGCATTTACAATGTTTGATTGCGCCTTCATTGCACTTTTAAATACAGCATTCTGTGTAGAATTCAAATGGGTTGGATACATTTGTGATCTGTACTGACTCGTGCATATGATCCACTCTGCGATTATTGTGTCTCTGGACCGGAGCACACTGCGTGCTGTGGAGGTTTGCGTGACTTCATACACACCACAAGAAAGCATGTTTAAACTGTCTGAATCGCTCCCTGTCCTCTATATACTGCAATATGTGGCATTTGCCATATATAACAATACATTAGTGAAAAAATCTAAATCAGTCATCCATATTGGCAAACATTTTGAATATTTATATCTTCTAAATGTGAATTTTGTTAATGTTTTGGAGCACACTAGGTCATAATAAAAACACTTCAGTTTTGTTTTCAAGGGGACTTTAAGAATCCAACTGTGTGGGACCACAATTCGCTCTATTGTATTTTAAGAATAGCCTATAGACTAATTATGCTTGGCTTTTGTCTGAAGTCATGCATCCACTTGATTCTTTGTATTGAGGATTTTACATCAGGGTTAGCTGCAAAAATGTGAAAAAAAGAGACAAATTCTGATAAATATTTTGTCAGCATTACCTACCTAAAAGTAATTAAAGGTGCAGTAAAATGTGGATTCTGAGAAACAGTGTTGAAAACTGAAATCAACACGCAAACAAACAATTCTGTGAATATTTGCTAGCTGCCTGTTCTGTGTGATGAAAAATGGTGTTTGTTTTTAAGGCTGTTAACTAAAAGGCTGTTTAGTTGACTTGATTTGTGCTTATGTAAAAGTCCAATAATTCTGATGAAATGTGAAAAAAATCAGGGCTTGTTTTTCAGAGTGACCTAAAACAGGACATCTCCACCTCAGTGCTGTGGGTTAATAACAAGCCTCACATGATCACACTGGACTACACTCTGGAACTGCCTCAACCAGTGGATGTTCAGACTCCACCTGATACAAGGTACTGTGACCTAAGCTTCTAGGGGGGTCAGTTTTTGAGTGGTTGTGATCTACAGTATCTCACAGAAGTGAGTACACCCCTCATATTTCAGCAAAAATTTTAGTATAATTTCTCAAGTGACAATACTGCACAAATTAAACTTGGATATATTTTAGAGTAGTCAATGTGCAGCTTGTATAGAAGTACAAATTTACTGTCCTCTAAATATAACTCAACATATAACCATTATTGTCCAAATAACTGGCAACAAAAATGAGTACACCCTAAGTGAACATGTCAAAACTGTGTCCAAAGTGTCAATATTTTGTAGGGGCACCATTGTTATCTAGCACTGCCTTAATCCTCCTGGGCATGGAATTCACCAGAGCTGCACAGGTTGTTGCTGGCATCCTCTTCCACTCCTCCATAATGACATCACTGAGCTGCTGGATGTTAGACACATGGTGCTTCTCCACCTTCCGCTTGAGGATGCCCCACATTAGGGCTGGGTATCGATTCAGATGTCCCGATTCGATTCGCAAGCTCTCGATTTGATTCTCGATTTTTTTTATTACATTCAGTGAATATAGTTTTAATACAAAAGCTATTGATATTTCTAAAAAATGAACCGTAAACATCAGTTTACAAATGGTGAATTAATAAAAAGAAATGAAGGACCACAGGACTGTATTTTAAACCTATTCTTTTTTTGTATAGGGTCCATTCCTAAACAATAATAGGGCCCTATAAAATGTTCTTCTTAATTTTTCTGGTAATCAGATGAAGGCATAAAACTTTAATTTAATTTATCCTAATCAAATGAAAATTAAACCCTTTTATTTTTTTGGCAAACAAAGTGCAGCACAACAGAGGTTTACTGTTAAAATTAAAAGGAAAACAAATGGGATTATTCCTTTAAAAATAAAGATTTATTCATATTTATTAGTAGTATTAGCATTGAGTCTTAAGACTGCTAAATAGTAAACTTTTATTTTGACGGGTTGCCGTGAGGAACTTGCAGCTGCTGTGTATCATGTGATATGACAGTAGTTTTCTCAAATTAAACGGTAAAATGCTAATGAAATGGCTCTCAGAGCAGCTGGAGATGATATTCATGTGTTAATATAATCATATAGTGAGACGGCAGAAGATGAAAACACCGTGAGCGTCGTCCGCGCATTAGTATGTGTGTAGTAAACAAAACAGTGTCGCGCCATTCATTCATTCATTGCGGAAATCATGGCGCCTTATGTGTGATATCAAATGCTTCCACAGATTTGTAGTATTACTATAGCATTTCACCTGAGCATTACGAATCACGCGTATGGCTTTGTTCTTGGTTCTCATCATAGACTGGTTCTCATCAACAGTATCTCTGCCATGATAAGCACTGAATGAATGACAGGCTTTCTGTTGTAACATCGCGCAAGGTAAATAAGGGTGACATCTAGTGGAGAAGACTAATGATAAGAATCACATTAATCAGATCTCGTTTTAAATGTGTGCTGAAATAAATGCCGGAAAAGATCGATTCGCGGCTTTTGAGAATCGATATCGAATTGACGAAAAATCGATTCATTTTTTGCCCAGCCCTACCCCACATGTGCTCAATAGGGTTCAGTTCTGGAGACATACTTGGCCACTCCATCACCTTCACCTTCAGCAGAAAGACAGTTGTCATCTTGGCGGTGTGTTTGGGGTGGTTGCTATGTTGGAAAACAGTTTCTGAAGGGAGGGCATCATCTTCTGCTTCAGAATGTCACAGTACATGTTGGAATCCATGTTTCCCTCAATGAACCGCAGCTCCCCAGTACCAGCAGTAGTCATGCAGCCCCAGACCATGATGCTACCACCACCATGCTTGACTGTAGGCAAGGCACAATTTTCTTGGTACTCCTCACCAGGGCGTCGCCACACATGCTGGACACCATCTGAGTCAAACAAATGTACCTTAGACTCATCAGACCACAGGACATGGTTCCAGTAATTCATGCTCTTGGCCAGGTTGTCTTCAGCAAACTGTTTGCAGGCTTTTTTGTGAGCCAGCTTCAGAAGAGGCTTCCTTCTGGGACAACGGCCATGCAAACCGACTTGTTGCAGTGTGTGGCGTATGGTCTGAGCACTGACAAGCTGACCTTCCACTTCTGCAACCTCTAAAACAATGCTGGCAGCACTCATGCGTCTGTTTTTTGAAGCCAGCTTCTGCACCTGACAGAAGGACTCAACTTCTTTGATCGACCCTTGCGAGGCCTGTTCTGAGTGAAACCCGTCTTGGAAAACCTCTGTATGACACTGGCCACTGTACTATAACTCAGTTTCAGGGTGTTACCGAACTTCTTATAGCCTAGGCCATCTTTGTGGAGAGCAACCATTCTAATTCTCAAATCCTCAGAGAGTTCTTTGCCATGAGGTGCCATGTTGAACATCCAGTGGTCAGTATGAGAGAATTGTACTCAAAGAACCAAATTTTAACTGCTCTAAAACAAGATACACAAATTTGTATGGTCCTGTCAAGCAGACAAAAACATGAACATGATGAATAGGACATGTGGCTTTGCATGGTTAAACAATGTATAGCTGTTATCACTTAGGGTGCACTCAGTTTTGTTGCCAGCTTTTTTGACAATAATGGCTGTATTTTGAGTTATTTTCAGAGGACAGTAAATCTTTACTGCTATACAAGTTGCACATTGACTACTCTAAAATATATCCAAGTTTCATTTCTATAGTATTGTCCCTTGAAAATATATACTAAATTGATTGCCGAAATGTGAGGGTGTACAGGTGCATCTCAATAAATTATAATGTCGTGGAAAAGTTCATTTATTTCAGTAATTCAACTCAAATTGTGAAACTCGTGTATTAAATAAATTCAGTGCACACAGACTGAAGTAGTTTAAGTCTTTGGTTCTTTTAATTGTGATGATTTAGGCTCACATTTAACAAACCCACCAATTCACTATCTCAACAAATTAGAATACTTCATAAGACCAATAAAAAAAACATTTTTAGTGAATTGTTGGCCTTCTGGAAAGTATGTTCATTTACTCAATACTTGGTAGGGGCTCCTTTTGCCTTAATTACTGCCTCAATTCGGCGTGGCATGGAGGTGATTAGTTTGTGGCACTGCTGAGGTGGTATGGAAGCCCAGGTTTCTTTGACAGTGGCCTTCAGCTCATCTGCATTTTTTGGTCTATTGTTTCTCATTTTCCTCTTGACAATACGGTCTGGTGAGTTTGCTGGCCAGTCAAGCACACCAACACCATGGTCATTTAACCAACTTTTGGTGCTTTTGGCAGTGTGGGCTGGTGCCAAATCCTGCTGGAAAATGAAATCAGCATCTTTAAAAAGCTGGTCAGCAGAAGGAAGCATGAAGTGCTCCAAAATTTCTTGGTAAACGGGTGCAGTGACGTTGGTTTTCAAAAAACACAATGGACCAACACCAGCAGATGACATTGCACCCCAAATCATCACAGACTGTGGAAACTTAACACTGGACTTCATGCAACTTGGCCTATGAGCTTCTCCACCCTTCCTCCAGACTCTAGGACCTTGTTTTTCAAATGAAATACAAAACATGCTCTCATCTGAAAAGAGGACTTTGGACCACTGGGCAACAGTCCAGTTCTTCTCTTTAGCCCAGGTAAGACGCCTCTGACATAGTCTGTGGTTCAGGAGTGGCTTAACAAGAGGAATACGACAACTGTAGCCAAATTTCTTGACACGTCTGTGTGTGGTGGCTCTTGATGCCTTGACCCCAGCCTCAGTCCATTCCTTGTGAAGTTCACCCAAATTCTTGAATCGATTTTGCTTGACAATCCTTCTCTCGGTTGGTTGTGCATCTTTTTCTTCCACACTTTTTCCTTCCACTCAACTTTCTGTTAACATGCTTGGATGCAGCACTCTGTGAACAGCCAGCTTCTTTGGCAATGAATGTTTGTGGTTTACCCTCCTTGTGAAGGGTGTCAATGATTGTCTTCTGGACAACTGTCAGATCAGCAGTCTTCCCCATGATTGTGTAGCCTAGTGAACCAAACTGAGAGACCATTTTGAAGGCTCAGGAAACCTTTGCAGGTGTTTTGAGTTGATTAGCTGATTGGCATATCACCATATTCTAATTTGTTGCGATAGTGAATTGGTGGGTTTTGTGAGCCTAAATCATCACAATTAAAAGAACCAAAGACTTAAACTACTTCAGTCTGTGTGCATTGAATTTATTTAATACACGAGTTCCACAATTTGAGTTGAATTATTTCATTATTTATTGAATTATTTCATTATTTTCATTATAAATTAGGCTAAACAGTTTTTTTTCATGCCTTATGATGTTCCTTCACTTTTATATCTTGCTATAAACTTGAAATAAATAAACACATTTATAATTTGTATTTCGTTATAAAACCGACAGAATTTGACAGATGAGCTGTGTGTAAAAGCAACAAAGCACAAAATTGTTGTGATATTGGTTGGCTGGCGCGTTACAAATAATGAATGGAATACGTTAATATTATGTCCATCAATAAAGTCGAAATATTTCGAGAATAAAGTCGAAATATTTCGAGAATAAAGTCGAAATATTTCGAGAATAAAGTCGAAATATAACGAGAATAAAGTCGAAATGTTTAGATAATTTAAATCGTAGAAATTAAAGTTATAATATTTTGAGAGTATAGCCTATATTGTGTATGCAAATGGCCAGCATTGAGAGCACCAGGAGAAGTTGCCAGGCCACCGGAATTGATTTGAATATTGTTGCGTCTGAGCGGCTGCATCATCTTACTGGGATGAGGAAGGGTCCATTTTAAGGACTCGCGGAAACAGCTTAATATCAAGAATATGATATTTATTAACAGACTGAACAGGAACAACTGTTTATCTTAACATCAGCTCACACACTCAATCGATATTCCTTATGGGGGCGCTGTAGCTCTCTTATTTAACCCTTTTTTAATACACTACAAATATATGTGGGATTATTAGCAGAAATCATACCATGTGTCATACTCGCGGGGACAGTATGCTTGGAAATAATATTTAATGTCTTCCATTGCATTCGTTATTTGTAGTGCGCCAGCCACACAATAGCAATAGCTTAAGATTTGTGCTTTTGGTGCTTTTAATATAAAACAAAGTCTCAGCTTTCAAAATCAGTTTTATTGGGAAACACAAATTATGCATCTTACAATAATGTGATTTTCAAGCTCTTTAATATGGTGTGACAGATTGTTGTATTTATGTGAATCAATTCATTAAATTATTGTGAAAATTCCACCACCTACTCGCAAAAACGTCTGTGGCGTCCAAACTTTCATTCCTCATATAGCCAGTTTAATTAAACCGCAATAAAACGTTCTAAAGTTTGAAGTGGACTCAAATTTGTTAACATAAGTTATATTGTTGTCTTTTCTGCTGTAAACGTTAAGTGACTATTCACAAACTGTTTTATTCATGGTATAATACTGTAAATGAGGACATAACGTCTTCCATTATTCATTATTTGTAGCGTGTCAGCCACCCAGTAATCGCAAAAATTGTGCTTTGTTGCTTTTAATATAACACAGTTCAGCTTTCAAATTCTGTCAGTTTTATAATGAAATGCAAATTATAAATGTGTTTTTGCTCTTTATTTCAAGTTTATAGCAAGATATAAAAGTGAAGGAACATCAAAAGGCATGAAAAAAAAAAACAGTTTAGCCTAATTTATAATGTCTGGTCGTTCGTTATTGTAATCGGAAAGATGATTGACTCACATGCCGCTTGACAAACACATTATTGCAATATAGCCTACATATTGTTTGTGTTTCGCTATAAAACTGACATATTTTGAAAGCTGAGACTTTGGAAAATCTCCCGGTGCTCCCAATCCGGGCCATTTGCATCTCAAAATATTATAACTATTTCGACTTTATTCTTAAAATATTTCGACTTTAATCTCGAAGCATTTCGACTTTATTCTCGTAATATTTCGACTTTATTCTTAAAAAATGTAAAAAATCTAAAATTACGAGAGTCGTATTACGATTCTTTAACGTGGCACTAAAACGCCATCGTAATAGATGATAAACACTCGACTTTAAAAAAAAAAAAGTATGCAAACATGTAAATTGCACATAATGCAATTTTTTAATTAACTGATAAATAATAATCAGTGCTGTGTTCCTGTGGCTCAGTGGTAGAGCATTGCGTTAGCAGCGCAAAAGGTCGTGGGTTCTATTCCCAGGGAACACACATACTGATAAAAAAAATGTATAGCCTGAATGCACTGTAAGTCGCTTTGGATAAAAGCGTCTGCTAAATGCATAAATGTAAAATGTAAATGTAAATAAAATGTCTAGTATAGGCTATTTGTTAAAATATATTCAATTACACACTGGCTGTCATAGCATGTTTCATAACAGATTAATTTAAACATACATTAAATAAATAAGACTAGCAGGTTTAGTAAAATAAATGAGTATATGGTGTAATATTTTGCGAAATGCTACTCTCTAGACTTCATTTCTCTAGTGAACTAACGAACTGTGGACACTGATGACTTGCTGAGGTAAATGAAATGCTACGTGACATTTTATTTCCATGCTGTTTTGTTGATGTCTTTCCACGGTTGAAACACTGATTGAGCAATTGCATGAGGCATGAGATGTTCAGTCATGTTTATTTGCGTTAAAACTAGTAGTACAGAGTAAGGAATGATCACGTTCACTCGTGCTCCACTCTGCGCAAGTCTGCGGCGCTGACACGGGAACCGGAGCTGATCGCGGCCGCTCTAGTCTATGGCGTACGGACGAGCTCTTTATATGACGTTGTTACATGCACTCATCTCACTGAACATCTCACTGACATCTTAATTTTATTTTATTTTTTGCTATTTAATCCATTCAATTTAAGACGCAGATGTTAAATTTATTTTAATCCTAAAACATTGAATAGCCTACTGATAATTGAAATTATTAAAAAATAAATAAAAAGGTACTTTAAATGTGAAATTAAAACTGCCAGTAGGTGGCAGCAAGTCACTACTAAGTGAGTGATTGCTCATTTAAACAGGAACGAAACACTGTCATGTTGCTCAGAGATGCAAAACAGCGCTGTGGCTCTGTTTGGAATTAGCTATTTTTATTGGTGAAATAGGCAATATTGTGTCTAAAATGTAAGTCTGTTAATATTAACTTCTTGTTTATTTAACTGCTGTATAAAATCAATATCACATTTGTGATTTTTGCGGAGAAATGGCACTCTTTGTCTGATATGGAATAAGTATTCCATAGTGCCAAGCCTACATTTTCTGTCCACATATCTTGAATTTTGTGAGTATTCTAAATGCATTTTATTAGACTGAATCATGCAGTGAAAGAACACACTCTAAATGAGCACATTCAGTAAAAACGTGTAAAAATAAAATATGATGTAACACAAGCAGTTCTAAATTTAATACAGCAATCAAATCTAAATTAGTATTATCTCGCTTGTGTGACTGCTTAACAGAATTCTCAGCCTGAGTCCGACTGTAGCCCATGTCTTTTTTTCTCTCTCTCCCCCATTACAGCTGCTGTTGCATCCATTAATATAGTTCAGTTGCAGTTTTAATGACAAAGTGGTGATATTTCTTTTTGTTTATATATTAAGTTAATTTAGAAATATGCTTGGAACATATGTTTGTTAAATTAAAGTTTTTGTTTTTTAAAGGGACTATCAAGCGGCCAGCGGCATACAGTGAGTTGAGCATATATCTTTGATCAATTTAGCCTTCTCAAATCAACAAGACAACTAGCCTAAAATAAAATCTATAGACATAAAACACTTCATGCATTATACAGTATTAATTTAAACATTTAACCTAGATAAATGTGCGCAGTTAGATGCAATCGTTTGTGCGAGAGTGGAAGCTGCATCGTGCATTGCAGGACATGGGAGGCACCAGCGCGATAACTTGCATTTTTCTTAATAACAGTGGAAGCTTAAAAATACGTCGTCATTTTTGCTTATGAAGGTAAGAGTATACATCATTCGGAACTGCAAAGGGTCTTTTATTTGTGTGCACTCACAATATCAACAAAACCTTTTGCTTTTGTAAAATAAGGAAAACAAACGCTTTCTGATTGTCTTGAGCATGAGCGCCTCACAATGATGAACTGAAACTCAGCGAATAATTGGCTTACCAACATGATAAATATACAGTCATGGCCAAAAATATCAGCACCCTTGGTAAATATGATCAAAGAAGGCTGTGAAAATTAATCTGCATTGTTAATCCTTTTGATCTTTTATTAAAAAAAATCACAAAAATCAAACTTTTCATTGGATAATAAGAATTTAAAATGGGGGGAAATATCATTATGAAATAAATGTTTTTTCTCTAATACACATTGGCCACAATTAACGGCACCCTTTTATTCAATACTTTTTGAAACCTCCATTTGCCAAAATAGTATAGGAATTGTCTCCTATAATTCCTGATGAGGTTAGAGAACACCTGACAAGAGATCAGAGACCATTCCTTCATCCAGAATTACTCCAGATCATTCGGATTCCCAACTCCATGACGGTGCTTCTCCTCTTCAGTTCACCCCACTCATTTTCCATTGGGTGCAGGCCAGAGGACTGGAATGGCCATAGCAGAAGCTTGGCTTTGTGCCCAGTGACCCATTTTTGTGTAGTTTTTAAGGTTTGTTTTTGGATTATTGTCTGGTTGGAAGATCCAAACATGGTCCATTATAAGATTTCTAACAGAGTCAGTCAATTGTTTTTTTTTTTTTTTATCTGATGGTATTTGATAGAATCAGTGATGCCATGTGTCTAAACAAGATGTCCAGGACCTCCAGTAGAAATATAGGCCCACAAAAATACAGCAGTATATTTCATTGTACACATGGGGTACTTTTTATCCCTGTGTTCACCAAACCCATCTTGAGTGTTTGCTGCTATATAGCTAAATTTTTAGTTACATCTGACCATAGAAGCCAGTCCCATTTGAAGTTCCATTCGTGTCTGACAACTGAATATTGCTGGAGATTGTTTTTTTGGTGAAAGCATTTTCTTATCTTTATTTATTTTATTTTTTTTCTTGAAGCCCTCCCAAACAACATGTGGTGATGTAGGTGCTGTTTGATAATTTTTTTTAAAGGTTTTCTGAGCCAAGACTCAACTAATCTCTGCAATTCTTCAGCTGTGATCCTTGAAGAGTCTTTGGCCACTCAAACTCTCCTTCTCACCGTGCATTAGGACGATATAGACACATGTCCTCTTCCAGGCAGATTCATAAAATTTTCTGTTGATTGGAACTTCTTAATTATTGCCCTGATGGTGGAAATGGGAATTTTCACTGCTCTAGCTCTTTTCTTAAAGCCACTTTCTAATTTGTGAAGCTCAATTATCTTTTGCTGCACATCAGAAATATATTCTTTGTTTTTTCTCATTGTGATGGGTGATTAATTTGGAATTTGGCCTTTGTTTTGTTTTTCCCCCCTATTTATATTCCTGTGAAACAGGAAGCCATGGCTGGATAATTTCATGTTCATAATTACGCTGGTGTGCTCAAAATTGTGAATATGAATGGGAATATATTTCAGATATATTTTACTCATAAAAATTTCTAGGCGTACCAGTAATTGTCCAACATGTATTTGAGAAAAAAAACATTTATTTCATAATGATTACCCCCCCCCCCCCCATTTTAAATTCTTATTCTCCAATGAAAGCTTAGATTTTTGTGATTTAAAAAAAAAAAAAGATCAAAAGGATTAACAATGCACATTTATTTTCACAGCCTTCTTTGATCATATTTACCAAGGGTACCTACAATTCTGACCATGTGTGTGTATGTGTATATACAGTACATATACAGGTGCATCTCAATAAATTAGAATGTCGTGGAAAAGTTCATTTATTTCAGTAATTCAACTCAAATTGTGAAACTCATGTATTAAATAAATTCAATGCACACAGACTGAAGTAGTTTAAGTCTTTGGTTCTTTTAATTATGATGATTTAGGCTCACATTTAACACAAACCCACCAATTCACTATCTCAACAAATTAGAATACTTCATAAGACCAATAAAAAAAAAACATTTTTAGTGAATTATTGGCCTTCTGGAAAGTATGTTAATTTACTGTATATGTACTCAATACTTGGTAGGGACTCCTTTTGCTTTAATTACTGCGTCAATTCGGCGTGGCATGGAGGTGATCAGTTTGTGGCACTGCTGAGGTGGTATGGAAGCCCAGGTTTCTTTGACAGTGGCCTTCAGCTCATCTGCATTGTTTGTTCTGGTGTCTCTCATCTTCCTCTTGACAATACCCGATAGATTCTCTATGGGGTTCAGGTCAGGCGAGTTTGCAGGCCAATCAAGCACAGTAACACCATGGTCATTGAACCAGCTTTTGGTACCTTTGGCAGTGTGGGCAGGTGCCAAGTCCAGCTGGAAAATGAAATCAGCATCTCCATAAAGCTTGTCAGCAGAAGGAAGCATGGAAGTGCTCTAAAATTTACTGGTAGATGGCTGCATTGACGGTGGACTCAGAAAACACAGTGGACCAACACCAGCAGATGACATGGCAGCCCAAATCATCACTGACTGTGGAAACTTCACACTGGACTTCAAGCAACATGGATTCTGTGCCTCTCCACTCTTCCTCCAGACTCTGGGACCTTGATTTCCAAATGAAATGCAAAATTTACTTTCATCTGAAAAGAGGACTTTGGACCACTGAGTTATTTTTCTCCACAGCCCAGGAAAGACGCTTCTGACGTTGTCTCTGGTTCAGCAGTGGCTTGGTAGCCCTTTTCCTGAAGACGTCTGAGCATGGTGACTCTTGATGCACTGACTCCAG